>OX439387.1:10614562-11214562 GCA_949319315.1 Zelleria hepariella
TGTTTTCTTAGTCACGCTTGTTGGGAAAAACTCATCGGCTGAGCTCTACCTTCTACTACGTAGTAACTATTATTTAATCTGAGCTACTAGGTACTTTAGCATAGCGAGTGCTTTGTATAATCATTAATCACCATATCAAATTGATCGAGCTAGATAGCGCTCGATATAATGCTCTCTGCCACTCTTAGATCTACTCGTAGATCTGTTACTGATCTGGCCAAGAAGAGGGGCTTAAATCTGTAACGCAATGGCGTGTCGATGGCGTCCCAGTAGAAGGACAAAACCGGGGTTTCCTCGTTTTCACCAGCGAGCTAATCCTTAACAATAAGAATCAGAATATTATTTGCTGCACTACAAACACATTAAAAGGACACAGCATTAATAAATCGTAATCGAAGCCGTCAACTGGGAACCTATTTTGGCACCATTGCGTTACCGACTCAGGTCCCAGAATGGTATATTATGACGTGCTGACGGCCAACCTCCAATAGTGGAGAGGCGTCAGAAAAAGAAAAACATGCACTGTAAAACATTGTTAGAAGAATGTTCACCTTGTTTTCGTGTCGGGGGTTCGCGCTTACCTAAGTAAGTTGTACAGAATGAGGAAGCTTACTGCAGAGAGTGATAGGATCTGTAGGTAATACTTTGATAGCTATTTAGTTTCTATAATCAAACGATTATTTTCAACGATACCGTATCTCAGTATCTTGTGCATGACGAATGTAATTGTATTGAAAAAAAAAAACTGTTCCTAATATTCAGTGACACTCGTTACTTTAGCCTCCACTTGTTCGATCATAAAGAAATACATTTCTTCTTCTTGAAGTGCCTCTCCATCACTGGAGGTTGGCAGTCAGCTCCCTGCACCGCTCTCTGTTCATGGCTGTCCTGAATAATTGTTCCACGGTTTTGATGCCGGTCCATTCCTTTATATTACACAGCCATGTCATTTTCCTCCTTCCTGGCCTTCTTTTCCCCTCTATTTTGCCCATCACTATGGTGTGTAGCAGCTGGCAACGTTTATTTCTTAAAACGTGTCCTAAGTAGGCAACCTTTCGCTGCTTGATGGTGCGCACTAGTTCTACTTTTTTGTTCTCATACTTTTGAGAACTTCGACATTTGTGACTTTATCGGTCCAGCTGATCCGGAGCATGCGTCGGTAGCACCACATCTCAAATGCTTCGAGTTTTTTCCTGAGGTCTTCCTTTATGGTCCATGACTCGCACCCATAAAGAACGACAGGCCAAATGTAGCTTAGTGCGGAGTCTTATAGAGAGTTGTCAACAGCACAGAACTCTCTTCATTGTCATTGTGACGTCCTGCGCTACTTTGTAGGGTGCTTTAGAAGGCTCGGAAATAAAACAACACAAATTAGGTCACGCCTGTGACACGTCCGTCCGCCGCTACGTCTAGCGCAGGAGTGCCGGCCGGGCGCCGGGGGGCGGGCGCTCACCAAGCAACTTTATTTATTAAATCATAAGTATGTACACCACATCTCTTCCTTTCAATAAATTTTGAAATGCAATACATACAATCGTCTAACCAAAATCAATATTTTAACATAAATTATAATTGCCTCTTGAATCATCACAATCGTCATCAAATGCCCTATCAAGACTACATCAATGGCTATAATACTTAATACCGTAGGTATCAGAACAAGTGGATGATATTTTTGTTCATTTATTTATTATAATTATATATATTTTCTATTCTATTTTATTCCATAAGAAATCCCGTCTGTACATCTCTTTCTTTTGATCTTTAGGAGTCGTTACAACTGTTATTACGTACACTTTGAAAGTGAGCATTGAATACACTTTGAAATACAATGAAAATGGAACAGTACTCACTCTACCTTTCTTTTTTTTTTCTTGATGTTCTACTCACACTTTAACACTATAAAACAGCACTTAGGTACTCTATAGCAATATTCGACTAGGAAAGTTACAGAAACGTGGTATGCTTTTTCCCATACATTGTTATTAATTACTACATTTATAGTATTTATATGTACACACTTATATTTACACAATTTATATTTACACACTTATATTTACATTCTCATTCATTTCTATAATGCGTAAAGGACCATGGGCACATTGGGCCCACTGACAGTTGACATTTGATGAAAAATTTTACATTGTCGGACCTCAATAGACTTCATGTCAAATGAAAGCTCTTGAAGAGTACTTCAATTTATTATATGGCGACGTAGTCAAAATCGAGCGCAAAAGTGGTGTTTTGGGCACATTTGTCCCATTTTATAAAGATTGTCGGACCTCAATAAACTTCATGTCAAATGAAAGCTCTTGAAGGGTACTTCAATTTATTCTATGGCAGCTTAGTCAAAAACGAGCGCAAAAATGGTGTTTTGGGCACATTTGTCCCATTTTATAAAGATTGTCGGACCTGAATAAACTTCATGTCAAATGAAAGCTCTTGAAGAGTACTTCATTTTATTCTATGGCAGCTTAGTCGAAATCTAGCGCGAAAGTGGTGTTTTAGGGATGGGAATATTGGGCCCACTGACAGTTGACACTGTCAGACCTCAATAAAATTTATGTCAAATGAAAGCTCTTGAAGAGTACTTTAATTTATTCTACTGCAGCTTAGTCGAAATCTAGCGCGCAAGTGGTGTTTTGGGGAAGTGGTGTTTTGTTTCGATTTTGACTTAGCTGCCTTAGAATATATTGAAGTACTCTTCAAGAGCTTTCATTTGACATGAAGTTTATTGAGGTCCGACCATCTTTATAAAACGGGACAAATGTGCCCAAAACACCACTTTCGCGCTAGATTTCGACTAAGCTGTTGCAGAATATATTGAAGTACTCTTCAAGAGCTTTCATTTGACATGAAGTTTATTGAGGTCCGACAGTGTCAACTGTCAGTGGGCCCAATATGTCCATCCCTAAAACACGACTTTCGCGCTAGATTTCGACTAAGCTGCCATGGAATAAAATGAAGTGCGCTTCAAGAGCTTTCATTCGACATGAAGTTTATTGAGGTCCGACAGTGTCGACTGTCAGTGGGCCCAATATGCCCATCCCCAAAACACCACTTTCACGCTAGATTTCGACTAAGCTGTCATAGAATATATTGAAGTACTCTACAAGAGCTTTCATTTGACATGAAGTTTATTGAGGTCCGACCATCTTTATAAAATGGGACAAATGTGCCCAAAACACCACTTTCGCGCTAGATTTCGACTAAGCTGCCATGGAATAAAATGAAGTGCGCTTCAAGAGCTTTCATTCGACATGAAGTTTATTGAGGTCCGACAGTGTCAACTGTCAGTGGGCCCAATATGCCCATCCCCAAAACACCACTTTTGCGCTAGATTTCGACTAAGCTGTCATAGAATATATTGAAGTACTCTTCAAGAGCTTTCATTTGACATGAAGTTTATTGAGGTCCGACCATCTTTATAAAACGGGACAAAAGTGCCCAAAACACCACTTTCGCGCTAGATTTCGACTAAGCTGTTGTAGAATATATTGAAGTACTCTTCAAGAGCTTTCATTTGACATGAAGTTTATTGAGGTCCGACAGTGTCAACTGTCAGTGGGCCCAATATGCCCATCCCCAAAACACCACTTTCGCGCTAGATTTCGACTAAGCTGTCATAGAACATATTGAAGTACTCTTCAAGAGCTTTCATTTGACATGAAGTTTATTGAGGTCCGACAGTGTCAACTGTCAGTAGGCCCAATATGCCCATAAACACGACTTTCGCGCTGGATTTCGACTAAGCTGCCATAGAATAAATTGAAGTACTCTTCAAGAGCTTTTATTCGACATGAAGTTTATTGAGGTCCGACAGTGTCAACTGTCAGTGGGCCCAATATGTCCATCCCTAAAACACTACTTTCGCGCTAGATTTCGACTAAGCTGCCATGGAATAAAATGAAGTGCGCTTCAAGAGCTTTCATTCGACATGAAGTTTATTGAGGTCCGACAGTGTCAACTGTCAGTGGGCCCAATATGCCCATCCCCAAAACACCACTTTCACACTAGATTTCGACTAAGCTGTCATAGAATATATTGAAGTACTCTTCAAGAGCTTTCATTTGACATGAAGTTTATTGAGGTCCGACCATCTTTATAAAATGGGACAAATGTGCCCAAAACACCACTTTCGCGCTAGATTTCGACTAAGCTGCCATGGAATAAAATGAAGTGCGCTTCAAGAGCTTTCATTCGACATGAAATTATTGAGGTCCGACAGTGTCAACTGTCAGTGGGCCCAATATGCCCATCCCCAAAACACCACTTTCGCGCTAGATTTCGACTAAGCTGCCATAGAATAAATTGAAGTACTCTTCAAGAGCTTTTATTTGACATGAAGTTTATTGAGTTCCGACCATCTTTATAAAACGGGACAAATGTGCCCAAAACACCACTTTCGCGCTAGATGTCGACTAAGCTGTTGTAAAATATATTGAAGTACTTTTCAAGAGCTTTCATTTTACATGAAGTTTATTGAGGTCCGACAGTGTCAACTGTCAGTGGGCCCAATATGCCCATCCCCAAAACACCACTTTCGCGCTAGATTTCGACTAAGCTGCGATAGAATAAATTGAAGTACTCTTCAAGAGCTTTCATTTGACATGAAGTTTATTGAGGTCCGACAATCTTTATAAAATGGGACAAATGTGCCCAAAACACCACTTTCGCGCTCGATTTTGACTAAGCTGCCATAGAATAAATTGAAGTACTCTTCAAGAGCTTTCAATTGACATGAAGTTTATTGAGGTCCGACAATCTTAATAAAATGGGACAAATGTGCCCAAAACACCACTTTCGCGCTCGATTTTGACTAAGCTGCCATAGAATAAATTGAAGTACTCTTCAAGACCTTTCATTTGACATGAAGTTTATTGAGGTCCGACAATCTTTATAAAATGGGACAAATGTGCCCAAAACACCACGTTCGCGCTCGATTTTGACTAAGCTGCCATAGAATAAATTAAAGTACTCTTCAAGAGCTTTCATTTGACATGCAGTTTATTGAGGTCCGGCAATGTAAACTTTTTCATCAAGTGTCAACTGTCAGTGGGCCCAGACTTCATACTAATGTGCCCGTGGTCCTTTGTTGTCTGGAAAGTTGGTCGAAATTGCAATTTCTATAATTATTATTTTTCGTTTGATTTTTGTGTCATTAGTTTTACTTTTATGTATAGCTTTAGTTTTAGTTAGTTTTTATGGATTGTGTCTAACCTCGCATGGTTGCCAACCAATTACTAATGCTTGACGTTTCTTTTCACAGAATAATAACGTTGACATGACAATGTTAATACTATTTTGGTACATCTTATGGCTCATTCGTATCGAAAACAAACGCAAAGTATTCTATCTCGCTTGGTCACATCTGCCTGACCAACATTTGAATGAAATCTCGTAAATGGAACTAGAAACATAATATACCAGAACGGTGTACCAAACCTTTCACATATAATGATCACATGATTACAACAGCTTTAAGATCTCCACAAATATGCACTTTATCACCACGGCTACCAAAGCCGAACCGCTTATCTCAAGCATTCACTCTCAGCATCACATGGATCGCACGTGTGTCTTACCCTCTGACTACTCAAGAAACGGTCATCACAGTGGTCTGTGCCAAGACCAAGAGTTTAAAATACGGTTTTAAAATGCTAACCCAAGCTTCCCTGGTATCAATTAGCCTTCACATTGCTACTTCACATTATTGTCATGATTATCATCAATATCAACACGACTGGTACATGACCCTTTGGTATCTAGCTAGTTAACCCGAAGGATTTTTCTTTTTTGTTTACTACAATTTTATTTAATCAATAGAAATCTTATTACCATCGCTTTCTTAGACGAAACTTCAGTCTAAACTTTACATCGACCCTAATCTAGAGCCCTTTATTGAGTGATTGCATCACTTATACATTAGACACTACATTAGCTGTACAAATTAATCTCAAATTACAATGATATCGCATCAAAAGCAACTAAGATGAAAGTAAGTGTCACCTTCGTGGTCTATTGCTCACCAACGAGCATACACATCTTCTCGTAGGATCATAAGAGTCCAACGATGACTCATTCTAGTCTTTACAAGACTTAACCTCAAATCAAATGAATCGTGCACCCCTTATTTCATCATTACTGCATCAACATTCTTCTTAATTTTCTGGTATTTGAACTCTAAGAATTATTTCATTTAGATTTCCATCTCTTTCTTAGATCAAAAATATCACTTTGATTAAAATTGAATCTTCATTGATTCAGCATTGGCTCTACATTGGCTCTACATTGACTAGTTTCACTTTCCTAAAATTTGGAGAGTTCGTTTTACAGGGGCTCAACTGTTCGTTTTACATGGAAAGTGATACTTTCCGAACAATTTTTTTAATCATTTAATTGTCTTTTTTTTTTTTTTTTTTTTTTTATTTTACTTTATCATTTTGTCAGTAATTATTATTGTACTACCTACCTTGTGTAATTTAAGGAAGGCACTGGTTCCTGAAACACAGCTTACCCTCCTTGAGGAACCAGGGGTTTAATAATTGTGACACTGGTTGTGCAATACCTAAATTTAATTTTATTTCATTTCACTCCGCAGCAAGGAAACAAAACTATCTCCAACTCAAATTATAATATTTCGTCGCTTCATTCGAAGTTACAGCTAACATAGGTAGCGTCTTTAGCCTACACGAGGAATTCGCACGTTTAGAGAATCAATTCGATTCGTTTTTTTTTTTTTTACACCGTCTACCTGCCGTTGGTCGGTCAGCCGGTTGTCACTCCATTATTTTCTTGTGCAAGGCATCGTTCGCACAAGCATTGCATGCGTTCGTTCTCTTTTTTTTTTTTTTTCTTTTCGCTTCACTAATTTCTTTTGATCTTAGGTATCTTCTATACCATCAGCCAAATACTGGCAAACAACATCTGCCACAAATGTATTCGTTTTTAAACACCAGGTATAATGTGAGAAAAGCATTACGCAATGACTTTGGCTAGCACTCACCACCATTACTGGTTTTCTCGTTACTCGTTACATTTTAACACGCTCGGAAAACGGAACTTCATGAATTCACGCTTTTTCTCTTAATGAAGGTTAAGTATAACCAAAACAATATTTCAAAATGTTAGTTTTATTCTCGTTGACTTATTCTGTTCCAGGCAACACTGCAGCTTCTTATTTCAGGTACTAAGTACTCATAACTTTATGGTGATCAACAGAACTCAAAATCTTTCAAAATAGATTAACTTTAGCTCAGAAACGTCTCATATGAAAATAATCTAGAAACGCCAATTATTGTCTTTTGGCACTACTACAATAGAAATGAAGCATTGTAGAGAATTTATTTCAGTACCTACAATGTAGATTGGGACTACAATTTAGATTTTCATAACTAAGTAGTGTGTGTAGGTAGTTGTAATCTTACTGACTCATTTTTGTTATTCTCAACAATCCTATAATAAGTAGGTATAATCTTCATAGTTAGGTACCTACGTAGGTAAATCGATCTAAGGAATGCTTTTGTATGAAATAAATATACAGAGAACTTAACTGAATCGGGCCTTTGCCCAGCTAGTGAGACATGTATAATTGAACAGGTTACATCTTAACCCTTTTTTTATTATTTTATTTTTATTATTATTATTATTATTTTTTTTTTTTTGCGATAGTTATACTCTTGTTAAAACTTTATAAAAGATAGGATTTAACTAGGTATGCAAGATTCAGGTAGTAATAAAGATTTGAGACCTTTGAGTCACCAATTAATTTACATAAATTACAAATTTTTCTCGCATCAAATAACGACTTTAATTGAATTTTACGATTTTGGCGATAGCTGTCAGATTCTAAATTAGTCAATTGGGGATCTGTGACAAAATCTTGATTAGTTAGATTCTGTATAATTTGGATTCGGAGTAGGTCAGAATCGTATTTTCTTCAGAATATGAGATAGTCTGAACAGTGATTACGTTAGATTATTGCTGAGTTGAAATATAACTACGTTTTATTTTGCTTACGTCAGGAATTTAGTACAGTCAAAGTAAAAAGTGGTCTCTACTGAAATGAAAAAACTAATTATTTAAAACAAATTGTATTATTAGGTACCCAGTTATAAAGTAATAAACTCAAATTATCCTTACACGCAAACGCAACTACTTATTATATTCTACAGAAAAAACCAATCTATTTAAGCCACCAAGATACATGTGAGTAGATAAGCCGAGAAGTGTTTCCTTGCTAAGCTGCAGCTCGCACTACCTAGTTAATAGACTTGCTGCTGCAGCCAGGCGTTGGATCATCAATAGGAAAATCCCTTTCAATATGCTTCTCATATCTTAAGCAGAATGTCTTTTTCATTTTTTATTTTTTATTTTGTAGATCCATTATTAATTTTCTTAGATGAATATCGAACTTCACATCAGCCTGCCTTGATTTCCTGGAGGATCGGTGCGCACTTGCCTGTTTCAAGCAAATATCGTAGGGTTTAGCTTCTTTTTTTAACACGTATAAAAATTTTAACAAATTCGGTTGTTTAGACATTTTTTTATTACACCGGTTGTGCCATCCTTCTAAATGGTTTGTGGTGCGATATTTTTCATCTGAACATCCAAATAGATTTGGGGTACCTAACTATGGTCATCCAATATTTTTCGAAAAACTGAACAAATCCGTCAACGTCTATCTGTTCATGACTGTACTGCTTTTTTGCGATTCAAACCTATTTCTATTCCGACGTAACATCAGACCATCCTACTGAGAATCTGACCTCCTCAGAAATTGACTTTGAACCGAAATTGGCACAAATCTGAAATTGACAACTTCAGAATACAACCTAAAACAAAATTGACTAATTTAGAATCTGACAGCTATCGCCGAAATCAATTTTACTCTCACAGAATAAGGCATCAGACCTCTTTCAAATCCCCGAAACTTGTCTCGTTTTATCTATGTAGGTATTTTAAGTAACCTTTTGTGCGAGGCACTTCATTGTATGTTAACAATGCGTTTATCTCGTTTTTTACGCATATGTGCGATTTTATACATTTTTCAACGTATAGATTTTTAACTCTTTTGAGTTATGTGTTTATTTATGTAGGTATTTCAAGTTACCTTTTGTGCGAGGCACTTCATTGTATGATAACAATGCGTTTATCTCGTTCTTTACGCATATGTGCGATTTTATACATTTTTCAACGTATAGATCTTTTGAGTTATGTGTTTATTTATGTAGGTATTTCAAGTTACCTTTGGTGCGAGGCACTTCATTGTATGTTAACAATGCGTTTATCTCTTTCTTTACGCATATGTGCGATTTCACACATTTTTCAACGTAGGTATAGATTTTTAACTCTTTTGAATTATGTGCGTTTTTTTTAATTTTTGTTTTATTTTTATTTTTTTATTAAATTTTTTTTTTTTTATTTTATTTTATTTTTTTTTTATTTTTTTTTTCATTTAAACATTTATAACATTTAAGTTATTGAACATTGTTTTTTATTTTGACGAAACTTTTGTGAATTTTTGTGATTTGTATATTTGATTATTATTATTATTATTTTTTTTTTTTTCATGAATAAATAATTTTTACACTTAAACTTTCGTAAGCACTGCACATTTAATAAATAAATAATTGATAAAATTAATTAATAAATTTAATTGAATAAATAATTGTTATGTGTTTATCTACTCTTTTGAGTTATGTGTACCCTTTCGGTTTTGTTTTTCAACTTGGCTAATACTTACAGGTACATTTATTGTGTTATGCAGGCAGGCCGGTAACAAAATCACGATGTAAACAAAAGTTTAATCACTCGATTTCATACCTACTCGCTAATGCGCTGATAAGTATGTCATGTAGCAAACGCTTTGTAAGAGATTTTGAGGAAGTAGGTAGGTAGATAAAATTAAATGATTTTTTCTTTCTTTACAAATTAACCAATTGGTATTACTTCGGCTCATAGACTGATGGTACTGGAATTTTTTTTTACGTTAATCAAGCGGTTAACAATCGTTGATTGGTAAGTATTAGCAGGCACGTGTACTCGTAGGTACTTGACTGGCTTTGCAGTAGGCACGTTTGTACTCGTAGGTACTTGACTGGCTTTGCAGTAGGCACGTTTTTACTCGTAGGTACTTGATTGGCTTTGCCGTAGGCACATTTGTACTCGTAGGTACTTGACTGGCTTTGCAGTAGGCACGTTTGTACTCAAAGGTACTAATGACTAGCTTTGCAGCGAGTTGTCATTTGTTTGCATCCTCATGGTTTCACCCATACCTTGTGGTTTTACGCATAGAACGTTGTGTCGGTGAATACCAGGCAATTTTAAATTTAGTATAGTAGTCTAGTTAATAAATCATGAATTAATTTAAACACAGATTTTAACGGATTTAACACTCGTTGTGTAGTGCTCGTGCAAACCTAAGAAAATATCAAATCATGAATTATTAAATCGTCTAGTATAAAGCTTAGTTTTAATTTGCTTTTAGTTTGCTTTTAATTTTATTTTATTTATTTATTTCAAATGTGTTAATTAATAAAATCCATTAAATTTTGCACTGTTTACACTTTGCATGCCAGGTACAACACCCTTTTTTTTTTTTTGACAACTTGAGCTTGTAGTCGTAATGACTTTTTGTTGTTTCTTTTGCACCTTTTATTATTATTATTATTTTTTATTAAAACACACTTTTACTCACGTTTTTATCTTCGTCGCCAATGTGACGTCCTGCGCTACTTTGTAGGGTGCTTTAGAAGGCTCGGAAATAAAACAACACAAATTAGGTCACGCCTGTGACACGTCCGTCCGCCGCTACGTCTAGCGCAGGAGTGCCGGCCGGGCGCCGGGGGGCGGGCGCTCACCAAGCAACTTTATTTATTAAATCATAAGTATGTACACCACAGTCATGAAATACATTTAACTATGCGCAAAAAGCATTTGTACACCAACATTCTTCGGAATCACACTTTTGTAAAATAAAAGTCAGTACGAGTATTTTCCATGCGTAACACAAACACAACATCATTTTACTCTGTCGAGGAATCCGGGCGCTACTCTCGCCCCAGGTATTATTTTGACACCCATTGTTTTCTTTTCTGTGTTTTTTTCTGTGGGAGCCTCCGTGTCACGCGCCTCCGACAAGCCTAGCTCTCCGTCATTCATGGCTGTGATTTTTCTTTCTATTGTGTTGAGAGGAAGTCTAATCGGCTACATGGAAATGAAACAAGCCATCTTAACTTTTAATGTACCTTCGTGCATGGAGGAATAAGCAGAGGCAGAATTTAGCCCATTTTTTTTTGAGTTCAAAAATTGCACATTATAAGCTTCGAAAAGCGGCAAAAGACGGCAACTACCTTGAATGCAAATTTAAACAGAACCAATAGCAAGCGTCGATCTCTGTTTAGGGCTACGCTACGTAATAAGTTCAATGTGACATAGGCCCGGTTTCTGAATTGAGAATTTCACTAACCAAATGCTTAAGTATCGTTCTGTCACTTTTGAGTGACATCTGCAGAGACAGAACGATCCTTAAGCATTTGGTTATATTAGTGAAATTCTCAATTCAGAAATCGGAGGTTAATGTAGATCGGCCCATGAATGTGACTTTATGGGTTAACTAGAATTCCAGAGAAGCCAGATGAGAACATAGATATTAGTATTGAAAATGAGTGTCCAAGTAATAGGTCCTCTTACGAAGTAGAGTCATATCGTATCGGCATACATTGGCGTTTATGATGCCTGCATAAGCGACTAGAGCTGCCTGCAGTGATTACCTGGGGACCGCAAAAGAGTAAGTTTCCAAATAAGTCGTCGCCATTCACTTTTTATTTTCGAATGTCCAGCCAGCTATTTATAGGCAATTTGTCGATGATATCGATTGCTGAAGATAAACTGGGTTTCTGGCATAAGCGGCCGTTCAACCCGGGAGCTCATAATTCAATTTAACCGTGTTTCAATTTAACAGCAGCGGCCATTTATTGTTACTTTGTTAGCCCACTTTTGTCCGAAATGTTTTACTTGGGGGAGTAATATCCGTTATTAGACTTTGAATATAATCTCACAAAGGAGGAAGAAATGTTGAATAAGAAGAAATTACAGCGTTACAAGAATAGAATCTCCCCGAATCTCACGGGATCATTATGTAAGCACGAACACATTATTGAATTCCTTGGTTTCCGCCTCTCAGTGTGTTTAGAATTCCTTTCCGTACGTTTTGCCTCAAAGCGAAAATAAAGTTGAGTAATTAACACCTTGAAACACTGAAAACACAAATAGGTAATGCTAAAGACGCGTTCTGAACAAGTTATTTAATAACGTCAATAGAACAAAACTGTTATGAGAACCATTAAAATATCTTGCTTAGTTACTAATGACACTAGATTACAAGCTCTTCGTCTTATCTTAAACTAGCTTTTCGCCCGCGACTTCGTCCGCGAAGACTTATAAGAAGTTGCCTGGGTACATCTTTCACCATTATCAAATTAGCATGAATAGAGTCATGGGTGTGTATTTGTGTAAGCTATCTCTATTCCAAATGTCATAGAAATCCGTCGAGCAGTTTCAGCGTGGAAGTGTATGTATTGTGTGTGTGTGACCAAATTGGTAAAGATCAAAAAAATCCAACAATAAAAAATACATACTTTGAACCTTTTTGGCCGTTTTAGGTTTATCATTATTACTGTTTTCTTCATGCTTAGTAGTTTTGCTATAAAACGCAACTGTAGTTAAATGTTCATTGAATAGTTGTAGCTTTAATGGTTCCGGCATTGTTACTGATACTACATCAGGAAAACACTTAAAATGTTTCCACCCTTTTTGATGCTGAAACATGTGTTTAATTATTATTTCTGATTTAATATAGGACTACTTAGTTTGAAGTTAATCTGACCCAATAAAATGATTATTTCATACAAACTTTGAACCCCGGTTTGGGCATTTGAAGGGTTAAAATTATATATTTTCTCTTCAAGGTGGGTAGTTTTGCTATGAAATGCAACTGCACATTCAATTTCAAAGTTGTATCTTTAATGGTTTAGGCCTGGCATTGATACTACATCAGGAAAAATTTTCAAACTTTTCTACCCCTTTTAACCCTTTAGTGGGCAGAAATTTGAAAAACGCTAAAACACGTGTTCAATTTTTTCTTATTTCATGTACAAATACTAAGTTTCAAGTAAATCGGACCAAAAAAAATTTTTAATTCATACAAACTTTGAATACCGGTTTGGGCATTTGAAGGGTTAAAATTATATTTTTTTCTTCATAGTGGGTAGTTTTGCTATGAAATGCAACTGCACATTCAATTTCAAAATTGTAGCTTCAATGGTTTAGGCCTGGCATTGATACTACATCAGGAAAAATCTTCATACTTTTCCACCCCTTTTAACCCTTTAGTAGGCAAAAATTTGAAAAATGCTGAAACACGTATTTAATTGTTTCTTATTTAATTTACACATACTAAGTTTCAAGTAAATCCGACAAAAAAAAAAATTGATTTCATACAAACTTTGAACCCCGGTTTGGGCATTCGAAGGGTTAAAATTATATTTTTTTCTTCATGGTAGGTAGTTTTGCCACAAAACACTACTGCAGTTTAAATTTCATAATTATTATTGTAGCTTTAATGGTTTAGGCCTGGCATTGATACTAAATCAGGAAAAATCTTCAAACTTTTCTACCCCTTTTAACCCTTTAGTGGGCAGAATTTTGAAAAACGCTGAAACATGTGTTTAATTGTTTCTTATTTAATATACAAATACTAAGTTTCAAGTTAATCAGACCAAAAAAAAATTTTATTTCATACAAACTTTGAACCCCAGTTTGGGCATTTGAAGGGTTAAAATTATATATTTTTTTTAATGGTGGGTAGTAATGCTATGAAATGCAACTGCACATTCAATTTGAAAGTTGTAGCTTCAATGGTTTGGGCCCAGCATTGCTACTACATCAGGAAAAAAACTTCAACGTTTCCACCCATTTTAACCCTTCATTGGCTGAAATGAGAAAAACGCTGAAACACGTGTTTATTTTTTTCTGATTTAGTATACTAATACTTAATTTCAAGTAAATCGGACCAAAAAAAAAATTTATTTCATACAAACTTTGAACCCTGGTTTGGGCATTTGAAGGGTTAAAATTATATTTTTTTCTTCATGGTATGTAGTTTTGCCACAAAACACTACTGCAGTTTCAATTTCATAATTGTAGCTTTAATGGGTTAGGCCTGGCATTGATACTAAATCAGGAAAAATCTTCAAACTTTTCTACCCCTTTTAACCCTTTAGTGAGCAGAATTTTGAAAAACGCTGAAACATGTGTTTAATTGTTTCTTATTTAATATACAAATACTAAGTTTCAAGTTAATCAGACCAAAAAAAAATTTTATTTCATACAAACTTTGAACCCCGGTTTGGGCATTTGAAGGGTTAAAATTATATTTTTTTCTTCACGGTGGGTAGTTTTGCTACAAAACGCTACTGCAGTTTCAATTTCATAGTTGTAGCTTAAACGGTTTGGGCCCGACGTTGACACTACATCACGAAAAATATTCATACATTTCAACCTCGTTTAACCCTTAAACTGCTAAAATTACAAAAAAGCTAAAACAGGTGTTAAATTATTTTTGATTTAATATACGAATTCTTAGTTGCAAGTAAATCCGGACAAAAAAATTTTTTTTTTCATACAAACTTTTGACCCCATTTTTACCGCCTTAAGGGTTAAACTTGAAGTAAATCTGTCTTAACCTGTAGCGTGTCCACAAATTACAACTATTGTCAAATTTTCATTGTTTTGGCATTAGCGGTTTTGTTCCAGCATCGATCGTAACTGGTGAAAAAAATCGAAAAACTTTGGCACCCATTTTAACCCTTAAGAACATAGAAATGAGAAAAAATCTGAAATAGGTGTCAAGTCATTTTAAAAAAAAAGTACAAAAAATCAAGATTTAAGAAAAAAAGACCAAAAAAAAATTTTTTCCCATACACACTTTCAGCCCTATTTTGACCCACTTAAGGGTTAAATAAAAAAAAATCGCTTCTTAAATGAACCCTCCACCATATAACGCAACTTTTGTCCAAATTTCATACTTATAGGTTCAGCCGTTTGGGCTGTAGCGTGATGAGTCAGTCAACCTAAGCCTTTTATATATATAGATACTGCAAACTATTTGAAGCGTTGCTTAGTCATATTCTTATCATTTCACGTGCATTGCTTTATTGTAGCGTGCTGCAATAAAACTCAGATTTTTTACTACATATTGTTGTTTCTCACTGCGCCGAACACACTTGATGCACTCTGATTGCCCTCTTCAACGGCCTCGTGATCTGGTACGTCATAAGGGCCTCGTTGAAATGTACAATTTACCCCTATGACCCTCTGACCATGTGAGCATCTGTCATCAATTAGTTTCTATAGTTCATATCGCCCCTTTTGATCACAGCTTGCTGATGCCACTGATAGGCAGCTGCGTAGACTTCCTCGTCAGCGCTCGCTAAACAGATTTCAGACTGACTCGGAAAGAGTCATCCCAAGGTAGCATGTTTCCTGCTCTTCCTTGGGCCTGTCGAGCACCAATTTACTCAAATTCTTGAGGGGTGATAGCTATTACCGCGCTTCTGGCCCCCTTCGGATCTTTTATCTTTTTGCGGGTTCGATAATCAGTATTTTTCTGAAGCCACCAACTCAAGTTACTTTGGGTGGTTTTGGTCGTTTCGCCTCACAACAGACAGAGAAAAAGTTTGTTTCTTGATTCTGTGATTTCGTCAACGTGAATTTGATTCGAGTCCTTTCGGCAGATGAAAGGCTCACTAACTTCAAGTCTTCAAAATATTTAGCAACACTGAGATAGTGGACGGCCTTGCCAACGTAAACGTGCTTGCAATAATTGCCCACTCCACTTCAAGACAGGTGTGTGATTTTGTTGGCTTCAAAATCAGAGCGGAACTAATAAATCTTATCGAAGTAGCCAAGCGTCTGTAATTGCGCTGGATATTGATAATTATTTCCTCCAGTTTTCACTAGAATGTTAAAAATTTAGTTGCTAAAAGGACCATGGGCACATTGGGCCCACTGACAGTTGACATTTGATGAAAAATTTTACATTGTCGGACCTCAATAAACTTCATGTCAAATGAAAGCTCTTGAAGAGTACTTCAATTTATTCTATGGCGACGTAGTCAAAATCGAGCGCGAAAGTGGTGTTTTGGGCACATTTGTCCCATTTTATAAAGATTGTCGGACCTCAATAAACTTCATGTCAAATGAAAGCTCTTGAAGAGTACTTCAATTTATTCTATGGCGACGTAGTCAAAATCGAGCGCGAAAGTGGTGTTTTGGGCACATTTGTCCCATTTTATAAAGATTGTTGGACCTCAATAAAATTCATGTCAAATGAAAGCTCTTGAAGAGTACTTCAATTTATTCTATGGCGACGTAGTCAAAATCGAGCGCGAAAGTGGTGTTTTGGGCATATTTGTCCCATTTTATAAAGATTGTCGGACCTCAATAAAATTCATGTCAAATGAAAGCTTCTATTGCAGCTTAGTCGAAATCCAGCGCGAAAGTGGTGTTTTAGTGATGGGCATATTGGGCCCACTGACAGTTGACACTGTCGGACCTCAATAAAGTTCATGTCAAATGAAAGCTCTTGAAGAGTACTTTAATTTATTCTATGGCAGCTTAGTCGAAATCCAGCGCGAAAGTGGTGTTTTAGGGATGGACATATTGGGCCCACTGACAGTTGACACTGTCGGACCTCAATAAACTTCATGTCAAATGAAAGCTCTTGAAGAGTACTTTAATTTATTCTATGGCAGCTTAGTCGAAATCCAGCGTGAAAGTGGTGGTTTAGGGATAACATATTGGGCCCACCGACAATTGACACTGTCGGACCTCAATAAACTTCATGTCAAATGAAAGCTCTTGAAGAGTACTTTAATTTATTCTACGGCAGCTTAGTCGAAATCCAGCGCGAAAGTGGTGGTTTAGGGATGGACATATTGGGCCCACTGACAGTTGACACTGTCGGACCTCAATAAACTTCATGTCAAATGAAAGCTCTTGAAGAGTACTTTAATTTATTCTATTGCAGCTTAGTCGAAATCTAGCGCGCAAGTGGTGTTTTGGGAAAGTGGTGTTTTGTTTCGATTTTGACTAAGCTGCCTTAGAATAAATTGAAGTACTCTTCAAGAGCTTTCATTTGACATGAAGTTTATTGAGGTCCGACCATCTTTATAAAACGGGATAAATGTGCCCAAAACACCACTTTCGCGCTAGATTTCGACTAAGCTGTTGTAGAATATATTGAAGTAATCTTCAAGAGCTTTCATTTGACATGAAGTTTATTGAGGTCCGGCCATCTTTATAAAATGGGACAAATGTACCCAAAACACCACTTTCGCGCTAGATTTCGACTAAGCTGCCATAGAATAAAATTAAGTGCGCTTTAAGAGCTTTCATTCGACATGAAGTTCATTGAGGTCCGACAGTGTCAACTGTCAGTGGGCCCAATATGCCCATCCCCAAAACACCACTTTCGCGCTAGATTTCGACTAAGCTGCCATAGAATAAATTGAAGTACTCTTTAAGAGCTTTCATTTCACATGAAGTTTATTGAGGTCCGACAATCTTTATAAAATGGGACAAATGTACCCAAAACACCACTTTCGCGCTAGATTTCGACTAAGCTGCCATAGAATTAAATGAAGTGCGCTTTAAGAGCTTTCATTCGACATGAAGTTCATTGAGGTCCGACAGTGTCAACTGTCAGTGGGCCCAATATGCCCATCCCCAAAACACCACTTTTGCGCTAGATTTCGACTAAGCTGCCATAGAATAAATTGAAGTACTCTTTAAGAGCTTTCATTCAACATGAAGTTCATTGAGGTCCTACAGTCTCAACTGTCAGTGGGCCCAATATGCCCATCCCCAAAACACCACTTTTGCGCTAGATTTCGACTAAGCTGCCATAGAATAAATTGAAGTACTCTTCAAGAGCTTTCATTTGACATGAAGTTTATTGAGGTCCGACCATCTTTATAAAATGGGACAAATGTGCCCAAAACACCACTTTCGCGCTAGATTTCGACTAAGCTGCCATGGAACAAAATAAAGTGCGCTTCAAGAGCTTTCATTCGACATGAAGTTTATTGATTTCCGACAGTGTCAACTGTCAGTGGGCCCAATATGCCCATCCCCAAAACACCACTTTCGCGCTCGATTTTGACTAAGGTGCCATAGAATAAATTGAAGTACTCTTCAAGAGCTTTCATTTGACATGAAGTTTATTGAGGTCCGACAATCTTTATAAAATGGGACAAATGTACCCAAAACACCACTTTCGCGCTAGATTTCGACTAAGCTGCCATAGAATTAAATGAAGTGCGCTTTAAGAGCTTTCATTCGACATGAAGTTCATTGAGGTCCGACAGTGTCAACTGTCAGTGGGCCCAATATGCCCATCCCCAAAACACCACTTTTGCGCTAGATTTCGACTAAGCTGCCATAGAATAAATTGAAGTACTCTTTAAAAGCTTTCATTCGACATGAAGTTCATTGAGGTCCGACAGTGTCAACTGTCAGTGGGCCCAATATGCCCATCCCCAAAACACCACTTTTGCGCTAGATTTCGACTAAGCTGCCATAGAATAAATTGAAGTACTCTTCAAGAGCTTTCATTTGACATGAAGTTTATTGAGGTCCGACCATCTTTATAAAATGGGACAAATGTGCCCAAAACACCACTTTCGCGCTAGATTTCGACTAAGCTGCCATGGATCAAAATAAAATGCGCTTCAAGAGCTTTCATTCGACATGAAGTTTATTGAGGTCCGACAGTGTCAACTGTCAGTGGGCCCAATATGCCCATCCCCAAAACACCACTTTCGCGCTCGATTTTGACTAAGCTGCCATAGAATAAATTGAAGTACTCTTCAAGAGCTTTCATTTGACATGAAGTTTATTGAGGTCCGACAATCTTTATAAAATGGGACAAATGTGCCCAAAACACCACTTTCGCGCTCGATTTTGACTAAGCTGCCATAGAATAAATTGAAGTACTCTTCAAGAGCTTTCATTTGACATGAAGTTTATTGAGGTCCGACAATATTTATAAAATGGGACAAATGTGCCCAAAACACCACGTTCGCGCTCGATTTTGACTAAGCTGCCATGGAATAAATTAAAGTACACTTCAAGAGCTTTCATTTGACATGCAGTTTATTGAGGTCCGGCAATGTTAACTTTTTCATCAAGTGTCAACTGTCAGTGGGCCCAGACTTCATACTAATGTGCCCGTGGTCCTTTTGTGAAATGGATCTTTTGTAAAGATTGTATTTTCCAGCCAGGCAAACTTCTACATACAAATTGTATATGAATTCAGGAAGAAATACGAAACTGTAAAGTCGAGGAAAATTATTTACCGCTTTCGCTGGCTTTATTTTGTTTGTTAACGTTGCACAGTGGTCGATTTGTACGATTTAGGCGGCCAAAAGTCCATTTCTCAAAGTTAACTTATAACAAAACTAATTGATTCCCGGAAAAATAGACACCCCGACTGCCCAAACCCCACCCCTCCCCAGTTCCTAGAACTGCGTGCGCGCCCCCACAGGTAGTCGGAACTTGATCGTCGCGCAAGCTGTACGCGTTCGTTCTCGACACTCTTAGCGCAACCGATATTCTAAAGTGAATATTTCATTGGATATTATTCAGTTACAAGTGAAAGTGATGGAAGTCGAAAATTCAGGTAAGCTCCTTCAAATATAATTTAAATTAAGATAAGGAATATCAATATTTAGTGCAGTTACAACGTATCAAAGATCGCCCTTTTTCATAGAAAATATTATCATTTTTTTATTTTCAATAGTAAAAATGTTGTACTTCCGAGACCGTCCGAGTTAAATTCCTTATGGTTTCTAATATTATAGCTCTTTGAGCAGATAACCACAAAAAAAATAGCCACCACCTTTGACCACTTCGCGAGAAAAATAATAATTCATTAACTTAGGCAGAAAGTGAGAAAAATTCCTTTTTTGTTTCTTTTGCGTTAAAATTCCTTTTCGTTGTTCTAGGTTCATCAAGTTACTCGGGCATGGAGGTAGTAACTCGCAGATATCTTTTTGATAAGATGATTGAGGAAAACTCTCCATCAATAAACGACAAATTGGAATACTTACAAAATTATTTGTTAGTGTCTTACGGGGACTCCGACGAAGACAAAAAGTATATAAATCATAAATTTTCATATTTTAAAACAGAAATAAAAAAGAGATGGTCCAAAGCACGCAACACGCTAGAAAATTTTCTTATAAGCAATGATGCATGGTTAGCAGGAACGTTCGAGATGCCCATAAAAACGCATAATAAGTCAGGACGACCTAGCAAAACATTCAGTGAATGTAGTGAAAGAACTAAAAGGAGGAAAACAGAAGAAGTTCGCTCCTCTGTGGGCAAAGAAGTGATAGTTCACGCAGCGCAAGTAATTTTACAAAAAGAAGGAAAAAGAAACGCCTCGCAAGTCCTAAAAGATATTACAAATTCGCCTGCAGCCGCAAACGAATGTAAAAAAAGACATTCCAAATCAAAGGCACAAGATCCCCTTACGCCTCGGGAGGCACTGCGAATGTGCGTGGACGCTGATTTGACACGAAGTCAATATGAAATTGTGCGAGCAACCAACAGAAGCTTTTACCCGTGCTACGAATTAGTGTTGAAGGCTAAACAGGAATGTTACCCACCCAAAGAGACGCTACGAGTGACCGCTTCCTGTGCTGAAAGTGATCTACAATCTTTGTTAGATCACACCGTCACGCGATTATCAATTTTCCTCGAAGAAGTACTAATGACTCTTACAGAAACTGAGAGAAATTCCTTGCAGATTATCTGCAAATGGGGTTGTGATGGTTCACAACAAGCTCAATACAAACAAAAGTTAATGAATGACGCCGACTCGGATGCAAATATATTTTTGAGCTCATTCGTGCCTCTACAAATTGTTTGCGGCGACGACAAAACAAAAATGGTTTGGCAAAACCCGACTCCTTCTTCACCACGATATTGCCGCCCGATACGATTCAGATTTATAAAAGAGTCTACAGACATTACAAAAGATGAAATAAATTACGTTCGGGACAGTGTGAAGTCCCTAAAAGCCACGGAATTGGAACTGAATGGGCAAAAATTCTCGGTTAGCCACAGTCTTAAAATGACCATGGTGGACGGCAAAGTTTGCAATGCGGCGACTGACACCAAATCTACGAGTAGATGCTACATATGCGGAGCCACTTCAAAAAACTTTAAAGACTTAAGTAAAAAAAACGAAATTCACCCAGAATCGCTTGAATTTGGCCTATCAACTTTACATGCCAGAATTCGATTATTCGAGAGTATTTTACATTTAGCTTATAAATTGCCCGTTGGGAAATACCGTGAAAAAAGAACCAAAGCAGAAAAGATGCTAGAACAACAAAAAAAAAAGAGATTCAGCAAAGATTCAGAGAAGAAGTAGGTATCTTGGTAGATATGCCAAAATGTAATTTTGGTAACACAAATGACGGCAATACTAGTAGAAGATTTTTTGAAAACCCACATCTGGCTGCTGAAATAACGGGAATAGACTTTAATTTTATTTATAGAATTAAAGTTATTTTGGAAGCCACATCAAGCGGTCACAAAATAGAAGCTCGTAATAAGCACTTTCGCTCATACCGTCTAAACTTTGCTCGAAAGTTTTCACGCGAAGACTGTAACCTTGATATTTATCACAGGTTACTCTTGACATCAGATCCACTCATCAGTTCAATGAGAAAAAAAAAGAAGATCCGATCAAAACCATTTTTGCAGGAAACTTTGGAGCTTTTGCTTCCTGCAGAGCCAAATACAAAAGGCACTTGTGATAAATGCATGGAAAGTGACGGTGAGGAAGAATTGTCTTTTAAAGAGTAACATAACAATTTGTATGTTAAACTTTCATAAAATATTGTCTTATTGTTTATGATTCGGTACCTAACATTGTAAGTAACATTTAGTATAATAATGTGGTAATAATTGTTGACCATTTAATTTTAGTGTATACTGTATTTTTTTGTCATCCATATTTTATTTTCAATTTAAATAGGCATGCAGACTGTAGAGAATAAACATTTTTTTTTATGTACGGCCGTCTTTTACTTAACAAATTGTGATAATTCTTAACCCAAATATCAAAAACTACTAAGCCGATTTCGATAATTCAAATGAACTCAAAATATATATTTTACACCAAAGGGAGATTTAAAGAAAATTTAAAAACATTGGCGCTATTTACAAAAATATTTTCACAGAAATGTTTTTTTGTATAGAAAAATACGCTTTCAATGAAACGAATAGGGATAAACATATATATTCACTCTAAAATACTAGATTAGCATTTGTTGTCGTATTTATTACTGAAATAAAGCATAAAATAGTTTTGGCCGCCTAAATCGTACAAATCGACCACTGTGCGTTGTTTACAATACTTTGAACGCGAAACTTTCGCTAGGTTGTTAGCGCTACCTAGCAAGGAGCAACTTTACGCTAAACCTGTTTGAAATAACGTTTTAGATAGAATATAATTTTATTTTTGTCAGTAGGTGCCTGCGTGTAAGCTCAAAGTTATTTGTGCTGAAGGCATTCAGTAATCAGTCACTCACTGCAAGTGTTAAATATAGAGAACTCAGCATTGAAGGGAAGCCATAGTACAAGCAAATCAGCGTGCTCTAGATGCCGTAGGTTCAATGGGCTTGAAACTAATTTAATTATCGGAGACCGAGCTTCTTGCCTTGTTATGCCAAAGTGACACCTACAGCCTCGCAGTAGAATTCACAGGGTTTGAGTTTGCGGCTTGAATAGCTGCCATGTCGCAGAATTAACTTGATTCTCGACTGCTTCAATACAAAGGATGTTTGAGGCTTCGTGGGCGTATCCAAATTAGTTTCTTTGGTGATTATGTGGCAGGTGACTTGAGTTACTGTGTGGCTGCTCTGAGCTGAGACGCTCTCACGTTAATAGTTTTTGGCATGTACTTAAACTTAGTTATATATAATATCTTTTTTAATTTAACTAACCTTGCTTATCAGAGGAATAGAATCGTGCGAAGATAATATCAGCAACTACATCGGAAATAGTAGGTATAGGATTGTAAATAAAATCCAGTCTTCATCATAGCTACCCTGAAGGGGTAATCAGACTTAGATCCAAGTTTTTGTAGAGTTTTTTTTTAACGGAAGAAGTGGCAAGCTTATCACCGCTTTTGTCACATGTATCTACTACTCACTGACTATCTTACATCACTATGATTAAATTATGAGCAATTAATCTATTAATCAAGGCTTAGTACCGATAAATATAACAATATCCTTGAGCGTGTCGTAATAGAGCCTCCAAATTTACTCCTACGGTCAAACAAAAACATCGAGCA
The DNA here is from genome assembly GCA_949319315.1 of Zelleria hepariella. NCBI lineage: Eukaryota > Metazoa > Arthropoda > Insecta > Lepidoptera > Yponomeutidae > Zelleria > Zelleria hepariella. The sequence goes on from OX439387.1 coordinate 10,638,000, forward strand.
AGTACAAAATCTAAATTCGCTTTTATTTCGCGGTCGATACGATTTAGATTAGATTTAGAAATGGTTTATTGCCACAAAATGAACACAAAAAACTTAAACAAATAGAAATTATCATCCGCGGTTAGCTAGCCAAGCACTCAATTATGCCAGAGAAGCTGCTTCTATTCAATAGATAGAGTAATGGAGCCCGCTTTTTTAACTGCAACGATGACGGGAGAAGTTAGCTTCACTCTATCTCAGAATTTCAACATAAAGTGCTCAGTAGACATGTGTAGGTAATGCTTGTAATATTACAAAAGACATATTACACAACGGTGTCATGAAATATTACACATTACACGAGAGAATAAAGCATGGCACATAGCATTTCATTACACTAGATGACATGAAACATGTCACATGGCATTTCAGCACACTGTACGTACTGCAATGAAAGTGTGCTGAAATACCATGATGTCATGTTTCATCCCTGCAATGAAGAAATACCATGATGTCATGTTTCATGTCTGCAATGAAGAAATACCATGATGTCATGTTTCATGTCTGCAATGAAGAAATACCATGATGTCATGTGTCATGTTTGGTGCCATGATATAAGGTAATATCACGCGGTATGAAATATCATGAAATATATCATGACTTCGAAGTGCACTGTTTCGCGCATGTCTAGTGCTCAGCTCTCTCACATGAGCTGTCCTTTATTATTGGCCAGCTAGAATATGATCATTTTCCCAGTTTGTCACTACACTAATATTATAAAGACGAAAAGTTTGGAATGTGTGTATGAATGAATGAATAGTATGTGTGTATGTAGGGGGTCATCTCCAAAACTACTCATCCGATTTTATAAGAATAGTTTCATCCCTATACAAACTGCGTGCGACATCGCGTTAGATCTCAGACTTTGGATCTTCGTTGTATGATTTATTACCCCGGGGTCAGACTTTGTTTAGCTCGGCATACAATGCTCTATCTTTCTTATTCTATTGATTTAATTAACAAGGTGTTGATGCTAATCGCGAGAAAGGTGTCAAATTATAACTTGATTGCGGGTAGATTTAACAACTCTCTCATCCCAGAGCGAGTCGTGAATGCGACATTAGAATATTATGTGTGTGTCTATCAACCATTTAATTTTGAACAATGTAATGTTGTAAAGTTACGACGCTTTCGGATTTTATTACTACGTAGTTATATAAGATAGCACTTAAAAAGTCGATACTGAAATACGACTGAACTATAAAAGCGTCAACAGTAATCCTCGTGAGTTAAAAAATATTATATTAAATAATTGTAACATAGCGTGTAGAGTTCTCTAGACGAGGTTTTTTAAGTATAGGTTTGTATGGTAATAGTAGTAATAGTAAGTGCCCTTTGGCCTCACATAATGTCGAACTATGCCAAGTGAAGCTCGCCTTACTATGTTACCAGTCACGCTATGTACTGACTGACTGATGCTTTGGCAGTTTTTCATATACTTTAAAATTAAGAGCTCTTTATTTTTGCCAGTTAGATAGAAGGTAGAGTCTAAAAAAAACTAAGGCCTTTGCATCTACGTAATGAGATGATTTATACAGCGTCCAGTGGCACCTTCACTCACACTAGATGGGTGAAGAGACCACTCGGCGCTGCAGTGCCTGGGACATTGTTTTAGATGGAGTAGGCTTGCCCAGCACCTATACCATCCTGACAGCTTAGTCGACCTAGCCCACAGGAAAGACAGGTCAATACGTGTGGAGCCAACTGAGCCGCGGGTTTCCTCACGATGTTTTCCTTCACAGTTAGCGAGTGGTATTGCTACTACAAATTCACAAATGTACGTAACTTTGAAATTAAACAAAGTCATAGATACATGCCCGCACTGGGAATCGAACCGGGTACCTCTTGCTTCAGAGTCCACGGTTCTACCCACTAGACCACCACCGCCGCTAGAAGGTAGAGTCTATAACAATTATATTCGCTTTCACCGTCTCGTCGCAGTCGGTAGCGGCCGACCTCAAAAAATCATATACTGAATACCTATCTGATGGATGTTCTCCGTCGCCGTAAAATCAATTCACCATTGTTTGGCTATTGACGTCAATCATAGTCGCGGGATCTGTTGGAATGTGATTTCTTACAATCGGCCGAACGTAAAACGCGATATCACTCTCGCCGCTCCGGTAGTTTTCCATGTCGTTATAAGTAGAAATGTGACCAATCTGCTTTGCGAAAAAGTTTCTCGGCGAATGAAGAGAAAGAACATTCGAGAAGCGTAATAGATCTTTACTATCGTAACTTTTCAAACGAGTCTCAGTTTCTTTGCAAGCAGATTGTCCAGTGAGGCTGCGGTGACACCACAAATAAACACATACATTAGTCCCGCGCGTGTAAGCATGGACGTGTATGGAATTTATTAAAATGACACTAGCGAAGTAAGGTTAATAGTGGAAGGAATGGGCTACTGCGCCAATGTGTTTATTGTCTTCCATTTGGTGTCCTTAACATCAAATCAGCGCCAATTTGTCTAAAACAATATTGCCAATATGCTCAATGATTATGTTTGTCTCATATGCACTTGCTTTGCTTTGCCAATTTGAACTTACTTAGTTTTACAATGGTTTAGTTATCAGAAGAGATGTTTGAGATCTGAATAGTTCTGAACAATGACTAAAGAGTTTGACTAATTAGACCGCTGTATGGGTCAGGATCGGCACGCGAGGTCACGCTATGTAGTCAGATAGAGCTGTTAACGCTATTCGTGCGACCTAAATACTTGGTCATGACGTCTATTCATTGGTTACTTGTACAATCTATTACGTTATTACAAGAAGATTGAGCTAAAATGACATCGTGAGTATCGTGACTCTAGATTGCCCCGACTTTACACCACCTTTTTACGAGGCATACCAAGGTCTAATTTTATCATTTTCCCCATCGGAATGGACGATAGAATTACCTTTGATTTTCTGTTGACCTTATCAGCTATCAGGTTATTATTGTTGTTATAGTATTTGCTGTCTGTTAGATAAGAATACGAACAAGAACCCTCGGGTATAGCCAGCCATGCGAGGCGTAGTCAGCATTACTTTTAGGGTGGGACAAAAGCCAGGAACCTCAATTTAAAGACGAAATAACTAGTGGTTCGCCCCGAACTGTGAACTCGCGACCCCATATAAACTTAACAACCCCAAATCTCGGCAACCCCTCGACCGATTTGGCTCATGTTTGAACTTAAAAATTCTTTTAATTTTATTTACCCGCCTACCAAATTTCATAACGATCCGACTCCGACAAATTTACTCAAGTTATCGTCGAACGAACATTCATAGATACAAACATACATACATACATACATACAAACATACAAACGCCGGATTGTTCCAGTAGACTCGGAGAACTTCGCTCGCTCCGCTCGCTCGTTCAAAAATCATCAAGTTGAATAAATTCGAGTAATGGATTCTACTGTGTCCTGTGTAAATTTAGACGAGGCACTTGACGTTACCACATGCTTTGTGATATCGAAGCGCATTCCATACCGTGGCAGTTAATGTGCCCCGAACATGAGTGTTAATCATCAGCAGACATCTGGCTAGCGGGACTGAGGGGCGTGCGCCTCATACAGATAATGCTACAAAAATAAACCCAGCCGATAATACGGTGTTCCACTCACGCACGCAGCCGGCCTCGTACGGAATGTTCACTCATTGAGTGCCCACTTCCACTTCCTCCACTTTCCTGATTATGCGGCCGTGTTGAGAATAGATCGGCCGTTTACCGCTGGCCTGCGATGTGCGGTCATTCACAATCGGCTGGTTAGGTTAAGTCGCGATGATAAACTTTCGGGTTCGTCAACCGCTTTCTCCTAGGCGCTTTGATATGCGCTGGTTTTATCACACCGTTATGTCAGCGCTTGTTGTGGTATAATGCATGGCGTGTTCATGATGCATCAATCTCTCGTCGATACGTTCATGTTATGTTCTGGCTCCAACATCCAGCCAGACATAAGACAGTAAAACAATAATAGAACTGTTTTGTATGTAAATTGATTGTCTGGCCTACCCACCTACTTCAAACAAACCATTTCACTTTGATGGCATCTAAAATGAAAACTCGAAAGGCTATGAAATCTATTTAGAGTAAAACCACTACGCAAGAGTGCCAAAAGCTTACTCCGGCGATAACGTCTGTTTGTTCAAGTGACAATATTTCGAAGTATCACCACGCAAGTGACTCTACGTCATAGGCGGCTTCATTGCATTGTTATAATGAGTTCGCGGATTCGTATCGTTAGCCAGACAAAAGTGGTTCTTAGCTCGTTGCAATAAACGGTCACCATGGGTTGGACGCGCATTTCGCAGCAGCTCTTACAATAGAGCGCGGAGTCCACACGTCGTCAGTTAAGTTAGTCAACTCGGCTGCGCAATAGGTGATCCTTATTAGAATGGCACGCCGGTATGCGTGTCTGTTTGGTTACGTAAAATAGTTTACTTACTGTACCTCCGTCGTCCAGCAGTCGTGCGCCGAATGCTCATTCGTATTAATTACACAAACCGTGATATATTGCGTGCGCGGCATTGTTTTAGCCGCGGCACAGGCTAGCGCGAGTCGTCGTGACCATATGTTGCGATGTGTGGGAGTGTTTAATTTAGCTCTGATTCGCTCCGTGTTGCGAGCTCGCATTGCCTTGGTGAAGTAAAACACACAATATTTAGATTGCAGATAACAAATTAATGAAATGGTGAATGTTGTTGTCAAATCGGAATTCTTTGTAAATTTTAATAAGCGCAGGTACATAATCTTCGACGCAGCAAGTATTTGTAAACTTTCAGCAACGATGAACGGTATCTTTATTTATTGTCAACAGACATGTGACGGGTACGGGCGGGCCGCCTGCGGGATGCGGGCACCAACGGAACCGGTCTCTAGATTCGGTGCTGCAGCGGATTCCCGAGGACATGACGCCGACGTCGCCCGAGGGAGCTCCGTTGCGGACGCCCGACGCGCCGCCGCCACGGCTGGCGCTGCCCCCGGACGTACCAGCCGGCTCAGATGACTCGGGCATCCACACACCACCCGATGGCCCAGATGAGCGCCCGCAGCCACCTGCCGCAGCCCGCTCAAGGGAAAGCCTCGACTCCGGCAACCCCGAAGACGCCGAAAAACCGCCAGACCCACCGGACAGTACCACGAACAGTGAACCGAGCACAAGTTCAGAGATCTACGCCGTGGACACTTCCAAGAACAAAGACTTCTTGCTGCGCCTGTTCGAAAGCAAACTCTTCGACATGAGCATGGCGATCTCGTACCTCTTCAACTCGAAAGAACCCGGCGTCCAGACCTACCTCGCCAACAAACTGTTCGCGTTTCCTTACGAGGACGTCGACTTTTACCTGCCGCAGTTGGCGACGATGTACGTGGAAATGGCGGACGTGGCCGATGTGCTTCGGCCGTACATGGTGCATAGGTGTAAGCAAAGTGCAGAGTTTTCCCTCAGGCTGGCATGGCTGCTGACGGCGTTCGCGGGCGACGCGAAAAGGTCGCGAGCGACTAAGTTGAGAGACTCTATTATTGCTGAAGAGATCAGGCCTGCAGCGCGGAGAGGGCACCACAGATCGCAGTCTGACGCGTCGGCCTTGAGGCTGGCGATGCCCTCTGCGAGACATCTTGGGGACCTGGCGTCCGGACGAGCGTTCGATAACGGATGCCTCTGCGGAGAGCAGTGCTCTTGCGGCGCGCCGCGGCTAGCTCCGCAAGTACAGGTAAATATTCCACGGACATTCTACACGTTTTCCTTGATATTTGCCGTTTTGCATCCACTCGCATCACGTAATATGCAAAGGCGGAAACTTGACGCAACCAAAGAGCCAGCCGGTACCGATTCGATGTCGTTTACCTTGTGGACTTTGTTGTGACACTTTTTTTTTCGTCACGAAATATTTAGATCGATCCGCCTTTCGCAGTCTCGAATAATTAAAAGTGAATGCTTAGTGGCTTTTAGATTATAATCACAGTCATTCGTTAGCTACCTTTCACGTTTTGGTGCAAAACAATGAGGTTTGAAAGTCACCTTCGTAAAAGGCCATTCAACTACACACCTTTCCACTTACAGCCGTTTTCAACATAATAATAATTCACATGTAAACTTAATTAAAAAAATATAATAAAATGTATGCCGTTACCGGGCTTTTTGAGCCTCTCGCTCCAACATTCGATGTTCTACCATGATGATGGAATTACCACCGCATTGAAGTTATCTGCGGAAGCGGTTTCGCGGAGATTCAGCCAAGTCTCACCTCGACGCGACTTGTTAAGTTGTTACTAACTCAGCGATTCCCTCTCCCAGTTTCTGACGGCGCTGACGAACATCGGTCGGCGGCTTGCCGGTGTGGCGGACAAGGAGCGGCGGAACGGCAAACTGCGGGCTGAGCTAGCAACCCTGGACCTGAACCTGCCAGCCAGGGTGTGGCTACCTCTGCACCACCGGCCGCACTACGTGCTGCGGATACCGCCGCACGCCGCTGCCGTGCTCAACAGCAAGGACAAGGTATGAATGGCCTGCCCCAAAAGCGGCGAGAGAAGACTAGCCCGTTGGCTCGTCCATATAGATAGAGCTACATGAGCCTACCTTTCGTTCGGCTCGCTCGGAATAGAGACACATGTGTCCTTAGCGCGATACCAATAAGTTTCTAAATATAAGTTGTCTAATTTTGTGGGCGATAAAAAGCGAGTGCAACCGATCCGAACAAATTTTCCGAATTTTCCGAAAAATATGTCCGATCCGGACGAATTAGTCCGGATTCCGAGCGAGAAGGCTAGGCTGCAAAAGCTAACATGGCTAGCCTCCGCGACTGATAAGATTTTAAAGGCAAAGGCAAGTCTACAGGGTGTTAAAAGACCGCCAACAAAGCGGGAATCCACGGATTGCCTGGATCATAAGGAACATTTTTTCCCAAGGAGCCATGCCTGAGAAATCAACAGATTCCGAGATATTGAGGTTCAAAGTTGGACTTTTTGTTTTTTGCATTAATAGAAATCGTGTAACAAATATTTCTCCCAAAGAGACTTTATGTGACAAGTACTGTAGACTTCAGTTGCGTTTCGCGAAAAGATATGACACTAACATGACTTCCTGTAGAAAGAAGGAGAGTATCTCGCGGGCAAGCGTAGATAAAGGCATCCTAGCCGGGCACTGGGCAGTTCTCTTCTTAGGCCTCTCTTTGCGTATCAACATAGAGTTAATAAAAAGAGTCTTAAACATTTCCTAAACAGTACTTTTCACACTTGCCAACAGGATAGGAAGCGCCAATGCAGGCATTTGTTTGTCTTAGTGAATTGAGGGTAGTGTAATTTTACAAAGGATTTCCCAAAGGCAAATTCGACCGGAATGGAAAACTATTTTGAGAGCCATTTATGTTCCTGATTATTTGATGGATGACAAGAACTGGTGATGATGATTTCACTGTCACATTTATTTTAGGCCTAACTAGTTTTGAATATCTGTGCGTATTACTACAACAACTTGCTGTTGTGTGGCATGACATGCTACACAACTAAAACGAGCATTTAGCTTATTTCATGGGGTGAGGGGGTGACACAATTGACATCGACCCCGTGTGCCAACTATGGCGTGTTGTAGGTTAGGTCAGGTCAACCCATCGGATTGTTTTCTATACGAGTAGCTTACAGTGTATGTAAAGCTTCTATACAACAGTTACATTTAATTAGTGTAACTGAGAGTACAGGATGCCGGCGAATTTATGTAGATTACGCGGAAATATCAATTTAACCACGCGTCATCATTATCATCTCTTTCCTTAAGTTTTTTTTATTTATTTTAATTTGGGTCATAAACAGATAAGTTATTCATACAGTATGCTTTGAATAAATATTGGTTTTTACATGAATTTGTATACTATCTAGAAACAATGACCACAACACTCGTACTTAAGAGGGTGCTAGAGCACCATTTTCCCATACAAACGTAGTTCCGGTTTAATTTCTAAACTACAGGCTGGATTTGAGTGAAACTTGGTTTACATCAGTAGATGACCAATACGGAGGTTTGCATAGTTTTTATACTAAAAACAATAGCCTGAAAGAAATTAGAGCGATGCGTTTTTCGCGCCGAAAAAGGTGTTACTTTCAGCTGTTATTTACTTACATTATTACACTGTCTATTGGAGTCGAACTACCTTGGGGACATCAATAATGTATTGCAAATGTCAGAAAAAAAAAGATTTTTGAAATAGCTACTAAAATGTAGAAATGGCAGCGAAACTACGAAAAAATTTGGGAAAATAGATCTATTACGTTATAACTACAACTACATACTCGCAAAAGGACACGAACACACGTAGACTCATACAGCCGCATTGCCTCTCACTTTTCCCGCGCCCCGTCTCGCTCTGGGTGAAACAGCTATAGAAAACAGCGTTTCACGCGCTTGGCCGTCACTGAGTTACCACGGTCCTGAAGGGGACTCTTAAGTTTACTGTCCTCTTCGTTTGTTTTTGTATGCGTGGAAAGTAAAGCAGTGGCGGAAATGCAAAAAAAATCTAGGCTTCGCCAGATTATGCGCAGTGCATATTGATACCGCATACGCTAGTCGATGTCTGCAGACTTGGCACATAATATTGTGTTCTCGGGTCAGTTTCTGCGGTTTCCTTTACAATAATAATTTATTAGATACAGCATGTTTGTTGACGCTACGCGACGGCTCAAAATAATACCCGACTAATGCCAAAGACTACATCACGACCGGTATAATAACTAACTAGAATCCGTGTGTGAATTAATATTCATAGATTGCACAGGGAAATAACCACCAGCATCCCTATATAATCTACATTTGTACGTACCTATCGAAGTCACACGTAAACTAGGATGGTAATGGAAAAACCGCAACGCGACATCTCTACTTGCGCCTATTTTGAGTCGGGTGGGTTTTTCATCCTTGCCAACCCAGCTCCTCCAAGAAGTCCAGCAGTCCACGAATGTTCCAAAGCACTTCGGGGAGCGACCCCGGTGAACCGTGGTTGGTAGCCCGGTAGTTAGCCAGCTCCCTGCATTCCAGCAGGACATGAGCGGCTGTTTCGTCTGTCTCCATGCAGACTCTGCACAGAGGACTGTCGGAGACACCTATTAAAAACAGATGTCTGATAAAAGGACCGTGACCGGTTATTACTACTGTCACCGTCCGCAGCAGATTTTTGTAAGCCTATAAGAAGCCTCAAAAACTAGGATTTACCAGAGCGGTTTTTACCCCAGACCAAAAAAAAGGGGTGTTCTAAGTTTGACCGCTGTGAGTATGAAGGTGTCTGAGGGTATCTCTATCTGAGTGTGTCTATCTGTGGCACCGTGTCCATAACTCTTAAACGGGTGAACCGATTTGGATGCATTTTTTATTGATTTGAAAGCATCTTTTTTTGCGAGTGTTCTTAGATATGTTTTATCAAAATAGGTTCAGCAGTATTATGCCGATATGCTTATTTGAAGTGAAAATGTCGGGGGTATTTTAAATGTTTAATTTACTGAGTAGTTATATGCCTAGCGCACGTAAGCTGGCTTATACAATGTTTTCGCTCTTTGTCCCTACAATGCCGTCTCCGCCACCAATAGAGCAATTATAGTTTCGCAACCACCATGACGGGGAATGATTGTCAATTAGTACAGATGTGTAGGAAGCAATCAGCCAGTAATAAAGTCTGGGAAACATTGTTGCATAGGCCGTTCAAGCTGATAGAAACGCAATGAAAGAAATTAATAAGGCGACGGGAAAGGCACACTAGCGCCATGTTTTTTTTTCATTGGCGGCGCGAGTGGAAGTTGTACTATCCTCTTAAGTACCTACAGTAGGGGTCTCGCTTCCGAGTCCATTTTTCTACCACTAAGCCACCACTGCACCTCTAAGGTAAAGCCGCAGCACGTTAGATGCGTGTTCGAATATCGAATACCCATGCATGCATGGAGCGCCAGCTGAAACCTGCTGTTATTGAGTTTATCTAATCTTCTTTTTGAAGTTCTTCTATAATAGGAGATTGGCGCTCAGGATCCATTTCAATGGTATTGGGACCATGATCATGATTGCTACTTTAGAATGGAATCGTAATCACAATCGCTAACAGAACGAATGAGTCAAAACGCCCCATACAAATTGAATGATATTGAGAGAGCGATTTGGCTATTTTCTTCACTCAATATCCTTAAAAATCGAGTCGCAACCCCTATCCCTATCTCAATCGCTTTCAATGACAGTTTGTGTCTAATAAATGCAGTGTGATGTTCGTCTGCACCCTTCAAACGTCAAATTTAAAGGGATCGCGAGAGATTCAAAAGTTAGACAATTAATCCCCAGCTCTGAATGATTCTGAATACACACTAACCACGTAACTGCCTCCTTCCAGGCCCCATACATCATGTACGTGGAAGTCCTAGAGACTGACGGCCACGAGCCCCTCCCGCCGCGCCTGTTGCCACCCGCCCCGCCGACTCCCCACTCGCCACCCATCAGACACACCAAGAGTGAAGAGAACCTGGTGCCAGAATGGCCGGTGCTCTCTCTCTACTCTGCGCTAGACGACCCGGAGGCTGGCGACTGCTGGAGCCATGATGACGACGAGTTGAGCTCGCAGTACGTGGACCGGGCGACGGCGCCGGATTGCGTCTCGCAGGTGAGTGTTCTGGCTTTTGTTTTTTGTGTGGTTTGACTCTGAAACGTGGCTAAGAGGTAAATTTGCGCAGGCGATCCCAAATAATAAAATTACAAATAAACTTATATATTTTCTTGGAAATTATAATACACCGCGCTTTATTCTACAGGGTGCACTCTAAGTCGATAGCGGAACTTTAAGTAGGCTGTCTACTGATCACTACAAACAACTTGTACCAGGTGGCGAAAAAAATGGATCGCAAAAAATATCAGCTGTTCCATACAAAAGGTCGACTCAGTACTGCGCCAAATGTATGAAACAGCTGATATTTTTTTCGCTCCATTTTATCGCCACCTGGTAAAAGTTGTTTGTAGTGATCAGTAGACAGCCTACTTAAAGTTCCGCTATCGACTTAGAGTGCACCCTGTAGTGTCCAAGATGAAATATCTGTAGGTTAGTTTATTGTGTGAGGTAGTGGCCACTCCCGGTTTCAGAGTTTTTAGGCCGCCCAAAGGGCTTCTGACAAGGCTTAACGATTGTTATTAATCAACAACAGCCGGGACCAACGGCTAAACGTGCCTTCCGAAGCATGGAAGCGCTCAGATATTCTTGCCACTAGCGGTCACCCATCCATAGACTGATCGCCCCGATGTCGCTTAACTTCGCCAATCGTTTAAGAATGGCTAGTCCAGCGAACTGGAGAGGCTAGTCCAACTAGGCTGAGAGCGCTTCACAGCGAGAGCTGTGAGAAATATCTGTAAAAAAAACAAATAAAAACGTATTAGGTTTTGAAATAGTTGGAATATTAAAAACACCATAAGTTTAACGCCCTGCTCGCGTAGCTTGAGGCGGTGTTAGATAGGTGTTAGAGTGTTAGGACTCTGTCCATCCCGCTGTACGTCAAACAAAAGAGTGAGATACATATACATAGTTTTAAACCCATAGATACTCTCTAACACCGCCTCATGCTACGCTAGCTGCTATTTTTTTTTATCATCGAACATTTTTTTTTTGTTACCATAACCTATTTCGACTTCTTCGTCACTGACACATGCCTTCTTACGCCAGGTGTCGGCGTTCTCGGCCCTCTCCGTATCTTCGACTGGCTCCAGGGAATCCGTAGCGGTGGGAGCTGGCGACGTGCGTCGACGTTTAGCGGACGCGACCGCCGCGCCGCCGGCCAACGCGTTCAAACACGACCCCGCTGACCCCTCCGCTTTGGCACTCAAGGTTAGGACAATACAAGGCACCCTGTTGGCTCCAGGAAGTATGTAGCGGTCGTAAGGACAAGGTAACCACCAGGCTCCAAGAGTCCGTTCGTAGCGGTTGGAGCTGGCGACGTTCGTCGACATTTAGCGGACGCGACCGCCGCTTTCAAACGCGACCCGGCCGATCCCTTCGCACTTAAGGCACTAAAGGTGAAAGCGTTTTGTCATCCAGCACCAGAAATAAGACGGCAGACCACTCACATGTTACGATCAGGTTTAGCTCTCAAGTTTGATTTGGACTTATATCTAAGTTGGAGACCCCGGAGAAAAAAAACTACTCAAGCAACAAACATTTGGAGATATCGCATTTTGAAAGTTTGGAACCCTGTGCTACGGAAACCCGTAAGTTCCACAATAAGCGTCAACAACTCCGAGACTAATTCGTTTTTTACTATGTTCGGTTCACTATCTTAAAGTACCGGAAATTTCCTACAAAACTGCATTCAACGATTAGTTTCGAAAAAAAAGTGTCAATTGGAAACGATTGAAATAAATTAATCGGGTGAAGAATTAAAACTGCAACTGTACCCCATTTCCCGCTGCCGTCGCGTCTAGACAGATGGCGCGACGATTTTATTGCAGGTGCTTCGCCCCCCTAGTCTAGACACGTGGTTTTCGTTCGACTTATAATTTTATTTGGTCAATTATTGTAAACAAAGCTTTGTTCCTGCCTCTGGATAAAACTCCTTTTTTCAAGACTGTTATACAATGCCAGTGTGGCGCTTTCTCTACAATAGTTAAAAAGTACTAATTAAAAATAGTATAGCATGTGCAAATATTACACGGAATAAGGGACGAAAACAGCTTTTAAGTCTTGAAAAAATTAACTTTTGCATCAAACTAGCATCGTGCAAACCATAATCTTCTACAAAATCATTTTAATTTTTCTTAAGTTTTTAGGGCTACTAACAGATCGATTCAATCTTTATGACAGTTGAGAAGGTATTTTAAGACATTTTGAGTAATAATGGGGAGCTTAAGGGACGAGATTAAATAGAACCTGCGCCCACCCAAAACATCTAATTGTTTAATCGAACTGTACCTGTCAAATCCCTCAATACGTATGTACGTATCTTTGCACAATGAAATAAAATGGAATGAAAAAGTTTATTTGTTAGATGATTGTTCTGGCTCCCAAACTAGGATTCCCTGTGCTATGGATAGTCAGGCTACTTCTTATGCGTTTCCAATCCAATGAACCATTTCAATTTTCAGGAATCCTGGGAGAGCAAGCTCGCCCGCATGCGCTCCTCTTCACCCTACGGCGCTCTTTCCGGCTGGCGCCTCCTCGGGTGTATCGTGAAAGTGGGCGACGATCTGCGGCAGGAGATGTTGGCAGCCCAGCTGCTGCGGCGGCTGCAGCTGGTGTGGGCGGCGGAGCGTGTGCCGCTCAAACTGCACCCCTATGAGATCATCTGTCTGGACCGGGAGTCCGGCCTCATACAACCGGTGAGTTTCTAGGACTAAGGGATTCGAAACGCGCTCCTAAAACAGCCCCGAAGGCACAACTGAGCAATGAACGTTTTTATCGTGGTTTCGATGGGCGCCATCTTGCTTTTCGTGGTGAAATAAAGCAAGATGGCGACTGTCGATGCAAAGCGAAACGATTAGCAATGCAAAGCGTTTAGTAGCTCACGTCCGATTTCTGCAAGAGCGTTCAGGTGTAGCAGGTGAGTAATCTAAGATTAATCCAAAATAGCGCCACGTGATTTCGTCAAATGAGTTTGACATGAAATCGGACGTTAGTGTCGCACTCTTGCTTTTTATGACTACGTAAAGCAAGATGGCGCCGCACGATAGCGGGTTGATAGCGGTATGAAACCCACTACTAATAGTCTACCGGCTGCATCGTGAAACGACCTGCGGCAGGAGATGTTGGCGGCGCAGCTGCTGCGGCGGCTGCAGCTGGTGTGGGCGGCGGAGCGTGTGCCGCTCAAACTACACCCCTATGAGATCATCTGTCTGGACCGGGAGTCCGGCCTCATACAGCCGGTGAGTTTCTAGGGCTACGGACGCGCTCCTAAAACAGCCCCGGAGGCACAGCAACGTGGTTTGGATGGGCGCCATCTTGTTTTTCGTAGTGAAATAAAGCAAGATGGCGACTATCGATGCAAAGCGAAACGATTAGCGATTCAAAGCGTAAACGCTCACGCCCGATTTCTGCACGAGCGTTCAAATGAAACTGGCGAATAATCGAAGATTAATCCAAAATAGCGCCACGAGATTGGCTCAAATGAGTTGACATGCGATTAACATGTTTTTTGCATTCCAAAAGCTACTAAAATACGAGATCATTCCGCTGGTAACATGTGATTTATTTAGCAGAAAATATTCCTCAAAGTCTCACTAAGAAATTGAAAGTTTTGGCAAACCGCCTCATAAGCATTGATGGGGGCCTTGCCTTTCCATCAATATCTACCATGGCAAATATCGACCTATCAATATCGATGGGCGCCCGCGGCTAACTGGCACAACTGCCATTTTCTCTTGGGCCTCTTCTTCGCGAGAGGGGAATCTGTCTATGTATTAATGCTTGCAACAGCTCACAAATGACTTTCAGTGTTCAGACCTACCACAAAACTTCAGAACGTCTTACAAAACGTCGAAAACTTTCATGTCCCTCCACAGGTTCTGAACTCGGTATCGCTGCACCAGATCAAGAAGCAATCCGGCGCGTCGCTACGCCAATGGCTCGAGTTAGAACACGGGCCTCCAAACAGTGAGGGGTTCCTGCGCGCTCAGAATAACTTCGTGGAGTCCGCCGCCGCCTACGCGCTTACTAGCTACCTACTCCAGCTGAAAGACAGGTGAGGATGATTGCCCTTTCAACTGATGTGCAATATAATAATAGGGATTTTTCCAAGTGTGTTTGATAGCGATTCTGTAGTTTTTAGGGAAACCACATGCTAACTTTGATGCTTGAAAAATTCCTCATTGTAATGATGCAGATCGAAGCAAAATATTGTTTTACACTAATATTATTAATTACTGAGGCCATAGGTATTTTTCATAGAATTGATTTATGACATCTTTTCATAAGTCCTATTTTGGTATGGTTTTAAAAATAGGTCTTTTTTCGTTTGGTTAGCCCGCACGAAACACTACAACTCGTTTGGTTAGTCTGCACAAAATACTCTAACTTGCCTGAACCCCAAAGATGATTTTATATGTCTCCAAAAATCTAATCGGCAAATGTTTGATTCATATCTATATCTTACAAAATCTAATTATGTATTTTACTCAAAAAAGCTCGTAATGTGGACATTAATTCGACAACCTTCTTTGAGCAAAGTCGGACTTGCGGGCTACTTGGATTAGGCGCCAGAAAAGTTGTATGGAATTTCATTAATGTCTTGTGTTTTGCGGCCAGAAAAACATTAATGTCGAGTTTTGTTTCATAAATAGAACTCAAACATCAGGTGCAAAAAGTATTTATTTAGAATTAGGCTGTATGGGTACTGGCAGTCGACACATTGCACAGAAAAAAAAAGCGCGGCCATATTGTTTTCGACTTTTCGCGCGTTGTTCGAAGTGATTTTTTTCTGTGTTTTTGTTGAAAAAGTGAACTCTCAAAGCGACGAATCCTCGGATTTAATGTGTTTAACACCGCCGGACATTCAAAATCAAGCGAAATTAGTAATTGGAAATTTATTGCCACCGAAGTCAAAAGAAAAATACAAGCAAGCTTACCAACAAAAAGTTTGCGGAATGGAAAATCGACAAAAAGTACTTAATCTACGACAAATGGTAAGCTAATTAAATTACTATGTTAATTACTATTCTAATTAATATTTTAATTACTCGCATTGTTTGAGTAAAGCACTATACAAGCCTTGGTCTGCAATGAGTGCGCTTCTGGCCACGCTATGATTGCCTCGAGCTTAGCTTAGCTACGCTCTCGGCCCTCAAGTTTGGTCATCATTGCAGCCCTTGCTGGCCGCGCTATAAAGGCCTCGACCTTCGGTCTCGGCCTTCATTTCAGCTTGTCCATCAAGGGCTGCAATGCTGACCGCACTGTGAGGGCCTTGAGCTGCGCTACGCTGCGCTCTGTCGGCCATCAAAAGCGCGCCAGAAACGCACTCATTACAGATCGCGGCAGTAATGTACTATTAATTTGTTCACAGGCATAACGGAAACATCCTGCTAGACAGTGCCGGCAACATAATACACATCGACTTCGGATTTATTTTCTCGATATCGCCGAAGAATTTAGGATTCGAGAGTTCGCCGTTCAAAGTAAGTGCTTTTTATGGTATATTTAATACATCTTAACTCCTTGCTAATATGTGTGATTTTTATGGTATACCTATTTAATACATCCTTACTCTTTTGTTAATGTCTCTTTAAAGAGACATTATGGTGTAGCACAGTCTTTCCCAACGTGGGCGATAATGCCTCCTTGTGGGCGCTGCAGGCCTAAAGGGGGTCGGTAAGAGACCCAGAAAAAAAAGGGAGCGTTGTGTAGGGCTTTGGGGTCGATTTATAATTCATCTACCTAGCTAGGAAGACTCTTAGACACCGACTGAGCTCTCGACTCGATAATTTATTCTTAAAGTGGGCAGTAGACAAAAAAAGGTTGGGAACCCCTGGTGTAGCATAACCACACTGCTGTAGCACTAAACTGCTGATAGCGTGATTCGTATCATCAAAAACTTTTTTAGGCTTATATTTTCTAAGCTTTGGCAATACGTAGTTTTGGTTCAGAATGTATACTGATTTATCATTTGCAGACATAACTTCAGGTGTTATTTTGAATTGTTGCTATCTGTGAATCTGAATGTCCCTGCTTCGGCCGACCTGCCTTTGTATTCTCTAAAATATTCACCGTAAATGTAAAAAAAGGATTGTTTTTTCCCTGCAAATAAACCGGATTTGACGGA
Source organism: Zelleria hepariella (assembly GCA_949319315.1). Lineage (NCBI taxonomy): Eukaryota > Metazoa > Arthropoda > Insecta > Lepidoptera > Yponomeutidae > Zelleria > Zelleria hepariella. The sequence continues at coordinate 10,654,779 of OX439387.1, forward strand.
CGCGCAGGTTTTAGTTTAAATTGTTGCCATCTGTCAATGTCCTTGACCATATTTTCCTTGCTTAGGCTGACTTTGGTCCTCTCCCATTTTAGACGGGTTCCGTACCAAAGGGTAAAACGGGACCCTATTACTATAGACTCCGCTTTCCGTCTGTCTGTCTGTTTTTATAGATAATGGTACGGAACCCTTCGTGCGCGAGTCCGACTCGCATTTGGCCGGTTTTTTTAGACACCTGAAGTTGTAATAAATCTCGTAATCTCTTCCAGCTGACGACAGAGTTCGTCGAAGTGATGGACGGCGAGAACTCTGACATGTTCCAGTACTTCAAGATCCTGATTCTGCGCGGGCTCATCGCGGCGCGGAAACACTGCGACCAGATCATACACATCGTTGAACTCATGCGCATGGGTAAGTTTACGATCATTACAACTATTGATGTTCCTTTCCCAGGAACATTGCCAATCGTTGGAAACATTGCCGGCAATGTCCCAACTGGGAATTTAACGGGAACTTTGCTCTAAACTTTGCATATTTCAATATTTGTTTACTGACTTGTAAATGGATTTGGATTCTTTATACACCAAATAATAAGTTACTAAACAGATAATTCATGCGAATTTGATAGGTAGTACGGATTTCAGACGGATTTTTAATGAAATACCGATTTCATGCAGTCTCCGTATGGCAACACTGCAAGGACAAGACACCTATGAAAATATGCATGTCACGTGACTAACCAACGCGATACTTTAAGAATTAGCATGAATTAACAAAAAAATATCACTGGGAATTTATGGAAACATTGGGAAACTTTCGGAAACTTTCCGGGAACATTGCCAGTGGAAACATTGCCGGGAGTGGGAATATTTCCAAGAGTACATCAATAATTACAACTATATTTTTTCATATGTACACGATGTCAAGTGAAGCAGATAGCTTTTAGGCCAAGCCCTTCGCTAAGTTCGCGGTCGCGTGAAGGCCGCTATTAACGATTGTTATTGAACGAGCGAGCGAAGTTCTCCGAGTCTACTGAAACCATCCGGCGTTTTTATGTATGTATGTATGTATGAATGTTCGATCGACGATAACTTGAGTAAATTTAGTCGGATCGTCATGAAATTTGGTAGGCGGGTAAATAAGGCAAAGAGAATTTTTAAGTTCGAACATGAGCCAAATCGGTCGAGGGGTTGCTGAGATATGGGGTCGCGAGTTCATAGTTCGGGCCGAACCATTAGTTAATCAACATTAACCGGGACCAACAGTCGTGCCTTCCGAAGCACGGAAACGCTCAGATATTATTGCCACTAGCGGTCACCCATCCATGTACTGACCGCGCCTCATGTTGCTTAACTTTGCCGATCAATAAGAACGTCTAGTCCAACTAGGCTGTGCGCGCTTCTTATGTATCGCCCAATAACTGTATCTCCCGATGCAAGAAGCCCAAACGCTTCCTCTTCATCGGAAAAACAGCTCTCTCTAACTCTCTTCTCTTTTGTTTCCGCACCTCAAATATGCCACAAAACCACTAAGGCCTATAATATCAATCACAGTTTAAACCAAAAAGGCTAGTTTAAACCCTATCTGTAGATTAATTTTCATACAAAATGCGAGGTTTAATCAGCGATTTTAACCTGTTGGCTCGTCCATATAGAGCAACATGAGCCTACCTTTCGTTCGGCTCGCTCGGAACAGAGACACATGTGTCCTTAGCGCGATACCAATAGGTTGCTCTAATTTTGTGGGCGATAATAAGCGAGTGCAAAAGATCCTACGAACTAATTTTCCGAAAATAAAGGGGGGGGACTATTTATTCCCGATTTCGAGCGAAAGGGTACTGTGATTGATGTTACGGGCCTTAAACCACCTCTTTCTTCCCCTCAGGTGGTCAGCTGGCCTGCCTTCGCAGCAGCAGCGCAGTTTCATCGTTCCGCGGGCGCTTCCATCTTGGCCGGACCGAGCCCCAACTGCAGGCGCTAGTCGACCGACTGGTGAGAGACGCCCTACACTCGCTCTCCACGAGACTGTATGACAACTATCAGTACTACACCAACGGCATCTTGTAACCGAGGCTAGGGCACTCATAGATAGGCAAAGGGAAATTTACTAAAGTCAAATTCTTCATTCAAGATAGTACACTGACGTTTACGGTGTGACCAGTCTCTGGTGAAAATTAAATAGTGTGGTGACAAAAAGTTTGACATGAATCGAATTGCGTAATCGATATAATCGATTTATAGGCTGATTGATGAACAGCTTATTATATGAAATTAACTATAAACTTATTAATTAGTAATGAGAAAGTGTGTTTTGGTCCATTTTTTTGAGGAGTGTTAAATGCGTTAAAAATTGTGTTTTTTAAATGATCTATGGAAATATTGCGTTCCGAACGTTTTTTTTTCCGTCCGGAATTCCTGAAGCACGGGCTACCATGCGGAATTTCGTATTTCGCTTTTTTTTTGTGACTGAGCTGAATCGCACGAGTGGAATGCATCACTATTACAATAAATATGGCAACATTATTTTGCAAAGTGACAGTTAGCATCTGTCAGTTTACTATCCTGAATAAAGAATTAGACTTTAGTTGAAAGCTTCCACCTCGGTCGCACAGAGCCCCGCGTAGGTTAGAAAACCCATAGATAGGGAAATTTATTACATGGGAAGGAGACTCATTTGGCGCCACTAGCGGCCGATTAGGCTGTGCTCAAGTCTGTAAGAAGCATTGTTCGATAGATCAAAGATGTGGGAAAAAGGTTGTGTATGTAACACTGGAAAACAGCCCCAACTGCAGAAGCTAGCCGACCGTTTAGTGAGAGACGCTCTACACTCGCTCTCCACGAGACTGTATGACAACTATCAGTACTACACCAACGGCATCTTGTAACCGAGGCTAGGGCACCCATAGATAGGCAAAGGGTTTACTCGTTGAAAGCTTCCACCTCGGTCGCACAGAGCCCCGCGTAGGTTAGAAAACCCATAGATAGGCAAAGGGAAATTTATTACTTGGGAAGGAGATTCATTTGGCGCCACTAGCGGCCGATTCGGCTGTGCACCGATTGGTCTAGGCCTCAAGTCTGTAAGAAGCATTGCTCGAAGGAGCATTGCATATCTCAAAGATGTCAGAAGAAGGTTGTGTATGGACTCCGAAATAGCCCGAACTGCAGGCGCTAGTCGACCGTCTAGTGAGAGACGCTCTACGCCAGCTCTCCGCGTTTTCATTCGGCCGCCGCCGCCATAGCTCAAAACGCCAAATGAGTTTCACAATTTTAATGTTCAGTTTTTGGTGCGATTCAGCCGTGAATGTCTATCCTTGTTTAAATTGTATCATTGAGCGATGGACCTCTTTTGACCGTCAGTCCCAGGTTTGTGTTCACCGTAAGAAAACGCTCCCTGATAATGGCTGGAGGATTTGTCCGATTACACGTTTGAAAGTATAAGCAATCCTCGTGCGGTTAAGGTGTCTGTTTACAAGCGGTGAACAATAGTCCTTATTTAATATTGTACGTACATCGCTCAGAGTTACAGATAAGTAATTGTTTATTTTATTGCTTTAGAAATGTATCGAAAATGTGTACGCTTTTACAGGGATCCCACAGCGTGAATGTCATTACTTTAGGATCTTGAGTCCCGACTAGGGTTGCATGAATGAAACCTCTGTGAGCGATTCTAGGGGCGAATAAATTGTAAATAATGTTATTATAATGTGAATTAATTATTCTATAATCAGTTTTAGCATTAGGGTCATACTGGATTGATGATTTATTTTAGTTTCTCGAGACAAATTGTCCGTCATCTTTCTGTAAACCGTCTATGTAGAGGTTGATTATGTAAATTTAAGTAGTGCCATAACCCCTTGTCATTTGATGTACCTTCACAGTGATGAGAAAAAAATCATTGCTCAACAATCGAAACACCAAGAAAAAATCCTTAAAACCCGTCCATGATAGATATTGTATGAATCAAACTGTTTAGTTGTGTATGTAATATTTTTATTGAAATGTATATTCCAGTGTGCTTTATCGTAGCTTCTCCGGAAATTAGCGAATGAGGTTTGGTGCCCAGGACGAATGAACAAATAAGAATGTTATTAGTTAGGTAAAGAAATAACAAAAAAAAAGATAATTTTCGCAAAGAGAAGACTGATGTTCAGGCAAAAGTAAGAAAAGTACTGTTTAGATTTCTCAACAGAAGTCGTGTAGGGTTTAATCTTGTAATATGTACCTAATATCTACTTACAGAATGAAATATAACTAATCGAATTATAGTAAAAACTAGACGGATTCGTGAAGATGTATTTGTGAGTGGACAAAATTGTTGCCAAAGTGTATTGATTGTAAAATGGCATCTGTTAGGTTAATTAATTATAGTGTAATGAATGAAATAATGGGCTTTACGCCGAGAAATTACCTTTGAAGGGACACACTTGGGCATCAGCGCAGTGATTCATTTCGAGCGTTCGGCTGGGTACAGTTCGATTCAAACAATTTTGCAGCTGAGAAGTTAGTTACAAGTCGCGTCGCAACTCTCATTCGCAATAGCACATTGTGTTACCGCGAGGTCTAAAAAGGTGAGCATTGAATGTGTTTGCAGATGCTTAACCTACCCGCGAGGCTAAGCTGCGAAGCTTACATCAATGCCGCCAAAAAGATTGAATCGAACTTATGTGATTAGTAATCATGACATGAGTTTTCAAGTGTAATAGTCACCCTGCCTCGTGCTCCCTTCGTATCACTGCCGCTGATTTCCACGCACACAAAAATGCATGGCTCACTTTTAGGCAAAAGAGCTATAAAGCGTTGAGTGCTTGGGGTTGTGCTGTACAAGGGGAATCGTTGACTGGCTTGTTATCCGCGTGGATGTTGTTTGAGATTATAGTTAAATTGTTGTCTTGTTTGGGAGTCGTCGACCGCTAGATAGGATGAGATGTAGCTGAAACTGAGATGTAGTTGAGACTGTGATGTTAGTCCAAGATACAGTCGTGTGATGCTTTGTTGGTCAGTGAATTAATAATGTTGATAAGATTGATATTGAATAATTGATTTGATGGGTGTATAAAGCTCTGGATGTCTCTGATGTCGAAATCTACAGTTGAGGTTCCTCGTTGCAAAGTGTGAAATAAGCGAAACGAATGTTGCCAAATGTTGAATTGTAAGTTTAGGAATATATTTTTCGACCCCTCAGATTTAACTCCACAAAAAAATATTTTGAATATCGTCCAGCTAAAACCGATCTTCCTGATATCGTGTTACATATTTGTATAGCTCCAATCCACTTTAATAATATGATGATTTTATTGTGAGCTTGTTAAGCATAGAGGGAAAAAAATCATGTTTGTGGGATTTGCTATCCAATATGGTCGCATTTACCTTCTAGCAACATCCTGTATCAACTTACATTTTATATTCTTGTGGTAATGGGTGGGTGTGTAAACGCATTGTGTATCTCTAAAGTACCTTTACAATAATATATTTGTGAAGGTAATAATTAATAGCATTATTTCGTTCTAGTTAAAAACGCGTTTGTAAATAAATTCCTTATTAGGTAATAATTTTATTGTAACACTTTTGAAGTTAAGAACTCACTGCATCCAAAGTCCAAAATTTTAATAAATTATCTTTCCTCGAAAATTGATTAAATTTATTTATCAAAAACAATTGTACAGGTAATTGTAAGTACTGTATAATGTTTACCTTAATTTTTTTAAATATATATCTTGGATTTTTACACGCTCTTTTAATTTATTCTGCAACCCATAAAATATATCAGTAGTGGTTATATCAGTAGAGCTATCGACTCTCCTAGCCTGGTTGCTCTAAAGCCTAGGCAGCAATTTCCACGGCTAAAGCGGCACTACAAGAAGGGCCCGACCGGTTTATTTTCGGGAAAATAGCTCTTATCAAAATATTTTTTTTAGAACTAGCAACTGTGCGGTTTTTTTAAATAAATAATAAGCCCACTGTTCCTAGCTAAATCTGCTGTTGCTAAAGTTCTAAACATGGAGGCGCACTACCAAAATAATAAACCGTATGGTTAAGTAATCAGACATCAGTACCCAGCGAGCGGATGTCAGTACCTAAGCATCGATAAAAGTAATAATCCCGCCATGAAGATCATGTTGTATAACCCGTGTCATTAAAGAAAACATTAAGGATGGACTTCAAAACACTCGCCCTCTCGCTCTAATTAATACAGTCAAAGCGAGACAACGCTAGGTTTTTAACTCCGTCCTAAATGTTTTCTATAATGACACACACGACAATGTACACGGGTTGTACACTACGTAAAGCAAGATAGCGGCTGGGTGGCGCCGCCATGGCCATTGCGAGTCTAGCACGACTTGATTAGGTCGCGGTTCTGACGTTTCCTATTCCTGGCTAAATATGCTGTTTATTGTTAAAGAGTTAAGGGTAGACGATAGCAACGTGGCGGGAAATTCAAAATCTTCACAGATTATTAAATTTTGTAGCTAAACTGAGCTATTTTTGTTCAGCGATTTTTCGTTCGCGGAAATAACAAAGTATTCTTTTCATTATTGTAAACAATAGAACAACAATAATTCAGCCGATTATGTGTTCTGGTCTACGACAAGTTTTTTGGGCAGTGCCACTGCTTCGTAGACCAGAACACATAATCGGCTGAATTATTGTTGTTCTGTTGTTTACAATAATGAAAAGAATACTATGTTATTGCCGCGAACGAAAAATCGCTGAACAAAAATAGCTCAGTTTAGCTACAAAATATAAAAAACTGTGAAAATTTTGAATTTCCCGCCACGTTGCTATCATCCCACCTTAAAAACAAAGACACATCAGTAATTTAACTTCTATTTATTTACTCTTCCTTTTCTTCCCGCCCCCCTTTCCCTTCCCCTTTCCGCCCTTCCCCTTGTGCTTGAGCCGCTGCTTGATCTTCTCTTTCCTGATTCGCTCCTTGACGATTTGCTGCTTGTCGCGGAACTCGCTGCCGCCGCCCGCAGACTTCTTGCTGGCGAGACGCTCGTTGTGCTTCATCCAGTGCGGACGGAACTCCGATGCTGGAGGAATGGAATACAGTTGTAGGTTAGAGTAATGTCAGTCAAATTAAAAAAAATCCAGGAATTAATTTCCAGAAAGCTGGATATCATTTTAATACCTTCATTCGTCATGTCAAAAAAAAAACATTTGTAATACAACTATGTTTTTTTTATTGAAGTTTAATAGTAGGGCCCTCCGTAAAAATATGCATTTAATACTTTATTTTATCCTCATTCATCGTGATTTTATTTGGTTATTCTAGCTTGCGTGGATTACCTAAAATATTACTTTAAAAAATACCTTGATGATTTGGTATTTTGTCAAATATCTCTAAAACAAAAGAAGATCGAGGGCTAATTTTTGGCACACAGTAACCTTGGCTTAAACCGGTGCACCACCATAAAAATCTGCCAGATCGCTTTCGTGGGCCAATCTTGTTCCCTTAGCCTGCTCTGCCCTGCTAATTAAGAACGCAGTAATCGTCAATTTTGCGATTTTCACTTTTTTACAAAAATGCCATCCTAAAGGTTTTATCTACACGGGAAAATTTTATTTTCATGTTTTTTTTTGTTGGAAATATGTTTTTTTGCTAACGGTTTTTGCAGTAATTGCATGAAAATAGTGATTGTGCTAAAGTGAAGTGGGGTAATAATCATGTGCTAGAAAAGAATGCAGTACTCGCAATGTATACTAGAGCAAAATGCAGTACTTGCTGCTATTACTGCATTTTGATCTAGCGTCAATCGAATAGTTCCTAAATTAAAACGCAGTATTTGACATTACTGCGTTTTGGCGTAGCATTGCTTGACGGGAGTCGTAGGAAAATTACTTAGACGCGCTACTGAAGACTATACCGTCGAGAGAGATTACGGTTGTTCAGGGCGACTGGAACTCGAAAATTGGCAAAACCACAGCAGGACCCTCTGAGGGGATCAATCGTGGGCAGTTATGGTCTTGGTGTAAGAAACGACAGAGGTGAAAAGTTTTTACACTAAGTACTGTGTGGAGAATCATGAATACTTGGTTCAAAAATCATCCAAGGAGACTATACACCTGGACGTCACCGAAAGGGCACAGAAACCAAATTGACTTCATCACGATTAAGTCACGGTGGAAGTCATCAGTTACCAACGCCAAAACTCTTCCGGGTGCTGACTGCGGAAGCGATCACCAATTAGTCGTAGCAGATTTCAGACTCGCTTGAAGAAAGTCCGTAGTACTTCTCAGAAGAACATCGTTCTCGATAAACTAGCTTTAGACCAATTCCGAAAAACCTTTGACGAGAATATCAAGTCCACAGAAATTGGTCCTTTTGACTCCAGCGAAACGGACTGGATCAACTTGAAGAAAGTTATCCTGAGTGCTGCCAAGGAGACAAGCAACCAATTCAGAAAGGTTAAGAAAAAGGAAGAATGGATAAGCAAGGAATCTTGGGCACTAATAGAAGAAAGAAGGACGATGAAAGGTGAAGGTCTGGAGTCGAAAGAACAAATGTCCCGATACAACCAGCTGCACAAAGAAGTACAAAGGTCAACTAGGAAGGACAAAGACAACTACATCAACAACATCTGTGCAGAAATAGAGATACACGCAGATAAGACACAATCAAAGGACCTTTTTAAAAAAGTGAAACAGATAACCGGCACTTTCAAACCTAAATGCTGTGTCGTCGACGACAGTGATGGGAACGCCTTAACCGATTTTAATGACATTCTGGAGAGATGGGGTAGTTAGTAGTTATCGGGACGAAACAGGCGTTATGACAAAAAGAAGATGGGACATACACACAGAAGAGCCCAGAATACTAATGTCCGAGGTAAAATACGCCATAGACAGGCTTAAACATAAAGCATTGGGTCCCGATGGAGTGTTGGCTGCAATGCTTCAACATCTTGGCACTGATGGAACGAAGATCCTGCTCCAGATATGCAACAAGATATGGGTGACGGGCCAATGGCCAGAAGACTGGACACAATCGGCTGTAGTACCTCTTCACAAAAAGGGTTCCACGCGTAAATGCGAGAACTATCGAACTATCTCGCTTATGGCACATGCCAGTAAAATAATGCTACGCATTACAAATTCACGGCTAGCACCATACATAGATAACCAGATACCGAGCGAACAGACTGGTTTTGTGGCTGGAAAGGGAACTCGAGAGCAAATACTGAATGTGCGCTTACTCATCGAGAAATGTCGTGAATTCAATAAACCACTGGTCATGTGCTTCATAGATTATGCCAAAGCTTTCGACTGCGTTCAGTGGAATACCATGCTAGAAGTCCTTGTGGAGATGGGTGTACCCCCGCATCTAGCTTTTCTGATACAAAACTTGTATCTGGATGGCACTAGCTTTGTAAGATTAGAAGACAAGCAGTCCAGGCCATTCCATTCAGAGAGAGGTGTTCGACAGGGGTGCATTTTGTCTCCAAAACTATTTAACTTGTACGGCGAGTGCATAATGAGGAAAGCACTGGAAGGATGGGAGGGCGGTGTAACAGTGGGAGGCCGACCAATTAACAACCTAAGGTACGCGGATGATACGACTTTAGTTGCATCGAGTGAGATGGAAATGGCAGAACTTCTAAAGAAGATCGAGACAGAAAGTGCTAAACTCGGTCTTAAGATCAACAGAACCAAAACCAAGGTGATGGTGGTAGACAGAGCACAGCTACTCCCGTCAACCGATGATGCGCTGGATGGGTATGAAAAGGTTGAAGACTTCGTATACCTCGGCTCTCTTATTACCAACGAAGGCAACTGTACCGAAGAAATACGCCGCAGATCCGGTATGGCGAAAAGTGCAATGGCTAACCTCGACAAAATATGAAAGAACCGAAGTATCAGTCGTAACACTAAAGTGCGGCTGGTTCGAGCCCTTGTCTTCTCGATATTCGTTTATGGTGCAGAGACTTGGTGTCTTAAAAAAAAAGACATCAACAAAATAGACGCCTTCGAGATGTGGTGCTGGAGGAGGCTGCTTAGAATACCTTGGACGGCACTAACGAGTCCATAATTAAAGAACTTAAAGTCCAAAAACGCCTATCTATTATATGCCAGGAAAAGACCCTCAGCTTCTTTGGACACATAATGCGGTCGCCCAGGCATAGTCTAGAGAAGCTCATAATATTGGGACAGGTGAATGGCAAACGCGCCAGGGGAAGGGCACCAACCAGATGGTCTGATGCTATAAAAGCAGCGGCTGGAGGAAGCATTCACCGGGCAGTTCATATGACGGAAGACCGCTCCCAATGGAAGCGAGTACGACATGGTCGCGATCCTCAGCCATGAGGAATCGATTAAGAAGAAGAAGATTTCTCAAGCGAAATAAAGTTTGATTGCTACGATTTTGTTTTAATTCCAATATAATAGAAACACAATATACTTACAAATCACCCTAGTAACCCTCACTTAGGTTGGCACAAGACATAAAAATAATGAATAAAAACTAACAAATAATGCAGTAATTGACAAGTGCTAGGGTAAAATGCAGTAATCAGCGCAAGTACTGCATTTATGCTTAGTTGTAATCTTATTCTCACTATACCTCATGCTAAGTTAAAACGCCGTAATACACACTATAGTCGGAAGTAACGCTAAATGGAATAAAAAATGCATGCCATTTAAAAGCTTGAATTTTTTCCCATTTTTTTCATCTAAGTGAATTGTTAAAAAACATAAATTTCATACTTAAATAACTAAAATTATGTTACCCGCGTTTTTCTCCGAACCGCCTTTTTGCAAGTGCTGCGTTCTTGATTACTAGGGCAGTGCTATACCCTTTCGCGGTTTTTTGGCCCCCAAAAGTTAAGCTCACCTCCTGGGACGGTGCAAACTCGGATTACACGCATTTAGGACCAAATGAAGGTATTAAAATGATATCCAGCTTTCTGGAAATTAATTCTTCAAAACGCTTTTTTTGAGTTTAATTTGCTTCGCCTATAAAGATCAGTGGGAAGAAAAGAAGCCCGATGGTCAGACGACATCGTCGTCGTTCCGGCGGAGGGTCCGGGAATTACAATGGTATAACGTTCATTTTCATTCAACAAGGCAAAATAAGTTAGGAGGGGACGAGATCGATACGTTTAAGGACGAGCAAAACTGCAAGAGAACTTGCACCACCTGTTGACGATTTCAATATGGTTACGGCGATTATTATGTATGAAAATATTTACAGCATAACCGGCATAGGCGGTGGTGGTCTAGTGGGTAGAACAGTGGACTCTGAAGCGAAAGGTCCTAGGTTCGATTCCCGGTGCGGGCATGTATCGATGACTTTGTTTAATTTCAAAGTTACGTACATTTGCGAATTTGTAGTAGAAATACCACTTGCTGACGTGATGGAAAACATCGTGAGGAAACCTGAGGGTATGAGACATTATACCCTCAACGCAAAAATCGCCAACCCGCATTGAGCACGCGTGGTGATTAAGCTCGAACTCTCTCTCTGAGAGAAGGCCTTTGCCCAGCTAGTGGGACATGTACAATTGTATACAGGCTACATCTTACTTTTCTTACTTACCCAACAGTGTGCTGATAATGTTGTTAGGTTAGGTTTCCTTTCTTTCCCTGGACTTGTGACTAGGCGGACGAAGCGGAAAGGGTGGTGCAGGTGCTACAGCAGCGGGGGCACGCCCTCCATAAGGTCTCCGAATGAGAACCGAAACTAGTCGGCTACACCGGCACAAATACAAGTAAGTTTAACCGTTTACGAAATACAAAAAGGGTACTTACCCTTTTTCCTCCCCTGGGGCTGATCGTCATCGCCCTCGTCGGGCTGCGCGTTCCGTTTCTTCCACTCGTCGTAGCGCCCGCTGCGGTAGGTCGCCGGTATCCGGCCGCCGCTCTCTGTGCGAATCATCTTGCGACCGCCGTCCTGGGAAAAGGAATTACGAAGTCAGGGAGAGTGAAAAAGACACAGTTGCCTCGGTTAGCTCGGCTGGTTTATATTAGAGTTTGTGTAGGTATTCCTCTTAGTTAGTTTACAGTGTCCATTCTAATTGCAATTAGGGTCGGACAATATCAGGCAAAATACAGGATGGATTTTTGAGACGGGGCCCAGATATAGGCACAACTAGCGCCGCCAATGAAAAAAAAAACATAATATACAGGGCGTCCCACGGCTATGCCACATGGAGGGAAAGTACCTTGAATATTGTAGATGGAACATTTTACTGAAAGAAGACATTATTTGAATTAAAAAATTAATTTAAACTGCATTCATAGATATCTAAATAATTACATGGTTGAACCGGGAATCGAACCCGTTACATGAGAAAAATAAGTACCCTGTAGTTTTATCATACCGATAGAAAGGCTCCATCACAAGGATTATTTTTTGCTTGATAACATAGTGTCAGAAATAAAAGGAAGACCATGAATTTTAACATTTTTAATACAACATTAATCAATTTATCAATGAAAATCACAGTAACAAAAGATTAAAAGTATGAAAATGAAACACATTTTTGAATTATTTCTTTATAATCAGCCAGCCGCATTGCGATGGACAAAATTTTACGCGTATTTCGGCTCAGGATACGGCTCGACTTGTTGCATACTACTAGGTAAATAGTGCAAGTTTTACATTAAAATAAAACTTGTATTATTAAGCAGAGACGATGCATAGCATCTAAGTGAGAGAGAGCGTCACTTCCGGTTTAGCTATTCTCCAATCAGAGTCCGTTTCCGGTTGATATTATTGGTAACAGATTTGACTTACTTCCTGTTGCCGCCATATTTGTCACCTGGGGTTGAGTCCGTTCAACGTGGCTTCATAGGTCTCTCACCAGGAGGCCTTAATGGGATGCTATGCATCGTCTCTGCTTAATAATACAAGTTTTATTTTAATGTAAAACTTGCACTATTATTCGGCATGTGACGATGCATAGCATCTGGTGACTGGATGACGACGCTATGTGATGTAAGCTGTAATAGTCTGCAAGAGAACTAGGCACAGAATAATTAAGATATGTATTTACTTGTAAAAAACAATGTTTATAAGCTCTGAATTACTGGAAATTGAAGTATGCTGATAGAAAAAAGGCAATCAAATTGGATGAAAGTTAATCGTTAGGACCTTTCTGGGCACTTCTACCTTTTAATTTTCTACATTAGCACTCTATATAAACCCATGAATAATATAGATGATTTAATCTATAGATAGCTAGGTGCATTATCAAGCATTATGATGCTATAACAGCGGAGAGGGAACCCTGATATGGGCATCCTTCAACACGTTTTTCACCCAATATCTGACCAAAGAGATTATGCGAAGAGATCTCGCTTCACCTGTTATGGAAATAAAAAGGGTCGTACTCCGTTGTTAGTCTCTGCTCACTGAATTGTAGAACTTAAGCAGTCCAGAAAATAATTTCAGACTTGTTTTGAATTTTATATAATGTTCCATCCTGATTGCCTGGCAGTGCGTGCGTGGCAGTGTCAGTTTTAGTAAAATAAAAGCTTATTTACGCGAAGCCACAAGGTTCACTTTGTTAGTAGCGTTTGAACCCAGCCAGGCAACCAGATTAGCGGGGTCTTTCGCAGCTTCTTCCGAGCTATCAGTTTTGGCTTCGTTTTTAAGTTGCTTTACCAAAACATCTGAACTAAGATTTTCTTTAACTGAAACTTATAATCAGTTATGTATGTTAAAACTTAAACTTTCGTAAGCACTGCACAGTTATGTATGGACTAAAATAGCTGAAAGAGCAACTTTAACTATTAAAATCCCAATTTACGAAATATTTTGTTAAATCACTGCCCCTGTGGTGTTTATAATCTAGTTATTCTTTATCACTCCACAACCAGTCCAACTTTACCATGTCGGTCGGTAACTTTTAAGTGTGGATTCACACCAACTGCTTGCTAGCATGTTTTTTTTTTTCGGCTGTCGACCAGTCAAAACTTCATACCTTGTGTTTGAGGAGGTGGAAGAACCTTGGTTTGGCCTCTCGGTATGTAAATCCGGTAACCGATAGGCTCTCGGCTGTATAGGAGTTATCAGGGGGAATGTGCCTTTCACGGTGTTCGCATGGAAAGAGCCAAGCCAGATTATGGCCCCCGCTTTGCTGAATGCGTTGTGAAGAGAGCTGATGGGTCGCATTGATTGCTGATACATACGTTAGTACAACCTCTGTGTCCTCTGTACCTTTGTAGGTGTTTCCGGCCTGCGAATTTCTGAAAGAACTTTACTCACGGTTGAAACTTGAGCCTTGTTCCTTGACAGACTGTCCTCCATGAGATTAAAGCAACCTGGGAGATGCTCGGCCGCTAGGTCTATTTTCCTCTGATTCAGTAGGCGAGACAGGTTGTTTAGTCGGTTTTGGTATGCATTCAGACTGTTCTCCCCTCGTTTCGAATTTAATTAAATAAAATAAAAAGGATACAAAATATGGATGCAAATCTGAAATAAATTGAATTGAATTGAATTTGCCACACATGGCGGTTCTCAGATTGCAGAGTAACGTGTTTTCTCTTCCACTGATCCTTAAATTGACGCATGGCCCAGATTATCGCGAATATATCCTTGCATTGTCAATTTGGCTGCGGTTTAACTCGTCTGCTGGCAAGTGGTCTTCTAGTTGGGATACCCAGTCCGCGGCATATGTGGCAGATATGTTCTATGACGTCTAGAGTATGGAGCTTCTCATGCGAGTCCCTTAGTTGTTGAAAGCCACCAATTGATGTCGAGTATTATCTACCTGGAGACGATCTCTCGGGATCTGACTTGGCTAGCATAGTTGAGCATGCGTAGTAAGGTCTGGCATTCTTTTAATGCTGGTGACGTGCCTTTAACCTAGAATCATACCTTCTTTTGAGGAAGAGACTAGAGGTTCATAGCTGTATTCGAATCAATGTCCAGATAATGTAGCCCTTCAGTAGGCTTTGCCGTATAATTCTCTTGGTGTCTGGTCCATCTCGCTATTTAGCAGTCTTTCCAGAGGTGCTGTTTCGATTGATTAGCTAAGAAACCGGCGATGGCACCTTGGATCGTGAAGGTAAGTTGATGAAAAGGGACTTACTTCCAGTTTGTCTAATCCGGTAGATATTTCCAGCACATTCTGTTCCAGCTGAGCGTTGATTAGTATAGTCGTACCTGGTGACTCGCGGCTGTTGAAGCGCCGCTGACAACGCAGTGTTGACGGGACAAGCACTGGCTGGGTAGGAGGTTTCCGCAGTGTTGACAGGACAGACACTGGCTTTGGATGTGACTGGATTGCGCAGTGTTGACAGGACAAGCACTGGCTTGGAGCTGAGTGGATTGCAGTGATGGTAGGACAGGCACTGACTTTGTGTGCGACTGGATTGCGCAGTACTGACCGGACGTGCGCTGGCTTCGAGGTGAATGGAATGCATTGTTGCCTGGACAGGCACTGGCTTTAGACGTGGCTGTATTGCGCAGTGTTGACAGGTTAGGCAATGGCTTGGAGATCAATGCGTTGCAGTGTTGACGGGGGACAGGCACTGTCATTGGATGTGATTGGATTGCGCAATGTTGACAGGATATGCACTACCTTGGAGGTGAATGCATTGCAGTGTTGCCGAGAGACAGGCACTGTCTTTGGATGTGACTGGATTGCGCAGTGTTGACAGAATATGCACTAGCTTGGAGGTCAATGCATTGCAGTGTTGCCGGGGGACAGGCACTGTCTTTGGATGTGACTGGATTGCGCAGCGTTGACATAATATGCACTAGCTTGGAGGTGAATGCATTGCAGTGTTGCCGGGGGACAGGCACTGTCTTTAGATGTGACTGGATTGCGCAGTGTTGACAGAATATGCACTAGCTTGGAGGTCAATGCATTGCAGTGTTGCCGGGGGACAGGCACTGTCTTTGGATGTGACTGGATTGCGCAGTGTTGACAGGACAAGCACTGGCTGGAGGTAAATGGCAGACGCATCCCTGAAATCACTGCCAGGTTGGCCTACGGAGCCTGATAACGTTCTGCCACTGCCTCCGATACGCTCAGAGGCAGCCTCCAATTCCATAGACCACGGTAGAGGTGGTAGGTCATCATCATCATCATCATCACATCATAATCATCATCATCAATTCCTGTTCTCCCTAATCAGGGACGTAGCGCTGTTAAAACAGTTTTCCATTCTGGCCGATGTATAGTTAGGTAAGTAGTTATTTAGATTTTCTATTGTCATTTAACTGTCCTCTCTGAAAGGTTTCATATTGTAGGATTTGAAGCACATGCAATCTGAGCTGTTTTCTTGGACTTCGTCGTTGGACATTGAACCATGGTGAGGTATGTCCGCTTCCCGATAACACTCACCCTTAACTACTTTGGTCGTTGGACTTCGCGGCGCTGTTGTCGAACAAGTGCTCCGCGCTTGGAATCTTCTTGCGCAAACCTTGGTGCAAGTTCTTGTTCGATAAGTTTGCTAGAATAAGTTCCCGCAGAGATACTCGGCGCGCTTACCACGAATAATCTGTGTTACACACTAGGTAACCTTAAAGTAGGTGTTTGGATTTGTTACCAAAAGAGATATTTTGTCATAAAATAACTGAAGGGGTTCGTTCCGTCCCAGGCGCAGCCTACAATTTCTTGCTAAAGCTGTTAGAGAAGATCTTGTAGCGTAAATAACATATTGGAGGTCACAGCATAGGGTCTTCCAGCGAGCGCCATGCTAACCTTGCGCTTTGTAAGTTGCCAAAGTTCGTTGGTCACGTTGTGCTCCACAAAACCAGGGCTACTACCTATTGTTAAATGCATGAACATGACGTAACTTATCCAGTTGGGATTATTGAACTTCTGCAGCTCTTCCGATCGTTTGACGTGAAAAAGGTCGAAACGGAGGGTGTTAGGGTCCTTAAGAGTTATGTTAACTGGACCTAAATCACGTGAGAATATTTTCGGCAAAAGCAGCCGGGCGAGTAGAAAATAGGAAGCAGACGAAATATCTTGTTGTGGGGTAGACGGACAAGATTTAATAGCGGTCTGCCCACTATGGTGCAACGAACAAGATTTGTCGCAATATTCATCCGGTACAAGAATTTTTTGAAAAATTTTCTGTCCAAGGAAATGTTTTAGTTCACTTTACCTTAATTTCCGTGGTATTCTCGCTGCTATCGGAACTTGTAGCGCGTTTTCTCGCGCTCGTTCGGCGCCTCGGCGGCGCCATGTCCGATTTTCCGCCGTTATTACTCACACACGTGGCACGATCACTGCTTTCTTGATCACTAGCCACACACAGTGACTTATACTTTGTCATCACTGAATTTAATTTTTACACTTTTAGATAAAAAGGTATTTAAAACTTTAATTTCAAAGAATTTAAAATAATAAATTGAAAAACTAGCAGAATTTCTGCTTAGATGTTGCTAGTTCGAAAGTAAAAGACGCTATGAAGCCACGTTGAACGGACTCAACCCCAGGTGACAAATATGGCGGCAACAGGAAGTAAGTCAAATCTGTTACCAATAATATCAACCGGAAACGGACTCTGATTGGAGAATAGCTAAACCGGAAGTGACGCTCTCTCTCACTTAGATGCTATGCATCGTCACATGCCGAATAATGTTAAAATTCATGGTCTTCCTTTTATTTCTGACGCTATGTTATTAAGTAAAAAATAATACTTATCATGAAGCCTTTCGATCGGTATGATAAAACTACAGGGTAATAATTTTTCTCATGCAACGGGTTCGACTCTCGGTTCAACCATGTAATTATTTCAATATCTATGAATGCAGTTTAAATTGTTTTTTAAATTAAAATAATGTCTTCTTTCAGTAAAATGTTCCATCTACAATATTTAAGGTACTTTCCCTCCATGTGGCATAGCCGTGGGACGCCCTGTATAGGCATATTCACCTCAGGAAAACGTTCCGTAACTTTTCGAGATATGAACTCCATTCACAGATTTTAGAAAAAATTTACAGTCAGCAAGAAACATGCTAAAATAACAAAAATATTGTCAATCGTCATGTTTCATGTAAGGATCAAGACTCCAAGGAGCCTACTGAGTTTAAGTACCTACTAGAAATGACAAAAATCTAAAAAACTTTCCCTGACTTTTTGTTCAGGAAAAATAGTTTTTTTTTTCTTTAAGCCAATCGAGCAAGATTTTAAACGTATAAAATGTTTGCTTTGATGGATTATGGCACAGCGTTCTTTATCTCTCAATCCGTGCTGTGCAAGTCTGGCAACGTCGCCCGGTTCACGGTTTACGCAGTGCACTGTCTGTCAGAAGCCATTATGATAGTACGACCAAGTTACAACTAATCCGAGTCTCACTAACTTCAACTCTGGCTGGAAACCATTAATTTTAGTCACACAATAATACGCGGCTAAATAACGTGGCAGTTACGCAGTTTGTTTTTATACCATGTCTCTTGTAGTTTTAAGTTAGTTGGATAATACGTCATCTTCATTTTACGTGAGTATTTGTTTTGATTTGTTGTGGCTGATATTGTGAGTGAAAAATAACTAATTTATTGGTTATTCATTGCTTCAAAACAGCCCAACTTGACTTGCCAGCTTAAGGTATGTTTTTAGAGTATTTTCATAGTTTTAGTTACGATTTGTAGTTACAATTTGATCCTATAGAAGTAATCGTAACACAACATTAAATCATGAATTTATTTTCAAATGCCTCGCCGGTGTTGTGTGGCCTGCTGTCAGTTGAATTACAACTCAAGTCTAAAGAGAGGAGAAAGACCTTTATCTACGTTTTCTTTTCCACGGGATAACGATTTATTAAGTCACTGGAAAAATAATTATTAGATAGTCTTACAAGACAGACGACCGGTTCACGCAGTCCTTAAATGCGAGGTTGCCAAACTTAATAGCATGGCTTGAGAGATAAAGAAGGCTGTGATTATGGGCTTTATGGACACGATCAGATGGACTTACCAAGTCCACGTGGACCATCTTCTTCCGTTTCCGGTCCCAGCGCAGCTGGTTGCGGCGGTGTCGCTCGCCGTCGCCGCTGTCCGCCCCGAGGTCCAGCTCTGCCGACTCAGCACCCGCGTTGAAGTTCACTGCCATGCTGCAATGAGGAAGAAAAATAAATGAACATCGGTGACATGGTGACATCATTTCACAGACGGGAGATCACGCCAGAACAGCGCCGGTTGGACGATAGCGGTAGCCATAAGGTTGGACGATAGCGGCGTGGCGGGAAATTCATTTTTTTTTTATGCTAAACTGAAAATAAAAATGTAAAAGCATTTATTGACACCGATAAAAAAAAAACAGGAATAACAATTAAGGGTACACAGGTTTGCATTTGGTGAGAGAATACATAATAAGAATTGTTCGGTCAACACTGGGCGCATTTTTCGTTCACAGCAATAAAATAGTATTCTTTTCATTTTTGCAAATACATAATCGGCTGAATTATTGCTCTTCTGTTGTTCACAATATGAAAAGAATACAATTTTATTGCCGCGCTGCTATCGTTGGACCTTAAGTTCACCTTCGTAATCTATGCTTAGCTACTTTTTTATCCATGCTACTTTTTTATGGTTTGGTTTGGCGCACTAAGGAAAATATTCCACACCTTTTTCGCAAATCACAGATTGTACGTGCAGAAATATACGAAGTGAAGTGAGTGATCTAATTTGCTGGTGTGGATGTGACAGTGATATTTGAAAACAAAAAGTAAGTACGTCAAAATCTATTGAGATTAAGCGTGACTTTTGTAACATATTCAGCTCACCCTAATTCAGTGTGTTGATCGCTAGCTGTGTGAGGAATGTAGTTCTCATCGCGAACCACTTCCCGCTTATTTTTCTTCGACTGGGTTTTGAGGCCGACTTTCAAGTCGGTGCTGTCATCTACGAGGCCAGCCTGCAACATAGGAAAGGGTCATTTATAACCTGCCTGGTGAAACGAAGATAAGTGTACAAGTTTGTCTATTTATGTAGCAGATGGATTGCGACGAAATTATTATTATTTAGATTATTTTGACTTAATTTCATTCATTTCATTAATTCAATAATGAAATCATTAAACCAACACTATGAAATGTCACATTTTATTGGTCCGCCATTGTTGTTTACACGTTATGCCATTTAAGGCCGGATAGAGTGTAATAGGTACTTACCTTTACCCGTACCTTCTGAAAAGGCTGCTTAACTGTGCCAGATTTTGTTGGATAAAATATTAATCCCTTTTAAATGGCATTTTGACCACATTTCTGTTATTTCTATTGTTTAAAATTGACCGGGTAATAGTGCGTTAACAACAACTCAAATACATTCTGCACCGCAAAATGTACAGTCGGCCACACGCTAGGATACCCCTTTTTGTTCGATTGGCGCCCTTATGCCACGCGCGGTAAGAGCTGCCATGGGTCATCTGTGACTGTGGCCGATCTTACTTACTTTGACTTGTGGTTGTTTTAGTTTGGGACTGAAAGTTTGTTTTACCTTTTTGTTTTCTCGAGTCCTTTCAATGGCTTTCCCGTGCGCCTTTTTCTTTGCTCTCATCGCCAGGTACATCGGCGAATCAATCTTAGCTGTTAACTCGAGGATAGTCTGCAAATAAAAGCAGTCAAATTGTAAAAATAAAATGAAGTATATTCGCACAAATAGCTGCCAAATCTTTACAAATATTGTGGCCATAAACTTTATTGGTGAGCCACATTGTGGTTATTGGGTCTTCTACATAGCCTCGCCGCACATGAGCGATTCGCTTGAGTAAAAAATATCGTAACTTGTGTTAAATCTTTGATCCACCAATGGCACACTACATCTGCTTGGGCGTCTGACCTCAATCTAGTTCAGTGCTTACCCCTTTCGACGCATAGTTCTTAATCTGCTGAACCAACTCATCAGCTCTTTCGGAATTCTCGTCCACAAGAAAGGGGTGCATCAACACCGGCGTGGGCACATTCTTGGCGCGTTTGTTCGCTTCAGCTATAATAAACCTAATAAACGCATCAAATCATGACGCACTTCATCTGCTTATGAAGCAGCGAACGGCGCTGATATAAAGCTATCTTCATTGTTGTTAGTTAAGCTCATTTTACACCGCCGCGGAATGGAATGGAAGTGACTTTTTGCAAAGAAATTTACATGGCACAAATTCTCGAGAATGCGCGAGGATTCCCCAGAAGCCGTGCGATCTTTTTCGGCTCCTATTTAGTTTGTGTGTCATAAAGTTCATTATGCTATGTTGCAAAAAGTCGCTTCCATTGCGCGGCGGTGTAAATTGAGCCTTACTCACTATTCTTTTCATATTGTCAACACCGGCGATTCTTGGCGCGTTTGTTCGCTTCAGCTATAATAAACCTTTGGCATCAAATCATGACGCACTTTATCTGCTTATGAAGCAGCGAACGGCGCTGATATAAAGCTATCTTCATTGTAGTTAGTTACTCACCCCTTTCGACGTGTAGTTCTTAATCTGCTGCACCAACTCATCAGCTCTTTCGGAGTTCTCGTCCACAAGGAAAGGGTGCGTCAACACCGGCGTGGGCACATTCTTGGCGCGTTTGTTCGCCTCCGCGGAAGCCGCCTCGCGCCACTTGATGTACTGCTGCCAGCCGCGGCCGCACACGCGGGCTGCGTCTTCCTGTAACGAATGGACGTTGCTGTATTTAGAAGAAACAAAAATAGATAGCCAGATCAAATGCAGATAGGAATCAACCCCTTTAGGCCGGAAGGGCAAGTTAGTCATGTCCTTTAGGCCGAGGAAGTCACACCATCCAAAGATGTAGTAGTTTCCTTTGCGCTCGTTTGAATCTTTTGAGATCCCTGTCAACTTTAGACTTCATTTGACACAAACTGTCATTAAAAGCGATTGGGATGGTGATAGGGATTGCGACTCGATTTCGAATGAAGAAAATAGCAAAATCGTTCACTCTATGTCATTCAATTTGTATGGAGTTTTGACTCATCGCAATCGCAATCACAATCATGATACCATTGAAAGGGATCGCGATAGATTCAAAAGTCAGATAATTAAGCCCCTGAAGTTCGTCAGCATCCTTCAAACGTCAATTTGAACCCTCCTGGTACCGAATTGTCTAACTTTTGAATCTATCGCAATCCCTTTATAAGGTATCGGGATCATGATCGTGAATGCGACTTTAGAATGGAATTGTCTAATTTTAAATCACAATCGTTAACAGAACGGATGTGTCAAAACGCCATACGAATTGAATGATATTGAGTGAACGATTTTGCCATTTTCTTCACTCAATATCCTTCAAGATCGAGTCGCAATCCCTGTCCCTATCCCAATCGCTTTCAATGTCAGTATGTGTCAAATAAATGCAGTCTGAAGTAAGTCAGCACCATTCGAATGTCAATTTGAAAGGCATCGCGATAGATTCAAAAGTTATACAATTAAGCCCCTGTCGTTCCGTCGTCGTTGGTCGTTCCCAAAGAAAAGGCTAGGCTTTTAAACCGCAGCCGCATCTTTAGATTTAAAGTTAGTAAGACCGAAAGTGACTCACGATCTCGGAGTGATTCTTATCCCAGGCCATGACGTCCTGGTGCTTGAGCTCGAGCTGGCTGGTGGGCATTGTGCCCCACACGCCGCTGGGGCACTGTAGCCCCGTCTCGCTCACACCCGCGGGGGAGAGCAGCTCCGCGCCCAGGAACAGCTGGAGGTCCAGCAGATGGGCCACGTCCTCGGCGGCGACGAGCGAGAAAGCTCTGCCGGCGCGGCCCGCGCGGGCGCTTCGACCTAAGAAGCGAAAATAAGTTGGATGTAGCACTAAAGAAAAAAATTAGGACGGAGTTCAAAATCTAGCGTTGTCTCGCTTTGACTGTTTATTAATTAGAGCGAGAAGTTCATAGCTGAGCATAGGCCGTGCCATCTCTCATGTCCGTAGGGACAAGAAGCTCAAAGAAGGATCTGCGTCTAAAGTAGCGTGGCGAAATATGCACAATTTTCGCAGATTTTTCAATTTTGTAACACTAAACTGGCTACTGCTGAAGTTTCTAAAGCTACTTCTGCTGCTAAAGCTACTTTTGTTCTGTGATTTTTGTTTCACGACAGTGAAATAGTATTATTTTCATTATTCCAAACTTAGTGATTATTTGTTGTGAAACAAAAATTTCTCATTATTGCATTCGAAACGGGTCGAATCGCGATTGGTTTTTAGGCAAATGAATTACCTTATTTATCCCGTATCCCGTATCCTACCTTATTTACCCCTCACTAAAAACCAATCGCGATTCGACCCGTTTCGAATACAATAATGTTTAAATATCGCGAATCATTAAAAGTGAAAAATTTCTCACTTTAGCTATAAAACAAAAAAACTGATAATTTCACGCCACACTACTTTCATAAACCCTAAACTCTGAAACAGGGGTTTCAGCATTGACTTACCAACTCTATGCACGAAGAGCTTAGGCTTCGCTGGGAAGTTGTAGTTGATAACTGTGTCCAAAGCGGGCAAGTCGAGACCTCTGGCAGCCACGTCCGTGACTAGCAACACTGAACACTTGTTGTTGGCGAACTTGCCGAGAGCTATCTTCCTTGCCGACGCGTCGAGACCCGAGTATGCATAGGTGGAGGAGATACCGGCGCGCTGGAGTATCTGTTGGAAAATGTATTGTGTAAATAATGAAACAAAATAAAAAATGTTTATTGCCAGAAAGAAAGGCGTGATTCCCTTGACGACCGCAGATGGATGACAGCTATCTGTCGTTTCCTGTTGGACTAAATTGGTGCACAGCTGAAGATGACCCATACAACTGGTTCTACGGCCGGCTAAAGTGGCGGTGATAGTTTTAATACAAATCAACTGTAGTATGTTAGGTTAGGAGGATATAACCAGTAGAAATTCACGGAATAACACAAAATATAACATGATTCTCGTTATAATGTTATTTTAAAATTTGTTTCTTTTTCTGAGGACTACTAGGTTTGAGGCAAAGTGTAAGTGGGTCTACAAACAATAAAAAGATCAAAGATCAATACAAACTTACCAAATGTAAATACTCCACATGATGTTTGGTCGCAGCGAACACAACAGCCTGCGGTGTTGTAGGTGTCAATACTTTATCCAGCAATTGTAATAACGCTGCCGTTTTTAACTCTGCTCTAACTGAGATCCAACCAAGCCAGAGTGTTGAAGGTAACTTCCAGTCTATGTCCAACCGTATCAGTACGGGGTCTGATAGTCCAGCTCTTGCAAATTCTACAATCATTTTCGGTAATGTAGCTGAGAAAAGTAGGGTTTGGCGGCTGGATGGCAAACGGCTGACTATTTCACTAAGCTGATCACCGAATCCGAGCTCAAATAGTCTGTCAGCTTCGTCAAATACTACGACCTCTGAAATAAGAAAAAAATATTGAAATAAATCATAAATTTTGACTGCTGATTGCAGCAGCCTGCTTGCCAATCTCTCAGTCAAATAAAGAAAGTAAAACTTACTAATATTGTCCAATTTCAAGTTCATCTCAACACAAATATGCAGAAATCGGCCAGGTGTAGCGACCACAATGTCTGGTGCCGATCCCGACATGACACTGAACTGTTGCTCAATGGACTCTCCTCCGAGGATGGCTGCTGAAGACAATCCAGTGAACTTGCCCAGCTCTCGGACAAATCTTAGGGTCTGGAAATAATGTTATAAAAACCTTTTTTAATGATCATTGGTACAGCTCAATTCAAACTTTATGATGGCTGTGAAATTTGCTCTGAGCGTTGTTGCTGTAGGTCTGTCAAATTGGCGAAAATTCGAGTCTATGAATGTTGAATTCTGCATTGAATCATACAATGTAGGTACGGCATTAAGAATCGGACTTCAAGTAAGTGTAGCCTAGTTTGTCCTGTACAAAAAAGGTTTGTATTAAAACATGTTCAATTATTTCACAGTATTTGTTGTAGGGCATTAAATTTACTATCAGGATTTGAAGTTGGGCTTTAGGAGGTAGACTTCTAGCAGAAACTGTTCTCACAAGTACAATAAGTTGGGTTCTAATCAAACTGAAACAAATATTTTCCTATTAAAATACATACCTGAAGAGCAAGTTCTCTAGTAGGTGATAGTATCAGAGCTCTCAAATTCTTCCCCGAGACAGCTTTGTTGGCTGGAGCGACGAGTTTCTCCAGTATGGGGAGGACGAAACAAGCAGTCTTTCCTGAACCAGTTCGCGCCATGGCTACGAGGTCTTTGCCTTCAAGAGCTATTGGGATACTCTGCGAAAGAAAGCATGATATTAGTTGAGTTTGGAGGTTATGTTAGGACATCAAAACATTGCAATTAAAGTTACATTTTAAGACCAACCTTGCGTTGTATAGGTGTCGGCTGCTTGTATCCTCGTTTAGCAATACCTTTCATTATAGGAAAACTGAAGCCCATGGCCTGAAAACCACCCGAACTTTTCTTTTTCTTCTTACTACTTTGCGAGTCATTTTCGGTCGTTCCCTGATCGGCAGGAGCTTCAAACCCTGGTAGGCTATCGCCAATTTCCTTAGGTTTCAACATTATTTATCACTTTGTGTATATACTGGGTATTTAATTAAAAATTTCAGATAAATCAGACGCGGAAAGCACGCACATGTTTTTTGTTTTGACGTTTATCAACCACAGATTACAAAAAGAATTATCAACCGTAATAATTATCTGTGATCACCACACCACAGAATACCATAATGTCAATATTTTTTTCGTCGAAACTTTTTTATATGCAAGCATGAAAAAAGTGGGTTTTTACAATCATTAATTTTTCATAAAATAGTTGCATGAGCAAGAAGGCTGTGCATGAGCAGATGCGCAGTGATTTGATTAGCAGAACCTGCCCACTAGATTTAGTAGGCAAACAAAATGCCTGCACAACTTAGACAAGCAAAGTTAAAAAAATATTATAAGGTCGAGAACATTGCTATTGGGTCATCGCAGGCGAAATAGTACATTACTGCCGCGATCTGTAATGAGTGCGTTTCTGGCGCGCTTTTGATGGCCGACAGAGCGCAGCGTAGCGCAGTTCAAGGCCCTCACAGTGCGGTCAGCATTGCAGCCCTTGATGGACAAGCTGAAATGAAGGCCGAGACCGAAGGTCGAGGCCTTTATAGCGCGGCCAGCAAGGGCTGCAATGATGACCAAACTTGAGGGCCGAGAGCGTAGCTAAGCTAAGCTCGAGGCAATCATAGCGTGGCCAGAAGCGCACTCATTGCAGACCAAGGCTTGTATAGTGCTTTACTCAAACAATGCGAGTAATTAAAATATTAATTAGAATAGTAATTAACATAGTAATTTAATTAGCTTACCATTTGTCGTAGATTAAGTACTTTTTGTCGATTTTCCATTCCGCAAACTTTTTGTTGGTAAGCTTGCTTGTATTTTTCTTTTGACTTCGGTGGCAATAAATTTCCAATTACTAATTTCGCTTGATTTTGAATGTCCGGCGGTGTTAAACACATTAAATCCGAGGATTCGTCGCTTTGAGAGTTCACTTTTTCAACAAAAACACAGAAAAAAATCACTTCGAACAACGCGCGAAAAGTCGAAAACAATATGGCCGCGCTTTTTTTTTCTGTGCAATGTGTCGACTGCCAGTACCCATACAGCCTAATTCTAAATAAATACTTTTTGCACCTGATGTTTGAGTTCTATTTATGAAACAAAACTCGACATTAATGTTTTTCTGGCCGCAAAACACAAGACATTAATGAAATTCCATACAACTTTTCTGGCGCCTAATCCAAGTAGCCCGCAAGTCCGACTTTGCTCAAAGAAGGTTGTCGAATTAATGTCCACATTACGAGCTTTTTTGAGTAATAGTTATTTGTTAAGCAAGAATGCAAAATTATTGTTTGCGGCGAGTGCTTGTATTGAATACCCAGCTAGCGAAGGTTTTTTGAGAAACCTGGGGAATCAAACAAAGAAACCTGAGCGTAGCGAGGTATTCAGAAGCACGAGACGCAAATAATAGTTATTTGTTATGCAAGAATGCAAAATTATTGTTTGCGGCGAGTGCTTGTATTGAATACCGAGCAAGCGAAGGTTTCTAAAATTGAGCCACGAGCGTAGCGAGTGGTTCAAAAAAAGAAACCTGAGCGTAGCGAGGTATTCAGAAGCACGAAACGCAAATAATATTGCATTCGTGCGAAACACAAAACTTTTCATCTCACAGAAGCGAGGAAATGATTTTGTTAGCCAACCGTGACAAACAATAGACATAGGTAGTTAGGTACCTACCATAGAGGTTAGTGAAATGAGTTTCCTTCTTTTTTGCTTCTTCACAAAGGAGTTTGTGGCATTGCCTAGCAACGGGTTGTTGATTACAAATCATGTCTTCTTGAAGTGTCATAAAATCAACAACCCGTTGCTAGGCAATGCTACAAGTTGAAGGAGTTCCTTATATTTTTTTTATTAGGGCGTCGAGTTCAAATTTCGAAGCGCACAAAAATACAAAGCGGTTTAAAAAAGGATCTTCTACGATCGCATGTTTAAAGTAACAGCGTACTTTCCGAGCATGGGAGATGAAAATTAAATTAAAATCTGCTCGCCCAAATGTCTGTCGTTTTATTGTAATAAAACACAAAATTAATTTGGTGGTAAATACTGGAATGTGTATTTATTGTATAGGAGCGTAACAAACAAAGAAACCTGAGCGTAGCGAGGTATTCAGAAGCACGAGACGCAAATAAATTAAATTAAAATCTGCTCGCCCAAATGTCTGTCGTTTTATTGTAATAAAACACAAAATTAATTTGGTGGTAAATACTGGAATGTGTATTTATTGTATAGGAGCGTAACACGGACCTTTATAAGTCTGTGGAGCGTAAGCACACGAAATAAAAACTGTAAATAAAATAATATTGCATTTGTGCGAAACACAAAACTTTTCATCTCACAGAAGCGAGGAAATGATTTTTCATCTCCCATGCTCGGAAATTACGCTGTTACTTTAAACATGCGATCGTAGAAAATCCTTTTTTAAACAATTTAGCATTTTTGTGCGCTTCGAAATTTGAACTCGACGCCCTAATAAAAAAAATATATGGAACTCCTTCAACTTGTAGCGTTGCCTACCAACGGGCTGTTGATTCAGTTGATTGTATGACACTTCAAGAAGACACGATTTGTAATCAACAACCCGTTGCTAGGCAACGCCACATACTCCTTTGTGAAGAAGCAAAGAAGAAGGAAACTCATTTCACTAACCTCTATCTAGGGTACCTACCCATGTCTTTGTCTATAGTTTGTCTCGCATGGCTAACAAAATCATTTGCTCGCTTCTGTGAGATGAAAAGTTTTGTTTCGCAGGAATGCAATATTATTTGCGTCTCGAGCTTCTGAATACCTCGCTACCCTCAGGTTTCTTTTTTTTTTCGAAACCTTCGCTAGCTCAGTATTCAATACAAGCACTCGCCGCAAATAATAATTTGTTATGCAAGAATGCAAAATTATTGTTTGCGGTGAGTGCTTGTATTTATTTAATACCGAGCTAGCGAAGTTTTCTAAAATTGAGCCACGAGCGAGTGGTTAGAAAAAAGAAACCTGATCGTAGAGAGGTATTCAGAAGCTCGAGACGCAAATAATATTGCATTCGTGCGAAACACAAAACTTTTGATCTCACAGAAGCGAGGAAATGATTTTGTTAGCCATGCGTGACAAACAATACCTAGACATAGGTAGGTGCCTACATAGAGGTAGTGAAATGAGTTTCCTCACAGAGGAAAGTTTCCTTCTTCTTTGCTTCACAAAGGAGTTCCTTTTTTTTATTAGGTCGTCGGGGTTTATTAGGAAGCGCACAAAAATGCCAAATGGTTTAAAAAAGGATTTTCTACGATCACAATAAAATATGTTTAAAGTAACAGCGTACTTTCCGAGCATGGGAGATGAAATATAATTTTATATTTTCGCCTGTAACCAAATAAATAAAGTCCGTGTGTCCGAGTTGGCCATTGGTGGTGCAAATGCAAAGTGGTCTTCCTTTGGTTCTTTTTTATTGGTTAGAAAGAAGGTGCGTGCAACGACGTAGGCAGCTCATAACCTTATTTATGGCGCCAGAATACTTCATTACAAAAAAAAACCTTGTTGATCTATCAAATTATCAATAATAGTACACTTCCTGTGGCGGGTAGGTGGGCTCCTGTGTTACCCAACTTTTACCTTCTTTCAACGTTTTGGTGCATCCTACTTATGAATTTATTTTTTACTTCGCGTAGTCATGCTTTGATTTTATATACTTTGTAATGTTAATTCAAAGGTTTTTTTGTACAATCAAAATATAAAATGCGTCTCAGACCTCAGTTCGTGAAATAATGAATTTTATAAATTGCGCCATATAGATATAAAATATCATCAAGGGTAGAGGGGTACCTGCTCCATGTAAGTATCTAGAATCTACATCAAAATAGAGATAGTTATATCATATTTAAGATAATAGCACTAATGCTAAGCCAGCTGCCAGCCACCATTTGACTAAGCCTCGCGTCCATTAGGCGGATCGGGGCGGGCCGGGCCGCAACGGAAAAATCCGCCTGCCTATATTTTGTATGGAAGTGCGTCCACTAGAGCGCATCGGGGCGGGGCGGGCCGCGACGCAATATTTTTGCCGGCGGATTTTTGCCGGCGGCATGACCCGCCCCGATGCGCCTAGTGGACGCAGGGGCAACAGCATGCTCGCGCATGCGAATGCGCGCGAGTGTTGCCATTTGTCGACCAGTATACATAATCGGCTGAATTATTGTTGTTCTTGTTTATAATAATGTAAAGAATTCTATGCTATTGGCGTGAACGAAAAATCGCTGAACAAACGCTTAGTACGAATAGCTCAGTAAAGTTTAGCTTCAAAATTAAAAAAACTGTAAAAAAATTGAATTACCCTCCACGCTGCTATCGTCCAACCTTAAGGGTGGACGATAGCAACGTGGCGGGAGATTAAAAATTTTCAAAACCAAAAATCAACTTCTAATACTTCTGCTGGTATTTATTCATCAATATGATCGGTTAAGGGTGGACGATAGCAACGTGGCGGGAAATTCAAAATTTTCACAGATTTTTACATTTTGTAGCTAAACTGAGCTATTTTTGTTCAGCGATTTTTCGTTCGCGGCTATAACATAGTATTCTTTTTATTATTGTAAACAACAGAACAACAATAATTCAGCTGATTATGTGTTCTGGTCTACGATAAGTTTATTGGGCAGTGCCACTGCTTCATAGACCAGAACACATACTAATCGGCTGAATGATTGTTGTTCTGTAGTTTACAATAATGAAAAGAATACTGTTTTATTGCCGCGAACGAAAAATCACTGAACAAAAAAAAAATTAAAAATAGTAAAAAAAAATTGTCATCGAGTATTTATCATCAATTTTATTAGTTTAAAGTGCATGAAATCCCTAATATAAAATAGTCTGTAATTTTGGCATGAATGAATAGGGCTTGGCAATTTTTTTGCAGCCAAGGGCCACAAAGAGCCAAAATGGCATAAAAGCGGACCGTACCTGAAACTATAGGTAGGTACTTACCATACCCTATAATTATTTTACCCATAGTATATTCAGAGTGAGATGAGCGTGCGTCAGCGCGACCGAAAATTTCAGTCTCAATCATACAAAATAATTTCAATCTGTTGAAAATTTCTCAATCGACTAGGCATCAAAAAGTTACAATTTAGGCAATGTCACAAAAAGTCACAACGAGGGCTCAAAAGTTACAATATTTATGACTAGACAAAGTGGCAACACCAAAAAATCCGCCGAGACGATGCGCCGATCCGCCCCGATGCGCTTAGATGGACGCACCCCAACGTTGCGTTGCGTTGCGGCCCGGCCCGCCCCGCCCCGATCCGCCTCATATGGACGCTAGGCTTAACACATTCACAAATGTAGAGCACACAGGAAATGAAATAGCTACCGTTGTATGGTGGCATCCTCATTTATCGGCCAATTTAAGTAGGTCTGTCTGTATCGCAAGATAAGGAAGGAAAAGTCAAAGGTCAGTGGCCTTATTTGATTGGTCAGCATGACAACAGCAATTAAATGGACCCAAAAATATATTTTTACAAGGATTTAATAATTATGATACATGCTCGATAATATAAATTAGGTACCTACTCTCAAGCTCTCAGTTACTATATTTTCACTCAAGTTTAATTTATGCCCTCGGTAGGTACATTCAAGCTATCTATCATCAAGCCGTGAAACCTAGTGGAAGGGCGCAAACATGAGTGTGGGTCGTGGGTGGATGGAACTCCCGAAGCGACTTCACGGAGGTCGCGTCGAGAGTTCACGAGCCACCTAGGGCAGTTTTTTAAGCTGTGATGCTTAATGATTTTTTTTGTTGCAGTACTTTACCATTTTCAGCTTGCAATGATCAATCATCGCTGAAAGCGGAAAACAGCGGACTCTACCGGTGATTCTGCATAATGTGTCACTTGACATGGCTATGTACCTTTTATTTACTTTTTTCTAATAACGAGTACTTTCCTAAGTGTTAGGTAGACTAAGGGTTTTTAGAATTACAAGTTTAGTAGAGCCAAGTTTCCAGTGACTACATAATTATACTTAGGATGGTATAGGTGCTGGGGAAGCCTACTCAATCTAAAACAATGTCCCAGGAACTGCATCGTAGAGTGGTCTCTTCACCCATCTAGTGTGAGTGAAGGTGCCAATGGACGCTGTATAAACCATCTCATTAGGTACGTAGATGCAAAGACCATCCAACCAAAATGTCATATCTTGAGGTTCTATTTATTCTAAATTAAGTATCTGGTTTGTGTAAAAGATTCGACTGTTGAAAGGATTACCTAGGTTAGGTTAGGTTAGGATTATCTACCTAAAGAACTTGGCACCCATTTAGATCTCAATTCTTTTGTCGGTGAAATTGATAACCACGCAACGAACTTGGCTCCAAAATTTTCATATATATGTTTTGGTTGGGATTAGAATATTAGAATATTCTTTGTCATTCTAGCCTACAACTGGGAACCTATCGAGACACAACTGCATTACAAACTTGAGGCCGTTAGGTAGGTAGGTAGGTACCTACGTCTGGTTGCTGTGTTTCTGTCGCTAAGTCACGTTGTAAAAATGTGCCAAATTGCGCACTAAACGTATTGAACTCCTAAAGTTATAATTAGCTTAAATGGGTTTGTATACAAACGATTAAAAATATGATAAAACAGTTGTAAATATTATTTGGGAGCGGAACTCAATGACTCTTGTCACGTACACCATGTCAACCTTGATGCTGTGAGCCAGGGCTGGATTAGGATAGCTAAGTAAGGGCCCTGTGAGGGGAATCTCCCGGTTTGAATAAAAATACCTCCACCCCTGTAATCGCTACTTCCGTCCATAAGGCTCTTAAATATATTTTATCTTATCTTGAAATGTTATAGACTTGACTAGCTGTGCTCGCGATTTCGTATGTGTGTTTTACACATATATTTTAATCCGACTATGGAAGAAAACTATAAGGAAGGTTATTCTTATATTTCATGACATGCGGCAGCAGAGCTCAAACTAAAGCAATAGGTACAGGCTAAGATACCCCTTTTTGTTCAATTAATAATGATTTTTATTTTCATTTAGGGCATCTTTTTTTAAGTCCCATAGATGAATTAAATAAATACCATAATCTATAAAATACATAATATCTTTAATAATAAAACAGGAACCTCGCGACATCGTGCGTAAAGTAAAGCAAGGTAACGCCCGTGATAAGATAGTTACCAGCAAGCTTAGCATAGAAATGGCTTAGGCGTTAGGGGGTTTTTATCTTTAAGCACCTCACTCCTTAGGGGTACTTATGCTAAGGGTCGCTTATTTGACCGTACATGCCCTCGGTGCAAAGTCTTTGATGTTTCCTACCACTGCAGACGACATACTTGTACATACAGGGTAATTTTTAAATAGAGTTATTCCTGGAACACGTCAAACAATTCAACTTCTAAATGTGATTTATAACAACTTTTCCAAAAGCTCGTTACTTTTTATTTATTATTATTATTACTTTATTGTACACACAAACAGATTAGAGGACAAAACAGTCAGAAAACACATGTACAAAGGCTAGCTTATCCCTGTAAGAGATTTCTTCCAGCAAACCTTGGGGGATCGAAATAGTTGTGAAAAGCGGGCGTGCATAATGTGCACATAATATACTACACTAGCTTTTCGCCCGCGACTTCGTCCGCGAAGACTTATAAGAAGTTGCCTGGGTACATCTTTCACCATTATCAAATTAGCATGAATAGAGTTATCATGGGTGTGTATTTGTGTAAGCTATCTCTATTCCAAATGTCATAGAAATCCGTCGAGCAGTTTCAGCGTGGAAGTGTATGTATTGTGTGTGTGTGACCAAATTGGTAAAGATCAAAAAAATCCAACAATAAAAAATACATACTTTGAACCTTTTTGGCCGTTTTAGGTTTATAATTACTAGTGGTTCGCCCCGAACTATGAACTCGCGACCCCTATCATATCATATCTATCATATCAGCAACCCCTCGACCGATTTAGCTCATGTTCGAACTTAAAAATTCTCTTGGCCTTATTTACCTGCATATCAAATTTCATGACGATCCGACTAAATTTACTCAAGTTATCGTCGAACGAACATTCATACATACAAACATACAAACATACAAACATACAAACATACAAACATACATACATACATACATACATACAAACGCCGGATTGTTCAAGTAGACTCGGAGAACTTCGCTCGCTTCGCTCGCTCGTTCAATTACTGTTTTCTTCATGCTTAGTAGTTTTGCTATAAAACGCAACTGTAGTTAAATGTTCATTGAATAGTTGTAGCTTTAATGGTTCCGGCATTGTTACTGATACAACATCAGGAAAACACTTAAAATGTTTCCACCCTTTTTGATGCTGAAACATGTGTTTAATTATTATTTCTGATTTAATATAGGACTACTTAGTTTGAAGTTAATCTGACCCAATAAAATGATTATTTCATACAAACTTTGAACCCCGGTTTGGGCATTTGAAGGGTTAAAATTATATATTTTTTCTTCAAGGTGGGTAGTTTTGCTATGAAATGCAACTGCACATTCAATTTCAAAGTTGTATCTTTAATCGTTTAGGCCTGCGGGGGGAGCATGACTTTTATCGAGGCGGATTTATCCAACAAAATGGCGGTTTATCAGCATTTTTGACGTCTATAGCGGGTTATATATCGCTTTTGACGTCTATAGTGGGTTATATATCGTCGAGAGCGATATATAACCCACTATAGACGTCAAAAATGCTGATAAACCGCCATTTTGTTGGATAAATCCGCCTCGATAAAAGTCATGCTACGGGGACTGGCATTGATACTACATCAGGAAAAATGTTCAAACTTTTCTACCCCTTTTAACCCTTTAGTGGGCAGAAATTTGAAAAACGCTAAAACACGTGTTCAATTTTTTCTTATTTCATGTACAAATACTAAGTTTCAAGTAAATCGGACCAAAAAAAATTTTTAATTCATACAAACTTTGAATACCGGTTTGGGCATTTAAAGGGTTAAAATTATATTTTTTTCTTCATAGTGGGTAGTTTTGCTATGAAATGCAACTGCACATTCAATTTCAAAGTTGTAGCTTCAATGTTTTAGGCCTGGCATTGATACTACATCAGGAAAAATCTTCATACTTTTCCACCCCTTTTAACCCTTTAGCAGGCAAAAATTTGAAAAATGCTGAAACATGTGTTTAATTGTTTCTTATTTAATATACAAATACTTAATTTCAAGTAAATCGGACAAAAAAAAAATTTATTTCATACAAACTTTGAACCCTGGTTTGGGCATTTGAAGGGTTAAAATTATATTTTTTTCTTCATGGTATGTAGTTTTGCCACAAAACACTACTGCATTTTCAATTTCATAATTGTAGCTTTAATGGGTTAGGCCTGGCATTGATACTAAATCAGGAAAAATCTTCAAACTTTTCTACCCCTTTTAACCCTTTGGTGGGCAGAATTTTGAATAACGCTGAAACATGTGTTTAATTGTTTCTTATTTAATATACAAATACTAAGTTTCAAGTTAATCAGACCAAAAAAAAATTTTATTTCATACAAACTTTGAACCCCGGTTTGGGCATTTGAAGGGTTAAAATTATATTTTTTTCTTCATGGTGGGTAGTTTTGCTACAAAACGCTACTGCAGTTTCAATTTCATAGTTGTAGCTTAAACGGTTTGGGCCCGACGTTGACACTACATCACGAAAAATATTCATACATTTCAACCTCGTTTAACCCTTAAACTGCTAAAATTACAAAAAAGCTTAAACAGGTGTTAAATTATTTTTGATTTAATATACGAATTCTTAATTGCAAGTAAATCCGGACAAAAAAATTTTTTTTTTCATACAAACTTTGGACCCCATTTTTACCGCCTTAAGGGTTAAACTTGAAGTAAATCTGTCTTAACCCGTAGCGTGTCCACAAATTACAACTATTGTCAAATTTTCATTGTTTTGGCATTAGCGGTTTTGTTCCAGCATCGATCGTAACTGGTGAAAAAAATCGAAAAACTTTGGCACCCATTTTAACCCTTAAGAACATAGAAATGAGAAAAAATCTGAAATAGGTGTCAAGTCATTTTAAAAAAAAAGTACAAAAAATCAAGATTTAAGTACAAAAGACCAAAAAAAAATTTTTTCCCATACACACTTTCAGCCCTATTTTGACCCACTTAAGGGTTAAATAAAAAAAAAATCGCTTCTTAAATGAACCCTCCACCATATAACGCAACTTTTGTCCAAATTTCATACTTATAGGTTCAGCCGTTTGGGCTGTAGCGTGATGAGTCAGTCAACCTAAGCCTTTTATATATATAGATAAATAAACAATAAAAATAAAACAAGTACCTAATCCTGATCTACAAGATATCAATATATAAATTTAATGAAAGTTTCACGAAGTTTTATTGAAGACATTTTATGACAATGCGATTGTTAGCACGATTAAGCTGGGGGGTTACCCTTAACGCTATTGCGATCAAATTGAAAATGTTTAAAAAATAATTCCTCTTTGAATTCGCATAGTAATGCTTTGATTTTAAATACTTTGCAATGTTTATTCAAAGGTAAGGCTGTTTTATTCAATAAAAACAGAAAATACGTCTTAATTTTAAAAATATTAAATTTTGTAAATTGCGCCATATTGCGGCCGTATTGGAAAAATGCGTCAAGGGTAGAGGGGCTGATTTGATGGGCGCCGTCGAGTGTACAAAATATAACACAATAAATAATAATTATTAATAATAATATTTTAACCTTATTAGTAGATTTTGTTTCCGTAGAGGGACATTAACTTTATATTAACTTGTCTGTATTTCTAATAAATAAAGTGAGATACCTACTAGTCAAACCTTGATCCTTGATATGATAACATTTGATATCGGATTGGCCCTGGACTAACTATACCCGGGCCATATTTGCTTAGATACGTTGAGTATCAGGGTCACTGAAGAGTTCACAATATTCACCCTTGACATTAGTACTACTTATCAGACAAAATGGGGTATCTCCGGATGTCTATATAGATAACAGTACAATTTAAAATATCTTTTCCTTGTGTATTTTGATCACAAGGAAGCATACCACCTTGCTTGGGTGAGAGACAGATCTGTTCTCGCTCGAGGCCTTGCGAGCCAATAACTACCTAGGTACCTACCTTTTTATTTTTAATTTATATGTATGTATAATCCACGCGGGATGAGAATGGGATGCGACCTTTTGGAACTGAGACGCGCGCGGTAAGCAAACTCGCGTCGAAGCAACCTTGTCAAAGTAAGCAAGTTTTTTTTTTATTGACTTCGACAAGGTTCCATCTCAATATTCCCAATCTCATCGCGAGCGGATTAAACCTCATGAAAGTGGGTAACGAGGAAAATTTACCAAAATTTTAACCAAAGTTAACCTTTCCAAAATTTGTGGCACGAACCCCTCAATTACGACGGGACCTATCTCTAACACCCTGTATAACGGAACCTCAATCGTAGAGAACACTGTGTGAACTATAAAGTATAAGGTTTTCCTTAGAATATTGCTTTAATTACGGTAGGTACAGTTGATTATGTTGTAAACTCTTCTTTTATGCACAATGCACAAGAGTTCAAAACTGTAATTATATCGAAAATTGCGACATATCGGGCATTCAAGGCACGAGCCCAGGAAAATGTTAATGGGTGCAATTATAAAATATTCCCACCTGATAATTGGTACCTACCTACCTAGTATACACTGCAGGCACGAGTAAACATAAACGTCGAATATTGTAAAGCTTTGTTTGTTTCAACGGCGAACACGGAACTATAGGTAGGTAAGTATCGGAGGAAATTAGGAAATTCTTTCTACAGGATATCCAGTAAGCAATGCGACAACGTTCAGCAGGTGAAAGCTGGGGGCCACACTTACCAATGTGTTATTTTTTAAGTACCTACCTGCATTACAAAATATATTATTTTTTAAGCACGAGATCCTTGGATCCAGTAGAATGGTTAATTGTCGCCTTTGTTAGGTAATTTGAAAATATTATTTTGGAAATAAACGCTTTTTATCTTTTTTTACAATAAAGTGTTCTCTACCAACTACGACTGAATTCGACTCAATACAATAGACACCCACGATGACTCCAAATATTTTCACGTGGACAGAAGCTAATCCTTTAAACGTGACGAGACAGAAATAAAGTACTTATTCTAAGGGGGTTGCTAGGTAATGGGCTTGACGATCGTCACTGTTACAATAGGCACATTCAAGCATTTATTTACAAGTCTGCGAAAATCTCCTTAATATTAATCCTATTTACTAAGATACAGAGTAAGATTTTATAATTTGTATTTTATGCCATCTACGCTACGTACAAACATTCCAATGGAACTTCAGATAACAGATCTAACTTCAGAAAAGTAAGAAAAGTGGGAATTTCCTCGCACTGCACGATTCTCCGTGATTATCAGTAGGTAGTGTGGAAAGCACTTTCCTGATCACGAAAATTTAAGTAACTGGCCATCTAGGTTGTAACGGCAATAGAGGCCAAAAGAAATAAAAGGAAGGTTACAAGGGGAGTTAAGTCGTAAACAATGAACTAGACAAACTGAACACCTAATACAATTGAATTCACTGCCCCCAGATGTTAGCACTAGCTACAAAGTGGTTGTAAAACTACAATTCAACTTGCGCGCAACAAATTTTGTCCCAAAGAACTTATACTAACTTGTAGCTTTTGTAAATTGTTTTCCTTTTATGCGTGGGAACTTTGATCGTTCTTTTGCTGAAAATAGGTAGGTACCTAAGTAGAAGGTTATTCCCCTTTCAAAATCTCGTTCAACTTTAGCGCAAGTCCTTGATCCTTCTTCATACCTTTAAGAACCTTCTAATATCCTTAAGAAAGTTTGCTTTTCAACCCGCTCGCAGTCGCTTCATCTTATTATTACACGCAACGCAACACGTTAGATGGCGGTGATACGATCAACTCACAATCAAAAAGAAAGAAACTGGAAAAACAGGAAAGTCTCAAAGTTATTCGTTTAGTATCGTAATAAGTCACGCGTGCCGATGCGTGTATCTTATTAAATAATTATGATTGTAGAGTCGCGCAACCACACCGGCTACATAGATTACGAGTTGCAGAGTTCAGCCTTGAACGTAAGAATGTACGTGTAAACAGACACATGGCCAATCTTCCGACTGAGTACCGGAAGGCAGGAAGTCAAATTAGTTTGGAAAAAACCCGAGCTGAACTGAGCTTGGGACCCACGGCGCTCAAGGTAGGTATACTGTATCTAAAAATAAAAGTCTTATTGTGTAAACAAATATGGCGGAATGGGTAACCATAGACTACTACTATAATAGTGCTGTGATGAGGGAAGAGACCACTCGGCGCTGCAGTGCCTGGGACATTGTTTTAGACAAAGCACATTAGCAAACTATGTTTACCTTTTGGCGACTTATGGAAATGTCACTTGTAACTCTTGTAAGTTTGAGATTACACAGAATTCTTTTTTCTGTAAAAAATACAAATACGTATTATTCCAAAAATAATGGTATTGCATGTGATTACCCAGATGCTACAATAATGATCTACTAGCTATTGTGTGTGATTTGATTACACAGAGAATGCATATTTTTCTTCCGGTAAGTGGTTTGTTTACACAATAAGACTTTTTCATCTCCCACGCTCGGAAAGTACGCTGTTACTTTAAACATGCGATCGTAGTAGATCCTTTTTTAAACCAATTTGTATTTTTGTGCGCTTCGAAATTTGAACTCGACGCCCTAGTAAAAAAAAGGAACTATTTCAACTTGTAGCGCTGCCTAGCAACGGGTTGTTGATTTTATGACACTTCAAGAAGACACGATTTGTAATCAACAACCCGTTGCTAGGCAACGCCACATACACCTTTGTGAAGAAGCAAAGAAGAAGGAAACTCATTTCACTAACCTCTATGTAGGTACCTATCTACCTATGTCTATTGTTTGTCACGCATGGCTAACAAAATCATTTCCTCGCTTCTGTATGAAAAGTTTTGTATTTCACACGAATGCAATATCATTTGCGTCTCGAGCTTCTGAATACCTCGCTACGCTCAGTTTCTTTTTTTGAACCACTCGCTACGCTCGTGGCTCAATTTTAGAAACCTTCGCTAGCTCGGTATTCAATACAAGCACTCGCCGCCAACAATAATTTTGCATTCTTGCATAACAAATAACTATTATTTTTGGATACAGTATAAGCAGTTTAGACCAGTACGGGCAGCATGGTAAGCCCGAGATAGGCCCTTCTCTATGCAAAACTGTCAACTTGTCGTTCGGGCTCGAGTTGGCTCTACGCCAACATGGCGATGGAGATAAAATACAACATTTTTATTAAAATGGAAATAACTACTTTTTGCTCGACATGACCCTAATCTATTGCCATCTCGAGTCCCGCCTGCCACGCTCGCACAATAGACATGCATGGCACGTCTGTCACTCGAGTTCGAGAGAGTGTCAAAACGACCATGCTAAGCATACTGGGCTCTGTTGCACGTACGCGACAAGTCGACTTATTTGTCGGATTGTCAAGTAAATGGTGTTGCACAAACATTACAAAAAAGTCAGACTGCGACAGGTGAATTATTGACAAATTGTCAGAACTTGACTAGTGTTGCACAAACCGACAATTGTATTCGACAAACTTGCCATAGTAAGTGACAAATTTGTCAGCTCTCGACATATGCATAGGCACCTGTCGGAATTGTCTGACAATTTGAAAAATATGTCGAGTCGTCTTGACAATTTATGGTTGCACAAAGCAAATCCGACAAGTTTTTCACGCCATTTTGTCACTTTTTGCCTGTCGCGTAAAATCTTTTGTGCAACAGAAATATGTCAAGTTGTCGCGACAATGGGCATGGATCAGTGAGGCATCGATTGCCGTAAATTGAAAACCATTTCGAGGAATAGGGATACTGATTACTATTAGGGGTTTAAAAAAGTAAAATTAAAACGGATTATTAATATTTACCGCCAAAAATGTTTACTTCATTTTTCTTTCGATGACGTCATCATAGCCTCTAATGCGGTAGTTCCATTGCCTACAAATATTAACCCTCCCGCTCGAGAAACGTACACATGTGTACGTTGGCGCTAGGGTCATCACGCGCTTTCGCGCGCTTTTACTTTCTGCCGGTTACTGAAAAAGGCATAAACCGTAGAGCGTGATCGTCTATAGACGAAATACAGAGCATAAAATTATCTCTTTATTGATACCAAACACTGGTCACACTGTAAGAAAAAAACAAAAGGTTTTTTTTATTCTAAAACATTCAGAAATCATAAAAAGCCGTCGCGCGGAGCTGACACACAAAGTGTATTGTTTTGAAAATTCTACGAGAGGTAAGTAAATTTACGTTGATTTACGTTATTCTTTGGTTCTTTAGGTCCTTACTTCATAAGAAAAACTTGCATTTTACAGTATAAATTCATCATGCTATAGAAGTCTGTAACGATTTCTGAATGTTCGCCCGCTCTATGGTTTCTACCGGATATTGCGTCACGTCGTGAACTGAATGTCTGATCGTGTATAGATGAATCACAGAGTATAAAATTGTCTGTGATTTGATACCAAATATCGAAGAAAAAAACAAAAGATTTTGACACTGACAGTCACTCGTCAACTTCGTTCGGCCGCTGGAATTTGCATCGATTGTTGTGTGATGTTTTCTAAGGATTTGGATGTTGTAGGATGAAAGAAACCACTTATGTGTACTAGGCATTTATTCAACATTGGCTTAGAAACAATTTCAGTTCCTAAAGGTTTGTATTTTTACCTCAATAGACAATTTATTCCACAAATCTGGAATGTATGCCTACATTTTCATTTTGCACAGAGAATTAAGACTTTTTTAACGTAGAACCATATATTTCCGTACCTACCTCAAATGATGTCGTTTCTAAAGAAAAGATTACTCCTTATTTCACAACATTTGGTTGAGTAGGTGCGGAGATATAAGAGATTTTGTCAACGGTGGAAACTCCATTTTCCGCGTTTTCCGCGTCACGTTAAAGCCTCCCCGAGCGGGAGGGAAAAAAACAACTGTCAAACCTTCTTGTTGACTTGACACTGACATTTGTCAAACGTAAACCTATTTTTATTTTTTAAAAGCATGAATGAAGGCAATGAACTTAGTACATAATGCCAGTTGTGACGTCATACACAAAACTTTTAGAAATTTCAAATAATTAATAAAAAAATATTTACATAAAAAATTAAGGAAATATTCAAATTAGTTTCTTATATTTGTCTAAATTTTCGATTTATAGAATAAAAAATAAAAAATGACGATGCCCATTCGACAAATTTGTCAATTTTCCACCATGACTTATTTGTCGCTCGAAATCTTTGTGCAACAGAAACTTGTCAAATTGTCAGATTGTCACCTGTCGCCTGTCACCTGTCGTTGTCACGTACGTGCAACAGGGGCCAGAGTACCTAGTTAATCTTTTTGTTTATGCTACCCAATCGTTTTTTAACCTTTTAGCGCCAAACCTATTTGCTGCCTAAAACGTAGCTTAGATTAAGCCCTAACTCGCCGAAAAAACATTGTCACATAAAGTAGGTTAGTAGAACGATCGTGGGATTAAGAGTTCATTATACAATTGCTTTTTCTTAATTTTAGAATGTAGATAAATTATACATTAAATTTGTACGTAAGAATTTGTACATAATTCTAAAAATACGTTTTGTTTGATCAAATATAACTCGGTGTCGTGTCGGTTACCATCTCACGTTGTGTTGGCTGGCATTAATGACTGAATGAAATATGGAAGTGAATTTTATTACGTTTCCTGGGGAAAAGATATTGTATTGCTGAAAGTACTAAATTAAATATTAAGGATATTGTGATAAACGTTTGGTTTTCTTCTATATATTGTATTTTGTTAACGGTGAAATAAAAGAAAATAAGTAATTAAGACCGTTTACAAAATTCAAAATGTGTTTTCTTCTACATTTTACATGCCACCATAGACTTACTGCTAATTTCCTTTACAAGTTTGCGCATTTCTTTCGCAGCACGGAGGTTTCCCGAAATATTGGTAAACTTTTGGTTTAATTAAAACACCAATAGCCTACCTACTGTGAATACTGTATTTATAAGCTTTTCTAGGAAATTGGAATATGTCTTGCTTGAGTGACCTCATAAATCGCCACCTAACCTGATTGATGGGGTTTTTTTAGAAACCTCACGTTGGTAATCTAATCAATAAATCATTATTATTTAACTCATTCGCGGAAGAAAGTTCGTCTTTTTGGGACACGAGTAGGTAACAATTGAGATATTTGCCAGTATGAAAAAAAAATTACATTAAAGACAGATCTACTTTTCTTTTTATTACTTTGAAATCCCTTGATCGGCTATACAGGGTGTTAAAAGACCGCCAACAAAGCGGGAAACCACGTGTTGTCCTCATCATAAGGAACATTTTTGCCCTAGGAACTATGCCTGGGAAATCAACGGTTTCCGAGATAATAATGTTCAAAGTCGGACTTTTCAAAAATTTTTTTTTGCAGAAATTTATTCTATATCTAGTTCTTAACATACCTTCTCAAGAAGCCATATCAAAATTATGAATATTTCTTACAAAACGCGACGTTAAAATTGCAACCCGCAATGTATTCTAAACATCAGCACTTCAAGCTTAAGTAACATAAACTTATACCTACGCTTGCGCGATATGACTTCTGTGCGTTACACGTCCATTGCGTAACAAAATATTTTTCAAAATTATAACCTCAAAAACCAAAATCATTTCCCAGCAATAATTTATCGAAAAAGTACTTTGTTTTGGTGTCTAGTATGCATGGCTTTCGGGTCTGTTGGCGGTCTTTTAACACCCTGTATATGAATTTTTTTTTCTTTCGTAGTTCTTGGAATATGGAAATGATCTATCTATATAATTTTGATTTCATGTTTGCCTGCAAGAGAGTTTTGTTCAGACGGACTCTATATCAAGTAAAATGCATAAATGCAACTGGCAAACTGAAGAATTTTTTGCGCATGAATTTTACCAGCTTCTATATTGGATACCTTCGTACGTACTTACTAAGGCTGAACACACATTATGACAACCTCCTCTTCTGCTCCTATTTCCTAGTTGCGCCAAAATGACTTTGGTGAAAGCTATTTTT
The DNA here is from genome assembly GCA_949319315.1 of Zelleria hepariella. Classification (NCBI taxonomy): domain Eukaryota; kingdom Metazoa; phylum Arthropoda; class Insecta; order Lepidoptera; family Yponomeutidae; genus Zelleria; species Zelleria hepariella. The sequence continues at coordinate 10,698,363 of OX439387.1, forward strand.
TATTTTCATACAATTTGCTCTATCTCTGAATTTCCGCTTGCCTCAATTTTTTTGGATCACCATGTAATATATTTTTTAACTATTATATTTCTGTATGGACAAAAATACGCTTTCACCAAAGTCGTAGAACAAAAGTTGTTGGAAATCACATTTAGAAGTTGACTCGTTACAGGAATAAAGCTATTTTAAAATTGCCCTGTCTAATAGTTAGCTATAAACTTTAAGCTTAGCTAGCTAGTAAGAGCACCATATCTACAAAGATACGATAGGTATCTCTATTCTGACTCTTTCGATCTACATTAGAGCTATACAGACCTTGATGTGGCGGCTAAAAGTAAAATTAAGCTAAAAATTTCAGCCTACGTTTAAAATTAGGTAAATAAAAAATATAAAAATATATTTATTATGAGAAAGATAAACAAAAAAAAGCAAAATATATAATTTATTTATTTTTATTAACAAAATTTCTTTATTATACCTAATCTTAAAGCTTTCAATGGCATAGATAATTTTACAACATTATTGCTTTGCGTTTGTCATCAAAACAACAACAAATTAATAAATTAGGCAAGTACCCAGTAGTTAAAGAACTATATGTATAAAAAAATATTTTTTTATTTCTAAAGCAAAGCCATGCTAGGGAAACATTTAACGATGTATTATAATAGAAACGAAAGAGAGACGGCACGGTATGTCAGAGGTTGCGAGTTCAAGTACTGTCCCGAGAGAATAAACCTTATTAAATCTATCAAAAATATTAATTATTATAAAGTATTAGAAGTAAATAAATACACATGTTTAACTAGATACTAGCAATACTTATATGTAGATACCTGAGTATTTTTTACAATATTATTGATGCCTCTGCTTACTCGTTCAATTTTATCAAGAATGAAAGTACTTAAGTAGTTAAGATTGTTATAAACATATTTTCAGTTGTTGTCTTCTCAATTGCAGGGCAAAAAATGTGTGCTTTGTTTATATCATAATTTAGTTTCACTGGCTACCTCGGTGCTAAGACGTCCTTCTCAAACTTATTTCACATACCTGGAACCAAAGAAAATAATTTTAAATAAAAATAATCAGTTACATAAATAAATCAACCAATATCTTGAAGTGGTTAGTTATGAAGATTTTCTAATTTATGCCAATATCTGACGTTCATCTTTGTGATTGGCTATAAGTGACTTTTTGGTCTACCTACGAATATAAATAAATAAAATAAATAAAAATAGCCTTTATTTCTCTGACTTATTAGAAACAAATTACATTCATAAGTACCTATTATTATTGAATTAATTCATATCATTGTATAATATAATTGTATTATTTTTACTACCATTTAGAATAATTAAAGATTAAATAAAGCATGCAAAAATTAATTATTTTGATTATTGATTTTAGTCAGGCTGTCCCTCGACATAGGCCTCCTCTAGAGACTTCCACGTCCCTCTATCTTTCGCCAGCCTCCTCCATCCTTTGGGCAGATCATCTTCCCACCTGGTGGCTGGTCTGCCTCTTTTTCTTTTTTCCCCTCTTGGGTACCACTCAACAATGTCTTTAGTCCATTTCCCGGTAGTTTCTCTCATCAAATGTCCTGTCCATCGCCACTTGAGTTGTCTCACCTTTCTAACAACATCAACCACGCCTGTTATTTTCCTGATTTTTTGTAATCTCCATTTGTCTCGCATTCTTATACCAAGCATGCTTCTCTCCATTCCATGCTGACATACTTTGAGTTTCTGTTGGAGTTCCTTTGTCAGTGACCAGGTCTGGCATGCATATGTTAGACAAGGGAGGACACACATATTGTATACCTTTGTCTTTTCTGCTATTGGTATATCTTTGTTCTTGAATACTTCTTTCAGTGACCAATATCTATTCCAGGTATTTTTTACCCTTCTTTCTATTTCTTTTGCCATTTGTTGTTTTGGAGATATTAGTTGCCCTAAGTAGATGTATTCGTCTACATATTCGATGATCTCATTTTCGACTTCTATCCTTTCATTGGTGCCATTTGTCATAGCCTTTGTTTTGCTGATGTTCATTGTCAGTCCGGCTTTTCTGCTCTCTATTGCCAATTGTTGCAGCTGTGTTTGAAGTGTGTTTGGGTCCTCGGCAAAAATGACTAGATCATCAGCGAATCTGAGGTGGCTAAGGTTGATTCCGTTGATACTAAGCCCGAAGTTTTCCCAGTGAAGATTTCTAAAGACTTCCTCTAGCACTGCCGAAAACAGCTTTGGTGACATGGGGTCTCCCTGTCGTACTCCTTTGCTGATCTTGAATTCTTCACCTATTCTTTCTAGTTGGACTTTTGAGGTGCTGTTCTTGTATATCTGTTTTAGGAGATCAATGTATTTGGTGTGTATTCCTTGGTCACCCAGAGCCTTCCATATGAATTTGTGGTTCAGTGAGTCAAATGCTTTGTTGTAGTCCACAAATGAGATGTAGAAGCTCTTGCAGTATTCGTTGCATTTTTCTATTATCTGTCTAACTACATGAATGTGGTCTATGGTTGAGAATTTGCTTCTAAAGCCTGCTTGTTCTCGGGGCTGATTTTCATCAAGACAACGTGTCATGCGGTCTAGTAGTACTTTCGAGAAAACTTTGTATACATTTGACATAAGGCTGATTGGTCTATAGTTGTTAATTTGACTTTTATCTCCCTTCTTGTGTAATAGAATTATTGTGGACTTTGTCCATTGCATAGGAATTTCATCAGAGGTCAAGATTTCGTTAAACACTTTTGTCAGTGTACTTTGTAACGCCTCTAATAATCCTTTTAGTAACTCGTTGTATATTTTATCGTCTCCAGGTGCTTTATCATATTTCTGTGATAGAATGGCCTTCCTTATCTCGCATTCCAAAAAGCAAGGAATTTCTTCTTGCGTGTGCTCGCCTTTAACTTCTGTATGGTTTGTGTTTTCCTCGCCATCGCCATCGCTGTATAGCTGACGATAAAATTCTGTTGCTATTTTTGTAATAAGCGGTCTGGCAGATGCTATGATGTCTTTTCCTTTTCTATCTTTACTCTTCATATTAGGTATCCAAGTTGAATGTTCTTTTAGTTTTTTCCACGCTTTGTTTATTGCTCCAGTTTTTATGATGTTTTCTCTAATAGTTACTAATCTGATTTTCTTTCTGTGTTTTCTTATACTTTCTGATATTGATTTGCTAATGGATGCAATTTCCTTTTTCCTTATCTTCCTGTCTTTAAATAATTCGCTTCTTTCTTTCATGAGGTTTCTAGCTTCTTCGCCCAGTTTGTCAGTTCTTCTTTTTATTCTCAGGTTCTTTTCTACTTTTAGTACTTCTTTTTCAATAAAGTTGTATTTATCTTGCAGTGGGAGGTTTTCCTCACACGCTTTTAACGCGTTCTGAACTTCTTCAACAATATCCTCTGGTAAAGGTAGGGGTACACAACTACGAACCTACGAATATGAGTGCTCCAAAATACAAGTCAGAAGAAATACAATTGATGGCGCTCTCTCTCATGTAAGTTCTTGTATGTGCAGAAGGTAACGAACTTTTTATATCGCTGATTAATGAAGTCAAGAAAAAATACAATTATTTCGATAAATTTATCTATCGATAGTGAGAAAAAAGCTTAGGTATTGGCTATATCTACAAAAATTGCTTTATAAATTATTAATTAATGTTGTGAGTTTTAATTATAGTAATTAATTACAACTTTGAAGCACTTGTTATGCACACCAATAAGTAACGTCAGAATAAACCACAACCGTCACAAAAATTAACATTAGGTGAGGTGGAAATCCATTAAAATAAGGAGGTAAGTGCACGGTCTCTTTCTTTAGTCTAGACACTGTCTACTTGTCACTTTAGAGGTAAATAAGTACTTTAAAAAACAGAATTATAGAATGGAGTGCCTATCTTCGGTATTTGCAAGCGATAAAATGTCTACGGAATATTTCAATCGAAAATAAATTATGGTCCTTTGAGAGGTGGTGTCGTAAACAGCGTTTGATCCTGATCCATGGTTTCATTGAGATCTCTGGCTCGATTAGTATGTGCAGTGGATTGCTGGGGTCTAATTCTCGGGAATCTCGCATTCGACACATCTCGAAGGAAAAATCTCATGTCATTTCGATCTCGTCTCGACTGCTCCCGACTACTAAAGTCATGGCGATCGAACAAAGCAAACATCTCGCAGAAATCTCGTGCCTTATTTCGAGGATGACTTCGTGAGAATAGGAGATGTGACATTTTCCATAAATTGAGATTTTTTCTTCCAGCAGCTGGATGAGTTCGATAATTTTTTTACAGAATTTTGATCTCTGAAGTAAGTGACCAAAAATCAATATTTTCCCTGCGGTCACTTGTTTCATCTTGCATCTAAAGAGAAAACTATTGTACTTGTAGACAAGACTGACCAACAATGTATTTACAATAATGAGGATGGTGAGGGATAGGTACAAAATGTGAAGTGCCTTCGGACACCTCCAGTCGTATTGTCTGCGTCCAACAGTTGGCAAAAGTTACTTATTTATCCCGTCATTTCGAGAAACTTTTTTTCGAAAATAATCCCTTGTGTTAAGCTTTTGGGAAGGTCTAGGTGCAATCGGCCACACGCTAGGGTACCCTTTTTTGTTAGATTGGCGCCCTTGTGCCGCGCGCGGTAAGAGCTGCCATGGGGTATCTGTGACTGTGGTCGACCGTAATGATTTAGAAAAATTGTGTTTAGCAGGAAACGGAAATCAACACCAAGTTAAAAATACTTATTACCTACCTATGATTTGTAAGATAAGTATGCATGCAGGTATATTACGTATCTACCTACTTATTTTTCTTCCTTCATTAAGTAATCACGAAAATGTGTTAGATATTTTGATGTGATAAATAATAATGTGTAGGTACTTAACTTCACTTTGGGAAAAGAAATACACAAAAAACATACGCTCAGAATGAAATCCAGTGTCGGTAACTCGGTATTGTGTTTACTAAAGGTACATCGCCCGTAGCAAAGAACTAACAATTCTCCAAGATGGATCTGGCTAGACTTTTGTGTCCCCTAAGTTCCCTAATATTTTACAGGATAACTAGCAGCTCCAGTGCAATGTGTAGAAAAACAGCGGACGAAATCCAGCAATAACTGTAAATTTTACTAGGGGCGTCTAAACGAGCAATATTTTTCGGCAATATTTGGCTGCAAAACAATGTTACCTACATTGACAGCATTAGCTGTCAGCCTAAGCAATACTGCAGATTGCAGTAGATTGCATATGGCCCGGCCATATGGCCACACATATTTGGTAGGTTGTTAGCATATATACAGGGCGTCCCACGGCTATGCCACATGGAGGGAAAGTACCTTAAATATTGTAGATGGAACATTTTACTGAAAGAAGACATTATTTTTATTTAAAAAACAATTTAAACTACATTCAAAATTCATGGTCTTCCTTTTATTTCTGACATTATGTTATTTAGCAAAAAATAATCCTTATGATGAAGCCTTTCGATCGGTATGACAAAACTACAGGGTAATATTTTTTCACATGTAACGGGTTCGATTCCCGGTTCAACCATGTAATTATTTCAATATCTATAAATGCAGTTTAAATTGTTTTTTAAATTAAAATATTGTCTTCTTTTAGTAAAATGTTCCATCTACAATATTCAAGATACTTTCCCTCCATGTGGCATAGCCGTGGGACGCCCTGTATAATACCTATTCGTATTGTTGTTTCAGTGGCTGTGGCATACCTCGTGCATCCTTTTCTAAGCGACATGAAGTTCTCCGTGAAGTTGAGGTATTCTATGCCTTGTTGTTGTTTTTACAGGTTGGTACAATGACAATTACACTCAATATGGGCCAGTGTTGCAGACAATATTGCCGAGATATACAATACATTGCACTAAAAATGTTTTTACTGTAGCCGAGCTGTGGTGTGATTGCTAATGTTGCAGTCATATACAACGTGTTATAAAACATCCTAACTCTTTTTACAGGGTGTAACCTAGTGGTCAACAGGATGTCAAATCTGTAAAAAAAAGTTGAAAAAAACAATTTTTATTTTATAACATCAAAATTAAAAAAAAAATCCTTTTTTTTGGTCTTAGCTCAAGTTTTAAAATATGTCTGTGTGTTTAGGTGCATTTACATAGCTTTGAGTTGTTAAAAACATTGTGAAAGTTAATGAAATCAATATTTTAAAAATACTTTTCTCACGCCACAGCGGTCACATTTTATTAATTTAAAAATCAACGGAACGTCGAAGAGCAAAAAAAAAATTTTGGTTGTGATCCCTATCACCGGGTGCTATTACCCTGTAAAAAGAGTTAGGTACTTTTGTAACACCTTGTATTGCCAAAAAATATTGCCCGTTTAGAAGCACCTTATTACACCATTTGGTAGATATGATATGACAGACAAACGGCCTTTGGAGGTAGGATAGATGGAAAAAATTCTCATTCCAAACTTTGTCGCAAGGGCTCAGACAACCTAATTTATCTGATTTTATAGGCAATTTCAGCGTTACATTAGGTAGGCAGTACTGTGGTTTTATTTTTACTACGAAAAGACGCGCTATGTATCTGTGTTTGATAATTTAAAGACAGTTACCAAAATTATTTTCTGACGAGATGTTTCTTAGACTGGTTGTTTTTTTGACGAGCTGTTGCCTTAGACCAGACCATTTGAGACCAACCCAAAAGAGCATAAAAATTAATATTTTTAATAATGACTTGAAGAAAAGTATATTGAACTTGGCATTTTGAGTTCATTACCTTATTGGTACCACCCAAGTGGTTTGTCTAAAAACTTCAGATATCAGGGGTGGCCACTACTTCGATTAAATAAATACTTTATCCAGCAAAATAAGCCCCAAAAATTTTGTTCCTTTTTAATATTAATGTTTCGGTTTTACCTAAGTGTTCTTTAGGGATTCGCGTGCGAACGTAAACATAAATTACAGACAACGGGCTATCCTATTATAATAAATAACCCGGTGATTCTATTATTGATAGCACGTGTTACGTTGTCGCATCTCTACCTCCTTATTATGCGGTACTTATATCTTATTTTCAAAACAAGGCCTCAACATATCTAGTCTAGATGATTTATACGGGGTGTCCGGTGGCAAATTTAGGTTTTTAAAATTGAATAAATCGAAAACTATTGAACTTAGTATTAAATTTCTTTTACTAATAAAAATAAATGGGCATTGATCAGTGAGGCATCGATTGCCGTAAATTGAAAATCATTTCGAGGAATAGGGATACTGATTACTATTAGGGGTTTAAATAAGTAAAATTAAAACGGATTATTAATATTTATCGCCAAAAATTTTAACTTAATTTTTCTTTCGATGACGTCATCATAGCCTCTAATGCGGTAGTTCCATTGCCTACAAATATTTAAAAAAACAACTGTCAAAAGTGAGAAAATAACTGAGAAAATAACCTTCTTGTTGACTTGACACTGACATTTGTCAAAAGTCAACATATTTTTATTTTTTAAAAGCATGAATGAAGGCAATGAACTTAGTACATAATGCCAGTGGTGACGTCATACACAAAACTTTTAGAAATTTTAAATAATTAATAAAAAAATATTTACATAAAAAAATAAGAAAATATTCAAACTATTTTCTTATATTTGTCTATATTTTCGATTTATAGAATAAAAAATAAAAAATGACGATGCCCATGGCGGATTATAATGCTTGAAATAAACATCGTCTAAATGCTTTCCATTTTGTCTCACACACATACGGAAACGAAGCATTGTTTTTAACGAAAAACAATTTAGCCTGGTAGGCCTGAACCTCAAGGCGAATATTTTTCTATAGAGCTAGCACAGTACTCGGAATATTGGAGTAAACTTAACTCTTCGAATATCCCCACAAGAAAAAACCCATTGGGGTCAAATTCGGTGACCTTGGTGGCTACGGGAGGTCCCCAAATAGGCTAATCAATTTTTTCGCGAAATTTTCATGAAGCATTCTCATGGCGGTATGCTGTGTAGCCCCATCTTGCTGAAACCACATTTTTTGATGAGTAAGTTGGATGGGCATGCAGACATAAATAAAAAAAAAAATGGATGATTTGAGAAAAATTATCACAATTCACATTAACTGCGTGCCCGTTGAAATTTTCAACAAAATACGGGCATTTTGGAAAAATCCAAAATTTTCAGGAGTCCTCCTTGTTCTACTGGGTCCTGGCGGGGGGTTATTAATTGTTGAAAAAGTTGCACAAAACCTTTCTTTCCACGACCGTATCAAATCATTTATGGGCGCATCACTCATTCGTGTGATACTGGTAGTGATTACAAAATTGACGCCAATCTGCGACGTAAAATCACCACTCCTAAAAACCCTTCGATAGCCAACGCGCTATGGTCACCTGACCACTGTGGCACTGTAACCGACAAATCCGCATTCTTGGTGATTCTAATAATGCCCCTCTCTTCCCGATCCGATTGGTACTTTTTGTTGAACGAGCGAGCGAAGCGAGAGAAGTTCTCCGAGTCTACTTGAACAATCCGGCGTTTGTATGTATGTATGTTTGTATGTATGTATGTTTGTATGTATGAATGTTCGTTCGACGATAACTTGAGTAAATTTAGTCGGATCGTCATGAAATTTGGTAGGTGGGTAAATGAGTCAAAGAGAATTTTTAAGTTCGAACATGAGCCAAATCGGTCGAGGGGTTGCTGAGATATGGGGTCGTGAGTATTGATGTTCCGTTCCCGGGAACATTGCCAATCGCTGGAAACATTGCTGGAAACATTGCCGGCAATGTTCCTCCAACTGGGAATTTAACGGGAACTTTGCTCTTAACTTTGGTTATTTCAGTATTTATTTACTGACTTGTAAATGGTTTTCGATTCTTTATACACCAAATAAGAAGTTATTAAACACAAAATTCATACGAATTCGATAGGTAGTACGGATTTAAGATGGATTTTTTAATGTAATACCGATTTCATGCAGTCTCCATTGTGGCAACACTGCAAGAATAAGACACTTATGCAAATATGCATGTCACGAGACTAACGAACGCGATACTTTAAGAATTAGCATGAATTTCCAAAAAAATATCACTGGGAGTTTATGGAAACATTGGGAAACTTTCGGAAACTTTCCGGGAACATTGCCAGTGGAAACATTGCCGGGAGTGGGAATGTTTCCAAGCGTACATCAATAGTCGTGAGTGCGTGGAGCGAACCACTACTTTTATGTGCGTTTAAAAATCTAAATTTCCCTGTACAACAAACACCCGACTCAGGGGTGATTATTTACACTATACTGAAACAAAAAAAAAACAGTGAAATATCCCGAAAAACCTTTAATCATGGCCTAGGTATACTATATTATACTAACGCTTGCGGCTGCACTCGCATTATCGGGCGCCACATTCGCGCGCGCGCTTTGAGAAGACCGGGGGGGTGTCTGCATCACCCAAATTAGAAATAATTTCAAAATTAGAAGAAAAAACTTACTTTTTAATACAGTTGCTCAAAAAGTGGCGTATTGCAGGGACGTATAGCGTTCGGGATGTGGGCTATTACACACGCGTGCTTTTTTTTTACCATTCCCGCACTCGTGCGTTTTCTTTCCTAACTGTCAAAATAATGTCTATTAAAAAGAAAAACCAACCATGAAGTTTTACTAAAAAAAGTTTTTATGATTCATGCAAATACGTATATTTCTAAAAAGAAGCTACTAATTTGTTTCAATATCAGATTTAATGATTTTATTGAATAAGTTTGGGTATGTTTCATTTCATTAAATTTCATTTTCATTTCATATCAATAAAAAACTTCTACTGAAGACTTGGCTGTATGCATAGTTGCCTTTGCCTACCAGAATGGGTGAAGAAAAAAAAACTATGCTTATATTCTACGGTTGGCGCCATTTTGATTTTTCAGAAATTTTCTTTGCTTTAGTTGTTTGTTGCACAAAATGAGTAATTTCGACCCTAATTTAATTAACACCACCGGAACTCAGTATAATTGCACAAAATGCTTCGGAGAACATATTACCGGAAAAGTCAAAAATGTTAAGTTAGTTGAGTTTATTGTGTTTTTATTATTTTATTAAATTGCTTCATTTTTTCGCAACTGTATTAAAAATAGTCGTTCAGTACACGTGCGGAACCGTCATTGCAACTTGTTCCGACTGTCAACCCTCGCCTTCGGCTGCGCCTCGGCTCGGGTAGCCATTTGTCGGAACTCGTTGCAATGACAGCCTTTCCACACTTGTAATGAAATATACTATTTAGTTTCAAGCGTTACTAAAACTATCTTTCCTGAGTCGGGTGTCACTGACCAAAATAACAACCTGTATATAATAAATTGAACAAAGTAATTTGTGAGATAAAACATTTTCAGAAAAAAATAAAATAATAGTTTCAAGCGTTACAATTTTTGTTTGAGTCGGGTGTCACTAACCAATACAACTGGCGATGGCGTAGCAAAAGACTGAAATAGGGCATCTCGATAGGGCAAGGTGTAAGTACTCGTAGGTATATCCTACTCTAACTAAAGTTATCTAACTAAAGTGCACCATTTTCCCATACAAACGTAGTTCCGGTTTAATTTCTAAACTACAGGCTGGATTTTGCTGAAACTTGGCTAATATCAGTATCAGTAGACGACCAATACGTAGGTTTTCAAATAGTTTTTATAATAAAAAAAATAGCCTGAAAGAAATTAGAGCGATGCGTTTTACACGCCGAAAAAGTGGTTACTTTCAGCTGTTAATTACTTACATTATTATATTGTCTATTGGAGTCTAACTTCCTTGGGAACATCAATAATGTAGGTATTGTACTTGTCAGAAAAAAAGAGATTTTTGAATTTTTTGAAATTTGGCAGCGGAACTACGAAAAAAATTGGGAAAATAGATCTATTCATTACAACTACAACTACACACTCGCGAAAGGACACGAACTCGTGTAGACTCATACAGGCGCATTGCCTCTCACTTTTCCCGCGCCCCGTCTCGCTCTGGGTGAAACAGCTATAGAAAACAGTGTTTCACGCGCTTGGCCCTCGCCGAGTTCCCACGCACCCAGTGTGGGCCAGCAGCTCACACTGGATCGTTATTTCACCCTTTTCTAATAAAACATGCGTGACTTTATACATGTGTATGGGAAGTGTTTTTTTTTTTCACGCATTTTGGAGTGACATTTTGGAACTTGGCTCAGAATCACCAGTGCAACCTTCGGCTTTAAAACCACTAAAATAACACGGTGTATACATTCAATGTCCCAGGCACTGCAGCGCCGAGTGGTCCCTTCACCCATCTACAGGGTGCACTCTAAGTCGATAGCGAAACTTTAAGTGTGCTATCTACTGATCAATACAAACAACTTGTACTAGGTGGCGAAAAAAATGGATTGAAATAAATATCAGCTGTTCCATACAAAAGGTCGACTCAGTACTGCGACAAATGTATGAAACAGCTGATATTTTGTAGTGTGAGTGAAAGTACCACTGGACGCTGTATAAATCATCTCATTACGTGCATGCAAAGGTCTTTAATGTACCTTTATACCTTATCTACAATTAATTAAGTAAGTACATACTTAAGTTTATTCTTGACGGGAAAGTTTGCAAACTCTTTGTAACGCGACGAGAATTTGAAATTGATTCTCGAATCCCGTATAAATTTATGCAGTATAACGATCCGAAAACGCAGTTGGTAAGCAACGACTTTTGAATAAAGTTCAAACGTTCATAATTTTATTAACAGCCACGAATTCGGGATTTGCATACCTTAAATTTAATTATTATAAACTCCAGAATAATTATTATTAGAAGTAGGTATTCATTAAGTAAGTAATTAATTAAACGTGTAATAATTTCTCTGTTTATAATTTTTTTCGAGAGTTTCTAAGTTTAGTTTATAAGTTTTTTATTAGGCATAATAGTGACGATTCTTAACTAGTACAATACTGCATTGACGGTAGAGAAAAATACAAAAATTGCAGTGATGGACAAGGTGCGCTGCAGTACTGTAGTGAGCGAATAGCATTCTTAGGCCTACAGCCCTTGTAGGATGCTTTCGCGAGTCCCTGTTAGGTAATTTAGTTGCCTATCAAAAGTTGTGACAAAAGAAAAATTAAAATTAAAATATTTTCTTGCAAAAAAAAATAAAGTAGCCTAAACAAAGAGGTTAATCCTATGCCAGTTGGTGTCTTTATTTATATTTATGTTGTATTATACTATATTATATTAAACCACGTCAGTCCTATCTCATGGATGAGATTGTTTTATCTCACAAGACTAAAAATAAGTATTTTATGCGAAAGACAATAATAACGGCTACTCGTTAGTTAGAGTACCTACACCGTGGAATTTTAGTGGTTTTAAAGCCGAAGGTATTTAGTTGCATTCGTGATTCTGAGCCAAATTCCAAAATTTTACTTCAAAACTAGCGGGAAAAAAAAACACTTCCCAATACAAACGGCTATCGCCAATCGACACCATTTGTATGGAGAAGTGAATTTTGTTTCGTGCGTTTTGGAATGAAATTTTGTACTTCGGCTCAGAATCACCAGTGCAACAAAATACCTTCGGCTTTATAACCACTAAAATTGCACGGAGTATACACACCATTTTGTTTGTTAGTATGAGCAATACGAGTAGATTACCCATATTGTTGTTTTGAAACAAACATTCAACCCATCCGGCAAAACCCCTATAGCTCTGCTTCCACGTTATAAGTACTTCTCATTTCCATGTGTGGTGAAATAAAATAGCAATCTACTAAGCACTGACAGTAATTTGGGTGGCTTGTTTCAAATCTTAACTGCCGTTTTCTGATTTGAGAAATCCGCTAAGCAAGCACTTAATTTATCACAAAAGAACGTGACAGAACGATAGTTAAGCATTTACTTAGTAAAAATCTCAATTCAGAAACCGGGCCTAAGGCCTAAGGACCTCCGATTTCTGAATTGAGAATTTCACTGATCAAATACTTAACTATCATTCTGTCTCATTCTTTTTTGTGACATCTGCAGAGACAGAGCGATACTTAAGTATTTGGTTACTGAAATTCTCAATTCAGAAATCGGAGGTAAGAGGCGGAAATTGTGAGAAGACGGTAAACCTCGGATGCTTAATAATCTACTCTACGAAGCAGCTGTGTGCTTATTTAGGCACACATACTGCCGATTTCTGAATTGAGAAATTCGCTAAGCAAATGGGTAAGTATCGTCCTGTCGATTTCTCACAAAAGAGCGTGACATTGCTTAGCAAAATTCTTAATTCAGAAACCGGGCCTTAGGATAATTCAATTCTCTTCGTGGTACTGAGAGCACTTCCTCGATGTAATTTAATTATCTAACATCAATCAACGAGCAGGTGTTCAATAGAGCTGAATCACAATAATTGCAGCCGAATCACAACTTCTGCTTAGATTTAATTGCCCAATCCGAATTGTTGTTTCTCTACTATTAGTTGAATGTAGCCTTGTAAAATAATAGTTAATTAAATAAAAGAGCAAGCAACCGGTTAGTCCTCCTAATGAATAAACATGGGTTCCAAATAACGAAAACAGCTTATCATACTATAACAAAAATTAATGTCGGAACTGTTACTGCTATCGGAGTAATATTTATTATATTGTGTCAGTCGATGATTTATCGACTTGATCTACCCAGTGCCCAAACTACTTAGGTATAGGTAGTTATTGATGACGAAAGGCCACCTCAGGTGACCCGTTCATGACGTCACATCGCTCTGTAGGTACGAGTTAAGGCGCTGGCGCCTTAAAGGCCACAATAATTTCTGTATCATTCTGTATGCCCCTTAGCACGGCATCAAGTGTCTTCGGAAAGTTCACTTTGATACAATACAAGCAGAAGAGAGGCTGGCAAGACATAATGGCAATATCTTTGACAACGCGTGCATCTCTACATCTCTACAGGGCAATTTTAAAATAGCTTTTTTGCTCAAACCCCCCAACTTCTAAATGTGATTTCCAAAAATTTTGCTCTACGACTTGGTAAAAGAGCATTTTTTTTTTCATTTTTTTTTTTGCCGAGTAACAAATAGGACCAGAAGAGGCGAGGCTGGCAAGGTGGGCATTTCTACCATTCCAGTACGCTGCCTGCGCGGGGCGCTTTTATTCCCCTCCACTCTCTACCACCTTGCTTGCCAGCCTCTTCTGGTCTCATCTGCCTTATGAAACGTTCAACAAATAATAAGTAAGTATCTAGCTTTTCGAAAAGTCGTAGAAGAAAAGTTGTTGGAAATCACATTTAGAAGTTTACGTGTTTCAGGATAAAATCAATTTAAAGTTCTACACTGATATAAATACGTAGAACTGTTACCGAGGTATAAAAGACAAAACCTAAAAATATAGCGAAGATTTACTGAATTAATGGGTCATTGCAACTGACATTTAATTTTACAGCCTTTTAAAGTGGGTCATGCATGTCCGAAATGGGGTCCTTTGTCACTTTTTAGCAAGAACGGTGAACACCAAACGGTTAAGGCTAGGGTGCAGCCGTGTTCACAATACACCCGTCAGGGTCAATACGAATGTCAAAAAGAAAAGATGGGCATGTAACATGTAACTAATGCAAGAATCGCGTTGCACAATAATCTACCGACGCATAAATTATTTGAAAGGATGTAGAGTCCGAAGCAAACACTAGGTATGGGGAAATAAATAATAGCATTGGAAATGTCGGGACGATATGTTTCGGTTTCCTTTAAAGCAGATGACTAGGTTAGCGGGCGGGGAACCCAAGGGCACTGTATCCTGTTGGCAATAAAACGGTTAATTAAACAAGTTGTATCGCAAGAAAGTCAAGCGTGAGTTTTCGCAATGGGCAGCCTGCGGTTGCCGACATTAAGAATTTTCCAGACACGTTTGCCGCGAGCGAGCCGGTTCGTAGTGTATAGTCAGCGACACGCCTGGACGCCCCTTTTTGTTCGACTGACGCACTTATGCAGCGCGCAGTAGGATCTACCATATACCGTATTGCTCGTTGACTGTATATTTACGTAGTACGCAACCCGCCTCGTGCCGACGCGACGTACGGTCAATGTACGCCAGCAGTTCAATGCAATGCAAATGAAAGCTTATAATAGCCCTCTGATTCTGTTCAAATTACTTCAATATTTGTACAATTTGGTAATCAAATTATGTACGTTTGGGTAACATTTACAATGTAGTCAGCTTGTTGGATGATCAGGCAAAGTAAACTGCCAGTCTAAATATAGATTGGAATTTAGAACCAACTATTTGGATTCATTATTACCTATCAGTCGAACAAAATCACCTCATAAAATAACCATTATTTAAAGAAACGTGTCCACATGGATGGTGTAACGTAGATTTTATTCGAGTTCCGAGTTTCATTCACATGTTTAATAAATAAATGTTCGTGGATAGATACTGTCAATAGCCAAATAAAATGTCTCAAGGACGTAGTGACCAGTTGCCGAACAGATTTCTGAAGATACTTAACGTTTCTTGCAAAAGATCTACCAAGTTTGTGTTGTAAGCATTACTGCCCGACTTACACATGTGTGCATATTGCTTAAAATTCAAACTAGGCAGGCAAGGTAAACAATGTTACGAAAATATTATTAACATAGGATAGATGGGCATCAAACTTCCAAGTTTATGTCTTTTCCCATAATACGTATAATATAGTTAACAATGTAAACATTTTGCATTATAATTTCCTGCAACTGATTCCAATACGAAGAACTATTTCAACCAAATTAGCCTTATAATAAAAATAAAAAAAATCCACGTTATTAAAAAAAATCCCTTAAAATTGTCGATGCTTCGTAAAAGAAGACAGTCCTGCAAAACATAATTTGTTCTGTGGTAAGTCCCTTTATCAGTAAAAACCGCCACAGCAGCAGCTGCAGCCGCAAGTGTTCACACCCAATTGTTTTCACATTAGCTCACTCATTTCCTCGTGAACTAGGGCACACTGTGAATTATAATCAGGCAATCATAATGCTTCCGAGGTTGGGAAGTGCTTGGTTAATTTACATTTCCTTCTACATCTTATTTAACTTCTCGCAGACATGAATTATTGCACGATCTTTGAATGATTCGCGATATTTACACAACATTTTATTTAAAACGGTTCGTCATTTTGATCATTTGATGGTAAAATGATGTGTGAAAAGCCAATAACATTACCGCGCCAATTGTAGTTGCGATGTACTTATTAATTTTATTGATTTCAACCCTGAAATAAAACTTTGACTCTACTTGCACCTACACAATCGGTTCACACACATCACAAACAAGAAAAGCCAATCAAAGACTCACCAAACTGTCAGTAGTGTAGTTCGAACGATTGACTAGTGGACTGATGCACGGCACAAATCAATGGTCAGAGTCAGCGTAGGTTCCACATCTGGAGCACGCATCACCGGCACAACCCTCGCAGTTCAGGAGCTGCGTAGAGACAGCGCCTCGAAAATCTTCCGAGCCTCAGAAGAGGAGCTGGCGGTCGATGAGGAGCTTGAAGTGGACGAGCGCGAGCAAGACGAGATGTTACTGGACTTTCTGGAGAGAGCATTTTGCTCCCGCCTCGCCGCCTTGGCTTCCCGCTTCAGCAGCCTGTCCAGAATCTGTCGGATGGTCGAGTGTTTTCTGTCGAACGGGTTAGGGAACATTTTTCTGTGCCAATCCTCTGTACAGTGCACTTGTCGAGCGCTCGGCTCAACCGCTATTGCGTTAGTGTTTTGAGCAAGCAGCGCTTGCGCAGACAGCAGGGGAAGGGGAATGCGTCGGCGCTTGCAAAAGTCACGGGTCAAGTTCGGAAGCGATGCGTACGCGCCTTCGTGTTCGCGATTTATTAATAAACGGTAGCATTCATTGACCTTTGTTTACACTCAATTGATAGGTGCGGAGTAATTGTCGATGCTAAAGTCCATGTTGGCATTCAATAATTATTATTATTTGTGTACACACACGTTTGTTGTAAAGTCCCCCGTAACGCAACCCAGTAGAGTGCTAGCGTGTAAGGGTCGACGTGCTGTCGTGTGTACTATACAAGGTGTTACAAAAGTACCTAACTCTTTTTACAGGGTAATAGCACCCGGTGATAGGGATCACAACCTAATTTTTTTTTTGCTCTATGACGTTCCGTTGATTTCTAAATTAATAAAATGTGAACGCTGTGGCGGGAGAAAAGTATTTCTTAAATATTGTTTTCATGGATTTTCACAATGTATTAACAACTCAAAGCTATGTTAATGCACCTACACACACAAACATATTTAAAAATTTGAGCTAATGGATCATTCCTGAGAAAAGCGTTCTTCGCTGAGATCGGTGGCTTTTATTTTTTTTTCAAGATAGGTGAAAACTAAAAATACACCGTAAAAGATGGCTTAAAAACTAGTCAATATGTCGATAAGGCACACCTGTAGGCTTTATAGATTAATGGAAAAAAAATCTTCTTTTTTGATAAGCCACCGATCTCAGCAAAAAGGCCACCGATCTCAGACAGTGTCTAAAATTATTATAAACAGTAATTACAGTGAATAATAAACGTTTTTTCTAAATTTAAACGTTACTCATGAACTGACACAGATAAAAGGGGGCTAAATTAAGCAAAACATTTGTATTAAACATCATAAAAATTATCAAAAAATCATATCTTTATTTTCATAAAATCATTGTAAAAGATCAATTCCTAAGCTAAACATGCAAAATTGTAGTCAACAAGTCTTTGCATCTATTTATACAGCGTCCAGTGGCACCTTCACTTACACTAGATGGGTGAAGAGACCAGTCGGCGCTGCAGTGTCTGGGACATTGTTTTAGATGGAGTAGGCTTGCCCATCCTGACAGCTTGGTCAGCCTAGCCCACAAGAGAAGCCATTACGTGTGGAGCCAACTAAATTGCGGGTTTCATCACGATGTTTTTCCTCACATTAGGGAGGGGTTTAGCTACTTCAAATTTACAAATTTATGTAACTTTGAAAAGAAACAAAGTCATGTTACATGCCTGCGCTGGGAATCGAACCTGGTTCTCTCGCATCGGCGACCAATGCTCTATTATATGTGTGACTGTAATAATTATACACTATAATTGTCTGTCTATACAGATTTTGCTTTTTATTTGCGTGAAATTACATTTCCTTGCAAAAAACAGTACCTTAATAGCTTAAATGAAGTCTAAACTTTAGTCCATAGAAACAAACTGATACATTTTGAATTAGTCATAGCATCTCGTTCGGTGTGGTATCTAAAGAATCTGTGAAATTGATACAATATGTTGAAAACTTCTTTGAGATCCTTGGCTAATAACTGAGATCGGTGGCTTAAATCCACCGATCTCAGTGCCACCGATCTCAGAAATAACTAAAATGTAGCTATTTCTCTTAAACTATAGAAGCAATCGTATTTATTTTTACGACAATGCCTACTCAGGGATATACGCATTCATGTACTTAGGACAGTTTAGTGTAGTCTTGTTTACTATACTAGCAAAACATGCCACCACTTTCAGCTACCTTACCGAACCAAAGTTTAAAAAAAGTCAAGAACTTACGTAAAAGTTTAGGCATGAAAGATAGCGACACATACGAACCATAATAGTTGACAAGGACCATTTGACGATATTTTGCACCAGTAACTAGAAACTTGCAGCGTATTTAAGCTTGTATAAAAACATACTTTCGTTGCACCATTTAAACTTTGCTCGCCGCGTGACATTTCTAGGAATGTCTACAGACACAAGAGTTTTCATTCTATTACAATTCTGGATATACGATTGGATAGAGGCACTCATTGGGCATTTAGAAAGGTATAAATTAGCAAAGTAGTGGGCACATGAGTAAAACCACAAACAAAAACATACCAGGCCCACACGCGTGTGACATGCAAAATACTCGCAAAATCACCCATTTTTTGACCTTCAAAGGGATATTTAGGCAATTTCCTCTATAAAATATTGATTTTATTTGATATGCCTCAATGGACCGTTAGTTAAGTAGACGATTAAGTGCTAATTTAGTACTGTGTGATGTATAGTTTAGTAGATACTAGGGTGTGACCAAAAAAATCGACCTCTCAAAGAATGACCCTAATACAAAAAAAAAATGTTTTTTTTTCAATTTTGAGGTTATAAAATAATTTTTTTTTACAGATTTGATATCCTGTTGACCACTAGGTTACACCCTGTAAAAAGAGTTAGGATGTTTTGTAACACGTTGTATTTGATACGTCTACCTTTACGGTGCTCTACGATTGTCGAGCACTGTCTAACTAGCTGGACAAAAAGTGGCAAAATATTAAGGAAAAAATTTTGGTTACCAGAAAGAGAAAATGAAATAAGTACTTTTACGGCCGTACTTATATTTTTAACAACAGGGAGGTAGGAAAATTTATTGTACTTAATTAATTACGGACCTTAAATTGTGTTTTTTTAATCGTCAGTGCGAGATGATGAAGTTAAATGTTTAGCTCCTGAGCTTAATTACTTACCTAATTGGGGCATTCTGAGCATTCCCAACAATTATTTTATTCTGTGAATTCAAAAACTCTTGCCCTAATAATGTTTAAAAGGCTTAGATAGAACGCGACATCAGAGTTACAGGATTTTCGGTGAAATCATATGTAGCAATATTTACAACTGAAAATAAACTAAACTAACCCTGAGAGTCTACTAGTACATGGCCTTAACTCAAAATACCTTTCGCAATGTTTCTTCTTTGTTACTCTTTCTAGTAAGTAAATATTACGAAATGAAAAATATGCGGTAACATTGTTTACATTGTAGCAAAAACAAAGGGAACCCATTTTTCTTTGCTGAAACTATAGCTTTGAATAGAAAACACCCTATTAGCGAAGAAAACTACGGGGTCTTGGTTTCGTGATTGGCTTCCAGTCCCCGTAGCATGACTTTTATCCGCCTCGATAAAAGTCATGCTCCCCCCGCTGGCAAACAGAAATAAGCCACCCATAAAATCCTTTTACGGTCAATGAAAATCAGCTGGGCTCCTGTTGACACAGTGAGCTAAACGCTTTGTACATACTCGTAACATGCTCGGAATCCGATCAAACAGAGACGGATACATGGTAGCGCTAGCCAACATAATTATTATTTGACGTTGGGACAGTTTGTCATAACTACAGGGTGCACTCTAAGTCGATAGCGGAATTTTAAGTAAGCTGCCTACTGATCACTACAAACAACTTGTACTAGGTGGCGAAAAAACAACTAAAAAAATATCAGCTGTTTCATACATTTGGCGCAGTACTGAATCAACGTTTTGTATGGAACAGCTGATATTTTTTTCGCTTTATGTTTTTTGAGACCTGGTAGGTACAAGTTGTTTGTAGTGATCAGTAGACAACCTCCTTAAAATTCCTAGTTCTAAAAAATCGACTTAGAGTGCACCCTGTAGTCACTAGTCAAATTAAACTCACAGTTTTTAAATTGCATTCAAAAGTTCTACGTATTCAAATTAAACTCCCAAGTTTATTCCAGGTAGATGTTTCGCTTTCAGTAGCATTTATAACAATTTTCAGTAGCGATAAAGAGTTTCAATGAGCAAAGTTATTCTTTGCATAACTAAGGCTCATTCGATTTTCTGACTTTCGAGTCGCCGAGAAATTGTGTTTTCCAAGAGCGTCAGGTGCATTTTTCTTCTGAATTTCAAACATCGTTGCAGTTGCACGACGAAAATAGTTTTACATATGAATCGACATTGTTAATGGTTTGGTCCATAATTTTTATACAGTGTTATTTAATTACTACTATTAAAATTGGCCTCAATTTTGCGTGTTTTTCAAAATAGCGAAGTATGGTAGAGTTCGAACAACTTTGAAGAGATCTTAGAGCGGATATTTTGGGGCACTTCATTCATTACGTCCAAATTCAAAAAGCCTACAGTCAATTAAGAATTTTTACGATTTGAGTAATAGAGATTTTGAATGGTCGTCGACGAAATAAAATTGGCTTTATTTATTAGGCGTTTTGATTTTCGGCTGTTTGACCGCGGTAGGCCTTTTGAATTTAGGCGAAGTCAAATTCGGCTTTTAAATGCGTCCCCGTATTTTTTCATTGGTGTTGATTTTGTATGCCTTTCGTTCTTTATAGTGTAGAATATCTCTCGTATTATATTATTTTAAACAACAACTTTCGGTTCGTTTGGCAAATCTTCAATCAATGTACCACAATATGCAACAAGAGACAGCCAGCGTTGAACTTCTATTTTGCTTGGCAAGGAACAGAAAAGAATTAGCTGACGGCCAACCTCCATTAGTGACCAAATTCGCCGAAAAAACACGTGACTCGTTAAGAAGATATCAAAACATGTGATGCCGCGGAAAGCCACGTTACACGTCACGCTTGCTTCCAACACCAATAAAAATACCGCAATGTTTGAATCACTGCTGTCCGCAGTGACAGAGCTGCCCCTCTACCCTTGACGCATTTTTCCAATACGGCCGCAATATGGCGCTTTTAACAAAATTGTATATTTTACAAATTAAGACGCATTTTGTGTTTTTATTGAATAAAACAGCCTTACCTTTGAATAAAAATTACAAAGTATTTAAAATCAAAGCATTTCTATGCGAATTCAAAGAGAAATTAATTTTAAAACTTTTTCAATTCGATCGCAATAGCGTCAAGGGTAAACCCCCTGGATTTTACTGTCGATTTTCACCATTCGAGTTGTTCTCCATCACAGGCTAGAAATGCGAAGAAAAATATTGCGAGGAATACAATAAACATATCAGGCTCTACAGGGTAAGTGACGACTCTATATTTTAATATAATTTCTGTTTAAATCAGTGCGGGTTCTATAAATAGAACTGGACGAGTAGAACTGTGCGATTAACTATTCGGTTGGATAAATATGGGTAAATTATTTTATCATAGAAAATTAAGCGAATAGTGGGTGACCTAGCTGAAATGAAAATGAAAAAGGTCTTTATTTAAAAATAGTGAAGTAACATATTGAAGATACATTGGTGGCCCCCACACTTAGGCATGGCCTGTGTTGTGGGTGCCGGATAAAATATATAAAAGAAAGAAAATAATGAAATTTAGTAACAACAATTCGCTTTTACAAAGAAGTCTATACTAAGTTCGTAGGTTGGTCTCCACACTAGGCCTGGCCTGTGTCGTGGAGAACCTGGAGCTGGTCTGAAATAATTTATTAAAAACAAACAAAGGATTTCTATTTGTATAAAATTACAACTGATTGTATTGATGAGTCCAACGATCTCAAGAATGACCGAAACATTATGTAACCTTGTAGATAACAGTTTATTGTTTTTCAGGGACTGATAAAAACATCCCCCCTTCCACCAAGTTTCAAAGAGGCAATTCTTCTTTTGGTTTTGTAGGTACAAGCAGTTTATTTAATTGGTTTCGATGAACGATTTTTTTATTCCTGTGGTAAATCCTAAGCCTAACCTAATAGCATATTTAACGTCAATATCATAACATCAAAATCAATATAATAGCAATATTTCACTGGTTGCGAGCGGTCGGATAACGTTTGCATTGACGTGAAATATTGAGACGGTATGATCACATGAATGAAATACATTCGTAGCAAACAGTCTAAATGCTCTGATCTACACAACCTGTTTACGACAATACTCGTAGATCACTGTGACGTTTCTATCTTTTCTGTGCTACTATTAGATCTGTAATAAGAAGCCGCACAAAAGTGGCAGACGCTAGACGTCGGAAAACGCATAACGTCATTGAAGTGAAAGTGGGCAGGAAACCTGGCTAGATGCACTGATGGCAGATGGACGAAGTTCATGGCGGTTGGTGACCCCGAAAGGGGAAGAGATCGGTTGGCAGACCACCAGCCAGATGGTCCGATGACATTAGCCCAAGTAGCCGGAAAACAGTGGTGAGCATAAAGAGGCCTTTACTCAGCAGTGAGTGTCCAGGCTGATGATGATCATGGAACTAAGGGTGGTATTCTAGAACGCTACTTAAACTCAGTTCAAACTAGAACGCTACTTAAACTCTGTTTAAACTCAGTTCAAACTAGAAAGCTCCTTGAACTCTGTTTAAACTCAGTTTAAGTACAGTTTAGTAGCGCAATATGACCCGGTTAGTGGAAGATAACCGTGCAACTATTTTCGTTTTAGCACTGTGTGTACACGCAAGTGGCTAGCGCTAGAAAACGTGAGGCCACTGCGATAACCTTTACCAATACGTCTTGCTATCGCAGAACAGTTTTAACGAGCACAGTAAAGTTATTAGGGTGGTATTCTAGAACGCTACTTAAACTCAGTTCAGACTGTCGATAAAGCATGATATGAAGGGAGGGATATTCAAATCAAAACATGCACTGTTTTATCGACAGTCGACACTACTAAACTCTACTTAAACTGAGTTTAAACAAAGTTCAAGGAGCGTTCTAGTTTGAACTGACTTTAAACAGAGTTTAAGTAGCGTTCTAGTTTGAACTGAGTTTAAGTAGCGTTCAAGAATACCACCCTAAGGGTGGCATTAATAGTCGTCAGCTCAAGCTCGAGCTCAAGGAGGTGATCTCAGAAAACAAAATCACCGACTTGAGACCTTGGCTAATGTCAATGTCAAACTCAAGCTAGTCTCTATTAAAATATGCTGACAGTTACCCAAGCTCGAGCTTGAGATACCACTATTAATACAACCGTTAGCTGAGAAGAATGAGTCGGAATAGTGCACCGGAAGCGCTCATAGCCTAGTTGTACTAGCCGTTCTTAATCGATTGGCAAAGTTAAGCAACAACGGCCGCGGTCAGTCCATGGATGGGTGACCGCTAGTGGCAATAATATCTGAGCGCTTCTAGTGCACCTTGAGTTAAAAGCAGAGATTCTTGGTAAGATTCAATAAGTTGGTTTCAAGAGCCACGCCGTGCCAGCGGAATTCAATTCCGGCGAGACAAGTGGCAATTCTTATCTGCCGTCGATATCACGCTTGGACCAATTACTAGCCCGAGTACCCCGGTTGGACCTACATACGAGGGCGTTCAATAAGTAGTGAGAATGAGATATAAATTCCTTAGAAAACAAAAAAATAATTTTAATTCTAACTAGCTTTTAATGCATACTTACATTTCTATTGAACTTATTTTGTTTTATTGAAACAGCAAAATAAGAAATATTGATCCTATTTTGTTTTAATAGAATTCATATGTTTGCGTAGTGTCGGAACGAGTTATCAAGAGAGGAGATTTTTTTTTTTTTGAACCTGATTTTCAGTGATTTCCTTCGAGATTTTTCTACGCGCCACTGTTGAACATGATGATTTCTATAACGAAAATCTGTGGCTATGATAAATCACTAACCACATGTGACATTAATCGCTGTAGAAGAATTAATCGGTCGAGTAGCAATAAATTCACTTTTGTTTTCTATTAATTAGGGCAGAAAAAAGCCAATATCTGATCCAATAAATTACGAAATTATAAATGTACTTTCGCTATTAATCGACTTATTACCTACCTACAACAAAAATCTTTTGGGTGCATGCACGAGGTTTTACGTTCATTAAGGGTGGCATTAATAGACGTTGACTCAAGATCTAACTCAAGTAGGTGATCTCAGAAAAGTCAAATCCTACCAAAACATTTAAAATGTGAAAATTTTGGAGCCAAGTTCATTGCGTGGTTATTGATTTCACCGACAAAAGAATTGAGATCTAAATGGGTGCCAAGTTCTTAAGGTAATCCTGAAATTGACTTGTTAAATTTCAACAGTCGAATTATTTACACAAACCAGAAAATTTAGAATAAATAGAACCTCAAGAAATGACGCGGCTAGTTTAAAAACATGTATTTTTTAAATGTATTTGCCTGTAAAAACTAGCCGCGTCATATATTGAGGTTCTATTTATTCAAAATTTTCTGGTTTGTGTAAATAATTCGACTGTTGAAATTTAACAAGTCAATTTCAGGATTACCTTAAGAACTTGGCACCCATTTAGATCTCAATTCTTTTGTCGGTGAAATCAATAACCACGCAATGAACTTGGCTCCAAAATTTTCACATTTTAAATGTTTTGGTGGGATATCATGCCTTTTTGTAAAGTAATATATTTAATATCTTTTTTCCTGCGTCTACGTAGTGTTGTTTTATTTATTGTGCAATTTTTGTAGTTTCTTGAACTTTTAAAACATTAGAGTGCATAGCCCATTCATTATTTGCATATTTTTTTACGCGTTTTATATTTAGGCTTAATTTGGCTAAGTCGAGACGGTATAACATTCGGAGGTCTATTATAGAACTTTCTTTTGTTTTAATTTGTCTTGGATCTAGATTTATGATAAACACCGTCTAGTGATTTAACTCTGGATAGTGCAACGAAAGCCTGCCCTCTGCTAAAGCTAGTTCTTATGTAGAGAAGAGCGGTGTCAAGACTTCTTGTGATTTGTGAATAATAATAGCATATTATGCTAAGCAAATAGGGAATTGTTCCCGGTGAACATGTGCATTATTTAGTATCTGAAACGTAGTCTTGATACGTTCTAGCTCGTAATTTAAATTATGATTAAATTCAATAGTAAGTTTACGAGCATTCTTGTTACTATCGACGTCCCATTTATTTTTTCTATTATTCCTATGGAGCCTCAAGATATCTCAAGTTACAACCTATTTCTACACACTTATTAATAACAACAATGTAATAACAAGACAAAATTAATACAAATAGAACTTCTCCATACAAACGCACTCGTTCAGCCGCACACAACAGCTTCATTCCGTTCCGCGTAATCACACGCCGCCTAACACACAAATAGCCACATTCTGAGGTGTTCTAAGGTGTACATAGAGCGGTTGCCGATGTTCATTAATTGAAGTCATGATTTCATTCATTCAAGTTGTGACCTGTGTTTTCTATTTAAATAACTTAGTTTTTTTTCATGACACAACTCCTAATTACTAGGTAGTAGGTAAACTAAAACGACGAATTAACGAAGGTGGCTATATTTTACTTAGTCAGCCTAGATCACAAGAATGACAAGCCAATACTCCACACGTATTGGCTTATCTTTCCTAGGCTGACTAAGCTGTCAGGATGGTATAGTGTTGGGCAAGCCTACTCCGTCCAAAAATGTCCCAGGCACTGCAGCGCCGAGTGGACACTTCACCCATCTAGTGTGAGTGAAGGTGCCTCTGGTCGCTGTATAAATCTTCTCATTACGAAGTTGCAAAGACTCGCCTGCCAAATTGTATGCTACCTTGCTCGGTGCGATTTGCTATTAGAGTTTTGACAGGCGTAGTTTTCATAAAAATTGATTAATTCGCAAATATTTCAAATCGTAAAAAATCACACTTTTCGGACTTTTTCCTTTGGTTACATACAATTACCGAGCTAAGTGCCAATTTTCAACTTTCTAGGTCATCTGGAAGTGGCTTTTAGTTTTTTTCTATATGTAAGTGTTAAATTTGCCGATTTTTAGACATTAATATCTCAATAACCATAACATTTGTATTTATGAAATTTGACACCGTAGGTCATCTCAGGGGTCTCAATCAATGAGCCAAATTTCATGTGTTTACGTAAAATAGATAAAGATTTATGAAGGGGTAAAAAGTTAGTCCAAATGGTTCGGGTAAATAGTCACACGGTGCGTTCGCCAGTTTTCCTGGAACTTGGCTGGACACGCTACCGCGTGTCTAGATGCTAATGTCAAGCCTTGGCTAATGTCAATGTCAATATCAAGATAGTGTCTATTGATATGCTGACAGCTTCTTAAGTTTGACATTAGCCAAGGCTTCACATTAGCATTTGACTTTTCTGAGTTCACCTACTTGAGATCGAGCTCAAGTAGATAATCTCACATCGACATGTAGATAGATATGTTTCATGACCATTTACCAAGTAGGTAAGTTTGTTTTATGTATTTGCATAGTCTTTTCATCTATTTTTTTGTTTTCTATTGGCTCTGTCTGGTCACAGAAGGTAACACTGACAGAGGTTAACCATAAGTGGAAACCTATTTCAATTTTATTCGCAAAGATTTTGTAACTGTTATCTACTTATGTAATTGTACAAATTCTTGATTGGAACGTAGCAAGAGCGTGACATCAGATGCCGTCAAGCCGTCAAGCAGGTTTTATAATAGTTACTATGTGAAAATCGGAGTTTTCACTACTGTACCTCGTAACGCTCGCTAGTTCTGCTGGCGGTCAGTTGTAACTTGTAGTCATAAATCGTATTGTCACGGCCAAGGGGATTTCTGCGGTTTGACTCTTCATTTTGTTGACTCTGGCTGGCTGGACCAAGTGACTAATCCTTTTCGCAATAATGACCGCACATTATACACGTAAACGAAAAAAGAAAAAATCGTGGAAAGCACCCAAGCTGTGTGGATTTTACTGAATTTACAATGTGTGAAACGGAAAGCTACTCTATGACTCAATGTTCTGGATTTTATACAATGGCTAATATTTTCACAAGTCGCGTAGATGCATTGTCAGTTGTCACTGGTGCTGGATGTACAGGATGTTACAGAGAGGTCTGCCATACTTTAGGTGGCTTCATTGGGATTCAGTGCTTTTGGTGTCTAAGAAACACCTGATGTGTTTTCATGACTTCGGGATTGTAGTACCTATAAAAAGTTTTTATACAGGGTGTTAAAAGACCGCCAACAGACCCGAAAGCCACGCATACTAAACACCAAAACGAAGTACTTTTTTGATAAATTATAGTTGGGAAAAGATTTTGGTTTTTTTTGGCAAAAAAGTTCCTTATGATATGGACAATACGTGGTTTCCCGCTTTGTTGGCGGGCTTTTAACACCCTGTATACTACAATGTTCAACAGGTGTCAATAAATCAGTCCTTTTTTATTTTCATTCATATCTTACAATCTGAAGGAAATTCTGTAATATTTTGTGGCTTTGGTGTTTGTTATTCAACAATGCAACAAAGTATCGGTATGCATGGGTTTCAATTTCAATTGCAGTGTTTCCTTTCGTTTATTTTGTGTTTACTTCACAAACAATATTTACTCGTATTTTAACCCATTCTTAATTAATGGGTTAAACTAAATCACAATAATTATTAAAGACCTATGTACTAATATCAATTATACCACTAAATTTGGTGCATTGGATATCCATTATTGTATTTAGGCCATTAGCTTGATTAAAAAGTAATTGATACCGGTAATGTTTTGTGGAAAAACAATAAATCGTTGGGTTAACGTGTTGATGCATAATTTCATGTGCGTCACTAGACCAAAACCGTGACAGGATCGCCATTAAATAGTCATTTCAATTGACGGTATTTTGAAATAGAAGCCTGCTCATTGCCATGTCATTATACAATGACTTCAATGGCCTTACTAGCATATAGAAGATTATCTCTATACAGAGTTGAAATCCAAGCTTCGTGACGCGAGTTTTACTGAAATGAAAATGTTACGCATAAACGACATTATTTGAGTACTTGCTCATATTAGATGACCTTTATGTTTAAGGGCGAGGCCCCATTGGTGCGTCGCGCTGCGTTGCGTCGTCGTTACGGACACGTTTGTATCTGTCCATTGCGTTGCGAAGGCCGAACTGAGACGCAGATGCGACGGCGTCTATACCCTCTTGCGTCGCGACGTCGTGCATCGTCGCAATGCAGATGTAGCATACAAATTACAATGCGTCGATCCGATGCGACGACGCAACGCAACGCAGCACAACGCACCAATAGGGCTTCGCCCTTAGTGAGTAATGTCACATACCTAGTTATTTATTACTGATCGTGGTAAACCTTTATTATAGCTTGTATAATATAATTGCGATTGTTTCCTTTTAAATGCCTCGATATTTATTTTAACCTTTTGCAATTCTTGGAAAGATTTCTAGAGTTAACGAGCTTGTTTACTATCCGTCCAGCATATTTACACTTCGCTCGGTGGAGGAAAATCCGCTGAGTCTTTAAACTTTTTAAATTAAACATTCTGATAATGCGATAATGGCATGTACTAATTGCTGTGACGATGGTTTAAACTGTTGCTCATCATTATACAAGGGATACCGGATACTGAATGGTGGTTCGTTCTCAGTGACAACTTGATTTCCAAGTTAAGTGCCAAATTACTTACATAACATAAGATAAGAAGAGGGGATCCCCTAATGGTTCATAGTCAATCAAGTCAATTAAGATTTCTCTTTACTGAAAGGATACACGGATAAATAAAATGAACCATCGTCATAGTGTGGCAAATTGGAGTGAACAGATCCGTTGTTGGGAACTATATTAGGTGCTGGACAATCCTCTCTATCATTCTATCTATTAATTTATTGACCCAGCCCTTAGGTAGAGACCACTACTGAGCATAGGTTTCTCCCTTTTCACGCCAACCTCCTCTGCCAAAAGCCAATCTCGTCTGTCTGTTTTCCCACTGTTTTCACAATATCATCGACCTATCGAGCTTTTCCTATCATTCTGTCACTAAAACGAATTTTTTTTGGTAGACATAAGCGAGATATGGAATACTAGTGCTGATTCTAAACAACCTATAAATGTTAATGTTAAATGATACCTATAATCCGCACGTTATACTGTGTGGTGGCGGAACGACATGCATGGTTGACATGGTTAGGTTACGGTTACGGAGTAACCTAACGTTTTTCGACCACTAAAAGGCGCTATTGCCAGTCAAGGGGTTATGAGAATAGGATGCTACCTTGTCCCATTCTCATCGTGCGTGGATTATACTGTATTTTATTGTATTAAACCTTTTTTACTTTACTTACACATTTGAAAATAGGCGAAAAAGTTTTTATAAATTTCAGTCAGTCAAATGTTTATTTACGCGCATTTTCAAGTGTACTTAGTACAAAAGTTGTCCAAAATCACAGGGAAAGTCAATAGAGTACCCAGGCAACTTCAGCCACTACCTAAATTGCATAATGCACATGGAACACGATAAGAAGCAAAATATTTTCGTATAAAATTTATAAAGCCAGCCAAGTCAAGCCACTCCTGGCCCTACGTATTTATTGTTTTATTATACAGTTCAAAGTTTAACGTTGTATAAAAAACACTTTCTTGTGTTGGTAGTCCGTTGGGGACTCCCCTTAATTTTTAATATTTATTTGTTTTAATGATATCCGCTATGTGAATTTCTCAACTACAGTTCAAAAGCCATAGCCCCTTCAAAGTAGGACAGACGAAGTAAGTAAGTAAGTAACTCTTTATTGCACAAACGAAAACATTTTACAAATAAACATTAACATTAAACGAATAGGCAGGCCTACTAACCCTACAAACGAACCGGAAAGGTTTTGCTTTGGCCGGATCTGGCGCTAACATACAGTATTTAATTAAATACTTGTGCTTTTTGTCTATACAGTTGTCTAGATCAGGCTGATAGCCCATGTCATTTAGTTAATTTGGACCTTTACAGTTCACCCACGCATGACTTTTTAGAGCAGAAGCTCTCAACTCAAGTAGGTCAAATGCCTTTGTTTCAGTCAAATTGCCACTTTATGTGAATTAACCTTTTGTAGCCGTTGGCATTAGTCTTTTTCATTCAACCAATGTTCGCGAGTTGACGACTTATTTTTAACAGTAACAACAACGAATTGGAAATCTGGATTTAATCGTAACAGGCGTAATGAACGGGGGGGTGTTGCCTTGACATATTAATTTGACAGCGCTTTAACGGTTCCGTACCCCGAAGGGCTGTATCTTTGGAACCATAATAAGTAGGTAGTTTTGTCACGAAAACCAAATAATAAAAATAATCAATAATAAAAAAATAACATACCTACAACGAACGTGTTTTTGTAGGTTTTGCTCTAGATAGCAAAAACGGGAACACAAGCATCAAACTTGGCATCAAACTTGAAGGCTTATTTTATAGTATAACAACAAATTAAAATATCCGAGGGTCTCAACGGGAATTTTTTAATTGTATGGCCCTTAGTGCGCGAATACGAATCGCACTTGGCCGGTTTTTTATAATTGCATTTTAAAAACCAAAAGCGGTCAAATTAATCGCCAGGCTTGTTGTGTGTGTGCAAGAGGACATGTATTTTATGTGTATCATAATGTTTCCCGACGGAATTTATTAGAAAAACGTGACAGTCTGTGTCACCCCCGACGCTACAAAGTCCGCAGCGTGGCTGTAGCGACATAATAATATTCTGTGGCAAATTTTCAAGCCTGAGGCATTACCACGAGTTACGTCCGGAAGACCTAGGTCACCGGAAATGCAAGTTTCATTCTGGCAAACTGGTTTCGCTTGTGCCGTAGGTCTGCCGGACGCAACTCATGGTAGAGCCTCTAAAACCTGCTGCATGTTCGCGAACAGGGGCCTTAGCCTGTAACACAATGGCGTATCAATGGCGTCCCAGGTAGACGGACAAAACCGCGATTTTTTCGTTGTTCTCCTACAACCAGCGAACTAATCCTCTAGATTTAGACTCATAATATTCTTCGCTGTACTACAAAAACATTAAAAGGACCGACACTGGACCGACAGCAATAATAAATCGTAATTAAAACCGTCAACCGGGAGCCCATTTTGGCACCATTGCGTTACAGGCTAAGGGCCCTGTTGTTGTTGACAGTCTCAGAAATCGTGTACCTAAAAACTTTTCAGAGAAAACTCATTTGACACCAGTCCGCGTGTTTTGGTTGGCATTCATCGAAAATTCAGTTTTAAACTAGGAAACTACTACGAAACATTAAAATCGTGTTGGGAAAGTGGTATCTTTTGGGACCGATGAAAACTAACTTTTTCACACAATTGACTGAATGACTGACTGACTGACACAACACAACTTTATGCTTGACCAGTGTGAAATGAAGCCTTTATACCGAGTCAGCATGCATACTAGCATTGTCGTAGGAGACATCCTAAGAAAACATTTAAACAAGAAGGCGACTCTACGGTTGCCAAGCTAGGCACACCGGCCATACCGATAGCGTTTGGTAATATGTATTCTCTCTTCTACTCTACCCTTACTCTTTTAAGCTATGTGGAGCGGTCATAGATAAACAACGTGTTAGAAAAGGTCCTAACTCTTTTTGCAGGGTGTAAACTACTGGTCAACATTTCTGTAAAAGTTTTTAAAAAACAAGTTTTATTTTAGTTACTAACATCAAAATAAAAAATGAAATCAAGAGTTTTTTGTTTTTGGATTTAGTTTAAAGTTTAAATTCATACACATGATTGTGTGTGCATAGGTGCTTTTGCATAGTGTTAAGGCAGTAAAACATTGTGAAATGTTCGAAATCGATGAAAACCATATTTGAACATAAATTTCTCCCGCAGCGCTCACATTTTATTAATTTAAAAATCAATGGAAAGAAATCGAGCAAAAAAAATTGCGATGTGATCTCTATCACTGGATCCTATTACCCCGTAAAAAGAGTTAGAGCATTTGTAACACCTTGTTTGGAATATGTTGGTGCCACCTGGATGGAAAGTAAGTACTCTAAATAATGGAGTTAGCAAATTTCACTCAAACTGGCATATTTTTTTGTTTTAGAATTTTTTTCGCCGATTGATTTTGTTTCCCAAAATCTATGAATGCAGTTTTGTTTCTTTTCAAAAATAAAGTAATGTTTCCTTTGAGTGAAATTTGCTATCTCCATTGCTTAGAGCACTTTCCCTCCAGGTGGCATCAAAAATGTCCACCCTGTATATCGATTAGAGGCGGTATAGGCAGTGACATGTGTATCGACATACCTTGTGATACGGCTGGTCAGAGGTCTTGAATATATGCCTAGCCAGCAGAAGTGATCATTCTAGTTAGGAAGGAAGTGAAAGTACAGGCGTAGTTATAAATTAATATTAATATTTATTTTATAATCGTTTACATAATAAGTATACGAGTTGTATACGATTGTGATTGGCAGCCTACTTCGAACGTTAGAACCACATATTCGCTGCGAGCGCGAAGACTCCTAAGCTTTGCTTTGACGTCAGACCCGCAACAGGTTTCAGTTTCTTCTCGTTCGGACTCAATCTGAGGGCAAAAGAAAAAATAAGTTATTATCTGTTTCGTCGAAAACTGGATTTCTAAAGTGGTTATGGGAGCGCCATTAGAGTGGCAGTTGCCAAACGTTTTTTATGATAAGTACTTTTTGTGACTGGTTATCAGTATGATGCTAAAAAGTGTTGAAAACAATTTTAATAACTGAAATTATTATTTATCAAAAATAAATCTAGGGGCCTAATTCTCGGGAATTTAAACACGCAAATGTCGCAGGGATATTCGACGAAAAGGAAGGATACTTTTTTTTTTGTAGAATTGAAAAGCTATCTTTCAGGACGAAAAAAGAAACAAAACACTGTACCAACCTTTTCAAGAGTATTTCCTCTCAGCAATAATTAACTGGACCACTTTGCACTGCACTTGAGTCTATCTCTTCTCGTACTTCGCCTTCAGGTTGAGCTCCGACGTCGAGGAGTTGACTGAAGACGAGCTGCCAGACACATTGCCGCGGCTTCCGACCTTCAGCAAATCCTTTTTCTTCCTGAAGCTCAGGCGGGAATCAGGCCCTATGAAGCGGTCCAGGACCTGCCTCAGAGCCGAGTGTTTCCTCTCAAACGGATTGGTATACATGTCAAAACTTTCAATACAACCGATAAAAAGTTAGATAGACACAACTGTCCTTCAGAAGCGTTGGATTGGGTTTGAGGTGGGGCGCCCGCGCTCGCGTATTTATATGACGATGCGCACGCGGCGCGACGCGATACTCGCGATAAACAAGTAGTACGGACGTCACTGACGTTTGCGTGTCCACTACATCGGAACTGGTGCCGGACGCCTGTCTTAGAAAAGTTAGAGATGGTTCAAATTGATACTGTGGTCACGCCAGTTTGTGACGTTTTGGGAAATACTCTGCGTCATTGTGAGCATTTACTGTAGCGTTAATTTCTCATAATAGCGCAGGTCAACAACAGGCGTGTTGATTTGTTTACGTTCCACGCATTGTTGCGCATTTTCGTGTCATGTCAATACTGCGCAGGCTGTTGTGGTTTTTTGTTGTTTACGTTACGGTTCATCAAGAAGATTCATCTGGATAAAAAATGCAATTTTGGCACGTCTGACAATAAGCGTTGTGTTTACTAATCCTAGCAATTTTTTTTTTGCGAAACGAGTTTTCGAGACCAAAGCTTTGACGAGAGACGCTCGAGTTCTCATAGAGCTTAATGACAGGTTTATACGCAGATACATAACTGCAACTAACAGTGCGAATAATTTAAGAGTAAGTTCTCAAGCCATGATAATTATCTTGGGTATTCCAGGTCTCCTACTGCCTGTTTAGTTAGAACATGTCAATATTTCTATTGCACCCAAAGCTAAAGGGTAATCCGTAGAGTTTTGAGGTAGAGCTAGTAACTACAAGGGCGGCATCATTAACGGTTATATCTAAGTCTTTGTCTTCTTTAAACATTTATAATAAGTTGAAAAAAATCACTCGGGACAGGACTTGAACCCGCAACCTCTCGTATACCGTGCAGGCGCTCTACCAATTGAGCTACCGAGTCAAGTAACTGTCGATGCGAATGAGTTTTATTGAGTTGATTGAGTTTTAAATAAAATATTAGGGTGCAAGATTTATTTTTCCGTTCACATATTACTTTTCTTTGCACTCGATTCTGTTTCTTGTAAGCAAAAGTCCTATCGGACCAACTGTCAAATTATTTTCTCAGTGAGTTTGCTTGCATAAATCTAGGTCGTAACCATAATAATGCAAGTACTTTACAAAGGTACCTACTTATACTAAAATTAACAATGGATTTATCGAAGCGGCACTTTATTTTAATTCGATGACCACCAATTATTTATTATTGGTGAGACTTTGTTTACTCAGCCTGCAAGTCGTGCGGTTTTTCCACACAAACTGTGCAAAAATTGCCCTTTATCTCTGTGCTACTTTTAAGTGGAAACTTAATTAATAGGTAGAATTTGGTACATAACAATCCAATCCCTAGGTATTAATAATTTATTAGTGTTGTGTGGCGTCGTCTATATTACTTCTGAAAGTTCCGCAAAAACTAGCAATTGTGCTTCAGATATCCTCCAGTAGGCAACGCTCACGATTTTGTTTTACAATACAATATTCTGTGGTTATATTTGAAGTTTGTGATCAGCAGATCTAGCACAGTGAGAGATAGAGACATCGTAAACATAGGTTTCCTCTTATATGGATAAGACTCTTAGGTAGGACTCTATCCCTCTCTTTTGATCTCAATACAGTGACACAAATAGTTATATCTATGATCCTACGAGTACCTATATCCAGATTAGACCTACTCCATTTTTATTCTGGGCTAGTCGATTCAAAATCTAAAAGACTATGACTTAGTCACACAAATTGAAGTTGTTATTAATTAATGAGCAATGACTAGCCCAGTAGAGTCAATGAATGGGTGGGATTCAATTAGTTAATAAGGAGATAAAGTTTAAGTTAAATAATTAGCCTGTTGACTTGCAGTGGACAAAATAACGTAAAACTTTCAAAGTCTAGATACGTACCTATTGTAGAGAACCTATATCCTATGTATACTGTTTATATTGAGTTTCTTATAGTTAGTTGTGAAAGTTAACTTAGTTGTAGTTAACTTTCACGCACAATAAGATATGTGAGGGTGACCAGCATACGTGATTAGGATATTTGTAGATGGAGTAGGCTTGACCAATGAACGCCATGACCATCGCCTTAAGATACCATCTTCTCTGTTATTGTCGCATATTGTGCAAGGTCATTAAGCATTAGATCGTCTTTTAAAATAGCAAGTAAGTATTTTAGTATTTCACACCTAGGTGAAAAGTCTAAACCTAACGCTTCATTCCATTTTTAGACGTTTGGAAATTTTACGATGATATCATTTACGTACATAATGAATGTTCAATACCTTCATTATAATTAAGTTGAAGACGTTTCCAAAAAAGTTAACGTTTTTATCAGTTTGATAAAATTGCACAAAAAATGTTCGAAAAAATATAGGTATAAACCACAAAGCAGTTGGCTTACCAGGGCATGAGGATACCAAAGTCAAATTAGATTAAAATTGCGTTTTGACCTTACCTTTCCTGAGGGTTAGACAGACTTTAAGGCGCCGTGCATAGTGAATCGCTCGCGGGCAAAAAAATAATGCACAAAATCGATTCCTGTATCATATACACTAAACAAATTGAAAATTTTCACATATCAAACCCTAGAAAAAGGTAAAACCTATATCAAACAGCCAGTTTAGTGTTGACATTCATAAACGTTTGGAAGATATTTTGCTTGAAAAAAAATAGGCGGCGCACTTTTTTTCAAGCAAAATATCTTGCAATCTGTTATGGATATCAACATGAAGCTGTTAGATAGGTCCCAACTAATTCTAGGGTTTGATATGTGAACATTTTCGATTTGTTTAGTGTATTTGGTACAGGAATTAGATTTGTGCATTTGTCTTTGCGCGCGGGCTAATTCACTATGGCCCGGTTTCAGAGTTGAGAATTTGACTAAGCACAATACTTACGTATCGCTCTGTCACGCTCTTTTATGAGAAATCTGCAGAGACAGGACGATACTTACCCATTTGCTTAGCAAAATTCTCAACTCAGAAACCGGGCCTATGGCGCCTTAAGTTAAGAGGCGATGTTACCGCCACGGGTTCGGCGATCGAACATCTGAGAATTAGGATAATTCTTAATAACGCATGCGAAATAGATGTTTGAACGCTGGTCAGGAAACGGTTAAATGGATGTTCTTAGCGCAGCGGGGCAAACTGTCATCAACTGCCTCCTCTGCCCGATAGGAATAAGCATATTCCACCTCTTACGCCTCCTCTAACCATCGTCTCACGCCATTACTTACCGTCCACAACTCCACAATAAGCTAACTAACTCTACATAGAAAAATGTCTCAGGCGAGACCGACTCTTGTGTAAAAAATATCTAAACATATTTAAAGGTCAAAGTTTAACTCCCCTGCCAGTTGCTCTCAACCTACGATGAAATGACGCCGGATATAATATAAAACTTAAACAATGAGCGATGTGTGATGAAGATTGATGAATGATGATGATTGATAGTTCTTCATTCAACATGACGCGCGGGCTTCAACATCAATTAACTTTTCTCATAAACAATTTGCAATAAATACGTAGGTGACTAGGTGCTAGGTTACCCCTTTTTCTTCGATTGACGCACTTATAACGCACGCTATAAGAGCTACCATGGGTTATCTTTGTACTACCTACTTAATTATCAACATACTTTGAAATATCGTCGTGTATGTCTGTCTGCGTTACGAGTATACGATTATTAAAGTGCAATTATTATTAGCTGGAACTAACATTAGCACTGTAGCGGACGCTGAAAGTTTATTTTATTTTGATACTTTCATTGCAACAGATGGCTATGCAGATGGACGAAATCCGTTGAGGAATGGCGACCTCGAGAGAGGAAGAGATCAGTTGGTAGACCACCAGCCAGATGGTTTGACGACATAGTCAGCTGCAGGAAATCAGCGATCGCGTCTGGCAATGGGCATTGATCAGTGAGGTATCGATTGTCGTAAATTGAAAACCATTTCGAGGAATAGGGATACTGATTACTATTAGGGGTTTAAATAAGTAAAATTAAAACAGATTATTAATATTTATCGCCAAAAATGTATACTTATTTTTTCTTTCGATGACGTCATCATGAGTAGGCGACATCTCGGACAAAATATTTTCGGACACTTTGTCCGAAATGTCTCTTTATTATTTTAATATTTTTGAGGCGACATCTCGGACACTTACAAATAAAGCTGTTTTGTACAGTCGGATAAAAAACTCCCTTCGATCTTATTTATGAGGAGACTAATAAAAATGTTACAAACCCACATGCAAATAATATCTTGAGTACTCATGCAGTCTTCAACATTTGCTCTCCCCCGCAAGTGTGTCGCCGCGACACACATTTTATTTCATCAATTTTATGTAAGCATATCTTAACTGTATTATGTTGACAATATTTGAATTTTTTGCCTCGTTTACCAACGTTTGGCAATCTGCTTCCGCGTCTCATGTCACTGCGCAGATAACAAAGGCTCAGCACATCCAAAAAGTCCCACTAGTTATAGTGTTTTATCAAGACGTAGCGAAGGGTAGCGTTAAATCAAATAATGTTTGATGAAAAAGTACTAGGCTTACATAAGGTGGTAGGAGGATCACCACCTCAGTTCCCACATAATTACGCGGGGTTAGTTAGGAACAAAATGATGTGAGAACTGAGGTGATGATCCTCCTAGCACCTTATGTAAGCCTAGTAATTTTTCATCTACAATGAGCCGAACGCGATCTGAGTGCTTATATTCAGGCTATCCTAAAATAGGCAACTGTGGTAACGCTCTTTCTCTGTATATAAAATTTTAATACTTTAGTACCTATCTGACTGTACGATACAGGTTCAATATTTTGACAGTGTCCGAGATGTCGCCTCAAAAATATAAAAAATACAAAGCGACATTTCGGACAAAGTGTCCGAAAATATTTTGTCCGAGATGTCGCCTACTCGTCATCATAGCCTCTAATGCGGTAGTTCCATTGCCTACAAATATTTAAAAAAACAACTGTCAAAAGTGTCAAATAACTGAGAAAATAACCTTCTTGTTGACTTGACACTGACATTGGTCAAACGTCAACATATTTTTATTTTCTAAAAGCATGAATGAAGGCAATGAACTTAGTACATAATGCCAGTGGTGACGTCATACACAAAACTTTTAGAAATTTTAAATAATTTATAAAAAAATATTTACATAAAAAAATAAGAAAATATTCAAATTAGTTTCTTATATTTGTCTATATTTTCGATTTATAGAATAAAAAATAAAACATGACGATGCCCATTGTGAGAAGTGGCGTGAGCATGAAGATGCCTATTTTACTCAGCGTGGGTGGCAACGGCCTGATGTTGTTGATTGCATTAAAGTTTAAATAAATATATATTTTACCCATGCAAGTATAAATGAGTAGAACAATAAATGAGTTTTGTGTGCTGAAAATACTCCTCATTTGCTATACATGGTGCTATTTTAGTGGTTTTGAAGCCGAAGGTATTTTGTGGCACTGGTGATTCTGAGCCATATTCCAAAATACATTCGGCTTTACAACCAATAAAATAGCACCATATATTATTTTGCATTGATAACCCTGAAAGAGAATCCAAACTTTTTCACGATGAAATGCAGCAGTTTCATTCAGCGCTTCAACTGACACGCTCGCGCTTTGTCAGACGCTATAGTTAATTTGACGAGAAGTGAGCGTGCTGACGGAAGGTCCTGAACACCGAACTAAATCCCATAGAATCCGCATTACGTATAAAATCACAATAAAAACTTGTCCCCACAGAAACAAAAGATATCAGCAATAGAACAATACGAAACATCATTTCGACCATACGTCTAATATTCGAATGTCAACCTTATTGCATTAGTGTACAGTTTTACTTTAATTGCATAGACTACGAGAAAATAAGCTCCCAAAGGCAGTTTGGACATCTATTTTTCCAGACACATTACAGAGTTCTATGTTGTATCTAGTTTTATCCTTGATCGAAGGTCCTGAAGCACTGTTTTATTCGTCATCCTTTCACGCGCTTTCTAATATCACCTCTACTTAGAACATTATCTTGCCCGTCTCACTATAGGAAATGTTGCACTCCAAGAACGCAATCTAAAAGTATTCATAGGCAGGACTTACATACCTACGCATCGAACGTCAGGATCACAAGAATTTAGACTTAAAAGGAGGAGAGCACTAACTAACTCATTGAGTCTTAGGAGTCCAGGATCTCTCCCAATCGGCCACCACCAGGCTACCACGCTCCGCTGATGTCTGAAGCAAACTGTGCAAAGCTCACTTGTCGACAAACGTTACAAACAAGTCAGTATCCGTTAAGTCGGAGGTCTGCCTCTGAGGTCACTGTCATGGCTGCCGAGCGGCATTGACGTCAGCTGGTGCTGGCGCGAGCAACTCGTTTGACTGCCCGTCAAAATGGCGCGCCAAAAAAATTTATCAGAATTCTAGTGTTTTTGAAAGTCATTTTGCTAATCATAATGGCTTTAGCCTAAAGCCGGTCGGGTTGGTGATTGCTTGTTTTTTTAAAAAATATATTGCTTAAGAGTAACAAAGCTTTTGACGTTTGACCAAAGCGTAAAAACGTGGGTACCTAACTACCTACTTATAATGCAACTCTAGTACCTATTTTGATGGGAAAAAGGAAATACTTATAAATTCTTAAAATCATACTTTGAAAACACTGGCTGAAATGCTGAAAAAAATAATACTGTAATGCCATTACGTTACGAAAATATAAATTAATTAATTTTCTTCTTTACTTGTGTCTAATGGCGTTGAAAAACGTTGAAGTGGCCATAAAGAAGGCTGGTGGCCATCTCTACATTGACTCGCACCAAAGAGGTCTGAAAAGCTGAAATAAATAACAAAAATATTGCCATCTTGTCATTTATTAGAATAATAATTATCTTCCTCATTACATACATTACGTACATTTGTGAATTTGTAGTAGCAACACCACTCGCTAACGGTGAAGGAAAAAATCGTGAGGAAACCCGCAGGTCAGTTGGCTCCACACGTATTGACCTGTCTTTCCTGTGGGCTAGGTCGACTAAGCTGTCAGGATGGTATAGGTGCTGGGCAAGCCTACTCCATCTAAAACAATGTCCCAGGCACTGCAGCGCCGAGTGGTCTCTTCACCCATCTAGTGTGAGTGAAGGTGCCACTGGACGCTGTATAAATCATCTCATTACGTAGATGCAAAGGCCTTAGTTTAATTATCTTCCTCGTTGTATCTACAATTTCGTCTGTAGCTTTTCTGCTTGAAAGGTTTCTGTGGAACAAATAAAATGATTCCTTCCTCTTCTTTCACAGGTTACACGTTTCCACGTTTTCATCTTTCTGGTAAGTAGGTAAATTGAGAACAATTCGAGGAAAATACACATTGTAAAAGTATGTAGCATGTAAAATGGTTATTTGTTATTTGTTTGACACAGAAAATGACGCACGTGAAGTGGGAAAGTTCATCGAACAAGCTACAGTTAAAAAGTAAAATGGTGTGTAAAATAGGTTTTTTTTTACCTTGGCCCCTTGGCCCCTCGTAATTAGGAAAAGTACGTAGGTTGATTACCGGGTTACCTTCTTAAATATTTTGGGACATGTTTAGATGGAGGATGCGTTTAGAGACGAGATCCCACAGGATGTTGTATTTACTATCTAGGTTAGATTAAAATGCAAAATATATTAACTTTTCTTAGATATTTTTGACGATCAAATCTTAACACCATTTGGATTTGTTCCATTTGGAGGCACGTGTAGAGCCACATGTAGACGTAAGCGATCCGCTACGATTCTGGGCATAATTCAAAGCGATACGTTAAGTTCAAGGCCGATTAATAAAACCACCTAAATAGCACTTTACGTTCTCTTGACTAATGACATACACTATTATTGTCCTCCACCAAAAAATGCCTCTATTTTCAAGACAGCGGAACAAAGTTTTACTTTCACAACTTTACTATTTCCTATCAAAAATCAAATTGAAGGGTCAAATTCTAAAAGAACTCATGTCCATTTTTAACTGACAACGCCATCGTGTTCAGCACTAAGGGTGGTATTCTAGAACGCTACTTAAACTCAGTTCAAACTAGAACGCTACTTTAACTCAGTTCAAACTAGAAAGCTCCTTGAACTCTGTTAAAACTCAGTTTAAGTAGAGTTTAGTAGTGTCGACTGTCGATAAAACAGTGCATGTTTTGATTTGAATATCCCAACCTTCGTATCAAAACATGCACTGCTTTATTGACAGTCTGAACTCTGTTTAAGGCTGGAAGATAGTAGTGTGGCGGGAAATTCAAAATTTTCAAAGTTTTTTACATTTTGTAGCTAAACTGAGCTATTTTTGTTCAGCGATTTTTCGTTCGCGAGAATAAAACCGTATTCTTTTCATTATTGTAAACAACAGAACAACAATAATTCAGCCGATTATGTGTTCTGGTCTACGATAAGTTTTTTGGGCAGTACTACTGCTTCGTTTCTCAATATTGTCTAAAAATAAGATTAAGCCAATAACGGCTTTCGAACAAAAACTTTGCCTTCCGAATTATTATTGCTGCCTCTAAAACGAATTTATCGTCAGTTTTTTGATACACTGCATAAAAGATTAGTCATAGGTCGTTATTCTAACTGTGCGTTGACAGTCAATAAGGTCATTCATTAGGTACTGTTTTTTGCTGTTAATAGTAAAGAAAAACATCAATACTAACCTACGAAAGAACATCACGTAATGATAGGTGGT
Source organism: Zelleria hepariella (assembly GCA_949319315.1). Lineage (NCBI taxonomy): Eukaryota > Metazoa > Arthropoda > Insecta > Lepidoptera > Yponomeutidae > Zelleria > Zelleria hepariella. The sequence goes on from OX439387.1 coordinate 10,740,616, forward strand.
GTAATAACTCCTAATGACCTTAGTAATTACGGTCCAAGTCTAAGGTTATACTAATCTACGTTGTGTTACGTACCCGAGTTGGAAATTCAATTCCACAAAATTACTACTTGCTGGCGTCGGATTTTGTCCGTGAATTAGTAGTGAAAAATGTTAGCGAAGAGCATGCTTCCCGTAAAAGTTGTCTTTTAGATCTAGGTTAATATTCCTAAGTTCCTAAGTAATTAAACGAGCGAGCGAAGCGAGAGAAGTCCGAGTCTACTGGAACAATCCGGCGTTTTTATGTTAGGGTGTATGACCTAACCTCACAAAATTTTACGAGAATCGGTTGAGAAATGCGACCTGTAGAGGAGAACTGAGGGACATTGCATCGGTCGGACATTCGGACATACGAAAGCTTTTTTGCCCAAGCTGAAACTCGATCGCACAAATATTTCTTTACTTCCATACTAGTACATCATACACTCACATTTATTTGTCTCACCAGTCCCAAGAATGCGTGCTCGAAAAAAGCCAAAAAAGCTCGAGCTCGAGTTTCTGTCGAATGAATCTAGTATGACTATACTCAACAACAACAGAACTCTACTCGTACATTTCGTCGCCGAATTGCTAAGGATCAATAGACATCCGATGCAAAGTACTTACCCATAATATTACCAAAGGGCGTTGTTGGATTTGGATCTGCAACTTAGTAAATAGGTAGGTACTTGTTAAATTATTTTATCTTTCTATTATTTTATTAGCGAGTCACGCGCCCTTAATGCCGCAGGGCGTAAAACTATGTCTAGCCTTCTATTATTTATTCTTGGTACAATACCAAGAAATCCAAGAACTTTACTTCGTAATTTACTTTACCCCTAAAACTTCTATGAACACACAGACGATCATAAAATTAAAATACAAGTAACTTGTAGAGAAATTATGTGGAAGTTTTACAGCTTCTCAAGTATTTTCGGATCGTTCAGTTCATCGTATGTATCTCAAATTCGCAATTCGTATGTACCCCGTTTTGATAGATGTGACCTGTTGACCCGACCTGTGGCCTTCTAGAATTTGGGAGATTTATACCCGATCGAAATTGATACTAAACACGAGGAAACTATGCTCCTTTCACGGGGTAAATTCAGATTGTTCAGCTTAATTCAATTTACGCACCAACGTTATTTAGGTACTTCAGGAAAATTTTATTATGGAGGATAAAATTTCCTAGTCTAACTTATTTTTATCCACCATAGGCACCAGCTTTGAAAACGTAAAAAAATATTTACGCCAAATACTGGATCCGTACAAAACAGCCTTCACTTCTACATTTTGACGAAGTCGTTGCTGCTTGAGCAGAACAAAAGACTGTAAATCGCCCTCTCATTGCCTTTGTTATCGCGGGCTCATTTTTCTCAGAAATAAATATAGGTCTAAACCATTTCTTGTGAAGTTGTGACTTTATTATCACAATTACTTTTTAGATTTTGTTTTTATTCAGCCTAACGATATACTTAACCTACATGGGTCAAGATGTTATCTCCCGCAATGATAAGAGCCATTGCAATTTATTACATTGACTTCTACAGCTAGAAACATGTACTACAAAATATCCCGATAGCAATGTTTACATTATAGTTTTTCATTAAAATAACAGCGCGCAATGTGACCCGCTTTACTTATTCCACTACAAACTGTGCCACGGGAACTACTTGCTATACTTACCAGAAGAAAATAAAGTGAACGCCAATGTTGCATCTAGTAATATTTCTGTATGCAACATTGAATGGTCTTCAAGCCCAAGAGCTGAATACAGGCAAGTTATAATCAGGTATTCATGCGTTGTATTGCGCTTTTAAGAGGACAGCAATATCGAGTAACCCTTGAAAAAAAAAACAGTACTCATCGACGTTCTTGGGTTTATATTCATACGACTTTGGATTTTTTGTTAAATAACAAAGAAACAGAATTAAACTTGTTTTGCAGATGGTAACTGCGGAGTCATGCCGATGGTAACATGGGCTAAAGAGGCGTCGCATCGGGTGGACCCTCTGCCTAAGCCGGTGAACCTGGTCATCATTCAGCATACGGCCGGAGAAGAATGCAACACAGATGAGAAGTGTGAGGAGATCCTCCGCATGTATCGTAACTACCACACGACACAGCTGGGCTGGACCGATATAGCTCACTCGTGAGTATTTTAGGTTTCCCTACTCGAAGGGTGCCAAACGGGACCCTATTTTTTTCTCCCTACACTGTTTAACCGTCTATCCGTCTGTCTGTCTTACCTTAGGAATATATCTTTGAAATGGTAATATTTATACAGGGTGTTGTTTTGGTCAGTAACACCCGAGTCAGGGACGATAGTTTGAGCAACGCTTGAAACTAAAAACAAGTTCTTTTTTTTCTAAAAAATTTTTGATCCATAAATCACCTTGTTCAAGTTGTTCTATAATAACCGCGACGTGCGGACACCCCCGCTTTCTCAAAGCGCGCGCGCAATGTCGCGCCCGACTCGCCGCTAGCGTTAGTGTAATAGTAAGGGCGGCCACAATTTAATTATTTTTGGGTATTTTTCACTGACATATTTTTATTTTTTTAAATATTTTTTCTGGCTTCAGTGTCGTGTAAATAACCACCCCTGAGCCGGGTGTAACTTTACAAAACAACACCCTGTATACCAGATACCCAATTCAGTAGTTGATATTTCCATAGAATATGACTACTGTGTCGTTATGGCGGATTACAGTATAGAAGCACTTGAACGTCCGCTGAGCTCCAAAGACAGACTAAAGATTTCGCTCAAGTGGGGACTTGAACCGGAAAACCCTGGCGTGCTGTGTCAGTACCTACTGAGCGCTCTAGCCAACTGAGCTAACGAGTAAGTACCACTGCGCAATGATGAGTCTCTATGGCCCGGTTTCTGAGTTGAGAATTTTGCTAAGCAAATGGGTAAGTATCGTCCTGTCTCTGCAGATTTCTCACAAAAGAGCGTGACAGAGCGATACGTAAGTATGTGCTTAGTAAAATTCTCAACTCAGAAACCGGGCCTATGTAAACGTCTTTCAAGCTTACGTGGCGCCATCTGTCATGCAATTTATTAAGGGATTCAACAAGTGACCTTCTATCTATCTGAATCGTCGAAATTGTAGATGAAGATAACGCACCTGCCCGTTTTGGGCCCGCAGACGATATACCTAATATCGCCGAGTTTTACGACTAACAATAATTGGATAAGTATCCAATTATTGTTTTAAGTTAGCCCCTTTTGCTTTTACGACATTATTTTGATTGATGTAGGCCTGAGATAGCGCCGTTTTATACCTTTTAGGTGTTGTTTCTACCTTTGATAATTAAAAGTAAGATGTAGCCTGTACAATTGTACATGTCCCACTAGCTGGGCAAAGGCCTTCTCTCAGAGAGAGAGTTCGAGCTTAATCACCACGCGTGCTCAATGCGGGTTGGCGATTTTTGCAAGAGGTACCCGGTTCGATTCCCAGTGCGGGCATGTTATCTATGACTTTGTTTAATTTCAAAGTTACGTACATTTGTGAATTTGTAGTAGCAATACCACTCGCTGACGGTGAAGGAAAAACATCGTAAGGAAACCTGAGCGTATGAGGCATTAAACCTTTGATAATTAAATTGTTTTTATGCCCCGGTGCGAATCTTGGGGAGACGAAGTCAATGAAATTCATTTAAGCACTATCAAAGCTTTCAATCGTTAAATCTGTTACAAATGTATGATTCCAAGTTACGTTGTACTAAAATTATGAAATAGAGGTTTCTTTTTCCTAAAGGATTTTAATTAACTTTTTATGAAAATTACCGCTTATTACGATTTTCCTTTTGAGTGAATTCTTATTAGATCGGAGTCCTCCCAATTTACTCTAATTTAGATTGATTGGCCTCTTTGGGGTTGATAAATTTATTCTTGATGAATTTAAAAACTTCCTTATTGACCTAATCTGATTAAATTATTTATTTTCATTTATAAAAAATAACTGTTTGATCTGTCAAGATAAGGCGGTTTTTATTTGCCGCTATCTATGTGTTTTATTTGATGATATTAAAACAGAAAATTAAGAAAAACGTCGATTGTTGCTATATTGCCAAAGACATTTAGGGCATCACTAACTTATTTTTTCTTTGACACCGAGGGCGCGGATTTCCACACGATGTTGTCCTTCATAGTTAGTGAGAAGTATTGCTAGATACTACAAATTTACAAATAACCTATTAGCATTTACTAAAGGTACGTATTAAGTGCAACACCAAAGGTTATTTTGGAGGTAATTTGTGCGTCAGAGTGACTTGATTGTTATGGACACGATAATTACAAGTTTGATTTGAGCGGGCATCTTGTCAATCAACTAAACCGAATTACTCGCATTACAAAGGAAGTACCTACAGCGCAATTTTTAAATAGCTTTATTTTTGAAACACGCCAACTTCTAATTTGTTCTACAACTTTTCGAAAAGCTCGATACTTTTTATTTTATTAAAGTTTCTTATTCTTTAAAAGTAGGTATGCATTTGCACCATTTCAGCGCTGCCTGCGCGGCCCGTTTTCGTGCCCCTCCACTCCCTACCACATTTTCAGCGTCTTCTGCTCCAAAAAAATCTGTATAATGTTTTCTGAATTTACTAATATGTATTTTCGAAAACAAGATTAGTAAATTACTAACTTTCATTTTTGAATAATTTTTACTAATATTACTAACTTACTAACCCAAGTCGAACGCAGTTTCGGAAATGGAACCTCTTCTTAACTCTCTCATTTGGCTTGAGTGATAATATTCGAAAACCCGACTAGTAGCGGAAAGACACGCGTCTTTTCAAATAAATTCATATCGGCCCAATAAATTTTCGGGAACGCTTCAGCTGAGTCACGCGATTTTCGAAAACACGATTCGTGGCGGACTGACACGACTTTACCGAGACACGTTTTGTTCGTTGAATTTTGTTAGTGAAGTTTTAAAGTCCTTTACACAAAAATATTGTTTTCACGCAAACAAAAGTGTATAAAATTAGTTACTATTTTCGAATAACAAATAACATTTTCGAAAAGTTCGAAAGAAATTTTCATAGCTCAATTCCAGTAAAACCCATATGGAATGGGTTTTACAGGAATTGAGCTATCCGTGGTGGAGATGGTGCAGACTTCTCAAACAGGCTGCTCCATCTGTCCGCACAGGTTTAACAATTCGCATCGAAAGTTATTTGGCTCGGAAGCTCAATTGGTAGAGCAACAGCACGGTTTGCCTGAGGCCTGAACCCGCAGGTTCATCCTGTACCGAGCGATTTTTTAACATCATAATAACTAGAGGTTCGCCCCTAACTGTGAACTCGCGACCAAAGTTAGTTTGTGTAACTTTGCTAACGCCATTCACGCAGGCGCGCGCGCGCTTTGCATATTATGTGTATAACCCCATATCTCGGCAACCACTCGACCGATTTGGCTCATGTTTGAACTTAAAAAATTTCTTTACCTCATTTACCTGACCTGCCTACCAAATTTCATGACGATCTGACAAAATTTACTCAAGTTATCGTCGAACGAACATTCATACATACAAACATACATACATTCATACAAACATACAAACGCCGGATTGTTCCAGTAGACTCGGAGAACTTCGCTCGCTCGTTCAAATATGTATACCTAAGTAAACTAGGACTCTAGGTGTTTGAAAGGTTCCCAGGGATCTATATAAAGCAAATTGAGACCGACTATTGTTTATTGACAAACCAAGTAGGAAATTTACATCAGTAGGACAGGAACGCTATGTCAGCTCGCCGGCTTTACAAGTTTACACCGAGCGCCGTCAAACGACAAAATGAAATTGCGATCAAAATGGACGGCGTAATTTTTTAACACAACGCGATCAAAGGCCTTTGTGAGTTTTTCGTTTCCTAAAAATATCAAAGGGTATCGGACGTATCGTATCGGACGTGCGTGACGTCAAAGTATCCGGTAGCGGAGTTAGCTTAGTACATATAGATACTGAGTCCCACCAATCGAGCGAACTGAAATGTGTAAAAAAATACATAATCCTCCTTTTGCGCTGTCGGGTAAAAAGTATCAACATTTTATGCAGTAAGCACGGAACAAAATAACGGAGAATATTTCGTGAGCGCTAAATTAAGGTATTGAGAATTAATTAACGTCACTACTTAGGGCGAGGCCCCAATGGTGCGTTGCGCTGCGTTGCGTTGCGTCGTCGCATCGGATCGACTCATTATGCCATTGCCATTACCAGCCATTGCCGACAGGGTGGGCTGTCTCATCCGCCGACAGGGTGAGCTGTCCCATCCGCCGACACTGTGAATATCTATTACTAAAGAGGAATAAAACTAAATGAGATGACCGTGTCCGTGGAGGGGAGAGTCCATCATGTCTGCCCTGTAAATATATAAATAATAATAAATGAATGAATGAATTTAATGAATGAATGAATGAATTTATTTATTATAATTATTTTTAGGTTTTGCTGTACTAACGTAATTCTTAAGACTATACTAACAAAATATGGATGCAAATCTGAAATAAATTGAATTGAATTGAATTGAATTAAACTTGTATACAAGGTGTTACAAAAGATGCTAACTCTTTTTACAGGGTCATGGTACCTGATGATAGGGATCACAACCAAAATATTTTTTTAGCTCTATGACGTTCCGTTGATTTTTAAATCATTAAAATGTAAGCGCTGTGACGGGAGAAATGTATTTTTAAATACTGTTTCCATAGACTTTCACTATGTTTTAACAGCCTGAAGCTATTAAAATACAACTAAGCAAACAACCATATTTTTTAATTGGAGCTAAATCCAAAAACAAAAAAGTATTGAAAATTTTACAATTTTGAGGTTATAAAAAAAAAGTTGTGTTTTTCAACTTTTTTTTGCAGATTTGTCATTATGTTGACCAGCAGGTTACAACCTGTAAAAAGAGTTAGTATCTTTTGTAACACGTTGTATAATGGGATTTTTTGCAGTTTTTTTGCGGCACGGAACCCTTCGTGCGCGAGTCAGACTCGCACTTGACCGGTTTTTATATTTCTTGCTAAACTAAACCAGTTCTTTGACGCTTTCGTTTTCAGATTTTACGTTGGCAGCAGCGGAAAAGTGTATGAGGGAGCTGGCTGGTCACTCGTCGGTGCGCACACGCGGGGTTTCAACGACAGGTCTATTGCTATCTCCGTCATGGGTGACTACAGAGGTGGGTTTCTGTCCTATTTTTTTGGCTCCATAGTATAACTAGTGGTTCGCCCCGAACTATGAACTCGCGACCCCATAACTCAGCAACCCCTCGCCCTCGACAGATTTGGCTGATGTTCAAATTTAAAAATTCTCTTTGCCTCATTTGCCTGCCTACAAAATTTCATTCGATCCGACTAAATTTACTCAAGTTATCGTCGAACGAACATTCATACATACAAACATACATACATACAAACATACATACATACAAACATAAAAACGCCGCATTGTTCCAGTAGACTCGGAGAACTTCTCGCTTCGCTCGCTCGTTCAAATATTGTTTATGTTGATCAATAGAAAGGTGCATCAAAGTTACCCTGTAGTTTTTACCCGACTACGCGAAGTTTCAACAAATGAGGTGTCGTTGGATTTGTCTTAATCACCCAGGTAACATAGAATACTTTAATGTTGAAAAAAAAAACAAGATGGCGGCTGTGCTGCACCCTAAAGTGGTGGACCTAAAAATAAAAATGATTGGATACCATCGTCATGAAAGGAAAGGAAATGAAAGGGCTTTAAAAGACCTTTTCAAAAATTCACATGTCCTTTTCAAAAATGTATAACAGCGTCAACATAACAAATATAACAAAAAATACCAAAATGTGTTTTTTTTGCCCTTCGTGGTTCTATTCTGGATAATCGTCCAAAAAAAGCTCAAAAAAAAAGAAGTTAAAAACTAAAACTCGACTACTAAAAGGCTTAAAACAAGACCTGCCTATCCTTATAGGGTAGATGCTATAGTAATTGGCCACTTAAGGATTTAGAAATTTTCAAAATTAGAAAAAAAATACTTTGAACACTCGCATAAAAATAAGTATTTTTTTGTGAATAGAACATTTAATAATATTTATAAAAATGTAAATAACTATCATTTAGTAGCACGTTTACTAGTTATTTGAAAATAATATTTAAAAAATGAGCGAAGATACAGTAATTGGCCCCTTGTCATAGTTATTGGCATAGCCTTGTTATAGTTATTGGCCACCTTTTTTTATAGCGGAAAAGCAATACTTATAATATGTTTCAATGCCTCTACTTTATCTAATGGCTTTCTAAACCACAGAAACATCTTCAGATTTATTTTAGCTAAGTTTTTCGGAAAGTATAACTGCGTCAGAATAACTACAAAATGCAACATTAAAAATACCACCGACATTTTAGCTTCAAATTAGCATATCTCATAAACGGCTGAACCGATTTTGATAAAACATATCTAGGAAGACTCGCTAGAAAACTTGCTTTCAAATATAGAAAACCGCATCCTAATAGCATTAAAATAAGTGTTCTATATCTGGTTCCTCTTTTTCTGTGAGGTAGGGTTGAGGGCTAAATGAACTTTAAGTGGCATAGTTCTTGGAAGCTGCACCTTGGCTATTTCATCTAATGCTTTTTCAAGCATATCTTTTGAGTAAACTGGGAATTCGGCATGTTGAAATATTGTCTAAAAATAAAATAATTGTTTTATATTAGGATATAGTAGTTGGCATGCCATGTACTAGTACTTGGCATGGCATGTTATAGTAATTGACATGGCAGTTATAGTAATTGGCATGGCATGCAATAGTAATTGGCCCCCCGGCCAAATACTGAACCACTTGTCATAGAACACTATTAAATGAATTTATGAACTCCTCCACACGTAACAAAGATGACTATAAAGTTAGCAGCACGAAAATGACAAAAAAAAAATGTCACAGTAATTGGCCAGGGAGGCCAATAACTAAAACTGATACATTTCGGTTGTAGTAATTAGCCAGGGTGTAATTTTGAGGTTACATCAAGATATTGGACTTGAAACTGCCGGAAAACGATAGCGCAGCTTATGTTCTACATATTTAATATGTGTTATGAAAGAAAAGACAAAAAACAATGCCTTTATGATTATTTACATGAAGGTCTTACCTTAATTTTTTGCTAAAATCACCGGCAAAATCATCACTTTTTACACCAACATTAGGACTAGCTCGGTGGGAAAAAAACTAACGCCTCCTAGTGTAAGAACTGAAAACTATTTGAATAAACGAAATACGAAGAATCCGCTCGTCTCACTCTCGCGCTTGTGAACGTCGTAGTTTTCTTATTTTAAATTATTGAAGTTGAAGGGGCCAATTACTATCGCGTGGCCAATTACTATAGCATCTATTATAATAGACTCATAGATAAAATTAATCGTAGTCGGAGGACACCACATTCGCGTTTGATAAACCGATGGCCTCAGACTACGATTAATTTTATCTAACTAAGGCCTTTGCATCTACGTAATGAGATGATTTATACAGCGTCCAGTGGCACCTTCACTCACACTAGATAGGTGAAGAGACCACTCGGCGCTGCAGTGCCTGGGACATTGTTTTAGATGGAGTAGGCTTGCCCAGCACCTATACCATCCTGACAGCTTAGTCGACCAAGCCCACAGGAAAGACAGGTCAATACGTGTCAGTTCGGCTACGGCCAGTACGGCAGTTTACGGCTCAGTTGGCTCCACACGTAATTTTATCTATGAGTCTATTATAAGGATAAGCAGGTCTTGTTTTAAGCCTTTTAGTAGTCGGGTTTTAGTTTTTAACTTATTTTTTATAACCGAGAGATCGCCTATAACTACCTTGACTGTACTATATGTTCAAGTTCAAAATTACGTGGAAGTGGTTTTCAGCTGACCGGTATGGGTCAAATTCTCTACCAAGTTATAAAAAAATTGGTTCTTTTTGGAACTTTTCATTTCTACTTTCGAGAAACAAAAATGTCATTTATAGGAACAGATAAGTACCTACCTAACAGTCTACCTACAAGGCACCGCTTCTATTTAAATGAATAGGGTACTTGTATTCAGCTCACTTAACTTGCACCTCGCATAATTTTCTGAATGTAAAATTTGTATTCCGACAAGGTAGCGAGACATTAATTTTATTCGGATTTCCTGCAGCTGAGCTTTTTAGTGGTTCTTTTTAGTTTTTTTGGACTTTTGTACCAAAAGGGTGAACAGCCAAGTTAGAATTTGACAAAAACCCGACAAAAAAAAATTCTTGACTGATAAAAAATAATCAATTAAAATTTATATGTTTCAACCAGGTGCCCGTTTCATAAATCTACAATTTATAGTTTATTCGATGTACATTGAGTCGCCGATTAGATTGTAGTTGTATGGAACTGGCACCAGGCATCAATCAGAAGTGATGTTTTTTTTTTGGTGTAAAATAATCAGTTTATATTTGGATGCTTTTTTCCCATTTCCATTCGAAATCGTCATAAGAAGACCTTTCATGACCGTTCTATTTTTATTTTATATAGTTTTTTTACATCCTCAGGGTCAATGCCAACCGTCGCAGCCCAGAAGTCGGTGCAAGACCTGGTCAAGTGCGGAGTGAAGAAAGGGTACCTGACTCAAGACTACAAGCTGGTGGGGCACCGTCAGCTCTCAGCCACGGAGAGTCCTGGTGCCACCTTCTACGGAGCCATCCAGCAGTGGCCGCACTGGACCAATGACACCGCAGATCTGTAAATAGAATAAGAATAATTGATTTACGTTCGAATTTAGTTTACAAATATTTTACCAATTAAAAGTGACAGTATGAATAAGTAAAGTTAGCATCCGTTGCTGTACTAGGCATAGAGACCTGTGTTACAGCAAATCTACACGGAGTTACAGAAAAGTCAGGGGGTCGTTTAAATGATCAATTACAATATTATATGAAATCTCAAAAAAATAGCTGCTGCTCCATACATTGTTGCAGTATGTATCGAATTTTTGGCAGCCTGATATTTTTTCGAATATGTGAATTTGGCTCCTTAGTTAAAGTTGCTTTTTAAATATTGATAAGTTCAACGACACCCTTCAGTATGTCAGGACCTTATAACGCGCTGTTTACAATTTGATTAAAACTTTTTGAACCAAAATTCATCCTTTCTAAAATACCCTGTATTATATTCAGCATAAACATTTATTCAGAGTCTAGGTAGGTAGTTTCTCTTTTTGTAAATGGCTATTTCTCACCATTGTTATTTAAGTTTTTATTTTGTGCAATAAAGTGTAATAATTAATTAATTAATTAAACGTCCCGCGATCAACGGCAGAGATTTTGGGTTTTGGAGCGTGCATTTTGTTGCTGAACATTGTCTTGCATCCCTCCCTATTTATTTGCCAATTCCAGTGAGGTAGATAATGGAGTCATGCAAAAAAATATTTAAATTATATTTTATTCAATGGGAAATTGTTCAAACATGACTTTCAAAATCTACTATTTATTTTGTTATTTGCGCTGGACGGCAGGACCCTCCCGCGGAACACTAGTGAGGCCCTCGCGGACCACCAGAGGTCCGCGGACCATAGGTTAAGAACCACTGCACTAGACAAAACACAGTTTCAGTTTTATTTATTTGTCGATATAGCCGCGACCGGTGGTCAATGCTTGAGAAAATAGAGCATGAAAATATCGAAGGCAATTCCCCCCCGTTTCTTCGATACTTCCTTCGACATTTGCTTGTTTTCCCAAGAATCGCCCCCCTGACTTTATTCGAAGGCTCGAGGGATAAATATTAAGTGCCAAGTCAAGTACGTACCAATCTGTACCTAAATGGATCAAAGTTGCATAAAAATCAGGCTGTTTCGTACACAGTATATTTTACCAAATTTTCCTCCTTTGATAACGGATAATTACATAAGAATACAAACCATGGCAAATTATGGTTTAATTTTTTTAATCCCTAAGATAAATAAAAAAAAATTCTAAGGTAAAATTGATTAATTTTGATTGAAAAATGCTTTTTGCCCTAATCAAGTTCTTACAAAATATGAAAATGAATATGAATATGGCAGTTCTATTTTAGGGACTGTGGAAGATGTAAAAGCGATATGGCGTAGTAGAGTCAGTCCAAAAAGCAGCAAGCCTAACAGAGTTAGTACTCTACCGCTCTACTCTACCGTTTACTCTACCCGTGTACGGCAGCCTTACGTTCCAAAATAAATAAAAAATCTTCTTACTTTTTTGTACCTAACAAAACTTCGATTAAGTAATTACTTCACTTTGCTTGTGCCACAAAACCGTTTTATCTATCGTGGGCTCGTAAAACCAAGTCCAAATCCCAGCTTTGGTCACTCATAAAAACCTTTCTGACGCTAAGCTCTGTAGAGCACCTTGTAGCCTGACAAAAATCAAGTACTCCGTGGTGGCAATGCACGGCAGTGCGCAAGCCAAGTTTATTAATTTTATTTTGTTTATTGGAAGACACACGAATGAGGTAGGGGGGCCCCTTCCTAATTTCACAGTTTTTAGGCCATCCAAAGATTTGTTAATAATCAACAAAAACCGGTGTCAACGTGTCTTCCGAAGCACTGAATCGCTCATTATGCCACTATTGTCACTAGCGGTCACCCATCTATAGACTGACCAAGCCCGATATTGCTTACCTTTGCTTATCGGTTGAGATTGGCTGGCTCAAAAATAACTAGGCTATGAGCAACAGAGAGCGGAAGGGCCGTGGCACACTAGCGACGCAAATGAAAAAAAAATCTAAACTTTTTTTTAAATGCGTTTTTTGTTAAAAAAACAGCCGTCTAATGAGAATCTCTAGGCTTAACTTTTTAGGGCTTACGTTCAAGATCACAGATCTCTTAAAACCCAAGCTTATGAATAAAATATACACAAGTCAAAAGTGACAGTTTTTTTCTTATGAAGGTTTTATTCGAAGGTTATAGGATCTGGGATTTAGGCCTTAGGCTCTAAAAATAGTTAAACATAGGGATTCTCATTTGACGGTCATTTTTTACAAAAAAAAACGCATTCAAAAGGACGATATGTTTTTTTTTTTATACTGGACGGTCTTCTTAAACCAACGGTAAAGATCGGCCAGTGCAACGTTCACACGACCGGATAAAAGTTATTTTTAACTTCCTGTATCACATAATATTTTCTTAGGTTTGCACGAGCACTACCGCGACCACGAGCCCTGCAAAGGTCTCGAAACGTTGGGAAAATGTAAAAAGTTAATAAAACGAGTGTTAAATCCGTTAAAATCTGTGTTTAAATTTCCTGTATCACAGTAAAATAATAATTTTATCATAATACCATATACCTACCTACGATTGATTGTTTTGTACTAAATGATAAATTCTTAAACATAAACCATGATGCCTGAAATAAATAATTTATTATAATATTATTATTATAAACAGATCAGCAATAATAAAATAGCAATTTTTGGCTCTGATAGATAAACTAGTCAAATTATTGGTATAACTTCTGCATTACAAGCGAAGTAGTACATGGACGGTAACTTCAATTTCAATAGATAATTATATGTTTCTAGCTCACCGAGTTAGCTAATGAAGAACTTGGCCCTTTTTTCCATCTACGTTTTGGTTTAGATTTTGATAAAGCCGACTGTAGAGGTTCTACAGATGAATCTTTTTCTTTTTAGGTACGAAGCTCAAAGGAGGACGGATTTCCATTGGACGATCAGTCAAGACGACGCTATAAGTGTGTCGAGGTACCTTATTTTGTACATCACTTGCATTCACTTTACCATTAATCTTTCATTCGATATGTCTTTGGGATAATATCTTACGATTGTTTCTTAACTGCATAGTAACTGCAAGAAAATCTTGCCTCCGGGCGGAAAATTTTGCAATAAGAAAATGATTATGCAGCAGGTCTTTAGTACCTATATCGTGTCATACAAAACAATGTACCTAACTAAGTAATAAATTCATAACAACAATTGTCTTCAGCTTCGCAACAAACGCAAAAAAATACAGTTGTTTGGCAACATAACCTATTAATAATATAGAGGACTATTGTGTTATTTCTATTTGTCTTTCATTGTATGTTGATTAAAGAAAAAAAAAACATGTTTACATGTTTTAGCTAGTTAAATGGATCTACTTTTTTAAACCACGTGGCAAGTTTGAACTCCATTCAACTTTTCTAGCCTTGGCCTCAGCACTCTACCTAGGTATAATTATGTCTATGGTGTTATTTATTATTGAATTAACGCTACACCAGAAGTTATTTCATAACAAAACCGATTAAGTATACCTAAATGTAGTAAATTTAAATAAAATTTTAATGTATAAAAAATAAAATTGATAAGTAGGTAGGTGATCGTAAGTTATTTTTAGTTATTATTATAACTAAAAATATTATTTATATTATTATATTACGAAAAACATAGGCACCTATAAATTATTTTCAGAACACGAACTAGAAAATATTTTAATGGACTAAGTTCTACCTGTCGCAGTTTAAATGCTAAAACAACTGACTTTTTCTAAAAAACTTAGTTATTTTTATTTGATAGACAAATCAATAGGTACTCGGGCTCGCCTACTCCATCTAAAACATGTCCCAATAATTAATTGTCCTTCGTACAACAGCGTCTCTATGGTCCATTCATACAGTTCCAAACTGCAAAGTGCTCTAATAACCTATTATGTGCTCATAAAATGAACTTTGTAAGAGATTTTGACACTGAAATCTTAGTTAAAAGTTTAAAACGAGACTAAACATTTCGCTCGGTTTGATATGTTCAGTCTCTCGACAGATCTTTGGGGGCGACCATTAATTACGTTAGGCAATTTTGACGATTTTTTAACTCACCTCCCCCTTGATGAGATGTCGTAAGATTTGGCTCGACCCCCTTCCTCCCCCTCTAATTTCACGTGAGATTATTCAAAATCTCGCGTGTTTGGCAGGCCGGTGGCGGCTAAACAATCGAAAGGCAAATGTGGTACTTTGTGGCGTTCGTATAGCCGCGATAAATATAATTTAGGATTTAGCCATATTTTGTAGGAGATTTTTTTAAAATTAATTTAACCCAACTTCCAACCCCAACCTACAACTGTTTCTCGCGGAAAAAAAAAACGAGATGTTTGTCGAGACGTGAGATTGGGTGAGATTTGGCTCGACCCCCTACCCGCCCCCTAAACGCCAATGGACGCTCTGTGTATGTTTCCTTTAGACAATTTGTGCTTTAGAATAATAAATCCTCCTTTTGGAGTTCTCTACAATCGGAAAATATAGTTAAAACGTATTTGATTTGTACCTTTCCGTTATTTTCAATAGTTCGCAGTGTTTTAATGAGATACGTACGTCTTCAAGTAAGTACCCTTTTGCTACTTATTTGTTAACCTTAGAGTCAATGACGTGGTTCTGTCGTAGTTTTAACAAGTCGTGTTTATCAACATAAATATAGGTGTCAGTCTACGCTAACCAGCATTGTTATGAACACCTTTATTCCTTGCACTTACAATCGTCGCGAAAGTTCGACGAAGTTATTGAACTTGCAACATGTTTCCAAATCCCCTGACAAGAAAGCATTGCACTGTAAGACAGACGGTCGACAAACTACTAAATTTTAGGAAAAGCATTAGGGACGCTTTATCACCGGTAACAGGTCGCGAGTGTGGAAAACTTAGCAGCGTGAACAAACCAAGGTGAAATCTGATAATCCACCAAAGCAGTTAAAAGAGAAGAAGATAAGCTGCATAGATAACGATATTCGAGACAACATGTACCGATTCCTGCAAGTGAGATAGGTACTCGTAGAAGCGAAGAGGCGTGTCGGTTGAAGAAAAATGTACTGGCTCAGAAATGTATGGGAATGGGTAGATGTTGCGAGTTGAAGACCTATAATATGCTCGGCAAGAAATAGAAAGGAGCATCAACAACTGAGATGGCTAGCACGCATTCGTGGAGATAAACACCAAGAAAACAAGAAAAGGAGTATTACTTGTAAATAACCAATCATGCTGAATCGTTTTTTGATAGGTGCTATGAGTAAAAACTAATATTTAATTAAAAGCTTCGCAACCTACGTTCACAACAGATTGTTAAAAAAAGAGATACTGGATGTTGGCAAACCTTTGTTTAATGTTATTTTTGTTTCAGACCCACTTATGCATTTAAGTTAGATGGAAAACAACGTGTTTAGCAAAATTCCACTAGAATGTGATTTTAAAACGAATTGTTTTCTAACAATAGTAATGAAATTGTTTTAGGCATTAGGTCTGTTACGTACACACCACGAGATTCGATATTATTATAAGGAAATAGTTTATTTTACTTTATATTCTTTTACATTTTTTTATGGCTATTTTTATGGGTATGTTATGTTAAAATTAACAGGATGCAGGTTGTTCGTGTTTAATTATCTTTCTTATTTTCATTACTACATGTTGATTATAAACCAATCACGCAGTACAGTATGTCGCAGAAAGGGTGTGGAAATCTTAGAACTATAAACCAAACAGCTCTGGATTCACTGTACCTATAGGTATGAAACCATTTGCATTAGCATACTTGATCAGTCAAAGGCAGTCAAAATTGCCTTAAACCGACAGTATAATCTATGTATATTAACATCTACGACGGGAGAGCCCTAAAGTGAAATGACTAGGTTTAATTAATTCTCTTTTCCGATCGCCAGGGTTTTCCCAGTCCAGATATTGGTCATTTCAGGAAAGGTACCCTTATTGTTATTTTCTTAACATTATCAGTTAAGTACATGTTTTTGCCCGCGACTTTGCCCGTGCAGCCTTAGATAAAAGTTGACTATATTAATTTGTTCAGGGGGTCTACCGGCTAAAACAAAGCCGATTACCATTGGCAAAAATCGAAGTTCGATTTATGAAAAATTAACTAAGTGGCAGCAAAATTAACTGGGTGGCCGTACATTTTTCAAAAATCGAACTTCGATTTTCGCCAATGGTAATCGGCTTCGTCTTTGCCGGTAGAACCCGTGTTGCCTACGACAATGACGAAAATAAACATGGGGCGGTTGTGGCCTAGTGGTAGAACATTGGACTCGAAAGCGAGAGACTCAGGTTCGATTCCTGCTGCTGGCATGAACTTTGTTTTTTTTTCGAAGTTACGTACATTTGTGAATTTGAAGTAGTAAAAAAAACTCGCTAACAGTGAAGGAAAACATCGTGACTTAGTTGGCTCCACACGTATTGACCTGTCTTCCTTGTAGGCTAGGCCGACTAAGCCGTGCCGTCAGGATAGTATAGGTGGTGGGCAAGCCTACTCCATCTAAAAAATAATAATATCCCAAGCACTGCAGCGCCGAGTGGTCTATTCACCCATCTAGCATGAGTGAAGGTACCCTGGACGCTGCATAAATCATCTCATCACGAAGATCCAAACTACGCCTCTATTTTTTTTTTACTGACGACGTCAGCGTGGATGAAGTCGCGGGAAAACGCCTTTGTGTTATTCTACAATAGTATAAAGCGAAGTTTCTTGCCGTGTCTGTCTGTCTTTCTGTTCGTCTGTCTGTTTATCAGTAACTCTTCCTAAACCACGCTTCGGATTCACATCCCACCTCGAATAAAATTCACCTCGGTTTTCACAGTCAGTTAGATATTTTTCACGGAAGGTTTAAAATGTAGCGCCTTCCGTACCTCAAAACTATTATAGGATACCCTTGTGTCTGTCTGTCCGTCTATCACAGCCAATTTGATTCGAAAATGCTGGACTAATTGAGTTGAAATTTGGTGCACACATGTAAATCAGTGACCCATACACGGACCTGTAACGTAAATAAATGTTTTTCTGCATGGGGGCCACCGTCCGTGCGAAGCCGGGGCAAGTCGCTAGTATTTCATAAATCGAGTGTTAAATCTGTTAAATTAAACCTAGGAAGGTCAGAGTATTTCTTTGCAAGATTATTTTATATGCTGCATTGCAGATATGTATGCGGGAAACTGCTTAAAGGCAGAGCTACTTATCAAGGCAGCTCATCGTTCAACGTTCTATTGTGTTTGTTACTTTTGCACGGCTCAAAAGAAAAGGCGTCGAGTAATTAGCAAAGAGGCGTTTAAGAGTCTACTTTGCTGAAGCCCATTTGTAAGATAGCAAACCATACCGGTAGTGGTATGGTTTGCTGGTAAAGACGAATGCTATCGACATATTCTTTAGTCAGTTGAAAGTTTAAGGCCACTAGTGAACGGAAAAGACAATGCAGTCAATACTTAAATGTTGTATTGGAAGCGAATCGAAAAATAAGCATATTTACTTTTTAAATGCCTCAAATCCATCAAGAAATTACAAAGTTTAGGCTGTTTCAAAACGGGCCCGTTATCCGCTCTCTGCGTAGTAGAGTTTTGAGGTAGCTTACAAGGGCAGCACCATTAACCACATAGAAAACCTGCTTTCAAATTGAAAAACCGCATCTAAATCGGTTCACCCGTTTAAGAGCTACTACGGTGCCACAGACAGACACACAGACAGAGAGACAGACAGATACACACACACACATAGCGGTCAAACTTATAACACTCCTCTTTTTGGTTCGGGGGTTAAAAATAAAATGCAGTTAGGTATACTAAATTTATTTTTCATAATAAAATGATCTTCTCAGTAAAAATTGTCCAGTATTAATTTTAGGATATTTTCCTACCAACGACTGGCCAAAAGGAGGGGTGTTATAAGTTTGGCTGCTGTGTGACACCGTAGCTCTTAAACAGGTGAACCGATTTGGATGCGTTTTTTTTTTTAGTTAAAAGCAGGTTTTCTCGCGAGTTTTTTTAGACATGTTGCATCAAAATCGGTTTCGCAGTTTATGAGATATTCTAATTTGAAGTTAAAATGTCGGGTTAAAATTAAGTTGTTAAATTATGAATTTAGTAGTTATTTCCACTCTGTAGATACCTACATTCGTGTGTAAAAGCCTCAATGCATTGAATTTTCCTCTTCAAACGATAATGTTACCGCAACGGAGCGATATTTTACTCGTCGAGAGAAAAACTGAGGGAAAAACTCGAATGTAGTGTAGAATCTAGACCTAAGGTCGCGCCAGATTGAAAGGAATGTATACAGCGTGTTAGAAAAAGGTACTGTCATACGTAACTAAAGCTTAACTCATAAATACTTGACAAGTAACTTCTAGTATGAAGGCGACTAGACTATGAAATCTTGAAAAAAGTCTGTTCTGTTCCATGCTAAAACTCTCTACCGAGTTCTGCATCAAAATAGTGTGGAGCAGCTCGTATTTTTGTGATAACATAGATGGCCATCGTAAAATAGATTGTATTGATAACTTTAGCGATCCCCTCAAGTATTAAAAAAGCTAAGGCCTTTGCATCTACGTAATGAGATGATTTATACAGCGTCCAGTGGCACCATCGTACCATACTTGATGGGTGAAGAGGCCAATCAACAACTGCAGTGCCTGGGACATTGTTTTAGATGGAATAGGCTTGCCCAGCACCTATACCTATCACCTGACAGCTTGGTCGGTCTAGCCCGCAGGAAAGACACGGTCAATACGTGCGGAGCCAACTAAGTCGCGGGTAAGACAGGATATTATTTCCGTTACAGATATAAGCCGTGCCAATAGAGAAACGATATGAAAATGGCGAAGGTTACGAAAATACGATTTCGGTTCATACCTAAAACTTTCTTACATTTTTAATATAGTTTTACGATGCTTTCTTTATTGTTTAGGTAATTGTTCTACGTTGGGTTTGTGATTATGATTAAACAACAATCTTTATGAAAATAACATCAAATATATTAAAACGTAGTAAATAATATAAACCTCAACAAATAACAAAACTTAACGTAAACTACAATATTAAAATAACTCGACAAACATTAAAAAAATCTATAAGAGGCGAACGTATTTTGGCGTGTTTTATTAGCCAAGCGTAGGTGACTAATCAGGACTGCCTAAAATGACTTTGCTAACGTTACGTGTGAGTATAGACGGAGATATGATTAAAGCGAGAGGG
This sequence comes from Zelleria hepariella, assembly GCA_949319315.1. Classification (NCBI taxonomy): domain Eukaryota; kingdom Metazoa; phylum Arthropoda; class Insecta; order Lepidoptera; family Yponomeutidae; genus Zelleria; species Zelleria hepariella. The sequence continues at coordinate 10,760,584 of OX439387.1, forward strand.
CGCGAGAGTGTCCGCCATTTATATATCGTTTCTTCAATGGCACGGGTTATACTCTATCTTACGCGGCAGCGGCTCAGTCACTCTCAGCCGCGCTTACGCACACTAAACCATTGTATACATGCACGCCTGACAACATTCTTAACCAATCGGACTTCGTAAGATAGAGTATCTGTACTCCCTGTATTATACCTTTCAATCTGAGGCTTAAAGCCCACAACGTTAGTCTGAGTGTGTTTTCCTAACTAATTGATGACTTCGCTGAGTGTAAGGCTATAAATAAGGCAAGCATTAATTACAGGTCGGTCTCCCTGTACTTACTGGTAATTGATTTGGTGATTGATTTAACTATAGAGGTGACAAAGCTTGGGTTACATTTTAATGGCCGTACAGTAATTGATTTAACAAGTTTATCTCAGGGCTATTTACTTTGAGTGATTCGATATATTCACTCATAGGTAATGATTGTATCCGAAACGGGTTGAATCGCGGATACTATTGTTTGCACAGGGTTATTTCCAAAACAATTTTTACATGAAATAAAAACAGCAGGCCCCGCACTAAGTAAACTTGCGGGCTTACTTGCTTAATTGGGTTATACGAGCCCATATGAGCAAACAGTTAATTTAGTTAATTAAATTACAGAAATTAAAATAACAAAATCTAGAAAATAATGGAAAATAATAGACCTACTAAAAAAACAACAGCAGCCCTGGAAAACAAGTACAATTTAACAAAAATATATATTTAGGTACAATTTAATAAAATAATGATAGGGTAATTTTTAAATCTTTATTCCTGAAACACGTCACCAAAAACATTTTCATGTAAACAATGTTGCCAATACGATACCATATATCTCGCACCGTCAAAAAGCTATCAGATCTCATGTAGAGCCAATTTTCTAACTCTACACGCCCTAACTCTACAAGCCCTAACTTTACAAACTCTCCTTTTTTCAGTTTTTTGTAAATAACTCGAAAATTGCAGTCTATAGCATAAATTTACCAATTTACTGAATTAATCTACATTAAATTCTCTACAAAATACGTTAATAACATTTTTCATTGGATCGACATAATAAAGAAAAATGGCAGGAAAATTATTTTGTTGTCGCTTCGGTATAGGCCCGATTTTTAGCGAAAGTGCGACATCGCCCGTGTCGTGGTCTTTGGGACTACGCTCTTAAATCCCCCCCTACCCATCAATACTTTAAGTAAGTATGTTGTTCAGGACACTTTCCTCTACAACTCTGCCATTTGGCTTTACACGAATGACTTTTTCTAGCACGGGTTAGTGCTTTAGAAAATATAAAAAGTGACTTTTTCTATTCAGCCTTTTTTGGTCTTTGTTGCTCAGGCTATATTCTTTACCTTAAAGTTTGAATTTGTACCATTTCAGCGCTGCCTGCGCGGCGCGCTTAACATAAAACATATTTTAGTTCCAGAGCGAAGTTGCGTCTGACTGTCTGACTGCAAGAAATCTTATTATAAGAGTTTTTAAAAGTAGTAATATTATTTAAAAGCACCAAAGCAATAATTACAACTTCGCCTAATTAATATAATTTCACACAAATTAACCTAATACATTTCAATTTTCCCATTGACATTTGGGGCAGGCAATGAATATTTATGGTGGAATGAAATTAGCAACCAATTTATCAAAACCTGCAACACAATCAATCAATCATTTGTATTCCGTCCAATTTGGATACGAATTTGTGTTTTAATTTGTGTTCGAATGCTTTCGAATGACATAATTCGACAGGACATCAACTTCAACTAACGCGTCTAACGTTTATCTTTCATTTATTTGTATTTAACGAGACTCACGTTTACGACCACGTTTCTGTGTTTCCAAAATTCGATGGGCAAGGGGATGTACAGTTTTAGAGTAATTTGAAGTATAATTTTGTGATTTTCTATGTTAATTCATAAGCGTATTGAAAACAGTTTTTATTTCGTGAAAATCAACTTTTCCTTTTTTTTTTGCCCTGATGAAGGAAATACAAATTCAGTAGTATTTTTCATTACCATTCAATTGATACCAAAACATCCCTCTCAATTGATTTAATTTGAACGAATGAAAGTTTTTCGAAGTCAAATGGCGATGGCAAATGGTACGATTTTTCTGATGCTGAGTGTAATAGATAAATATTAACCATCTATAGATAAACAGCATAATACCTACCTAGCTGACAGATATCCTCGAACCCTAGATATGGATAATCACTATTAATCTGCTAATCCATTAACCTATCCTGACCCCACTCTAATAAGAATACAATAGCGATAGCATAAAAAGCAACTGAGAATAATAGGTAATTTTCTTTGCTCTACTTACACTCGAACAATCGTGGTCAATCGCTAGGTAAACGCAGACACGTTTTTTTAATTGGCTATATTTTTTGCTAAAACAGAGTAATTTACTTACTTAGGTCTTTGCATCTACTTATAGGAGACGATTTATACAGCGCCCATAGGCACCTTCCCTCACACTAGATGGGTAAAGTGACCCGGACGCTGCAGTAGGTACCTGGTAGATGTTTAAATGGAGTAGGCTTCTTTTTACTCGACTGTCCGACGGCGGGTTATGTTTTTGTATTTTCTAAAACACTACCCCGTGCTAGGGAACATTATAAAGACCGTACGTAAGACGAGTAACAATGAGGTTGGGAAATTCGCATTGTAGAGCGCCTGCACGGTATGCAAGAGCGGGTTCAAGTCCTGTCCCGATCGATTTTTTTAAGTTTATAAAAATCGGTATAATGCATTTAGGGTTGTTAAGCAGTTTTATCACCTTTATCGCCCTCATAGCTCAGTCGACGTCAAAGTCAATACATGCGGAGCATAAAGTAATTCAAATCGAATCACAGTTTTTCATTTCATTTTCATAGCTCCCGACTAGTTCTATAAACCTATTTAATGTTCCGCAAACGATTCTCCAAGGACACACGGCACATGCAATAAAATGTGACTCAGAAAGAGCAACGAATAAAAATACTCAAACAACTTGGAATGCTTTATAAGCTGCGTGGACTGCGAAGACTGACTTTTTATTAAATTTTATTAGGTAGGTACTTTTATTAAAGTCACTGAATCATTGTATTATATTACAGTATTACCTGATACACGGTATTTTTGCTGGGAAGCCCTTTTTTTAGTAAGTAATTAATTATTTTCAGTAGATCCAATGACATTCCAATTTTCCAATACAAAATACCCAGAAATGTGTCTTCTAGCGGCATTAATTTATGATTTTACTTCCCAAACGGATCTCGTGTTCGTTCTCCGAAGACTATTGTATAAAACGTGACCGTGTGATGATTTTAATTGATGTTAACAGAAACAATTGCTTTTCATGGTTGACAATGCACGTTGATATTTACTGCACAGACTGCGGGCAGAGTTCACGAGTGATCAAATGTAATTGTGTACACGGTTTGCAATACTACTTATTTAGAGGTATACTTATTTAAATTCTCGCAACTTTTCATATTAAATATTGTTTTCTAGCGCACATAGAAACTTACCTAGGTAAGGTACACACATTGAAAAACTTTTAAAGTAAAAGTTGGGGATAATAGAGTCATATACACGATGTCCAACGGCCTGTTAGAGCGATTGTCGATGTTGGCCTTGGGAGTTTACTTTTTTGTTATTGTGTGAATCACTGTGTTTACAATCGCGTCTGGGTAAAGGGGATTTTTTTACCGACTGCGGAAAAGCTCAAGAGGGTTCTGTATATTACCTATCTACTTATGTTTCTACGTTCCTATGTTACCATTTCAATTCAAACAATTTAACACAACAATTCGAACTAATATGTACGGTGTCGTTTATCATTTACAATTTAGAATTCTAAATTCTCGTTCTAAGTTCTTCTAAATTCTAAATTCTCGTTTATCATCCCTTTCACTGCATTTGACTGACACAGAAATAAAATTTAATCTTCTGTGACAGGTGACGTCATGAAAAATCCTACTTCCTACCTACTATTATAAACGCGAAAGTTTGTAAGTATGGATGGATGGATAGATGGATGTTTATTACTCTTTCAGGCTGAAACGGCTGAACGAATTTGGATGAAATTTGGAATAGAGATAGCTTAGACATCAGAATAACACATAGGCTACATATTATCACGTTTTTACACTTAGGAGCAAAGTAAAGCACATACCCTTTTACTGTAGTCCACGCGGACGAAGTCGCGGGCAAAAGCTAGTCCAATATACGCCGTTGTTGGGGCGAAGTATAATTTTTATGAACTTTATGAAAGTGCTGAAATCGAGTCCCTACTTATTATTTCGGTCGGTTTTTCTTTGTTATTTATTCACAATCTGCATGAGCGTTTGGAAAGGTCACTTTTATCAACTTGTTGTATTGACCGCGGCCAATGGCCATAAAGTGGCGTGATACCTAGGGTATAGGTGTTCTGTGCGTGGTACATTGCAATGTTTTACTCGTATCGAGTGGAGAGTATTATTGGAGAGCCAGACTTTGATTAATTTGATTGTGTTTGCTTTATTGTGCTTTGTGAGTGAAAGAAAATGTATTTTAAAACGTGTTTTCTTGTTTTGTGCTTTCATGCCAAGTGCGCTTTGAGTACAGGTAAGAAAGCTTTTGAAACGTTGGAATAATGTAAAAAGTTACTAAAAGAGTGCAAAATTCCTTAAAAGTGTAGTTTAATAAAGAAACCTTTTGTTTATTTTTTATTCCCTTATTTATTCGAAGCGCCAACCCACCACCGCATTAGATTTTCAATCTTAAGTGAAGGTTCGATACACAATGTTTAGATACCAGACCTTTTGATTCCAATGTGACGGTCTAATGCCCGTTTTCACCAACCACCCCTAATTTTAAAAGACATTTTAACGAAAATTATCTGCGCCTCTGCAAGTCTAGGGGTCATGGATGAAGGACCATACGAATTCCACTCACAAGCGTTATGAGTTGAGTGTGTATGATCCTTCATCCATGCCCCATAGACTTGCAGAGGTGCAAATAACTTGCGTTAAAAGGCCTTTTAAAATTAGGGGTCGTTGGTGAAAACGGGCATAAGGTCCTTAAGGTTGGACGATAGCAACGTGGCGGGAAATTCAAAATGTTCACAGTTTTTTTACATTTTGTAGCTAAACTGAGCTATTTTTGTTCAGCGATTTTTCGTTCGCGGCAGTAACATAGTATTATTTTAATTATTGTAAACAACAGAATAACAATAATTCAGCCGATTATGTATTCTGGTCGACAAAGCAGTGGCACTACCCATAAAACTCGTTGAAGACCAGAACACATAATCGGCTGAATTATTGTTGTTCTGCTGTTTACAATAATGAAAAGAATACTATGTTATTGCCGCGAACGAAAAATCACGGAACATAAGTAGTTTAGCTACAAGATGTAAAAAACTGACAAAATTTTGACGCGTTGCTATCGTCCCACCTTAATACAAGAAGAGGAAAACATTGAGCAGTCACATCACTTCTCGGAATAAAACTGTTCGGAAGCCACGAATAGAACCTCCTATTTTTTTTATTGATAATGTAGAGAGTAGAGCGTCGATTATGGCTGTCGCGACCATGTCGTACTCGATTCCATTGGAAACGGTCTTTCGTCATATGAACTGACCGGTGAATGCTTCCTCCAGCCGCTGTCTTTATCGCATCAGACCATCTGATAGGTGCCTTTCCCCTGTCATGTTTGCCATTCACCTGGCCCAAGATAATCTTCTCTAGACTATGCCTGGGAGACCATAACAAGCGTTTTTGGATGTTGAGCACTTTAAATAATTATGAACTCGTTCGCTTTGCCGTCCAAGGAATTCTAAGGAATCCACCCATATCTCGAAAGCTAATTATTTTATGCAATTGTAATTTCAGAGTGCAACGTTGTGACTAAACAACAATGGGGCGGCCTCTCCCACCTGTACGTGGAGTACCTCCCCCGACCCGTGGAGCTGGTGATCATCCAGCATACGGTCACCCCTACCTGCAGCACCGACGCACAGTGTACCGACATCGTGAGAAACATCCAGACCAACCATATGGACAACCTTCACTACTGGGACATCGGCGCCAAGTGAGTGTGTCCAGCATACGGTGACCTCTACCTGCAGCAGCAACCTGCAATATCCAGGACAACCATATGGAAAATCTGCACTACTGGGACATTGGCACCAAGTGAGTGTGTACAGCATACTGTAACCCCTACCTGCAGCAGCAACGTGCAATATCCAGACCAACCATATGGACAACCTGCACTACTGGGACATCGGCCCCAAGTAAGTGTGTCCGGCATACGGTGACCCCTACCTGCAGCAGTAACCTGCAATATCCAGACCAACCATATGGACAACCTGCACTACTGGGACATCGGCACCAAGTGAGTGTGTCCAACATAGTTTGACCCCTACCTGCAGCAGCAACCTGCAATATCCAGACCAACCATATGGACAACCTGCACTACTGGGACATCGGCACCAAGTGAGTGTGTCCAACATAGTTTGACCCCTACCTGCAGCAGCAACCTGCAATATCCAGACCAACCATATGGACAACCTGCACTACTGGAACATCGGCACCAAGTGAGTGTGTACAGCATACTGTGACCCCTACCTGCAGCAGCAACGTGCAATATCCAGACCAACCATATGGACAACCTGCACTACTGGGACATCGGCCCCAAATAAGTGTGTCCGGCATACGGTGACCCCTACCTGCAGCAGTAACCTGCAATATCCAGACCAACCATATGGACAACCTGCATTACTGGGACATCAGCAGCAAGTGAGTGTGTTTATTTAGTGTTATTGAAGTGTAGAAAACCAGAAATTACATACTTTCTACAGAATCGAGGATAGAGTCGATTTCAAAACGTTAAATTCGTGTTCTGTCGTGTTTAAATACTCATCAGTAGTCTTTACGATTAATGATTACTAAATTGAAACAATTGATAAAATAGCATCGTTCTTATGGATTTTAGATTTTTTTCTTCTCAATAATAAATGGCGAAAAAGGGATAACACCTTGTATAAAGATCCTGCCCTGCTTTACCTACAAGTTAACAACCCGAATCGCGCGAGAGAGAAATTATTGGTCAAATTAACTTATTTAAAAATAGTCAATTTAAGTAGGTACCTACCTATTACGTAGTGAAACAGTCTGCAATATGAAGCAATATAAATCCTGAAACGGAAACCAAAGGGAAACTCGTTAAGGCTTTAATAAGGGTTATCTACACCAATGATAAAAAAATCATGGCTTTTTTAAACAGTTAAACAACAGAGTTTTCTATATTACCTACTAATAGCAATTTTTAGAACCATCAGCCCAGAGCCGAGACCCAGGAATCTAGGCTACAATTTAACTTTTGGCAGAAACGGCCGTTTTTGGCATAAACGAAATTGTAGCCTAGGTTGCTGTTCCTAGATTGCAGGTTGAAGGTTCAAAAAATTGCTATTAGTAATATAGAAAACTCTGTTGTTTAACTTTTTCAAAAATGGGGTTATAAAAAAAGCCATGTTTTTTTTATCATTGGTGGCGCTAGTTAGCCCTTATTAAAGCCCGTGGAAAATGTCGCAGGCAGAAGAGTACCTAACAACTAGGACTATTAATATTCTTCGTTGATTTGAACCTATTTCGAGACTGCCCCTTTACACAGCTGACTTCTCATTAGTAAATTCTCAACATCATGTTTCAATTAACATTTAATCCTATTTCATTTGCTTGTACAGAACACAGCATCTAATTACCTGCCAAAATAGTCCCCAAATAGGTACTTATCGCAAGTGTGCGTAAGACTCAATCATCCGTACAAATCCAATTTCCGTCTTATTTCAAAACGGCTTTGATTCAATCAAACGTAAAAGAAGGACTTCTCTTTCACAGTTATTTAATGTAAATTATTCATTCCTATGTTGGTCCTTCAGACTCACGTAATGAAAAGTAATCTCTCGTTTCTAGTTTCTGAAAATCTGGATGACACTTTGTTTGTACCTAATTTTTAATTCAGGGTGTTTCAGAAAGGTCCTGTGACACTGAAAGGGGTATGGGGCCAAGCTTTTACTATGGGGCCAAGTGCGAAATCTATAAAAAAAATATCAGCTGCTCCAGACATTTGGTCCAGAAAGTATCGAACTTTAGTATAGAACAGCTGATATTTTTTTTTGGGATGTCGAAAATGGTCCATCCAAAAAAAAATACGGAACAAATGATAGAAAAATCATAAAAAAAAAGAAAAGTCATGTAGTTTTTTTTTCGCTTTAGTTACTTTAATTTAGAAAAAAATGTCTGTGGGCTACTATTTAACTTCGTTATTGTTGTATACCGTTAAACGTGGCTAAACGGCTTCTTAAATACGCCAGTGAAAATAAAATGTGCGAATTTTTCAAAGCTTATTTTTTTAAGGTTCTAATCGCCATTTTCCTTTTTTTCTCAGATCACAATGATGCAGAATTTAACTGCTATTAGAAACCAAATTTTTTTTTGCGTCTTGGCTTTGTAGGACAATGACACAGACAGACATACAAAGACACAGATACACATTCAAAGTTATAACACCCCTCTTTTTGCGACGAGGGTGATGCTGAAGGTACTATTGCATTTTCTTTTATATTCCAGCTTCCTCGTTGGAGGCAACGGCAAGGTATATGAGGGTACGGGATGGCGCCGCGTCGGAGCACACACCTACGGATTCAACCGGAAATCAATCGGGATCTCTTTTATTGGAAACTTTAACAGTGAGCACATCCCACGTTTACTTTGTGTCTATGCAGGCCAATGTTGGAATTCACTTGCAGAATATCCTTTGTGGAAAATATTCTTTTTGATGAACATTTCCTTGGTGAAAAGGAACGGAATGCAGTATCGGATTTACGAAAGTAACGTACAATATTCAGACAGTACCTAAAGGAGTGGCGGAGAAAAGTGTTCTTCACCGTGTCTCTACCTTGTAGTATAAGGCTGCCTTCACACCTTGCCGCGTGTCGTTACGGCATGCACACGGAGACGGTACCAGCCACACAGAAGACAGAAACGTGGGACAAAGACGCGGTGCGCGGACATGACGTTTTGTATTAACTAGACATGCGCGAAACAGTGCACTTCGAAGTCATGATATATTTCATGACATTTCATACCGCGTGATATTACCTTATATCATGGCACCAAACATGACACATGACATCATGGTATTTCTTCATTGCAGACATGAAACATGACATCATGGTATTCCTTCATTGCAGACATGAAACATGACATCATGGTATTTCTTCATTGCAGACATGAAACATGACATCATGGTATTTCTTCATTGCAGACATGAAACATGACATCATGGTATTTCTTCATTGCAGACATGAAACATGACATCATGGTATGTCAGTACACTTTCATTGCAGTACGTACAGTGAGCTGAAATGCCATTGTGTCATGTTTCATGTCATCTAGTGTAATGAAATGCTATGTGCCATGCTTTATTCTCTCGTGTAATGTGTAATATTTCATGACACCGTTGTGTAATATGTCTTTTGTAATATTACAAGCATTACCTACACATGTCTAGTATTAACCTGACGTTTCGCTGCGCCCCGTCTCTTCTGACTTGCGCCGCGTCGTTTCTCTATACATTTTGTATGACAGTGACGTGGCGTCCACGCAGCCGCGTCACCGTTCCACGTATCTTCTGCGTGTCTGGACCTTCGATCAAGGATAAAACTAGATACAACCTATAACTCTGAAATGTGTCTGGAAAAATAGATGCCCAAATTGCCTTTGGGAGCTTATTTGCTCGTAGTCCCTGCAATTAAAGTAAAACTGTACACTAATGCAATAAGGTTGAGATTCGAATATTAGACGTATGGTCGAAATGATGTTTCGTATTGTTCTATTGCTGATATCTTTTGTTTCTGTGGGGACAAGTTTTTATTGTGATTTTATACGTAATGCGGATTCTATGGGATTTAGTTCGGTGGTCTGGATCCTTAAACATTAACGTGACCGACAGACAATGCACAGCTAAAACGTGATCGTAACCATTGAAGATAGAAATGTGCAGAAACCATTGAAGATAGAAACGTGTTTGGACCAGCGCCTCTATTCTCTAAGAAATCCACTCAACCGTAATGTTGAGCGTCAAAACCTTCGATCAAGGATAAAACTGGATACAACATAGAACTCTGAAATGTGTCTGGAAAAATAGATGCCCAAATTGCCTTTGGGAGCTTATTTGCTCGCAGTCCATGCAATTGAAGTAAAACTGTACACTAATGCAATAAGGTTGACATTCGAATATTAGACGTATGGTCGAAATGATGTTTCGTATTGTTCTATTGCTGATATCTTTTGTTTCTGTGGGGACAAAATTTTATTGTGATTTTATACGTAATGCGGATTCTATGGGATTTAGTTCGGTGGTCTGGACCATTAAACATTAACGTGACTGACAGACAATGCACAGCTAAAACGTGGTCGTAACCATTGATGATAGAAATGTGCAGAAACCATTGAAGATAGAAACGTGTTTGGACCAGCGCCTCTATTCTCTAAGAAATCCACTCAACCGTAATCAAAACGTCAAAACATTCGAAAATAGCCCTTATTGAAATAGCAATCTGGTTTTTTTTTGCCATTTAAAAACGGTTATTTTTACGATGGATATTTTATAGAATAGGTACAGTCGGCCACACGCTAGGATACCCCTTTTTGTTCGATTGGCGCCCTTATGCTGCGCGTGTTAAGAGCTGCCATGGGGTATCTGTGTTTGTGGCCGACCGTACAAGGGCTGGACAAAGTGTTTGGCTGTTCCAAAAATTTTTTGTGAAATGAAAAATTGTGGGAATGTGAAAAAAGTGTATTATACAAAATTTGCTATTAAAAATATTCGCCTCCAACACCAATGCACTTATATATTCGGGTGAGCCAGCTTTTAACATATTTTAAAAAAGCATACATTATGCACCAATCAACACGACGGGATTTGTGCTTTTTGGTGAGAGAATGAGGTATCCATCGCGAAGCAAGCTTCCTAACTTTAAGGTGTTCATGCAAAATGGTGAAAACTGCCTGTGATCTAATCTTCAGTCTGATCTGATATTAATTTCAACTAATACCAGCTCCACGCGTTCTTGAGAAAAAGGTCTTGACAACAAAGTGATCCTATAATGGTTCTGATTTTCCCTTTTGCGGTACGGAACCCTCAAAACATAAGTGCATGCGTACCTATCTATACTTTGTCCACTACTTCATACGATTTACCTTCTTGCATAGTTTTTTTTTTTATTGGCGCCTTGCTTTACCTAAAATTAATTTTCAGCCGAGATCCCAGCCCCGAAAGCCGTGGAAGCCGCGCAAGCCCTAATCCGATGTGGGGTGTCTCGGGGCCACCTTCAGAAGCAGTACAAGCTCCTAGCTCACAAGCAGTTAGTGGCTATAGAGAGTCCTGGAAGAAACCTCTACGACATCATGAGGCGTTGGGATAACTGGGTGGAGAATGCCGACGATATAAAGAGGAGACAATAAAGCCGTTTTTTGTTGGGTTCCGTATTTCGCCAAAGCGGTATGGGGTTCAGTTTGTTCTAAAGATTTATAAGCAAGGAATGGAATTCTTCATAGCAAAAATCAAACTGTCCTAAGGAATGACCAAATTGTTTTATAGCGAACTCGGAATCGGATAGCCAACTAGTTTAGGTTCTCATTCCGACCACAATAAAGCAAGCAAGTGAAACTGTTTAAAAAATATGTTGCTTACGAAAGTTTAAGTTTATAAGTTTATCAATGCAATACAAGTAAAATGGTCTTTATTTTATAAAGCTTAGTTTCACTTAACGAGTGCCCTTAATGAGTTAGGGCACTCATTAAGTTGTCACTTAATGAGTGTCCCTTGACAAAACAGTCTGTTAACGGTCTTAATAACAGGGAGAATTAATTAACTTTATACAAATACCAAACCTAATTTATCACACGCCTGCCACAAAGTAAACAGCAAACCTCAAACTGAAAAGTTAGGTCGCTGGTCAAACTCTCATTTTCGCTTTTTTCAGCCTAGAGCCCAAAACTGAAGCCTTAGAAGCCACCAAAGCCGGGATCTCCGTAACTTCAATAGTTGCTGAAATATTTTACCTAAAATAATTAAATGTGAATTCTTGTTTGATAGGATGAAACAGTACAAAAATGCTGTTGTCAATGAAGATAACTACAGAATAAAAAAAATAAAACACCCCCGACATTTTAGCTTCAAACATATCTCATAAACAGCTGAAAAGATTTTGATAAAAAATATCTGCGATCACTCGCTAGAAAAGCTGCTTCCAAAGAAAAAAAAACTGCATCCAAATCGGTTCACCCGTTTAAGAGCTACGGTGCCACAGACAGACACACATACACACGCACAAGCACATAGCGGTCAAACTTATAACGCTCCTCGTTTTGGCTCGGGGGTTAAAAGAAAGAAAAAACACTTCGACCTTTGTTGTTCATATAACAGCGTAATCAGATTTTCCATATTGGAAAATGTGCTAAAATCAATGGATTTGCATTAGGTATGTACCTAAGTAGGTATTCGCGGAGTGTCAGTAATTTAAGAACTACGCTTGCCAATTTCTGATCGGAGCTTACGCTGCGTTTACTGATTGCTGATGGTTCTCTAATACGGGTCTAAGGGTGATTTGTCATGAAAACACTAAACTACAAGATAAAAAAAAAGTCTTAGTTGATTGGTCATTATGATTATATTTTTAATTAATTAAAAATTTTTTTAATGCGACACATTGTGTAAGAAAATATCTATTCTGTCAGTTAGCAGTATCATCTCACCCTGATTGAAATAAACAGGATCCAAAATATGATACACAGTAGAGTAGCAGCACATACAATAAATCGACCAAAGCGGAACCAAGACGAAAATGAAGAAAGAGACGAAGATATTGAATTTTCAGTGGAACAAGTCGCGTCGCAGTAACAAAATTTAGGTGTCAGCGGGGCGTTCTGTGAAGTACCGCCGAGCTCATATTAGTTCGGAGTTCGGTGTCCTTGTTTTGTTATTCTCCTAGAGTCTAGAGTAGGACGGCGGTTGGTGGGAAGACCAGCAGCTCGATGGTCAGATGAATCGTTATGTCGGCGGAGGGTCCATGGATGCGGATGGCGAGGGACCGTGAGAGGTGGCGCGAGGGGAAAAAAGGCCTATACCCAACAGTGCGCAGAGGTGGACTGATGATGATGGTGGGTCTCACGAGGCCATCTCCTCAGCCTCTAGCTCGAGGCGAACCTCATACTGCGCGCGGTACCAGAGCCACCAGCCAAGCGCGTGCCGCGACGCCGCTGACACGATCCAGCAGTAGTAGCACACCTGCAACAATAACAGATGATGCAACATGATAAGCAATGTTGCACAGTAGCCAAAGCTACGTTATAGCCTGGTGACGCACGTGTATGACGCGCAACATGATGCGCCTCTTGATATCTATTAGTTTCCATTCAAACCGAATAAAAGAAAGAAATAAATAAAGACATTTTATTTAAAGGCCAAAAAATTACATAAATTTAGGTATAAAGACATATTTAAGACAAAGAATGAGATGTGAATAAAATATATATTACTAGTTGTGCCCGCAACTTCGTATGCGTTTTTACACATTTGACATTTTATTTAAATTCGACTGTGGAGGAAAACTCAAAAGGAAGGTTTTTTTAATGCCCGACCAAAAAAGAGGGGTGTTATAAGTTTGACAGCTTTGTGAGTGTGTCTGTATAGGTATGTGTTTATGAGGGTGTGTCTGTCTGTGGCACCGTAGCTCTTAAATGGGTGGACGATTTGGAAGCTTTAGGTTTTTTTTTTAAATTTTAAAGCAGGTTTTCTAGCGAATGTTCTTAGTTATGTTTTGTCAAAATTGGTTCAGCTATTTATTAAATATGCTTATTTGAAGCAAAAATGTCGGGGGTATTTTAATTTAATAGTTATTATTTCTTAACTTGCGGTAGCAGGGCTCAAAAGAAAGCAATAGAATAAAATAGAATAAAAACCCTAATCTAAACAATACATTTATAAATTTAATAAGAAATATGTATTGTTTACATTAAGGTATCGCCCGTGATAAGATACCAGGAAGCTTAGCATAAGAATTGCTTAGGAAGTAAAGGGGTTTATTTGTATCTCTCTCGACGTAGAGTGGGGTAGATAAAGTAATAAGCCCATAGATAAGGTCTCACTCATTCTCAAGCTAAGCCAGCAAGCAAAGCATACGGCTAATAACTCTGACTATCCCGCACAACGGTAAACAATAGTTGTTTGTATGCAAAATGCAAAATAATTGTTTGCGGCGAGTGCTTGTATTGAATACCGAGCGGTGTTAAAAGACCGCCAACAAAGTGGAAGACCACATATAGTCACCATAACGATATATCATAACGAACATTTTTGCCCAAGGAACTATGCCTAGGAAATCAACGGTTTCCGAGATAATGAGGTTCCAATTCGGACTTTTGTTTTCAGAAATGTGTTCAGTATCAAGTTATTAACATATCTTATCAAGAAGCTATATCAAAATTATGAATATTTCTTACAAAAAACGAAGTTAAAATTGAAACCCGCAATGTATTCTGAACATCGGATAGCCTAGATTGTGCCCAGAACCAGGACTTATCACGGTCCTAAATTTGACTGAAAACTATTTAGCGGTATTCTCGTGATAAGGTAACACACAGACAGACAGACAGACATAGGCCGATTTTGTTGCATTTTTGTATTCAGTATAGTTTACTTAGTAACCCCTGCTAGTTTTTTTCTAAAAATATTAAATGTACAGGATTGACTTCGCTAGAGTTTTATTATAAGTATAGAAGATAGATTGTGTGAATTGGCCGTAAAAAGGATCTTGCCCAGCATAAAGTAAATTTTAAAAGTTTACAGAAAATAACGTGTCAAAATGTTACCAAATCGCATAATATTGAGCGTCTAACTCAAGTCTAACTCATAATTTTGCGAGTAATCTTGCAGCAACGTCGTGAGCTGCTATCTTAGATGAAAACAAAAAAGGGAAGATACGGCACATTCTTACTAGCAGCCGTGAAAAAATGGTCTCGAACGCACTCATGCACATAAACTCACACATTTACAATTATGTGAATAAGCGATACGCCAAACCAACAGGCCCGAGCGAGACAAGAACAGTCTCCAACCGGTCAGTGTCCAACCGGCGACTGAATGAAAGTGGGTCCATGGACTCAGTTTTGCAGGTCCACGCGTAATGGGTGAGTGCCGTATCTTCCCTTTTTTGTTTTCATCTAAGGCTGCTATGCAATATGTCAAAAAGCATCTACGTAATGAGTGGCATCTTCACTCACAATATCTAGATGGGTGAAGATACCACTCGGCACTGCAGTGCCTGCAATATGTCAAGTGTCACGTCAATATGTAAACTTTTTTTTTGTCTAGAGTAGTGAATTGTGATGTGGGACAACTTTTGTCCAGTGAATACGTGCCTTTAGGTTTTATGTTACACATATCAAGTGGGGACTAATATTTACCTTCACTGGTTAGCGAATGTTGGAAAGAAGTAAGACCCTACTCAAAGGCGTGGGTGGATACGAAAATACGACCAAATTAAGGTCCGTAACTTTGAAGTGTGACGATCAATACCTATCTATTACATCAAACTTATATCCAGCGGGGATGTTATGGAGCTTCTAAACAGGAAATATTTTTCGGCAATATGTGGCTTCTATACAATGGCCGGTAACATTGACAGAAATATCTACCTGTAAGCCTAATATTGCAGATCGCAGTTATGGCCTGGCCATATGGCCACACATATTTGGTATGGCCGAGGCTTTTTCGAAGTGCATCCTATATCTATGCGACATGAAGTTCGCCGTGAAGTTGATGTACTGTACCTAAGCACTCTGTGTTTGGCTGGTTAACACAATGACACTCAATATGAGCCAGTGTTGCAGATATACATTGCCGAATACTAAAAAAGTTTATACTGAACCCGGGCTATGATTGCCAATATTGCAGCCACATATTGCCAAACAGTATTGTCCGTTTAGATGCCCCATAAGGGGTAAACTCGCGCAAGCTAAACTATTCCTTACTAAACTATGTAAACAAGTAAGGTTTGATTGGATAAACTATTTACCCAAGTAGATATTAGATAGATAAGGTAGTGGCAACTATTTAGCAATGAGTGTAGGTGGCAACTATTTAGCAATGAGTGGGTGGAACCGTTTTGTTAAGTGTTAGAAAGGTACACCAAATCTTAGGATTCCTAAAAGCAACTCAAGTTTTACCGCTAAATGTGTAGACAGTGTGGTGTGGACCTGTAAGTACAGTCAACTTTTTGTGTAGGAAACAGAGTATTTTTTGCTTGTGTCGATGAGTTGAGCGACCCCCTTAATTATGACATGAACTTTCTGTAACACCCTGTATAGGATACTTACGAGGGTCATGCAGGCCAGCACAAAGGTGGAGGCGAGAGGCCATGGTGTGACGTGTGAATCCTGCTCCATAAGGCCAGCCAGCGTCCGCCCAGACAGCCACGCAGCCAGTATAGCCAGCGGCGACATTAGCATGATACCCAGGCTGTCCACTATCAACTGATAAAAGACATTTTTTTTTAAGTTGATTTCAAAGTCATCAACATCATTCATCATCATCAGCAGTTGGAGCCCACTGCTGGGTACCTAAAGGGCTCTTCATGCTCATGCCACCTCTTACGATCTTGTGTAAGGACAACCACGGCTTTTCGATTAGGTACTTGCGCTTTCGTCGGACCATCTGGCTGGTGGATTTGAAAATACGGGACCCTAATGCCCGTTTTCACCAACCATCCCTAATTTTAAAAGGCCTTTTAACGAAAGTTATCTGCACCTCTGCAAGTCTATGGGTCATGGATGAAGGATCAGACACACTCAACTCACAACGCTTGTTGCTGAACAAAAATATCTCACTTTAGCTACAAAATGTAAAAAACTGTGAAAATTTTGAATTTCCCGCCACGTTGCTATCGTCCACCCTTAAGTAGAGTTTAAACAGAGTTCAAGGAGCATTCTAGTTTGAAAGATTTGTGTTTTATCCACCTCATCTTGAGACGGATCTCTGAGTTCATTATCATGCAAGCTCTGTATTGCACGCGACCTCATTCTAAAATAATTCTAAGAGCATTTACAGTCTGTCCGTTAACTCTAGAAATTAAATGGCAACAATTTTTCATAGTAAATCCGAAAAGTGGTCGGCTTTACTATGAAAAATTCATGCCATTTAATTTCTAGAGTTAATGGACAGACTGTAAATGCATGCCGACATCTAGAACCATCACTCTATGGAGATCAAAACAGTGGGAAAAAACATTGTATCGCGAGCGGTCATGCTTGCCTGATAGAATATACGTGACTTATATTCGTAATTCAGGTGGCGACAGTATGCCATCCTGTATTGCAGGGGCGCGACCATATACAGAGTGTTCATTTATTATTCATGCCGCAATAACACCAGAGTCAACTTTCAAGCGGAACTAATGAGCCAGCCGAAATGATATTTTTGTAACTATACACGAGATTCATTCCCATGCGGCTTTGCGACAGAGAATGAATGTATCTACAATGTAGAGTTGTTGAAATAAATCTTGCGTAAACAAGGTCTGCACAATGCATATTGATTTTTTTAAACAGGGTGGCCAAAACATAGACGTCAAGCGAGAAAATCTAGATAGCTGACACCGAGGACTACCCGAATCACCCCCATGTATGTTCAGCCATTTTTTGTCGTTTAGAAGTTATGAAGCTTTTAAGGTTTTTTTGAAAAAAAAAAAACCTAGCATTGTATTTTAATTTGTAACTTTTTTTCTTTAGACTTTTGAGAGATGTTTTTTATTCTTTAGGGTCTCAAATAATTTATCTATTACCAAAAAAATTATGATCAGCTATGGACTTCTAGAAATTACCGAAATTTTGATCCAAAGTCCACAAATTTTGTTTTCGAGAAATCGTCACTGAAATTGTTAGTATGGAGAAAAAATTAAGTAGAGGTCTGAAGGACTTTCTTTTAATCTCAAATACTTCTGCAAAGCCTTAGTGCTCAGAATATAACAAAAAACCTGTCACTTTATGGGACAAAATAAAATCCAATGCTATGTTTTTTTTTCAAAAAAACCTTAAATGTTTCATAACTGCTAAACGACAAAAAATGGCTGAACATACATGGGGGTGATTCAGGTCGCCCTCGGTGTCAGCTATCTAGATTTTCTCGCTTGACGTCTATGTTTGGGCCACCCTGTATAAATCATTTATTTTTATTGGTGATGGGATAGTCGATTCTATCTATCTATCTCTATAATGTAAAATAGCTCTCTGTCATGAAATGTATAAACAAGCGAGTGAAACCATTGAAACCAGAAAAAAAACAAAATGTAAAGCTTTTTGGTTCTACAGTATCGATTTGATTGTATTAAATCGAGGGATGGCATAAAAAAAGAGATATTATTATAGTGGCACTAGCTGTTGGCATAATATTTGATTGGTATTCTTGCTCAGGATCCGTTGACACGTGTTGAGTCTACCCCATTCGAGTCTAGCTCGAGAAAGTCATTCTAGAATTCTATATCTTTCTCGAACATACAGGCTAAGGAGACTGAGAAAACTGGGCCTTGTTTTGGAAAATGGGTTAAGTGGTTAAAAAATTCGCTCGGGACAGGATTTGAACCCGCAACCTTCTTGCATTCCGTGCAGGCCGCTCTACCAATTGAGCTACCGAGTCAAGTACTGTCTTTGCGAATTAAAGGTTTATAAAGTTCCCTAGCACGGGTTGGTGCTTTAGAAAATACAAAAAATGGGTTAAGTGGATGTTGAACGACCAGTCTCTTGAGATCGTAAGTCAGAGTTGTGGGATAGTATGCGACTACATCATGAACTCGGCTTATCAACTTGTGTTACTAAGTTATTACAAATTCTGAATAAATAGAGCGCCATCTATTGATATACAACGTGTTACAAAACATCCTAACTCTTTTTACAGGGTGTAACCCAGAGGTCAGCAGGATACCAAATCTATAAAAAAAGTTGAAAAAATCAATTTTTATTTTATAACCTCAAATTTTTTAAAATTCATAACTTTTTTGTTTTTGGTATTAAAATATTTTAAAATATGTTTATGTGTGTAGGTGCATTTACATAGCTTTGAGTTGTTAAAACATTGTGAAAGTCAAATAAAACAATATTTAAAAAAAACTTTTCTCCCCCCACAGCGTTCACATTTTTATTAATTTAAAAATCAACGGAACGTCATAGAGCAAAAAAAATATTTAGGTTGTGATCCCTATCACCGGGTGCTATTACCCTGTAAAAAGAGTTAGGTACTTTTGTAACACCTTGTAGTTCAGCTCAGCGTCAGTCTTAGATCCCGCGTGGATATTAGACATTTTGCGCGCGATTGTACACACTTGCGCAGAAATCCCCAACAGTTTCGTCGAGCGCTCATAACTCGTGACGCTACCTGTACTTAGTTCAAGGTACAATACCTGCTTGGCGTTCTGGCTGAGCAGCCACATGAACAGCGCCCTTGGCAGGCCGTACTTGTGGACGCGCCGCGTCGCGTACTTGGTACCGCAGAGCTCGCAGCGCGACTTGCCCGACTCGGTGAGCCAGTGCTCCAGGCACTTGACGTGCACGCGGCCTACGGTGCCCCGGCATGAGCACGCCGAAACCTGTCACAAAAAAAAAAAAAACAAAATTAAGGCTGGAAGATAGTAGTGTGGCGGGAAATTCAAAATCTTCACAGTTTTTTACATTTTGTAGCTAAACTGAGCTATTTTTGTTCAGCGATTTTTCGTTCGCGGAAATAACAAAGTATTCTTACCATGGTAGTTGAACGAGTGAACGAAGTTCTCTAATCTACTTGAACGTTCCGATAAAACGATACTCGAGATATCGTCGAACGCTCATAGGTACTTCAGCCATAAAACTACAAATGGCGGATTCCCTTTGATTCCCTTGCGTATGTCAAAATATGCGTTTGATTGCGTCAAAGAAGTTTGTTTCTTTTCATGGCTCCAAAGGACTGCAGTTCTGAGTATTTTAATATTAAGGGTAGACGATAGCAACGTGGCGGGAAATTCAATATTTTCACAGTTTTTTTACATTTTGTAGCTAAACTGAGCTATTTTTGTTCAGCGATTTTTCGTTCGCGAGAATAAAACCGTATTCTTTTCATTATTGTAAACAACAGAACAACAATAATTCAGCCGATGATGTGTTCTGGTCTACGACAAGTTTTTTTGGCACTACCACTGCTTCGTAGACCAGAACACATAATCGGCTGAATTATTGTTGTTCTGTTGTTTACAATAATGAAAAGAATACGGTTTTATTCTCGCGAACGAAAAATCGCTGAACAAAAATAGCTCAGTTTAGCTACAAAATGTAAAAAACTGTGAAAATTTTGAATTTCCCGCCACGTTGCTATCGTCTACCCTTTAGCCGATTATGTGTTCGGTCTACGACAAGTTTTTTGGGCAATACCACTGCTTCGTAGACCAGAACACATAATCGGCTAAATTATTGTTGTTCTGTTATTTACAATAATGAAAATAATACTGTTTTATTGCCGCGAACGAAAAATCGCTGAACAAAAATAGCTCAGTTTAGCTACAAAATGTAAAAGACTGTGAAAATTTTGAATTTCCCGCCTTGCTGCTATCTTCCAGCCTTAAACCATGGTAGTTGAACGAGTGAACGAAGTTCTCTAATCTACTTGAACATTCCGATAAAACGATACTCGAGATATCGTCTAACGCTCATAGGAACTTCAGCCATAAAACTTCAAACGCCGGATTGTTTTAGTAGACTCGGAGAACCTGAGTCCCTTTGATTCCCTTGCGTATGTCAAAATATGCGTTTGATTGCGTCAAAGAAGTTTGTTTCTTTTCATGGCTCCAAAGGAATGCAGTTCTGAGTATTTTGATATTAACTTAAACTTAATACGTCCACGCATTCATGAGAAAAAAGGTCTTAACAGACAAAAGGACAGGCGGACAATGAAGTGATCCAAAAATGGTTTCGTTTTTCCTTTCGTGGTACTTACCTGAAAATTTTCAAACTATGTAAGGAAGTAGTAACTTACCAGCGCGCCTAGCTCCTGGGACAGTTGTTCGCCGCCGTGGCAGATCCGGCACATCACGTCCAGCGAGCTGCTGCTCGTGCGTGCCTGGATGCTGCACTGGCTCTCGGCTTGCTTGTTGGCACTAGACCGGTGCAATACAAGATTACTATAATAAAGGTGTCGATCCCACAGCGACTGGTATAGAATTCATCGGTCAGAGTTCGAAGATCTGTGCCCACTTTTATTCATGTGATCGAGGGATCAAACGTGCCGGAACGCAGAACTCTGACAGCTGAACTGTGGACCGCTCGCTGTAGGATCGGAATTAAATCTATCAAACCAAACGGTAGAAACGCGCCTTATACCCAAATGGTCGTAGGTTTAACGCGCGTTTCCCGACCGATCGGATATAAGAAGGGTAGGAGATTATTTCAAGGCCACGGTCAAGTTTTGTGACTGCCCTTCTATCTTCTGTGGCTGAATTGTTGATGATTTAAGGTCTGTTCGGGTCTCGCGCCCTTTCTGCCCCCTTAGTGTGATTCTCATAGTATTTGTAGAGATTTGCTTACTGTTTTAAAAACCCTTCTTTGTATTCGAACTTTGCCCACTTTCTGAGTTTGCCCCCTATTTTGCATGTAAGGACTTCGTAGCATAATTATTTTTGGATTGAAAGATACTCTATTTCTCGAGGCCCTGTGGAAAAATTCACCACTGTCGGATTCACGGTTTAGTACGTGAAAAGGTAAGAAATAGGTAGATACACATTCGCGAATATTACCTCGGATTGCTTGGAAACCAACTTGCCAACTATATTATTGAACGTGATTTATTATGCTGCTTTATTACAAAGAAAATCAAAAAGAAATAGGTACCGTACTTAAGTATTTTTTCTCCCATTCCAAAAAAAAATGTTGTTTCCAAAATACCTAGTGCATTGTAACGACCTATGCACTTCTTGCCACACATTTTTGTCATCTAATATTCTAAACAAAGGCTTGCCATAACACCGCATACAGCGCGTAATAATAGAAACCTTTACCTGCCGCTACGCTGCTCCGGAAAACTAATAGCGCTGAGTGCAACGGTAATCTTCTCAAGCAAAGGTTTCCGCTTAGGACTCCTGACGGTAACACAGTGCTGCCGTCGAACCTTCTCACGCCGTGACGAGAGAGGCTTGTCTTGTCGAGCCAATCTTCGTCTGGACGCGGGTGATTGCACCCGATGAGATGATACTTTGGCTGAAGACGATCCATCACTTGACAGTAGGTCGATAAGGTCGATGGCGCTCGAGCTGGCTTCCACTTCTTGGTCGACTGTCTTGGTCAGAGAGACTCTTGTGACGAAGGCGTACCCGGAAGACCCCTCGTCATCTTCCTCCGGTATTGTGGTGGCGAGTGGAACGGTGCCGGAATGGCTGCTCTTTGTTCGCCTCGCATTCAGCTCGTGGACTGAGTGAGACCTTTTGCGATTGACGTCTTGGTTCTTGCTTGAGCTGGAAATGAAGCAAAATTAATCTCGTCGCATTGTCTTTGCACTTTCTAGGCGTTACGTTGGAAACTTCGGACTGAACTGACTGATAAACTGATAATAATACAGCAGAACGAATATTGCAGGATGACAGCAAATATGAGGTACATGCTTGTTTATTAGCCTGAGTAAATGCAGAGCCATATTATTGAAGCGCGCACAAACCCTGTTTGTGAATGCGAAACCAAATGTTTGTGAGAATGACAACAATGATTACTTAATAAAAAATTTACAACCCTTCGACATTTAAGCTTCAAATTAGCATATCTCACAAACGGCTGAACCGATTTCGATAAAACATATTTTTATCTAAAACACTCGCTAGAAAACTTGCTTATAAAAACTGCATCCAAATCGGTTCACCCGTTTAAGAGCTACGGTGCCACAGACAGACAGACACACACACATATTATTATAGCGGTCAAACTTTTAACACCCCTCTTTTTGGGTCGGGGGTTAAAAATACAAATGGTTAGACTCACTAGGTGCTACGAGTGGTTTTTTTCTGTGTCGTCGGCGGGTTTATCAAGTCACTTTGAATGGAAAACTTTCTGCGTCTTGAGTTGGGCATTGTATCTACGAATAATTTTTCGTATGTTTTATATAAAATTTGTATTTTTTTTGTTCGTATACGATTTGTTACTTGATCATTTTGATACAAAACTGACGCGTGTCACATTTTATAACTTTTTTTATCGTCTAGCCCAACCTTCTTACTGAATTAGAGAATATTATTATACAGGGTGTCCCAAAAATAGTGTCAAGCGGAAGTCTAGAGATAGAGCATCCCTAGGGGTACCCGAATCACCCCCTTGTATGTTCAGCGATTTTTTGACATTTAGAAGTTATGAGGCTTTCGATTTTTGAAAAATGTACTGCCACCCAGTTAATTTTACTGCCAACCAGTTAATTTTTCTTAAATCGAACTTCTATTTTCGCCAATGGTAATCGGCTTCGTTTTAGCCGGTAGACCCCCTGATGTAGTATCAATATCAATGCCGGAACCATTAAAGCTACAACTATGACGTTTTATAGCAAAACTACTAAGCATGAAGAAAACAATAATAATGATAACCCTAAAACGGCCAAAAAGGTTCAAAGTTTGTATTTTTTTGTTGGATTCATTTGATCTTTACCTGATCTTTACCGATTTGGTCACACACAACACATACACTTCCACGCTGGAACTGCTCGACGGTTTGGATGACATTTGGAATAGAGATAGCTTCACACCCATGACTCTATTCATGCTAATTTGATAATGGTGAAATATGTAGGCAACTCCTTATAAGTTTGCGCGGACGAAGTCGCGGGCTAAAAGCTAGTACCTATATGAAACAATGTCATGTTAGTTACACCATTTATAACTCGAGAACGGGTTATGATTTTTGATTTGTTGGATTTGTCCATTAAATTAAATTTGTCCACAAAACCATTAAAACAACGGAAAAACTCACGAAAAAAAAAGTCTGCGCGGACGAAGAAGCGGGCAAAAGCTAGTAGATTATATTTTTCAGTTTTTCAGGTTACTAATATCTTTGGACGAAGCACAAGTATAAATTATTATAGAACTTCACGTCGGTGCCTACAAGTAAGTTCTTTTAATAATAAAAAATCTGTCCAAGGCGGTCAAAAGCCATCGTACACGTAATAAAACCCAAAAGGGTCTAAAATTTCATTACTTAATCGTAGACGGAGACTATCACAACAATCAGCGAGCGGAAGAAAACCGTTCACCGCATACAATCAATACTGTGAAGCGTTACATGTTAGTTTATCCCTAAAAACTTTCTTAGACCGTGTTTATACACAGATACGTAGCCAAACAAGATAAGAGTAAAATGATTGTGATAAAAAAATATTCTAATCCATATCGTTGTAAACCTGCTTTCAGTAGACCATCAGCTTGGCCCTTCAGTGATTAGTAATGTTTCTGAAATCAATTCGGAAGGCAAAGTTTTTTGGTCGAAAGTCCGTTATTGGCTTAATCTTATCTTTAGACAAAATTGGGAAACTAATTAAAATATTTTTTATTTTGGTCCAGTAGTTTTGTTTTTATGCGCTAAAATGTTTTGTTCCTATGACCGCCAACAGTATGCAGACCGTCGCGTGACGTCATAAAACCGTATCTTTGAAACGTTGTAAAATCCAAACTACAGCCTCTATATTCACCCGGATTTCTGCCATCCAACATATTTTCAGTACAAAAGGCGAGGAAGATGGCTAAAGTAAAATTGGAATGGATTGGTTTCAGCTTTGGTTAGAGTCAAAGACCCCTGATTGATTAATTTGCCTTTGCCTTACATACAAGTGTGTAGAATTGTGAGGCTACCAACATATTTTCAGTACAAAAGGCGAGGAGGATGACTGAAATAAAATACATCGTGGAATTTTAGTGGTTATTGCCGCGAACGAACCCGAAGATATTTAGTTGCACTCGTGATTCAAAATTTTACTTCAAAATGAGCGAAAAAAAAAAACACTTCCCAATACAAACGGCTATCGCCAATCGACACCATTTGAATGGAGAAGTGAATTTTTTTTTCGCGCGTTTTGGAATGAAATTTTGTATTTTGGCTCAGAATCACCAGTGCAACAAAATACCTTCGGCTTTAAAACCACTAAAATTGCACGGAGTATAAATGTATTGGTTTCAGCCCCTGTATTATCTAAAATATCCACCGTAAAAATAACGGTTTTTAAATGTCAAAATAAAGATTGTTCATTTCAATAAGACCTATTTTCGAGTGTTTTGACGCTCGGAGGTTGAGTGGAATTTTTAGATAATAGAGGCGCTGGTCCGGTTAGAGTTAAGGCTGGAAGATAGCAGCGTGGCGGGAAATTCAAAATTTTCACAGTTTTTTCAATTTTGTAGCTAAACTGAGCTATTTTTGTTCAGCGATTTTTCGTTTGCGGCAATAACATAGTATTCTTCACATTATTGTAAACAACAGAACAACAATAATTCAGCCGATTATGTGTTCTGGTCTACAACAAGTTTTTTGGGCAGTGCCACTGCTTCGTAGACCAGAACACATAATCGGCTGAATTATTGTTGTTCTGTTGTTTACAATAATGAGAAGAATACTATGTTATCACAGCGAACGAAAAATCTGAACAAAAATAGCTCCGTTTAGCTACAAAATGTAACAAACTGTGAAAATTTTGAATTTCCCGTCACGTTGCTATCGTCCCACCTTAATGACACCCGATGACCCGATTGATTAATTTGCCTTTGCCTTTCTTACATGTGGGTAGAATTGTGATTGTTAAAGATGGTGTGTGACGGGCTTCCGGTATACGGGCAACCGACCCCTCTGTTACCTGAATGGGGCCACTAGGATTACAACTGGGAGAGGCGACACTTTGTGGTGGTAAAGTTTCCTCTTTCTTTTTGCTTCGGGTCTCCATCTCTCACTCCTAGTCCGGCTTGAAGGACCACATATTATAAGAAAAAACGGGGTTCTTTAGGAAATATGGCTTTTATTAGACACTTGGAGGTGAACTCTGACATAAACATCAAATTTAAAAAGACATAATAACAATAATTTTGAATATAAAAAGAGATCCAAAAAGGGTTATAGTGATAGTAATGCTATAAAAATATTCCCTTTAAATCGAAAAATAAACCTTTTATAGGATAATATCCCCACGATAGTGTTACATGAGATAATTTTCGCATATAAATTCTAAGCCAGCCTACGTGGCTTTCTACGATACATATTTTTACCTCAGTGAAGTGCTTCCAAACAGATGCTGAGGATAAAGGCTTAGCTTAAGAGGGAACGCGGGTAACCTCAACTCCATACAAAAAGGGAGACCTGTTTTCTCGCTGGATAATTATTTTAGAAAAAATATGTTTATGCCATTCAATTTATGTGTACCTCTGCCATGTCCCTATGTTTTCCTTTTTTTATTATTTTAATTATTAAAAAAAAATTTTTTTTTTTTATTATTTTATTTATTTAAATAAATTTAATTAAAATAATAAAAAAAGGAAAACATAGGGACATGGCAGAGGTACATATAAATTGAATGGCATAAACATATTTTTTCTAAAATAATTATCCAGGCGGTCTCCCTTTTTGTATTTTTTGTATGGAGCAGCTGGCTACCAGCGTTCGGTCTTAAGGCTGAGGGGGTGTGCGCCGCGCACTGCTCTCGGCCCGTGTAAAGTGTTGGTGTCAAAATTCAGTTCGAACGTCTTCACAGGGCGCGCTGGACGTTTCACCCTGTACGGCTCAAACCGCTCCTGTGTAAAAGTTTCTCGAAAGAGAAAATCTAGAAGCTCTCTTCACAACTTCCTAAGAGTTGAATGCTGTTGAATGAAATAAGTGCTGAGTTAACGGTGTTAAAAAGTTACGACTGCTTTAGTTTTAGACAATAGTTGATATTAACAGAAAAAAACTGAAAAGTTAGTTTAAGTTAGTGTAAAGTACTCTGGTGAATGTTAGTTTGAATGTTAAGGTAAGTTTGTAATGATGGTATGATTTAAATATTATTATTGTCTCTAAGATTTATTGGTTAGAAAGTTTTTTTTTTTTTTTGATAAAAGTTTTAAAACGGACTGAGGGGGGTAAGTGGAGGACAATGTAGGGGAGGAAAACTCTATTCTGAAATCTCAAGTCTAGGAAATGTAAAGTTTATGAGTTATGAAGGTCTCCCTTTCCTTTATTTAGCCTTTTTTTCGGCATGAATCACTTCGGGAACTGCTCCGGCGCTACGAGGTACGAGTAGCTACGACTCCACCGTGCACCTCTTCGCTAAGCATCCTCGCCCACCGTAGCAATAATGGTTAAAGCTTGTAACTACCCAGAAACCCCGCTGTCTTATAATTAAAATCCACGGTCTTGCTTCAAAAGCCAACCCAAACATTTAAAGATTTATTATAAGATTTCGCTCGGGACAGGGCTTGAACCCGCAACCTCTGACATACCGTGCCGCCGCTCTACCAATGAGGGCTACGGCTATCGCACTCAGATTTGCCGCTAGGGGCGCAAAGTAAGGAAGAAGTAGCCTGTACAATTGTACATGTCCCACTAGCTGGACAAAGGCCTTCTCTCAGAGAGACTACTGCTCTTTAAACAGTTTTATCTTTCTCAAAATTGTGTTTTTTTCCGAACCAAACGGGGATTTCTCGATGTGTTTTATTAATTAAATATGATTAAATAAGTAAACTTTTTTACGTAGTTAGGTTCGATAGGTACGATCGGTATTTAAGAACTGTTATAAAATTACAATACAATATGTTTGCCATAGGAAAGCCGCCTTTACTATGACTGCACCCGTAGTACAACTTTATAACAAAGGGAACCAACCTATCCTAAAAAATAAACCTACCGAACCAAAATAATAATTGGGGTCACGTTATGACAAAACACTGGCATCCACCCACAATCCTAGGCCTTGATTGTATTATTCTGCGCGCTCTGATTGGCTATTTCGGCTTTTCGGTATTGTAGTGTGATTTCGAAAACCCAAATGGGACCATACTCGTGCTTTGTTTCATTGTTTCCAAACAACCCCTGCGACATTGTTTGACCAGGTTTTGCTTACATTCTGGGACTTCGGTACGCAAAGTTTTTTGTTCGTAAGTCCGTTACTGGCTTAAACTTATCTTTAGACAATATTGAGAAACTAATTTTAATATTTTTTATTTTGGTCCAGTAGTTTGGTTTTTAAACGCTAAAATGTTTTGTTCCTATGACCGCCAACAGTACACTGAAAAAAATGAAATCCAACTAAGTGGAGTATTCTCTTAGTTGATGTTAATTTGAATGAAACAAATATGAATTTCATTACATTAACCACAGTTGACTAGTTGTTGCAGCAAAGTCATCTATGTTTAGGCTAACAACTAGACCTATTATTTGACTTGAACACATATTATGAATATTTTTACCAACCATTTTGTTAAATATAATTAAGACTTCTTCTTTAGGTTAAAAAACGGCCATTGGACAAATCTACTAAGTAACCAAGTTGTCATAACTATAGTTTTTGTTAAATCGTCAATTTCATATTTATGGATTTACCTAAGAGTTATATTTAATTTAAAAAAGAGTTCATGAGTAGGACAACAATGAATTATAATTGTTTCAAAAAAATGTGTTTGTCCAAATAACAATATAACTACATTGTTCTAAACAGTTTACTTGTTTGATTGAATACCACGTAAAATATTAAAATAACAATTCCATTTATTTGTTTGAAGATTAGTCTTTGTCGAATTAATTATTCAATACCATAGTTTTAAATAGTTTACTTGTTTGAATTTACTAACAGAGAAAATGTTATATTAACATTAGCCTTGATCAAACTTACTTTAGACCTTGTTTAAAATAACGTTAAAAAATTGTTGTCTCAATCACCATCTTGTTTGATTCAAACACATGAACCCCCACCCTCCGCACCCGTTTGTCCGCCGCTTGGGCCATTGTTGCCAACAATATTTTTTGCCGAGATTCAGGGAAAAGACGTAATGTTTGTAGTGGTTTCGTACGATACGATTAAAATATTTTTTGTTCCGTTAACTAAAGGTAAGATAGATAGAATACTCTTTTCAATACAGTTGCTCGTAAATTTGACTATTATAACACCGTTTTTAGTTTCATAATGCAGCATATTACCGCACTGGGGTTGTAATAACATTAACTTACCGCACGAGTGCGATGATGAATCTCTAGCTATCTCCCTCTTTTGTTTGACGTAGAATGGGATAGCTACAGATACCAACCCCCGTTGTCATGTCAACGCGCCCGCGAAAAAAACAAAACTGACACGTCATATTCCGCAAATATTTTCGTAAAGTTGCTGCTGTGTGGTTAATTACTATCAACAATATCTACTTCAAATAGTGAAAACAAGCAAAATAATATTCAAGTTAAAAGTGTGGTCAGTGGTTACCATCCGATGTGTAAAAGTTTTTAAAAGAAGTTCTGGACAGTCAGTACTTGTCAACAAAAGTAAGTTGAATTGGTACTTTTTCAGTTATTAACGATACAAGTTTGTTTTTTTCCTCGCAACTGTGTTGAAAAACGTCGTATGATAGGTACCTACTCGTGTGCATTTGGTCATTACAAACTCAGCTTTCTTATCGCGTTCGCCCATCGATCGGCTCGCGCACAATAATGCTTTGTGTGTAATGACCAACTTAGCACATTTTGTATCATACATAATGTACTATTACTGTACACCAAAGTAATACAATAACATCGTTTTTTTTACATTACCCATCAAACTAGCCTAGCGAAATGTTATGTCCATTAAGAACTTTTCTATGAGTTGAAGCAAGCGATACTACTGGTTTATAAGAATGTCTATTTACACAATTGATTCCAAGCGCGGCAGCACTGTGTGTGGTCTGCAGTAGCGTAGCATTTTCTTTGCTGTAGGTATGTGTGTTGCAGCGCCACTGCCTTCGGTTGTGGTCTGAGCTTGTATGAAGAGACTTACTATCAATGTTGAGGAAGCGAGCGATATATGCCAGGATTGTAGCAAGTGGCGGTCTTTTGTCTCTGCCTACCCCTCGTCCGGGAAGTAGGCGTGAGCATACATATTAGGTATGTCTGACGTGTGTTCATACATTATATTATAAGTATGTTTGACATAGGTATTTTCAATCTCTGTCAAAGTTAGCAGTGTAACCTTATTTATCGACGGATTTTAATCAGATTTGTAAGGCTCAATAAGAAATTCATTCTACCTCCACAAGATCTTGTAAAAAAATAAGCTAAAACGGGGGCGCGAAAATATTTTTTTCATTCGCTTGTCGCACCCGGGAGTCAAACCAGCAAAAAAATCATAAATAAATTCGCTATTTTTTGCGAACACCGAACTACTCAAAGTAGGTAAATCGTATTTTTTGACTGGCCGTGATGTGGCAATACTAATAACGCATTGTTGTTTGTAGTATTGAAAGACGTTTTTATTTCTTTCCTTTCTTTCTTAAATTGGTTGGTATATTAGACACACAACACCCATCATTGATTGTATGTTTCTTTCTTTTTCAGCATCGCCAATCGATTATTCGATCAAAAATTATTAAGATTTTTTCGAAGTCGATTTCCACAATAAAAAAAAGTTATGTTACTTTTCTCGAGAAAATGTTACTTTTTGATCTGCCTCGTGTTATATTTGACTATCTGCTACTGGCAACACTGCCCCCGCTGCCCGCGCGCCGGTCGCCGCCGGTCGGCCGCTCGCTCGAATCGTGTCGTGACACGTGCTTACTTCACTCGTTTTCGTCATTTCGTTTCGTGATTTCGTCCCACTTCCGCGTAAACGCTGTAAGTAGTCGGTCAGAATATCGATCATTTCCGTGGTCCAGTACTCCAGTGATTCCTAGCGAAGTGTTAATTATTCCAGACTTCCAGAGTGGTCAAAGATCCCTTTTTAATGGAGGAAGTCATAGAACTACTAAAAACATGGGAGTTACACGACCTCATACCAATTTTCACTGGTAAGTTTGTTCCTTTTCACACGTCGCAGAGAGAATATAATGCGGCGAAGTGTATGGCCATGTACGTTAGCTTTCATACGTATAATCCGCGCGGAATGAGAATGGGATGCGACTTTTTGGAACTGAGACGCGCGCAGTAAGCAAACTCGCGTCGGTGCAACCTTGTCAAAGTAAAATACAGTATGTTTTCGATTGACTTTGACAAGGTTCCATCCCATTCTCATCCCGCACGCATTATACCGGCGTAATTTACCGTTTACCGGGCATGGCCCTACACTTCGCCGCAAAAGGCACTTCGAAATCATCAAACTACCATGCCACGTGTGTTTTTATTGGCGAGTAATGGCGTACACACTTAATAGGTACCTATTGTGAAACGCGCACTGCACTGTATTGTCAAAACCGGGTCAGAAAGTAGCCATTTCTGTGTCCGAGTCTTCGATCAAGATGGTCCGAGTGCCGTAGCCACACCGTATAGGTACCACGACAGCACGTCAGTCTTGTTGCAAAGTCACCCGTAACATACCTAACCAAGTAGAGCGCTGGCGTATAAAGGACGACGTGCTGTCTTGTGTTTTGTGTCTTGTATAAGAATCGCGTAGGTACCTTCCTATTACAAATATTATGTATCCTTACCTAATTTCTCACTATTTTTCAGAACAACAAATAACGATCCACGCGCTGTCAGCCCTGACGAATGACACCATCAAAGAGTTAATACCCAAAACCGGGCCCAGGGTTCTCTTTTTAAGGTGCTGGAGGTCATGGAAAGGAGAGTTCGACTCTACTGTTACAAGTTTGGACATCTCTGTGAGTATTTACTTACCCAAATTATAAGAGAAGGTAGGTCTAGTAGGTAGGTCTATGTAATTAGTAATAGCTTCTTGATTAAAATCAGGTGCAGCCATCGCCAGGGTTCATGGCATCTGAGCCAGCTGTTTCCTCTCGCCCGTGTTTATGCACCTCTCTTATACCCATGCGCCGCTACCTCCTCCAGGCCTTAGGGCGGCATTCAGATGCCCAGAAACCTGGCACGGGCTGTACGTACCTACCTTATCACCTAACTTGACATACCTAGGTACGGTGGGCCCACAGTCTAGGATACCCCATTGTAGCTCTTACCGCGCCCGGCATTAAGGGCGCCAATCGAACAAAAAGGGCATCTTTGCCTGTGGCCCACTGTACCTACCTATCTCCTAACCTACTTATTTGTTTTGCTAGATAAATTTGCAATTAGTTGCTGTGATGATTATTCTCAGTGAATGCACTCGCAACGATTGGTTGATGTATGTGATGTGACCAAAAGTAAGCCGAGAAGGGTCAAGCGGTACCCCTCTTGCTCAGACTTCTATTGCTCGCCATAGTTTGTTTGTTCGGCCTATGTCCTTATGAGAGTACCAATACCAATTTATTAAAGAAATAATAATTGTGTACTGTAACTTCCTATTATTTTTAATATTAATTACAGAATTTGGACTTTGCACTATTGGAAGATGGTGCTAGTGTTGATGTTCAACTGCCTGTGCTTAGTCCTAGCCTACCTTATAAAGAAATAGAAAATATTTCTCCAGAAAACTACAATGGCACTGTAGATTCAGTTCAATGCCCAGTATGTACCTACTAACATTATTTTTAGCACAAGCATTTATTTGTTTATCCTTGGTTTTAACTAACATAGGTTAAAGGTGTCACTAAGGTCCTAACTTTTTTTTACAGGGTTATGGCACCCATTCAACCAAAATATTGTTTTAGCTCTATGACGTTCCGTTGATTTTTAATTAATTAAAATGAAAGCGCTGTGACGGGAGAAATGTATTGATAAAATATTATTTTCACAAATTTTCACTGTTTCAACAGCTTATAGCTATTCAAATACACCTAACACTATTTTTAGATTTCGGCTAGATCCAAAAACAAGTTTTGTTTTTTTTTTTTCAATATTGATGTTATTTAAATAAATAGTACATTACTGCCGCGATCTGTAATAGGTGCGTTTCTGGCGCGCTTTTGATTGCCGACAGAGCGCAGAGCGTAGCGCAGCTCAAAGCCATCACAGCGTGGCCAGCAACTCATTGCAGACCAAGGCATGTATAGTGCTTTACTCAAACAAAGCGAGTAATTGATATACACCTAGGTCCTTAGCTCTAGGTCCTAGGTCTTAGGTCCTAGGTCCTAGGTGCTAGGGCCTAGGTGCCAGGTGCTAGGTCCTAGGTCCTAGGTGCTAGGTGCTAGGTGCCAGGTTCTAGGGCCTAGGTGCTAGGGCCTAGTTGCCAGGTTCTAGGTACCAGGTCCTAGGTGCTAGGTCCTAGGTCCTAGGTCCTGGGTGCTAGGTGCCAGGTCCTAAGTGCTAAGTACTAGGTCCTAGATGCTAGGTGCTGGCTCCTAGGTCCTTGGTCCTAGGTGCAAGGGCCTAGGGCCTAGGTGTCAGGTCCTAGGGCCTAGGTCCTGGGTCCTAGGTGCTAGGTCCTAGATGCTAGGTGCTGGCTCCTAGGTCCTAGGTCCTAGGTGCTGGGTCCTGGGTCATAGGTCCTAGGTGCTAGGTTATAGATCCTAGGTGCTAGGTACTAGGTCCTAGATCCTATGCCCTAGGTCCTAAGATTGAGGCTGAGGTATTAAGTCGCAAGTCGCAAGATGCAAGACGCAAGACGCAAGTCGCAAGACGCATACTTTTTGCACCGGACTATTTTTTTAAACAAAACTCGACATTAATGGATTTTTATACACTTTTTCTGGCTGCAAAACACGACATTAATGAAATTCCATACAACTTTTCTGGCGCCTAAGCATAGTAGCCCGCAAGTCCGTCTTTGCTCAAAGAAGGTTGTCGAATTAATGACCACATTACGAGCTTTTTTGAGTAAAGTTCTTTTTTCAACTTTTTTTTTACAGAATTGTCATCATATTGACCAGCAGGTCAACACCCTGTAAAAAGATTTAGGACCTTTTGTAACACGTCTTGAATAACGCCCTGTTTTTGGTAGAGTGATCAAAAGTCAATCTCATTTTTCCTAAGTAGAGCGATCCAAAGTCAAACTAATTTTAACTTCAGACGATTCTTTTATTAATCTTTGTCCATTATCTTAGTTAAGGTGTCAAGGTACACACGCTAGCACGTCCGACTACACTTTTGTTGCAAAGTCGCCCGTAAATTAACTATTGGCGCCGCCGTGCTCCATAAACGCTCCTCCAATGTTAGATCGGTGCTTGCTTAGCAAACGCACCGACGCGGGGCGTGCGGGGTAAGGAAGGATTTTGACATCTGTCACTCACTTTCTATTCCAGCACGAAAGCTAATTATTAAAGGGTTGTAATTAAACAGACTTCTTTTTAATAGCATTATACGCCTCTAAATATCTGCATTTGCCTTCTAAATTGCTAAGTCAGCCACAATCAACGCGCATCTAAATAATACTATTTTAGCCACTAGATAACTTGTATGTAAGACACTCTAAATACAACTCAGCATCGTGGTTATTTTTTGGCATCTAAATTTGTTCCAGCAGTAAACTTCTAAAATATTAATAGGTATATGACACCAAAACAATTTTTCAATTAGCTTCTAATTTTATAACTCTACGTTTAAAATTTATCT
This sequence comes from Zelleria hepariella, assembly GCA_949319315.1. Taxonomy (NCBI): domain Eukaryota; kingdom Metazoa; phylum Arthropoda; class Insecta; order Lepidoptera; family Yponomeutidae; genus Zelleria; species Zelleria hepariella. The sequence goes on from OX439387.1 coordinate 10,795,244, forward strand.
CGACCTACATTAATTGATCTTAAAAAATTACCAATAATGAATCGAATGGCGCTCTCTGATTGGTGCAAATGGCTGGTCGCTGTCAAGTCCCAAATCGTATAGTGGCATTTTTCACAATAAAAGAATATGATGTATTAATTTACATGCTAAGTTATGTTATAATAATATATGAGGTTGTCTATTGAAGCTTGAATTATATTTTTTTGAGGAGCTTATTTTGAAGCTGTAAAACGTATAATGGTGATGAGTTGTAAAATCCGTGGCTGAGTTAGTAAATCAGGTTGCAATAGATAAATCAGTGGACAAGTTAAAATAATTTGTTGGACTTTACTTGACGCTTTCTTTGGATTATTTAGTTGGCGATGTAAAAAAGATGAATTAGTTTATTAGAAGCTATCTTAGTTTCCCGTGGCTTACTTATAAAATGAGAAGTTAGATCACGTCGCCAAAAAAAAACTTTGTGGCTTGACTTATAATTTCCCATTATTAAATTATTAATGAATTAAAATTATACTGATTCTAAATCCCGGGCCGCTCAACCCACGATCCTGAACGAAAATCTGGATGCTCAAAACCCCAAGTAAGCAAGTCTCCACCAAAAGTGCTACCGTGTAAAGGACGACGTGCTGTCTTGTGTACCAACTAGTTTGGTCTTATTTCTTTAGGTATGTTTATAAGTCTTTATATTTTAGATCTTGGAAGAATTACTGAACAATTCTCTGGACACAAGTACCCTCCTCGCCTATAAAGGGGGGGCTTTATTAGGGGATACTGGACGCAATTTGCTGGCATCTGTAATTGCTAAAGAAATTTTGAGAGAACATAAGGAGACCACCATTACTGGAGCTACATATTATAAGTGGGCCAATTATATAAAACAGCTATATCCAGGCGAACGGACAACAACCTATTATATCCCTGCCTGCACAACAGCCAATGGAATTGTGAGACAAGCTCGGGGAAAAATTGTGCACCAGGTACACTAGCTATTTCTTAGAATTAAAAGTTATCTACCTATTAGATCTACTTAATTGAAACTAATTTACGGCAAAATGTGATGCTATGTTAATTTTAATTTCAGGTGTTAAATAAACGCAGGAGACTTCAAAAATTGGGAGCACTCCCTATAAGGAAAAGAAGCAGGGATTCAAGCCCTGGATCTTCAGCCCCATCACCAAGACCTCTTCCAGAATGTTTCACAGGTCAGATTGAGGATAACAGTAACTCTAAAGAGGATCTACAATGGCTACAGACTTCGTCCGACCCATGGTTCATAGTGGAGCAAAAATGGCGCAGTACTTGCCCATTACGTATGAAACTGGTCCACGATAACAAAGATCCTGTAGAGGCATACTTTGTCAAGTACCCTGCTCTACAAAAGCCATTGGGGTATAAGTTGGTGAGTATTATATATATTATCCGATTCTATTATTATTATTTAGGTATATCTTTAAGATTCACACGGGTCTATGGGGACCGGGTCCTTTAAGGCTTGCGTGAGGCCACAGCCAACAGCACAGAGGCCTGTTTCATACCAATTACTCTAGATGTGATGGGTGTATCTCTCGGATCTTATCTCTGTATAAATACAAGAATCTAACCAGAGACAGTCCCCTTTAGATACAAGGACTATTGCAGAATAACATGAGGAAAAGAAAAAACTTGGCTACGTCGTTTCCGGGTTATGGATTGAGACTATTGATGTCTGCTATGGAAAATGTCTCAAGGGGTTCATCATCATTGGCAGATTATTATTATTGTATTATTCGATAGAACTGATATTGTTTTTTTTTTTTCTAGCTGCATGCTGATTTTGATATTGCCCATGAAGAACACAAAGACAATTTATTCATGCAATATCCTCTGACAAAACCAACTCTGCTTAAACGACTAAAAGAAAAAAAAGTGGCAACTGATGAGTTTGCGAAAGATCTCGTCAGGCTCGCCGATTGTGAGTAACTTTGTTATTATTTAATATTAGTCTTTCAGTTATTAGGTAATGAAAGCGTAGTTACTTCTAAGTCGGTACTTAGCGGAACCCCACTAAGTACACAGGTTGTCCCAAATACAGTGTCAGCTATCCAGATTTTCTCGCTTGACATCTTTATTTGGGACACCCTGTATAATATAATATAATAATATAATAAGGTATCTATCACACTCAGACACTGTTATTTTCTAAAAATTTCTTCCCATAGGATTCTTGAATAAGTATGTCTACCTACTCTACAACCATTACATAGTAGGTATAATGAGGTGTTACATAAGCCATTAAACCAATTTATTAAGATTCAATAGTAGAGTGATCGAAAAATAAAGTTACACCTTCCACAAAACATGATAATGAATTGATGCAAAACCTGTAAAATGTAAGATGCAGAATTTTTATTGACCTATACGAGTATGTAGATTCATTTGACAATTTTTTTTTTTCAGCATCCAGTGAAGAAACCACAAATATTGTGGGTTTTCTCGCCATACCATACCTGCTTAATCCATCAACCTGTCGCCAAGGAAAATTCAGAAAAAGCCTGGAGAACTGGAAGCCCAGCAAAATTGAAGCCCGTGATGGTTTTATAAAACACCTGAAAACGGACGCAGAAATCGCACAATACGTAGAACAGCGTTTATCAAACCTCGAAAAGAAAAAAGCTCCATCTCAGCCATACATAATAATAGTCGGTGAGTCATTGGAGCACGTCAAATCCTATTTTGTGGTTGCTAACAGGCTGGTATTATATGAACGGTTGTCAATCGCGGAAGCTGTTGAGACATGCTATAAAATAGTATGGGCTCTTAATGTTGAATACGGCCTAGACGCATACCCTATATGGTATTTCATTCAAAAAGCTCTATTCAAAATGACATCAAAATACGACAAAGGTTCTACCGCTGCCGAGTCTCTGCTCACTGATTGTGGTATATTGTAATATTGTTACAATACACAATAATAATTTAACACGGCAAGGTATCGTCAGTTACAGTAACAGTACAGTAATATTATTTGAAAGCTTAATAATGTACCTTTGTCGTATTTTTAAGACACAATGTTAACTTGTTTTGTATGCCATAAGCAACTCTCTGATATTAAACTTCTTAGGTTACATTTTCGGTTGTTACATGACTCAAAAGACTTAAGTGCTTATAAGTGTGCACAAGATAATTGTAATCGTGAATTCCAGTTATTTAGTTCATTTCGTAGACATATTTTGCGAGAGCATTCTATTACAAACCTGAGCGAAGTAGCTAGTTCGGAAACGCCCAATGAACCAGAAGAACTAAGTGATTCATATATCCCACCAATCCCATCACCACCAGCAAGTCATGGTAATATTATCAATCAAGCTTTACAGTTGCAAACTTCAAAAAATGTGGAAAAAGACCTTTCGATTTTTATAGCTAGTTTATATGCTAATCAATCATTGCCACGAAATATTGTTCAAACCATTTTTAGCGGATTTCACAATTTCATTACAGAAAGTTTACTTTCAGCTATCAAAGAGCGCCTTGAAAGGTTGTCTTCTGAAAATGTTATTCCTCACGGTACTGTTTCTCACATTTTAAATTCAATTGAACCATTGATGACAACAGTGTGGAGTAAATTTGACACTGAGCACAAGCGAATTAAATATTTCCTTGAAAATGAAACTTACATAGAACCACAATCTGTTGTTATCGGTCAGAGATTGGATAAAGTAAAGAGAATGGGCATAAACCGACTCGTGCCCATCACTTGTGAACAACATTTCATACCGCTTCGAAAAGTATTGATGTCGTTTTTTTCTATGGAAAATGTCCTTTTTGAAACTTTACATTATATGAATCGTCTAACTCAAAATGTTGGTGGTGATGCTGCGGTGGAAAATTTTATACAAGGCTCATTTTGGCGGAATAGAATGACACAAAATCGAGGCAAAATTGTTATTCCAATATTTATATTCTTTGACGATTACGAAACTGGCAATGCTCTAGGTTCTAGATCAGGGCATCACAAATTGGGAGCAGTTTATGCTTCTATTCCTTGTCTACCACCTTGCAGAACATCAGCGCTGAAAAACATTTTCTTAGTTCTTCTTTTTCATTCCTCTGACAGAACTAAATTTGGAAACACAATAATCTTTCGCTGTGTGATCGATGAATTGAACTATCTCAGTGAGCATGGTTTAAAATTTAATCTACCTAATTTCAGCGGAACTGTTCATTTTGAATTAGGCCTTATTTTAGGTGACAATCTAGGTATTCATGCGATTACAGGTTTCATAGAGAGTTTTTCGGCAAATTTTCCTTGCAGAACATGCAAAGTTAGGAAAGAAGTTTTAAAAACGCAATGTACTGAAAACAGAGACTTATTGCGCAGTATTGATGATTATAGATCAGATCTATTGCTAAACAATCCTTCTATAACCGGTATAAAAGAAAAATGTGTTTGGCTAGATGTAAAAAATTTTGATTTATTCAACCAAATCGGCGTCGATTGTATGCATGATTTATTAGAAGGTGTTGCCAAATACGTTATGCAATTTGTTCTGCTTCAATATCTTAGACGCTTCAAATTGTTTACCCTCAGTGTTCTCAATGAAAGAATCCATGCTTTTGCTTACGGTCCTGACTGTAGAAATCAACCATGTACTTTAGCTATGGAACATTTAGCTCATGGAAACGTGCGTATGACTGCATCAGAGATGCTCACATTTGTAAGGTATTTTGGTTTATTAGTAGGAGAATTTATACCTCGAGATGACTTAACATGGAATTTGTATAAAAAACTAAGAGAGGTTTTGGAAATTATCTTAACTACGGCCTTTGCAAAAGGAACTGAGGAATCGTTACAGGCAGCAGTTGCCGAGCTTAATTCGAAGTATATGTTACTTAGCAAGGAAGCATTAAAACCAAAGTTCCATCACATGGTTCATTATCCCTCTGCTCTTGAAAAATATGGACCTTTAATTTTTTTGTGGAGTATGCGCTTTGAAGCCAAACATAGAACTTCAAAATTGGCTGCAAACGCTACATGTAATAGAAAAAATATAACACTGACTTTAAGTAAGAAACATCAGCTTCATTTAAATGAAATGTTTCTGAAAGGAAAATTAGAAGAACCACTTAGTACAGGACCCAAAGTAAAGGGATCGGCAGATGATGCTAGTGTTAAACTATTCCTTTGTTCCACTTTGCAATTATGTCCAAATGAGTTGCTAGTTAAAGTCAGCTGGGCTACTGTTTGTTCAACTCGGTATCTAAATGGTACTATTTTAGTTTATGAAACAAATCCTGATCATTATCTGCCCAGATTTTTTAAAGTAGAACATCTATATTTGTATGGTACAGATAAAATTATTTTAAAGGGAATTGCTCTGCAAACAGTGGATTTCGATAGCCATTTCTGTTCCTATGAAGTCCACGAACCAAACCCAGTGGAAAATGTTGCTAAGTTCCTCAATTCGTTAGAGGCACCTATACCATGCAACATTAATATTTTAAGCAATGGAAATAAATATGTAACTATGCGTTGTAGCTTATAAGTTACGTTGACATTAATTATTATTATCTTAATAAAAAAATATTGTATGTACGTAATGTAAATGTTTATTTTTTTTACCTGAAACAACTATTAAATTAGATATAAAATTACTTTTGATTCAACTCTTTCTTTTGTCAAGTTATGTATGTAGCGTGACGTGTTGTTTGGTTATACAGGGTATAACTCAAAGGTTTAGTCATATTTTAGGGGATTGTATCTATAAATCTGTACAACTATCAATATGAAACCTAATTCATAGCAAAAGTTGTTGAGAACGGTGCCCATAACATCACACAAAAATATGACTTCATCTTTCTGTTATACCCTGTTCTCCAAACAAGAATTAGGCTACATATTTAACTTGACAGCTATAAGATTTGAATCAATAGTAATGTTATATCTAACATAATTATCGTTTCTGGTGATAAAATTAAACATGGTACAGATAATGTTGGATTGTTCCACTTAATGCACCTGGGGTAAATCATCTGGGTGCAGCGAGCGGAAGTTTGCTTAAAAGTAGACTTAATTCACCTCGGGCTAATAAAGAATCTAGGTGAATAAAGTCGACTCAATTTTGGTAATATTTTTGGTATATTTTATTCACTTAAAAATAAATCATCATATTAAATTATGAGTACAGCTTACAAAATTAAATAAAACAAAACATATTATGAGGTACTTAATACATTTATATTTATATAAATTGATTAAAAAAGAAAGTACCTTTATGATAGGTAAAAATAAACGGATATTTTTTATTATTATTTTTTATCTTCTTTTAATTCTTTTTTTTAAATCTTTTTATTATAATTTTTTTTATTGTATTTTTTTTAAATAAAAGTATTTAAAAAATAATAATAAAAAGAAAATTAAAAAAATATGAAAAAACATAAAAAAATGATTTAAAAAAATAATAAAAAAAAATCTGTTTATTTTTACCTACCGTGTACTTTTTTTAACGCAATTTATATTAATATAAATGTATTAAGTACCTTATATGTTTTGTTTTTTTTTAAGCTGTATTCATAATTTAATATGATGATTTATTTTTAGGTGAATAAAGTACCATACCAAAAATATTAACAAAATTGAGTCGACTTTATTCACCTAGGTTCTTTAGCCCGAGGCGAATTAAGTCTACTTTTTAGTAGACTTAAGACGGAATGCGGGTAGCCGGCTGCTCCATACAAAAAATACAAAAAGAGAGACCTGTTTCCTCCCTGGATAATTATTTAAAAAAATATATGTTTATGCCATTCAATTTATATGTACCTCTGCCATGTCCCTATATTTTTCTTTTTTTATTATTTAAATTATTTTAATAATAATTTAAATAATTAAAATAAAAAAAATAAAAAACGTAGGGATATGGCAGAGGTAAATAAAGATTTAATGGCACAAACATATTTTTTCTAAATAATTATCCAGGAAGGAAACAGGTCTCCCCTTTTGTATGGAGTTGAGGTTACCCGCGTTCCCTCTTAATGCACCCAGGTGATTTACCCCAGGTGCATTAAGTGGAACAATCCATAATAATGTAATGTTATTGTAATAGGAATAGCTTACTCAATTCGTTAAAGTTTTAAAAGTAGCTTGTAAGTAGTAGTTGGCATTAGTTATCGTAATAAAAAAATAATGTATGTATAGTAAATGTTTAATTTTATCATCTTAAACCACCATTAAATTAGATATAACATTACTTTTGATTCAACTCTTACATTTGTCAAGTTAAATGTGTAGCGTAACTTCTTGTTTGGATGTACAAGGTAACATAAAGGTGTAGTCATACTGTAGGGGGTTGTATGGATAATTCTAAACAACTTTCAGTAGGTATGCAACCGGTTTGCTTAAAGCCACTCTGTTTCGCACTTTTCTATACATTTTGGGCCGGGTGATTAGCTGATTTGTATGGAATAGTGAAAAATAAAGTAGCTCTGATTCAATTGGTTTCATGGTAAATGTTGTTCAGAAATATGTCCATAACAATCCCCTTAATATGGCTACAGTTTTCTGTTACACCTGTATAGCCAAACAAGAAGGTTGGGCTTCTTTATGGCTGAAAGATAGCAGCGTGGCCGGAAATTCAAAATTTTCACAGTTTTTTACATTTTGTAGCTAAACTGAGCTATTTTTGTTCAGCGATTTTTCGTTCGCAGCAATAACATAGTATTCTTTTCATTATTGTAAACAACAGAACAACAATAATTCAGCCGATTATGTGTTCTGGTCTACGACAAGTTTTTTGGGCAGTGCCACTACTTCGTAGACCAGAACACATAATCGGCTGAATTATTGTTGTTCTGTCGTTTACAATAATAAAAAGAATACTGTTTTATTGCCGCGAACGAAAAATCGCTGAACAAAAATAGCTCAGTTTAGCTACAAAATGTAAAAAACTGTGACAATTTTGAATTTCCCGCCACGTTGCTATCATCCACCCTTAACTTGACAATGGTATGAGTTAAATCAAACAAGCAAGTTAGTCATCATAACACATTCACTTATTAAATTCAATTAACATCTTTGTAGAAACAATCGAGAACATTTTTTACTACAGTTACTTTGCAAAGTGAGCTGGACAAACATCTTAGTTGATTCAAACGAGCCAGTTAGTCATAATAACACTTTCACAGATTCTATTTAATTAACGTCTTTTTAGAAACAATCTAGAAAATTGGTTATTATAGTTACATTTCAAAGTTAGCTTGACAAACATCTTAGTTTAATCAAACAAGCCAGCTAGTCATAATAACACCTTCACATATTAAATTCAATTAACATCGTTGTAGAAACAATCGAGAAAATTAGTTATTACAGCTACTTTACAAAGTGAGCTTGATAAACATCTTAGTTGAATCAAACAAGCCAGTTAATCATCTTAGCACCTTCACTGATTAAAATCAATTAACATCTTTGTAGAAATAATCGAGAGAATTTGATATTACAATTAATTCTCAAAGTTAGCTTGACAAACATCTTAGATGAATCAACCAAGACAGTTAGTCATCATACCACTTTCACAGAATATATTCAACTAACGTCTTTGTAGAAACAATCGAGACAATTTGTTGTTACAGTCACATTACAAAGTTAGCTTGACAAACGTCTTAGTTGAATCAAACAAGCCAGTTAGTCATCATAACACCTTCACATATTAAATACAATTAACATCGTTGTAGAAACAATCGAGAAAATTTGATATTACAGTTACTTTCCAAAGTTAGCTTGACAAACATCTTAGTTGAATCAAACAAGCTAGCTAGTCTTGATAGTACCTGAACAGATTATTTAATCAAGATATTTGTGGAACCAAACGAAAAAATTGATTACCACAGCTACATTACAAACTTCACTTGACCAAGTTCTTACTTGAATTAGACAGCAATATTTATTGCAGGTAACAGTTATAATTAATTGTTTTGACCTCTTTCACCTTCGTTGTGGTGGCAAAGCTCTTGTCAGGCTCGTATGGAGTCAAGATACTTGATCACACTGATCAAAATATTGCTTCCAACATTCAAATATTTTTTTCAGTGTATGCAGACCGTCGCGAGACGTCATAAAACCGTATCTTTGAAACGTTGTAAAATCCAAACTACTGAGCCAAAATAAAAAATATTGTAATTAGTTTCTCAATATTGTCTAAAGATAAGATTAAGCCAATAACGGACTTTCGAACAAAAAACTTTGCGTACCGAATTCGTGGATCTAGCCTTTTTTTAAGCATTCTTGAAAATGCGAGGAAAAAGTTGGTCCCGATATGCAAATGCTCGATTGTTGAGGGTCTGTACCATATATTTTTGCTAACCATTTACTATTCCGATTCACACTTGACGGGTTTTCGGAATTCAAGTCGTTACACTTATCCTTCACTTATCACTCAAAGTTTTTAATTAAGAAACCTATTTTGCTGTCTTATTTTGTCCAGCGAGATCGACTTCAGCCCCTCTACCCTTGACGCATTTTTCCAATACAGCCGCAATATGGCGCAATTTACAAAATTTAATATTTTACAAATTAAGACGCATTTTGTGTTTTTACTGAAAAAAACAGCCTTACCTTTGAATAAACATTACAAAGTATTTAAAATCAAAGCATTACTATGCGAATTCAAAGAAAAAATAATTTTGAAACTTTTTCAATTTGATCGCAATAGCGTCAAGGGTTACCCCCCTGACGTGATTTGGAGACTAATTTAAGATTATTACTTTCTAGAACGTCTGGCATAGATAGAGAATACTTTATTGTACTTCAAAAAATATTATTATTTAGGTACACAAGACGCCGATTCGACGCTTACACGCTAACACTCTACTTGGTTACGTTACGGGCGACTTTAAGACAAAAGTGTACGCTCTGACGTTCTGTTGTATGTACATTCGTACCATAGATAGATTGAATATTCCTAATAGTACTGTTTACACCAATATTGCCTTGCACCTATTACCACAGGAAATACATTATACTACTCAATAGATAAAGAAAAGATTGGATCCTTAGGGACTCCCTAAGGGAGATAGGAAGCAAAAAACAACCTGAACTACAAACGAGAGTGCTCGAGACCAGGGGTGTTAGTTACCCTTGACGCTATTGCGATCAAATTGAAAAAGTTTTAAAATTAATAATCTCTTTGAATTCGCATAGTAATGCTTTGATTTTAAATACTTTGTAATGTTTATTCAAAGGTAAGGCTGTTTTATTCAATAAAACACAAAATGCGTCTTAATTTGTGTATTGCGGCCGTATTGAAAAAATGCGTCAAGGGTACAGGGGCTGATTGAAGCGTTCTGTATCTTCCTTCCTGCCTCGTGCCGCGGTGCATTTCCCTGCATACAGCGGTACTGCTATTCCTTCACTAGACAATATCGTTGATATTTACAGGTAAAGAGCAGTACAATAACTTGGCCATGATATGGACTATATGGACTATATGAACAATATTCTCAATAAAAATATCGAAAAACAAAAGGTAATGTTGAATTAATGAAACTTCTGAAGGATTTTGTTTTAATACTAATGTGACTTCGTAACTCTGCATTTTCACACAAAATATCGAACTCATTGACTAACTTGTCATGTTGCGCCCGGGCTGGGTAGATTGTAAATTCCGGTTTGTAACTCCGTCACTGTCACCAGCATTCATCCATCCGTGTTGTTTTATTGAAACATGTTAAGGAGAGTACAGAACTATTAATAGATCCATATAAGATTACTTATACAAAAGACTAAAAGAGACGTACCGAGATTCTAGGCGCGTAGGTTGGGCATAGAAAGGGCGTGTTTCGGCCGTTTCTACGCAGATAAACTACTGCTCTATTCTTGTAGAGTGCTTTTATTCAGTCTCCAATTTATCGTGCAGGAAAGTACCGCCGCAGGCTTGAACCGTTCGATTCAATTACGCTGCGACTTTATCGTTCCTATCAGGACGCTGAAAGCGGATCCCCCAAAACGGCTTTGTACCATCGCATCGCTCACGAAAAATCAAATAACTCGCCCTAGTCTGGAGAGTTCCTGTGTGTTTGTGTGACTTTAGGGCCGCAAAATAAAAGTGATACTTAGTTAAATATAAATAAAACAATATGAAAGAGACCAGAGACCTGCGGCATTGCACACCTAACACAGTATATACCTACGGCCTAGGCCGTGTCGGTGAAACCTGGCTGGGTGGATGTTTTCGTACGTTTGTTCGTAGGTAAATATAACAATATGAAAGGAAACCCTAACTGAAAAATATTTGAAAGCGAAAAAAAATATTTGGGCTGAATACATGAAAAAGGGCGTCTAATTTTAAATCAGATAGGCTTTGAGTGTCCACGAATATGTTAAATATTTAATAAATACATAATAGGTATACCCCGATTGGCCGCCTACGTTCCATTGTTGCCTAATTCATCATTGATGTAAATTGTTTCAACCACTCGCCCCGTACAAACAATTTTGACGGTTGTTTTAAAAATAACTACATAATTATGTATTTTTTCTGGATTGAAAATCGTAGACCCACTCATCTTTTTTACGAGTACATTTATCACGCCTTTCAAGCGCTAACTTTTTCCGTTCGAGAAAATCCTGAATTGGGCGACAAATCTGGATCGTGAATTATTTGGTCGTTTTCCTCGCTTCAACGACCTCCAAACAAAGAAGTGTCCATTAAAATTCAAAATACTTGAAACACAATTATTTTGGGTTCGAATTCTTTCTCGCAATAGTACAGCCAGACAGCAAGCCCAATTTGGGGGATTCTTCAAGTCAATAAGTCCGAATTTCAAGGCAATAAAATATATACCGCTCCATTTGTTCCATCGGAATTTTTGACCACTCTCCTAATGTCGTGTGTGTGAGCGCTACAATAATTCATTATATTTTCGGGTAATTTTTCTCATCATCAATCACATGTCAACTTACTTATTGATTTTAAGCCAATTTTCGAATGACGTTCGTGTTCTTATTTAATTTATATCTATTTCATGTCATGTATCTATTTTTGATAACGACTGTAACATTGTATTCTATTGATTGACAGTGATATCAAAAGGTTTTGATGTGAGTTACGACCCCAAACATAGGTCAACTCGTGTCCTCTTTACTGTTTTTTTATTGAAGACAAAGATATACATACATGTATTTCAAAATAATCTTCCATTTTCAGAGCACAAATTCAAAGCATTTCATAGATGGCGCTTATAGGCGTGCCCATACAAGAACCGGGACATGACTGTAAAATTTCACTTAGCACAGATTAATTTTGACAGTCGCGTTCCGGTTCTTCTATGGCCACGCCTGTAAGCGCCATCTAGTTTGTATTTAATAAAAAAAAAAATGTACTCATTTGTAAAAAAGTTATGCCCTGTTCGGGAGCTTCAGGAACCTCGCTGTATACAATCCTCATTGTGGCTTTATTTTTCCTTAGTTCCCGATCAGGCACTATTTAACCCGTAGAAAACGTCGCTGGTTGTGCAACAATATTCCTAATTGTATTTAGGTACTATTCTAAGATCTTTATCCACTTTGTACAACTGTTTGTTGTCTCTAATAATTAAAAATAAAATAAAATGAAATCTATGAACTCCTTTGAATTTATGCTTTGAAAACTACTCATTGTATTGTCTCATCAAAACAAACCTGAATATTTGACTGCAAATTGGAAGTGTTCAATAATATCCCAGGTTCAGCGTCTAAGTGTTCACTTCATTCATCAATATGATTGGAAGAGATGCCACTAGACGCTGTATAAATCATCTAATAAAATTCAAAAGGCCTAATATTAGCACAAAACTCCCTTTTCTATAACTACCTACAGTGCGTTTCACGAGAGAATTCCCTTGGGTTGAACAAAAATTGTCCCTATTATATTGTAATATAAGAGTTTCGTCCAGCGAACTCTTTCGTGAAACGCATACTCAAACGCACATAAGGTACTTTCCCTCCATGTGGCATAGCCGTGGGACGCCCTGTATAACCCGTGTCATTAAAGAAAACATTTAGGATGAACTTCAGACCACTCACCCTCTCGCTCTAATTAATACAGTCAAAGCGAGACAACGCTAGGTTTTTAACTCCGTCCTAAATGTTTTCTTTAATGACACAGGTTATATAATGATTTCTAAGAAAACGTTTATTTTGACTAAATTTACATTTTATTTGTTACAGGTGGTAACTTCTACTGGCTTAGATTGCTTCAAAATAATAAAACAATTTCTATAAGATAAATTTGCAATTTCAAAGTGTGTTACATAATTAAAATGCAGTCAAGGATAAAAAAATCAACTGAATATTGTCGAACTAAATTTCGTGTTCGTGTTTTTGTGAAAGTAAGCTAGATATCTAATACAAAGTGAACGACACAAATGAAATAACAAACGAAAGTAGTGGTTAGAATAGATTGATTAATAACATCGTTCTACGTCTTTTGGGATCCATTACTCAACAGAAATGCAAGACATGGAGGTAAGCAATTTATTAGTATTATAATTTGGGCGTATCGGAAATATCAGGATTACTTAAGATGACGGTTACCCTTGACGCTATTGCGATCAAATTGAAAAAGTTTTGAAATTAATTACTCTTTGAATTTGCATAGTAATGCTTTGATTTTAAATACTTTGTAATGTTTATTCAAAGGTAAGGCTGTTTTTTTCAGTAAAAACACAAAATGCGTCTCAATTTGTAAAATATAAAATTTTGTAAATTGCGGCATATTGCGGCCGTATTGGAAAAATGCGTCAAGGGTAGAGGGGCTGGTTGGCCATGCCGTGTTTATTCAGAATAAGATGAGAATGATTAAAAAAAAAATTGTTAGAGAACTGTGGAATGATGTGAAAAAAATATTTTATCTACACTCATGTCGTAAGATTCGAATTATGATCTTAAAAGTTGACACATAAGACTGAGTATTATTTCACAGACAACTATAAAAATTAAAAAATTAAATTACGATACAAGTTTTGTATGAGAGTTTCTCCCAACCTGTATCGTAAAATATCTTTTTTTGCTATTACGATACACTTCCGGTGTAAATACTCTTTGCTGATACACTTCCGTAAACTATTCTGTGAATCGAGCACTGGCTGTACGTAAGTATGACTTCTTTGCCTATATACCAAATGGAACAAATAAAAAAAAGCGTCCGCTTTATTTTTTTTTATTTGTGACATTTGTGTTTACTTTGGATTTGTTTTGCCGCCATTATTAGTTTACATTTTTTTCTGTGCCGTTCCGTGACAATAAACAAAAAAAATGGAAAATGATAAATGAGTGAAGATAAATTAGTGTATGCAACTGCATATAAGACGATATTAGAATACTCGTGTGATACTATTATCATACTCGGCTTCGCCTCGTATTCTAAGAATCTCTCTTATATGAGAGTTGCATAAACTACTATTATTAAATTATTTATAATTATTTTTTATTTTAAACAAAATTACAATAAATGGAACTTGCGGCAGAAGTAGTTGGTGTCTGCATTTATATATTGCGTAAACAGATGGCGTTACTTGAGTCAAGCTCGTAACAGTATTTTGATAGCAACAGTTGAAGGCGGTGGCGGCGTCACGCGAAATCGGGACAAAATTGGGTCTCGTCGGATGTCGGGACACGAAGGTCCATAACGGTGACAGTCCCGATATATCGGGACGGATGGCAACACTACCACCGCAAATCGTCAACCCGTAGTGGGCACCCCGAAAAATCTCTCTCTAAAAGAAGGCTTTATTTACCCAGTGGGACTTGTAGAGGCTACATCTCACATCTATCTTACAGAAGACGCTCTTTACGTGAGATACGTCACTTCTCTGCGCGCCGCTGCCTAATAATACAATTAATTTACTTAACATGTTGCATAGAAGTAATTGGGTAATTCTACGGCAGTGCTGAATTTATGCAATTCCCGTGGCATTTTTTATTTAAGGGTTTTCAGATAATTTGATGTTCTCACATTACTTTAAATCACATTAGTAACAATTTTATTGTTACATGATTATAAAATTGTTACTAATGTGTTATAAAGTAATGTGAGAGCATCAAATTATCTGAAAACCCTTAAATAAAAAATGCCACGGGAATTGCATAAATGCAGCTCTGCCGTAGAATTACCCAATTACAGTTATTTGCTTGGCGATCTATCAGCTTTTAATAGCTTTTATTTGCCTTCATTAACAGAAGAGGTAATTAAGCCACAACAAAAGCAAGTCTTAATTTTATTTGCTTTGAGTAATTATGCTGATTTAAACGATTCTTATCACTATTATTGAGTCAAAGAAGCTAAGCATGTGCGCGAAACTAGTAGTTTAGTTGCTCTAAGCTAAGTTTTGAATCACATTATGCAATTTGTAGAGTAGTTACGATGATTTTAGCACTGCCGTTGTACGGTTCACGCTTGACCGTACTAATCGCGGCCTTACGCGCGCTCTACTTTATAGTTAGAGAGCTGGTGACCAATCGAGATATTTTTTCGTACAAGGCTAGGAGTTGGTAGGCTGATAGAGTAGACTTCGCTGAGTCTGGGAAAAATATTTTTTTGGCACGGTCGCGGTTGAAAGTTAGATTTTTTCGACTTTGAAAGTTTAAATGTATGGGTTCAGTATATTTTTTTTGTCGTACAAGGCTAGAAACTTCCAGGTTAGTTGTTGAGACTCCGTTGAACAAGAAAATATTTGTTTTTTTGGCCAAGTGTTGTTGAAAGTTTGATTTTTATAACCCAAAAATTCACACTTTCTAGGTTATAAAAAACAATATTTCTACCGCGTTTGGCTAGTAATAAATAGTGATTTCGTGATCAGCGGAGACTAAAAAGGCAGCCCAAAAACTCCCAGCCTTGTAGACAAAAAAGAAATGACTCAACCCATACATTTAAACTTTCAAAGTCGAAAAAATCTAACTTTCAACCGCGACCGGACCAAAAAAATATTTTTCCCAGACTCAGCGAAGTCTACTCTATCAGCCTACTAACTCCCAGCCTTGTACGAAAAAATATCTCGATTGGTCACCAGCTCTCCAACTATTATTAGACTAACGTCAGCAACTTTAGTACCTAAACGAGTTAACATTATTAAGTAAATATAGCACTTAGGTAGAATTCAATTGACACTCCAAGTAACCACATCTACGAGAAAATACTACCCAAATTATCCCATGTAACTACGGAATAAAACAGTGATTGGACTTCTCATCTTTTACTCTCGCCATCCACAACAACAACTACTACAGGGATCCATCTCAAGACCCACACACTACGAGGTGGCCCATACAGCCGTCTTTAGAATCTCTGAAGCAAATAAATTACCCTATTTCTGGATAAGAACCAGACATAATTTTAGATACACACCCTCCAACCCCTTCGATTTTCAATTCCCTAGATTTATAAATTATGATGGCCTCTACTTAGGACACAAAAGAGGCACACTACATCCACTCCCTGGAGAAACAAAGGGCCCGAATGTGGATCTAGCCACCCTGCTTGTGCTTTGGTAACGACTTGAAAGTGGCAGGGGAAAAGTAAAAAAAGCAGAAAGGGGGAAAGAACCAAACAGGGGGGTTACCCTTGACGCTATTGCGATCAAATTGAAAAAGTTTTAAAATTAATTTCTCTTTGAATTCGTATAGTAATGCTTTGATTTTAAATACTTCGTAATGTTTATTCAAAGGTTAGGCTGTTTTATTCAATAAAAACACAAAATGCGTCTTAATTTGTAAAATATTAAAAGTAAAAAAAGTAAGATGTAGCCTGTACAATTGTACATGTCCCACTAGCTGGGCAAAGGCCTTCTCTGAGAGAGAGTTCGAGCTTAATCACCACGCTTGCTCCATGCGGGTTGGCGATTTTTGCGTTGAGGGTATAATGCCTCACACGCTCAGGTTTCCTCACGATGTTTTCCTTCACCGTCAGCGAGTGGTATTGCTACTACAAATTCACAAATGTACGTAACTTTGAAATTAAACAAAGTCATAGATACATGCCAGCACCGGGAATCGAACCGAGGACCTTTCGCTTCAGAGTCCACTGTCCACTTGTAAAATATTAAATTTTGTAAATTGCGCCATATTGCGGCCGTATTGGAAAATTGCGTCAAGGGTAGAGGGGCAGACCGGCACACTACTGCCGTCGAAATCTGGGCCCTTAGCCTGTAACACAATGGTGCCAAAATGGGCTGTCAGGTGACGACTTCAATTACGATTTGCTAACGCTGTCTGTCCTTTTAATGTTTTTGTAGTGCAGCAAAGAATATTTTGATTGTAATTCTAGAGGATTAGTTCTCTGGTTGCAGGAGAAAAACGAGGAGAGCCGGGTTTTGTCCTTCTGCCGGGACGCCATTGACCCGCCATTGCGTTACAGGCTAAGGGCCCTGGTGTCCTGCCCGACCAGTTACGGTAGGTGATTGGAAGTTTGTTTCGGCGCGTCGCACACCGTTGCACTTGTACTCTCTACTGGCCACTCTGTCATTCTTCTTCTTTGCGTGTCATCTATTCTCCTATCGGAGGTTTTGGCTATCTCGTCCTTCGAAGCTGCCCAACTATCCTTGACCGATATAAATTGTGCTTCAGGGTGTGTTAGTTACAAAAACTATTCTTCTTCTTCTTGTAGTGCCGTCTTCTATCGGAGGTTGGCAATCATCTTGGCTATTTCTTCCTTTGAGGCTGCCAAACGGAACAAGGAGCTCGTGGATTTTTGGTACCAATGGCATAGGTTCTCAAGCCATGATATCTTGGGTCTTCCAGGTCTCCTTCTGCCTGGTATCTTCCCTTGGATGATTAGTTGAAGGAGTCCATATTGGGTATGGCGCATTATACAGGGTGTTAAAAGACCGCCAACAAAGCGGGAAACCACGTATTGTCCTCATCATAAGGAACATTTTTGCTCAAGAAACTATGCCTGGGAAATCAACGGTTTCCGAGATATTGAGGTTCAAAGTCGGACTTTTCAAAACTTTTTTTTTGCAGAAATGTATTCAGTATCTAGTTCTTAACATACCTCTTCAAGAAGCCATATCAAAATTATGAATATTTCTTACAAAAAACGACGTTAAAATTGCAACCCGCAATGTATTCTTAACATCGGCACTTCAAGCTTAAGTAACATAAACTTATACCTACGTTTGCGCAATATGACTTTTGTGCGTTACACGTCCATTGCGTGATAAAATATTTTTCAAAATTATAACCTCAATAATCAAAATCATTTCCCAGCAATAGTTTATCAAAAAAGTACTTTGTTTTGGTGTCTAGTATTCGTGGCTTTCGGGTCTGTTGGCGGTCTTTTAACACCCTGTATACAAAAACTATTAGCAATCCTAATCCCACAGGTGGAGTACACGTGGGTGATGGACTTCAACCGCAGCCTGCTCGGGGCGTCCACCGTCCTGGTCCCGCGGAAGCCTACACCGAGCACGCCGGCGGAGAGCATGCCGCAATGGGCGCACAACTGCTGGGTCTGCCTCTTCGCTGCCATGCTGGTCATTGCCATTGGAGGCAACGCGATCGTCATCTGGATCGTGGTTGGTAAGTTTTCCGCTGGTCATCTAAAATGGCGTTGAAAAAAGAAAGTGCAATAGGTCTCACAACCAGCGCCGCCAATGAAAAAAAAAAAAATCTTCTTTTTGGATGCGTTTTTAGCAAAAAACGCTCCTGCGATTGGCCACTTTTGGCGTTAATCGATTGCATTCGTAGGTTCTAGGATCTGGAATCCAAACCTTAGGTCCTAAAAATAGTTAAGCCTCGCGTTGACAAATCGCAGGAGCGTTTTTTGCTAAAAACGCATCCAAAAAGATATGTTTTTTTTTTTCATTGGCAGCGCTATTTGTACGTCGTATTTCGTCTTAACTTCGCTAGCACACTCATCCCTCATATCACCACTGTAGGCTACCCCATCGTCACCTGGATCGTTGTTGGTGAGTGCTTCTTACTCCAAGCATGCCCCAGTAGGCGCATAATTACTTGGATCGTTGTTGGTGAGTGCTTCTTACTCCAAGCATGCCCCAGTGGGCGCATAATTACTTGGATCGTTGTTGGTGACTGCTTCTTACTCCAAGCATGCCCCAGTGGGCGCATAATTACTTGGATCGTTGTTGGTGAGTGCTTCTTACTCCAAGCATGCCCCAGTGGGCGCATAATTACTTGGATCGTTGTTGGTGAGTGCTTCTTACTCCAAGCATGCCCCAGTGGGCGCATAATTACTTGGATCGTTGTTGGTGACTGCTTCTTACTCCAAGCATGCCCCAGTGGGCGCATAATTACTTGGATCGTTGTTGGTGAGTGCTTCTTACTCCAAGCATTCCCCAGTGGACGCACCATTGCTGAGTCTGCCTTTTCGCTGCCATACTTTTCATCGCCATCGGAGGCAATCGTCATCTGGATCGTTGTTGGTAAGTCTGTTAGCGAATAGACAGGGTCTTGGTTTCAGATACAAAAAGGTAGTTAGGTTTATTATTTACTCTACTAGCTATACATGAAGTTGCTTGGCCTTAGATAAAAGAACTTAGCACTTTGCTATCTTGCGGGATCGACTGCCTAGCGAGCTTACGTATGCTTACTAATCGTTTCGAGAGACTATTAAGTCGACTTAAGACTATTGTATTAACACCTACAATCGAGCTGGAAGATCCTACTAGTAATTGTTCATCGGATGTAATTAGTTAGTAAGCGCACTGTGCAATATAATTATCTACCTAGATAATTTAAATCCTGCTAAGGAGCTTAAATACGATACCTCGTAATAAGATAAGAGGGACGTAACTATCTCTCAAAGCAATAAGCTCAAGCTGAAGCTACGTATAATTATTTTGTAAAAGAATAATACAATATTAAAAAGAATTGCTTCAAATCGTAAAACCGTAAACCCGCAATATTAACGCCACAAAGATACATCAAACAGCGGTTTGATGTGACTTTGTTGCGCTGAGACCTAAGGTATTCAAGGTTGGGGCTAAATCTTCGAGGCTAAATCACTTATCATATCAATCATCCTTTTATATCCCTTCTTTTGTATGCGAATAAATGCCGAATAAAATACGATCCTAATGTTGTTTGTGAATGTTATTTATACAGTGAACGTTTCGATAAGCTCTAAATGTTATTTTCGGAACGGATGGAGTTTATCGTTGAAAATGCAGAGATATTACACTCATCAATTGATGTACGTACACCATTAAAAACATATGACAAACTATACCTTCGTTTACGGATCCTTTTACGGAAAACTTAAGTGGGATATCAGCTATTAGCTATCTCAAACATATTCTCAACTCTCTCAAGTCATACCCAAGACAAACCGTTGTCAACCGTACCTTGTTGAAGTTAAATGGAGATTTCGAAGCTGACGTCTTATTACGTAGATATGTGAAAGTTTGTGTTAACGTTGGTTTTGTGAGTCGCTCGCTAAACTTTGATAATAAGTAACTCGGTAGTTGGTAGAAATTAGAGAGGCGCCTTACGATTTTATCATATGAACGATTTGTTGAGTCATGAAATCTGTCTTATAAAGACCAGGGGCTTAATTGTCTAACTTTTGAATCTATCGAGATCCCTTTCAATTTGGCGTTTGAAGGGTGCTGACGAACTTCACACTGCATTTAATTTGACACAAACTGTCATAGAAAGCGATTGAGATAGGGATTTGGATTGCGACTCGATTTTGAAGGATATTGAGTGAAGAAAATAGCAAAATCGTTCACTCAATATCATTCACTTTGTATGGCGTTTGACTCGTTCGTTCTGTTAGCGATTGTGATTTAAAACTTAGACGATTCCATTCTAAAGTCGCAATCATGATCATGATTCCTATACCCTGGAAAGGGATCGCGATAGATTCAAAAGTTAGACAATTAAGCCCCAGTAGTTCGCTAACAAATGTGAACTCGTGACCCCATATCTCGGCAGCCCCTCGTCATATTTAGCTCATGTCCAACTTATTTTTTGGTATCATTTACCCGTCTGTCAAATTTCATGATTCAATCAACAATACTCAAGTTATCGTCGAACAAACATTCATACATACAAACGCCGTATTGTTCTAATAGACTTGGAGAACTTCACACATTTTATTGTTGTACTTTCATAATTTATACTAATCAAATTGGCTCCAAATGTAATGATAGTTGGATAGATACCTAAGTTGCTAAGATGATAACAAAGCAAGGTACCTATGTTACACTCCATAAAGTTGTTTTTTATTTGGCTACCCTCAGGGTATTCTCGTTAGAAGTAGACTATAAATTGAATAAAAAATAATCAGGCAGTAAGCAGTACGAAAGCTTAAGTTCAAAACTTCCGCTTCCGCAAACTAACGAATTGTTAAGTGTTCTTGAACCGTTTACTAACTTAATTTGTGCTGGTAACTCAGAATCTAAGCCTGCTTGCTTTCGAATAACTTCACAGTCTAATACCGGAAATACTTTCATTTTTCGTGATTTTTATTTAATTTTGTTGTTCTTTGTTTCCCTGATAATAGTTTTACCCAAGTTTACAATCCTGAACACCTTGTGCTTGTTCCTTGTTTAACCTATCGCCACCCAATACTGAGTTTACGTCTCTTCCTATGCACTCTATTATTTTCAGTTTTGGACACACTTTTCTCATGCAGTTTTTCTCTACCTCCATGGTGCCCTAAATATGTATGCAATATGTACTTTATTCTGGCAAGTTCTTAATTGTACTAAATTAAAGCTACTAGAAATCTCTATGTCTCTCTATATATTCTTTATAAACTTTAGAACTTTGAAATATCTACTTAGTTTATACAATTATTGCTTTTGGAATATTTTTGTCTACTATACCTGCGTTGGTCATAACTTTTTGGGACCCAGTAACAGCGGGACCTAAATTTTGATCGTCCAAGGCGCTATCGTTATGAGCTAACGGCTTCTTCAAAACTCACTTCTTATCTGCGGACATTAAATATTATACCTCCAGCTCTCAAGCCATCTGGAAAGCTTTATAATGTTTTTAGTATTCATATTGGTTTATTTTTATCTGTACTTATCTCCCAAAAGAATAATATACATAAGAAGGCTAAATTTTTTCCACAAGTCATGAATTTTACAACGCTTTGCGTGGGGTGTCAGTGGAGTTTATTGAAATTGCTTTTTTTAAACACTTCTCGTGCTGCTTTTTGTTTTTTCTAAAGCACTAACCTGTGCTAGGGAATATTTTAAACATTTATATTTGAAAAAATTCACTCAGGACAGGACTTGAACCAGCAACCTCTCGCACACCGTGCAGGCGCTCTACCAATTGAGCTACCGAGTCAAGTAACTGTAGATTAGTGTAATCACACCAGGTGGCGCCCCCCGTCCAGTAGATGGAGACAAGTTACTTGACTCGGTACCTAGCTCAATTGGTAGAGCGCCTGCACGGTGTGCAAGACGTTGCGGGTTCAAGTCCTGTCCCGAGTGAATTTTTTCAACTTATTATAAATGTTTAAAACGTCTCGCGCTACAGGGAATAGTAGCAAGATGTATTTTGAGGATTTAATAAATTTACCTTTTCACAAGACGTGAACCTTCAACCTAAAGTGTGGTTTATTTTGGTAAAAGAAAAAACCCTTACCAATAACATGAATAATTTCAAAAAATCTACATAAAGATGTAAAATACCTCAGGCTAAATCTGAAATTGATAACAGCGGTACATAAAAAAACAAGGGCCTAGAACTTTCTAACTCTTCACAAAGTCTTTGATATCATAACAGCCCTTTGATATCTTGACGAGATGTTTTGCCGGTTTTGCGGAAACTTGTCTTCTATTGTTTCCTGTTGTTTCTTCATTAGCACTTTCAGTATTTTATCTTTTCTTTAAATTTAGGTTGTTTAAGTTAAATGTATTTCTCAAGTTCGCAACAGGAGTTTTGTACTAAAAACACAAAACTAGAAAGGTAGTTTCGAAAGGGAGGGGGTGCAAGAGCGCGTGGGGTTTAAATACAGGGTGTCCAGTAAGCGATGTGACAACGTTCGGGAGGTGAAAGCTTGGGTCATTTTAGATTAGCGAAATTTGACATGAAAGAAAATCTCAACGTTTTCGAGTTATTAGGATTTCAAGAAAGAAAAAAAAAAACTTTCTTAAGTCAAACTTTTGCCTGCTTGTCCCTATCTCTGGCTGGGAGGACTTTGGACTCGGTGACAGGCAACGAAATGAGTTTCTGTTTGATTATGGATATGTGATGTGACTGAAAAAATACTCTCCGAATGGCAAAGAACGCAAAGACAGCTCCAATGGAATACATCTTAACCAGTCACTATGAAATAATAAAAAAACATTTAAAAAAGAGGCACACTACATCCGACACCTTGTCTAAACAGGGTGCCCCCGACCTAAACCAATCTTTCTCTTTCTCTACACAGCACACCGGCGCATGCGCACAGTAACCAACTACTTCCTGGTGAACCTGTCCTTCGCTGACCTCATGATGGCCTCGCTCAACTGTCTCTTCAACTTCATCTACATGCTCCACAGGTGAGATATCGTACCGGTTACGCTAAAAGGCCTTTGCATCTACGTAATAAGATGGTTTATACAGCGTCCAGTGGCACCTTCACTCAAACTGGACGGATGAAGAGACCCCTCGGCGCTGCAGTGCCTGGGACATTATTTTAGATGGATAAGATTTGCCCAGCACCTATACTATCCTGACAACTTAGTCGGCCTACACCAAACTTCTCTTTAATTTGGTCAAAATAACTTGTCCTTTTCCAATTTACGGGGAGTCCTACTAGGTAATTACTATTTTTTTGATTTTTTGTGGGTTCTATGACACAGATATAAAATTGACTATAACATTGTGCAACAGGAAAGAAATAGCCATCGTTTGCAGTAGTTCCATTGATAGTTAGTTCCATAAAACGACAGCAAATTAACATGCCTACAGCACCCGAGGTACTTTCAAATTCTACAGAAACCAGTCTCTGTTTAGTACTGTTGTCCACTGTTTAGTAGGCCAATATATATATTTTTATTTAAGGGTGGACGATAGCAACGTGGCGGGAAATTCAAAATTTTCACAGTTTTTTACATTTTGTAGCTAAACTGAGCTATTTTTGTTCATAATAATTTCCCACCACGCTGCTATCTTCCAGCCTTAATTATTTTTTCACAGTTTGATTTTTGTTTTTTATTATAATTATTTTTGCGACATGAATGCAGCAGTGTTGAATAAAATACAGAATTTATTGTAATTAAAATGTCCAATCAACTCACTTACGTAAATCTACTCCGATGGCCGGTTTTACGTTTCAATAATGGTGAATAATGCATGTCATTAATTAACATCAAGCGGTATCAGTTTTCGTCAAATTAATCAGTTTGTTTTTAGCCAACCATATTTAGTTGTCATGTTGTCATAATATTTTTGGAATGCAATATAATTTTAATAGAATCTATAAATTATAATATGGCAACACGGATTCTCATTACATTAAACATCCGGGATAGCCTAGTTTCTCATCTGCGCCTCAGTAAAAAGCCAGTATAAGTAGGTAGTATAAATAACTTCAACTCTCATCGAATGACCTTTGGTGCAGCAGACTAGAAATTTAAATATGCATCACAGGGGTGGGAATAGTTGTACACCTTTCTTATGCAACACCTATAATAAGGGTGGTATTAATAGTCGTCTGAGATCACCTACTTGAGCTCGATCTCAAGTAGGTGAACTCAGAAAGGTCAAATGCTAATGTCAAGCCTTGGCTAATGTTAAACTTGAGTAGCTGACAGCATATTAATAGACACTATCTTGAGAATGACATTGACATTAGCCAAGGCTTGAAATAAGCATTTGACTTTTCTGAGATCACCTACTTGAGTTCGAGCTTGAGATGACGACTATAAATGCCACCCTAAGTTAAAATATTGATTTCAGATCGTTTTTCCATTGCGTTAATAATTAAATTGTTAAACACGGCACGTATTATAGCGTTTGTTTTACGTACATACTACCGTTGTTATTGTTACTTGGGACTGAAAAAAAAAACAGCTGTGTATTAATTAAGCTTTCCATCAGTGTGAAGATTTTTGTAAGTGCCCGTTGAGGCATATTCTTGGCGGTTGTTTCTGGCGAAAATGCTTTAATTGCATTACAGTTATTCTTCAATTGAATGCTGTGTGAAAGTTTGCTCCAAACGCCATTTTGGCTAGATGGAACAAATAAAATAATATAGCCAAATAATTATGACTAATTATGACTTGGAGCATAGATCTTTGGCTACGGCCAATCTACGGCTACTGTTCTAGGACCTAATTTTTTTTTTATTTGCTGCTTTTTTTTGTTTACTTGTAGGCTCTAAAACTAAGTCACTGAAGTGCCGTCTGGTTGTGTAAGGTCCATTTGCGTCAACCAGGGTTAGTTAGCCATTTAACTCTAAGTTAACATGAATAATTGTATGGAAATGTCAAATTAACCCAGAGTTACTTGGCTAGCCCTGCTAGACGCAAGTCCACCTAAGACACCTGTAGCGACCTACATGCGAACAGAGTCCGCCCCTGCAAGTTCGCGTTGCGGGCCACAGCAGGGGCGGACCTGCAGCCGGACCAGAAATCTATGCTGGTTCGGCCGTCACTACAAAAGAGTATCAGTTTGTTTATCAGTGGTGTAGATTAGTGCAAACTCATCACACCAGATGGCGCCCCCCGTCCAGTAGACGGAGACTAGTTGAAGAAATTCGCATCGACAGTTACTTGACTCGGTAGCTCAATTGGTAGAGCGCCTTCACGGTATGCGAGAGGTTGCGGGTTCAAGTCACTGTCCCGAGTGAATTTTTTCAACTTATTATAAATGTTTAAATTAGTATCAGTTTTGTCAAACTAAGCTTGCGTTTCCTTCGAAATAAATAAATAATTTATGTGGGAAAAGCCCACACACCCTCTGCAGACAGTCGGTACCTATTGTATGGCTTTATCTTTAGTGTTCATTGAGTTTGTGACATACGACAATGAGCATTACGTAGAGCCAGTGAGATTGTATTCAATGTTCGGTACCTACCTATCTGTATCTACACTACACTGTTCATTTTGTTTTCACTACGATAAAATATAAGATGTTCCTGAATTACAGTGTTTCTACAGATGATGGTGAAACGTCCTGAGTCAAGTCAAGTCAAGTCAATAGGTTTTATTCAATATGCCATAAATAAATTATTTACATTGAACTTCAAAATAGGTATTATCAAAAGTAAAAAAAGTATATAAATCAAATACTTATTACTATCTAATACTAAGTAAGTATCTAGCTACTTTTTTTTCTCCAGCTTCACTAGCTCTGATCGTTCTTGGAGAAGAAGCATGGTAAAGAAACTCCAAGGATCTCACATAAGTATATACGACTTGAATCAATTCTAAATGCGCCGATAAACGCCATTTTAAATGCGCCTTAGTCTGTAACTCAATGGTCCCTCGATAGGCTCCCAATTGTAGGCTTCAATGGACAATACATCATTTATTTTTGATAGAGATTTTATTGAGGAAACCTGAGCGTATGCGGCATTATACCCTCAACGCAAAAATCGCCAACCTGCACTGAGCACGCGTGGTGATTTAGCTCGTACTCTCTCTCTGAGAGAAGGCCTTTGCCCAGCTAGTGGGACGTGTACAATTGTACAGGCTAAGTACAAGTACAAGAGATTTTATTGGTTTTTCAGGAATTATACGTATTTTTTCTTTTGTTGATCTTCCTGTAAAAAAAAGTGTTACTTATCATGTCTTTGTCATGCTAATAGGTACCTATTCTGTGTTATTGTTCCCCAGCTGTCAAAGCGTTTGTAATTTTTTTTGATATTTTATTATTTTTTTGTCTGGCAAAAGGTAATGGTGTACAAGCTGTATAGCCGCGCCTTTTTTTAAATTTAGCAATTTTCCAATTATTTTCTCTGAAATAATTAACAATGCAGAAAAAAATTCGAGTATTTTTCTTGAAAAATGTTTTTTAATTCAGATTCAAATTACGTTATTTCGATATATTGTCCATTACGATTTATTAATGCTGTCTGTCTTTTTAGGTTTTTCTAGTACATCAAAGAAGATTCTGATTCTAATAAAATTCACTTATTGTAGGAGAAAAACTAGGAAACCCCAGTTTTGTCCTTCTACTGCAGGGTGCACTCTAAGTCGGTGGCGAAACTTTAAGTAGGCTGTCTACTGATCAATACAAACAACATGTACTAAAGTCTAATTCTTCATTCAAGATAGTACACTGACGTTTACGGTGTGACCAGTCTCCGGTGAAAATTAAATAGTGTGGTGACAAAAAGTTTGACATGAATCGAATTGCGCAATCGATATAATCGATTTATAGGCCGATTGATGAAAAGATTATTATATGAAATTAACTAAAAACTTATTAATTAGTAATGAGAAAGTGTGTTTTGGTCCACTTTTTTTGAGGAGTGTTAAATGCGTTAAAAATTGTGTTTTTTAAATAATCTATGGAAATATTGCATTCCGAACGTTTTTTTTCCGTCCAGAATTCCTGACGCACATGCGGAATTTCGTATTTCGCTTTTTTTTGTGACTGAGCTGAATCGCACAACGAGTGGAATGCATCACTATTACAATAAATATGGCAACATTATTTTGCAAAGTGACAGTTAGCATCTGTCAGTTTACTATCCTGAATAAAGAATTAGACTTTAGGTGGCAAACATAATTGAGCGAAAAAAATATCAGTTGTTTCATACATTTGACGCAGTACTGAGTTGGCCTTTTGTATGGAACAGCAGATATTTTTTTCGCTCAATTTTTTTACCCACCTAGTACAATTGTTTGTATTGATCAGTAGACTGCCTTCATAAAGTTCCGCTATCGACTTAGAGTGCACCCTGTAGTAGGGACCTATCGACACGCCATTGGAATAGCCCGGTCCAAACCAAACGACCGTTATCCATACATTAAGGTCCTGCCGCACGCGATTGGAGCGCGCTGGTTCGTCCGGTCTGGATAAGCCTAGTGATCTATCGAAACTTAAATAAGATTCCAGTCTTACGCCGGGTATAAAGAAGTTTTCCAATTACTGCTGTCTCCCCTGGCAATAAAATTAAAAAAGTTTTCTACGAGAAGGAGTACCTATTAATTCTATCTTTGTTAAAAGGTGAAAATATACCCTGCCTCCAGCATAAGAGTAGTATACAAACGTAGTTCAGGTTTAATTTCTAAACTACAGGCTGGATTTTGCTGAAACTTGGTTTATATCAGTAGATGATCAATACGGATGTTTGCAAATAGTTTTTATAATAAAAAAAAATTGCCTGAAAGAAATTAGAGAGATGCGTTTTTCGCGCCGAAAAAAGGGGTTACTTTCAGCTGTTATTTACTTACATTATTACACTGTCTATTTGAGTCCAACTACCTTGGGAACGTAAATAATGTGTTGCACTTGTCAGAATTTTTTTTTTGAAATATTTAATAAAATGTAGAAATGACAGCTGAACTACGAAAAAATTTGGGACAATAGATCTATTACATTACAACTACAACTAGTTACTCGCGAAAGGACACGAACACACGTAGACTCATACAGCCGCATTGCCTCTCACTTTTCTCGCGCCCCGTCTCGCTCTGGGTGAAACAGCTAATAGAAAACGGTGTTTCACGCGCTTGGCCATCGCCGAAAATGTGCAGTGCTCTAAAAAAGTTTAAGTTTAAAAAGTATGTATACATGCTGTATATCTACGTACCAACGGCTGAATCGTGTGCACCTCGAATTTCGGTACATTTTGGAATTCAGGTAGGTAACTTTAGTAACTACACAAAGGGTAATTACCCGTGTTACCTACCGTATAACTGCTCTATTCCTATATTGTGCCACCGATCAATAATAAAATTGTAGTTGACATCTTCTATTTTGGTGCAAAAAGTGCAAAGACTATAGACACTAGAGAGGATTGGACGCATTACCCTCAGACTTGGATCTATAAATCCTCAGATAATAGTCAGACCAGCAAAAACCTTGGCATCAACCGAGTAAACAAGTCTATAAATAACTACTTACTAAATAAAATAAAAAACAAATACCCCCAACATTTTAGCTTCAAATTAGCATATTTCACAAACGGCTGAACCGATTTTGATGTAAGAACTCGCTAGGAAACCAGCTTTCAATATTAAAAACCACATCTAAATCAGTTCAAGGCTCTTAAGAGCTACGGTGCCACAGACACACACACACATAGCGTCCAAACTTTTAACACCCATCTTTATGTATCGGGTGATAAAAAGAGAATGCTGTGCAAAACATAAATACCGTGTGGAAAACAGCATGCGTCTGCAAACAAATACATCTGTCTGAACTGTTCTAAGTAGGAAGAAATGATTCGGCAATTTATTGATATAGAGTTGGCAGAAAGTTTTTGTTATGATATATTCCCGGTAGATCATAAAAATATACGAACAGAAATATGTGTATTTGGAAAATGGATAAATGCATAAGCGCATAACAGATTTTTGACAAATACTAAGTAGGTAACAAGAAAGAATATAACTATGCTAGCTTTGGGAGATAACTACTAATAACATCCACACCTCCGTAGTAGACTCGTAGCGCTCGCTACGCGCGCTACGCTCTCGTAGCGGCGTAGAATGTTCGTAGACTGTTCGTAGCATGAATCGATAGATCAAATAGCGCCGCCGATGAAAAAAAATCATAATATCTTCTTTTTGGATGCGTTTTTTGCTAAAAACTCTCCTGTGATTTCTCAACGCGAGGCTTAACTACTGGGCCTTAATTTTATTCTATCTACAGAATGACTTTTGCACGTTACAATATAGGTTTGTCTTAAAAAAAATACTTTTCATCTCCCACGCTCGGAAAGTTTGCTATTACTAGTAACTTGCGATCGTGTAAAATCCAAATTTAAACTATCTGCATTTTTGTGCGCTTCGAAATTTGAACTCCACGCCCTATTAAAAAGAAATCTAAGGAACTCCTTTAACTTGTAGCGTTGCCTAGCAACGGGTTGTTGATTTTATGACACTTCAAGGAGACACGATTTGTAATCAACAACCCGCGTCTTGAGCTTCTGAATACCTCGCTACGCTCAGGTAAATTTTTTTGAACCACGCGCTACGGTCGTGGCTCAATTTTAGAAACCTTCGCTAGCTCGGTATTCAATACAAGCACTCGCCGCAAACAATAATTATGCATTCTTGCATAACAAATAACTATTGTTTCGCAAAAAACACTGTATTAGACAAAAAATACGGGATTTGGGACGCTCAAAATGTTTGAGCTTTTATGAATTTCGAAAAAGAAACCTAATAAAAAGGAGGCAAAAATCTGTTTAAAATACGCAATTTTCAACATGCATCGGTTAGATAACCAATCCTCATAACTTTACTGTAAGTTCGATTGCGCGCAGCAGAATATGATTCACGGGAAATTATCGGTAACACAATTTTGTTTGCTCCAACTAGTAAGTAACTTTTCTCAGAAAAATATAAAATCTGGTACTTTAAATAGGACTAAACCTAAATTGCAAAAAAAAGTAACAAAAATGTTCATTAAACATTGGAGAATTGGAGATCCTTCAGGCTTCCGTTTGTTAATAATTTTGTGACATCATGTATTTTTGCGGCAGTGTTTTATTACTTGTATATCTTAGCCAGGTTATATGCGTCCCTTTGCCAAAAAACTTAACGAGGAAGCACACAAAAAGCTCTTGGTTGACTGGACCCATTTTGTTCGTCAGCCGGCTGTGACATCATAAATCATAAGGTGACCTAGATAGACAGCGGGAATGCCTCAGCTAAGCTTCATTAATAGTGGCCACACTCACTTCACGTTGAAAAAGTAACTGAAAAAAGCAGACGAAATGTGAGAAAAACAAGACTCAGCGAAAATCTACCGTTCGTTTTAACAATTTTTTAAGTAGAAGTGGAGCAGAATATTTGTGAAAGCCTTCGTAGTCTGCTCTGTATTTTCTAAAATATTCACATAAAAATGACCGTTTTTAAATGTCAAAAAAAAATAGTTCATCTTCATAAGGACTATTTTAGAGTGTTTTGACGCTCAACGGTTGAGTGGATTTTTTAGGGAATCGAGGCGCAGTCGTTTTTGAATTCCTTAGAAATAATAAACTAATCGTGTTGAAAGCATCTTCAGTAAGCAGTCTGTAAGGAACAGATGATTAATTAGTGCAATGATTTATTTGGACCGATAGTACTTCAATGTTGTTTATTTTATTATTGCATAAAAAGACTCGTTAGAATTATAATCACAACTAAGGGTACTTACCAACTTTAGAGTTCTATACGAAATGGATCATTATAATGTTGGCTATATTTAGATTGCTCTCACTGGGTGCTGCGCAAAAAGCACGCGACTGGCTGAATGTAAATGAAAGATTATAGAGCGGCAGAGAGAGTAAATGGGAGGTGCAAATGTGTGGAAATGCATTTAGTTTTGCATCGCATTCCCATGCTCAGCATTTCTACTAACAACCGTTATCGTTTAGGTAGCCTTAAAAGCAAGATAAAAGACTACTACAGGGTGCACTCTAAGTCGATAGCGAAACTTTAAGTAGGCTATCTACTGATCAATACAAACAACTTTTACTAGGTGGTGAAAAAAATGGAGTGAAAAAAATTTCTGCTGTTCCATACAAAAGGTCGACTCAGTACTGCGCCAAATGTATGAAACAGCTGATATTTTTTTCGCTCCATTTTTGTCGCCACCTAGTACAAGTTGTTTGCATTGATCAGTAGACAGCCTACTTAAAGTTCCGCTATCGACTTAGAGTGCACCCTGTAGATGGGTTAAGAGACCATTTTGATGCTTAAGAGGAAGGTCTAGGCACACTAGCGCGCGGTATAGCGCCACCAATGAAAAAAAAAGATAAGACCTAGATTCCAGATCCTAAAACCTACAAATCTCGCACAAGAAAAAAAACGGCCACTTTTGGCGGTGGCGGAATTTATTTGTAGGTTCTAGGATCTGGAATCTAGGCCTTAGGTCCTAATAATAGTTAAGCCTAGGGATTCTCATTTAACGGCTCATTTCTAGCAAAAAACGCATCAAAAAAGAAGATAAATGTGTTTTTTTTGGCGGCGCTAGTGTTCATCTACTATGACATCCATGATCTTTCTTCCCTTTTGTAACAGTGGTTGGTGCATTTCTTTATAAATGGTAAGCAAGGTGCCTCCTTCTCTTACAACAGCCAACTGAGTCTGACTCGCACTTGACCGGTTTTTTTTAATCCTCTCGCCATTCCGCCTGAGATAAAATAGCCGCCACTGGCCGCGGGTGCAGCAATTGAGTTAGCTGTGGGTTGGAGGATGGGACTAGGTTGTTTAATGAGTTTCGACCACTTGTCAGTGGTTATTTGACGCTTGTATAGTATTTTTGTGCGGATGTAATTTCAGTGTTCAAGTTGCCCAGAATGGAACCAAGATTATTAGTACCATCTTTTTTAATAACAGTACTTGTGCAAAAAAGAAAACTTTGTAATTTATAGTGTAGGTAAAGTGCGAGGAGAAAATTATCGATCAAAAAATAATTTGCAAAACCACTTCAAACTCATGTATGAATAGGTGTCGAAAGTGAAATTATTGTCTTGTATATTGTTCAAACTTCCAAAACCAGCTCTTATGGATTTGTGATACCTGCGCTCGCTAACACTACCTAAAATGTAGGCGTTGGACGTTCTATGTGTAGGTACGGTCAGCAACAGTCCCCATGGCAGCTCTTACCGCGCGCGGCATAAGGGCGCGTATCGAACAAAAAGGGGTATCCTAGCGTGTGGCCGTCTGTACCCAAGTTCAAACTACGACGCCAATATCCACAAGCACTGTTATAATCAACATTATGAGTATTGAAGTTCATTATGCAGGAAATAGGGGGGAGGGTACAGCCCGGTACTTTTACCTATTTGCTATTTCAAAGTTGGTCATTCAATAAAAGTTGTTTTCATTGGGAACCGTAATTCCACCGGTTTTCTCAATCCTCTACAATAGAAAAGTCGTGTAGCATCCTATAGATGTCGCAAATTCTGAGGAAAATCACTGTTCACGGTTACAGGTATGAAATTCATCTTTATAAATATTGAAACCTGATATAATAAGAATCCGATTATACGTGAGGTTATAGTGGCTTCACGTAAAATGTAAGTCAAATGTGTCTTTACGTCTTCTTTTCTTCCAATATGATCACATTAAACTACTTGATATTCGTCACAGGTTGTATGAAGCTTCACGTGAATCAAAAGTGATGTCTATTTAGAACTGGTTTATTTTATCCTTCTGGGAAAGAAACTGAGGAAAATTGTGGTTATGAATACGATTTGTAGTCCCGCGCGCCGCATAAAAGCTCTGAAATTATCTCAATTTCATTATGTTCAGCTTCTAAATCTATACAGGGTAATTTTAATATAGCTTTTTTCTGAAATACGGCAACTTCTAAATTTGATTTCCATCAACTTTTCGAAAAGCTCGATCCTTTTTATTTATTGAACGTTTCTTATTATTTACTCTACCACCTTTCTAGCCTCTCCTGTCGCCTTAGCACGCGGGCCATTTGCCTACTCTCAACTGTCACCTTAGCCACATAACACTACTGAGGTGACAGTGAACAGTGGCTAAGGTGACAGTTGAGAGTAGGCAAAATGGCCCGCGTGCTAAGGGGGCTGCTCCTATTTGTTTCGAAACGTCAAAAAAAAAAAAGTTTGTTTGTATGGTAGGTAGGTAATCGTATGAGGTAGTGGCCACCCCTGGTGTCAGAGTTTTTAGGCCACCCAAAGGGTCTCTGACATGGAAAACCTAGGACAAAACCTAGACCATCAATCTTGTCTTGTTGGCTATAATAATATTATGATTTTGTCTCGCAATCGTGCTTAGTAAACAATTTAATGCGTAAGTTATTTGTTTTAGTTGAAGGAACTTTGGATTTATTTGTACAGTTTTTGTAGAGTAAGCCCGTGTATATGTTTCCTATTTTAGCCACACCTAGCTGGACATGAAAACATTTGCCAAATTATCTATTAAAAGTAAAAACACATTGTTTCAAAGATTAATTTTCTACTCTTGTCGATTTATTTTTCCAAGTGAGCTATTGCATTTTGTATTTTCTGCTCCTTGTCTTTACTAAAACAAAGGATACTTATTCTATTCGGTGTTACAAAGGATTTACAACTAACTGTCTTTCTTTTGTTTTCCGTTTAGCGACTGGGTGTTTGGCGCACGCTACTGTCAACTGAGCAACTTCATAGCCAATGTGACAGTCGCTGCCAGTGTGTTCACCCTTACCGGGATTTCCTTTGACAGGTAAGCCAGTCATTCTGAACTTAGTTTCTACTTAAGGTGAATACGAATAAATCCTGCCGCCGCCAAAAATGGACACTTTTGGCGGCGGCGGGATTTGTTCGTAGGTTCTAGGATCTGGAATATAAACCTTCGGTCCTAAAAATAGTTAAGCCTAGGTATTGTCATTTGACGCTTCGTTTTTAGCAAAAAACGCATCCAAAAAGATGAAATGTTTTTTATTTTTCATTGACGGCGCTAGTTGCACCTATAAATGGGCCTTAATATGAAATAATGTGCGCGCGCACATTAGCGCCACCAACAATGCAAAAAAAAAAACATTTTGGATGCAAGAATTTACGAATTACCTACACAAGTAAAAAAACGACAACTTTCGACGGTAACACATTTTATTCATAGGCTCTATGATCTAGGTTCTAATTTGTAAGTCTTAAAATAGGGGTTGATAACTGTAAAGTAAATTTTTTGCATCGTTTAGGATTAGGGCTTCACTTATTATTTATTAACGTCAGGATAGCCTTTATGTTTGAATAGTTATTGGTATCAATCTAGAAACAATATTAAAAAAAAAAAACAACTTGCGAAAAGGGTAGGAATACCGTTGAAATAAACGTAAGTCTGACTTACATACCAAGCTTGTGAAGCATTGGTCCTACTCGCTGGGCTAGGTTTTCCAGCAAGGACTGTAGGAACTTTAAAATTATTTAAATAAACAAGTAACAAAACCTTTATTAGAACGTAATTAAATACAAACTATGAATATGTGAACTAAAATTAAAATAAGCTAAACTAAAAGTAAAATTAAAAGAAACTAAAAATAAATAATGCTTACGCACCCTTAAATTTTCCAAAATACATATCAAATGCAAGTGCTTTTTTTTTGCTTTTAACGGTATTTATTGCTGTTATTATTAACGGAGTTAAAGATTTCAAAGAAAAATGTCTGTACCAAATTTTCGATTCTGCGTCATGCATTATACAAAACCAGTCAATTTCAAAGAAAGCGCGACAATACGTGTCATGCACGAAAGATGAAAGAAGAGCTTCCGACACAAGAATATGCTACCCACAGCCAATTTTGTGCTTTATTTCCCTGCAGACAGAGTTCTGCTTTAATTAACTTACCTACTGCTTCAAGCAGAACAAAGCAAGTTTAAATACAATAATTTATGCTTGCTTGGGTTCTGAATAGTTGTGTTTCTCTTTAATTTAAAATTTCTAAAGTAATCCTTCAAAGCGTGCCGTTGACTTTTAAAATTGCTTTTGAAATATTTATATTTAAAGAAAGAAAGCATTTGCTTTCCAAATACCCAACCAATAAATCTAAAAATCTCTATGAAAAGACGGCTATGCACACAATGAGAGAATTTCAAATTCGTATGCTGATTTACATAGTATCCTCCATCGGTTGGTGTTTTTAGAGTGCCTAGCGGCATAGGTGTTTTCACAGGGCCAACTATTGATGGTGAATAAATGAATGATAGCGTGGTAGATTTACAATTATTTTCAACCTGCAGTTGACCCAAATAGTATGATAAATACGAGCGTGTTGTTTATTTATTTGTATGACCACAAAACAACGTTTTTAATACTGTATTTAATTTTGTGGCTAAATTCATAGTACTTAATTACGATTGTCTTCTAATTATTTATCATTATAGGATAATTTGATGAAAATAGCACAGGCAGAGTGAGTGACAAAATACCAAGTGTTTAATTTTTCCTTTTATCTTTTATAGATATCGCAATCCAATACTCTCCATGTCAAAACGTAAATTCGGACGTTTATGTAAGAGTACATTTTAAAAACACTAATAGTGAATGTTAAAATAAATTGTAATGCAATTACTCAACCCAGAAAAGAACACAGCTCAAAGCTTTTTAAATTCTTCAAATGTCTTAAAAGCTCTAAGTAAATTCTAGTAACGTCTGCTCTAGAATCTAGTTCCTCCGAGCAGTCGCTTGCGTTTGTTTACTTTTAGATTGCGGCGTGCTTTTGTTTTGATTCTTTTCACGTCACGTAGTTACTTTCACGTTTGTTTCCTTTTACTTAAATGGATTGCAAAGCAGCAGCGTACCAGACGTTGCAGCTTTGCAAACAGTTAAGATGAAATTTGTTTAAAGATCGACAAAAGTAGCGTGACGGGAAAGCCCACATTTTTGTAGCTAAACTGAGCTTCCTACTTTGGTTTCACGACTATAAAGTTTTTTTTTTTTTAATTATTGTAAACAATAATAATTAAGCTGTTTTTTTTTTCAGAATAACAATAATAATTAAGTTGATTTGTTTTTTTTATCGAAAAACCAATGGTAATGCCTAAAAAACTCATATTCAAATCTCATATTCAGCTGATTTTTGTTTTGTAGTCAAGAATAATTAAAACCAACGTGGTGAAACAATAAACAATAATCATTGAAACAAAAAATGCTCAATTTAGCTACAAAATTGAAAAAAAAAACTCAAGTTAAAAAAATGAAAAAGTAGGATAATAATAAAAAAATATGCGTTTTTAATCTTTTTGCTCCATCATAAAAACGGTAAAACATACAAGCACCAAACTTAGTATAATTATAGGAGTTACTTCGAGTAGATAGCAAAAAAAACAACTAATAAAATAACGTTCAAGCGCGAGTCGGTCTGATGCACCGAGCGCCCGTAAAACAATATTTTTTACTGTATGACGGTTTGGAATCCTCAGTGCGTGAGGCCGACTCGGAATAAGATTCGCTTTTTCATCTTATTACCCCTTTTTTTAACAGTTAGGTACGCCATCTACTTTGGTGTACTTCTCCGCTTCGTGCATAGATCATAAAAAAGTACTTCATATTTTCTTCTTTAATCTCAAGTATTTTCCTTAGAAAATGTTATAGCGGCATATTTTTTCGTTTACAGCGCTTACCAAAGATTATATTTAATTTCCTAAATAATATTTTGGGGACAAATTCGGAAGGCAAAGTTTTTTGTTCGAAAGTCCGTTATTGGCTTAATCTTATCTTTAGACAATATTGAGAAACTAATTTCAATACTTTTTATTTTGGTTCAGTAGTTTGGATTTTACAACGTTTCAAAGATACGGTTTTATGACCTTCACGCGACGGTCTGCATACTGTTGGCGGTCATAGGAACAAAACATTTTAGCGCATAAAAACAAAACTACTGGACCAAAATAAAAAATATTTAAATTAGTTTCTCAATATTGTCTAAAGATAAGTTTAAGCCAATAACGGACTTTCGAACAATAGTACATTACTGCCGCGGTCTTTAATGGGTGCGTTTCTGGCACGCTTTTGATGGCCGACAGAGCGCAGCGTAGCGCAGCTCAAGGCCTTCACAGCGTGGTCAGCATTGCAGCCCTTGATGGACAAGCTGAAATGAAGGCCGAGACCGAAGGTCGAGGCCTTTATAGCGCGGACAGCAAGGGCTGCAATGATGACCAAGCTTGACGGCCGAGAGCGTAGCTAAGCTAAGCTCGAGGCCATCATAGCGTGGCCAGAAGCGCACTCATTGCAGACCAAGGCTTGTATAGTGCTTTACTCAAACAATGCGAGTAATTTAAATAGAATCAGCTTACCTTTTGTCTTAGTTTACTTTCTGTTGATTTTTCATTCCGCAAACTTTTCGTAGATAAACTTGTATTTTTCCTTTGACTTCGGTAGCAATAGGTACCTTTAAATATCTTATTTCGCTTCCTTTTTATGCTCGGCGTTGTTAAACACATTGAATCGAAGGATTCGTTGCTTGAAGAGTTCACTTTTATTTACAACAAAAACAGCACGCACAGAAAAAATCACTTCGAACAACGCGCGAAGCGGCGAAAACAATATGGCCGCGCTTTTTTTTTCTATGCAATTTGTAGACTGCCAGCACCCAAACAGCCAAATTCTAAATAAATACTTTTTGTGCCTGACTTTTGAGTTCTATTTTTGAAACAAAACTCGACATTAATGGATTTTCATACAGTTTTTCTGGCCGCAAAACACGACATTAATGAAATTCCATACAACTTTTCTGGTGCCTACTCAAAGTAGCCCGCAAGTCCTCCTTTGCTCAAAGAAGGTTGTCGAATTAATGACCACATTACGAGCTTTTTTGAGTAAAAAACTTTGCGTACCGAATTGCTCTTAATACGGTCAAGATACTGAGGATGGTTTCTCGCCCCTACCTTTGTCGTGTGACCAAAGATGAAATTGCCCTTTTGTGTTCGTAATACGAGTCATGCTCTACAAAAGCGCCACAACAAAGATTTTCTTGGAAAAAAGTTTTTTTTTTTGTAAAAAAAACCTATCCAAAAAGTAGATAGGTTTTTTTTTTACTGGCGGCACTAGTGTTTTTTGTCCGTCGCCTTAATAATTAAAAAGTGACAAAAATAATTGTGTGAACTACTAATTATTAGTGTAACTAGTTTTCGGTGGATTTACGAAAGTAAATAGCTCCTACGTGATGACAGAGGGTCTATGGTAAATGGTTTTCTCGTTCATTTTTATACAAATAGCCACTATATTAATCTTTGTGTGTTTATTTTGCTCCTAAGCATCAAAGCGTGATAATATGTAGCCTATACAGGGTGTTAAAAGACCGCCAACAAAGCGAGAAACCACGTATTGTCCTCATCATAACGAACATTTTTGCCCACGGAACTATGCCTGGGAAATCAACGGTTTCCGAGATATTGAGGTTCAAAGTGCGACTTTTCAAAACTTTTTTTTTTGCAGAAATGTATTCAGTATCAGGTACTTAACATTTCTTATCAAAAAGCCATATCAAAATTTTGAATATTTCTTACAAAAAATTACGTTGAGATTCCAACCCGCAATGTATTCGAAATATCGGCACCTCAAGTGCAAGAAGTATAAACTTATGCTAACGCTTGCGCAATATGACTTCTGTGCGTTACACGTTCACTGCGTGATAAAATATTTTTCAAAATTATAAACTAAAAAACCAAAATAATTTCCCAGCAATAATTTATCGAAAAAGTACTTTGTTTTGGTGTCAAGTATGCGTGCCTTTCGGGTCTGTCGGCGGTCTTTTAACACCCTGTATATTATTCTGATGTCTCAGCTATCTACATTCCAAATTTTATCAAAATCCGTTCAGCGGATTCAGCGTTATAAGGTAACAAACACACTCACTCACTCACAAACTTTCGCATTTATAATATAAGTGGGATAAAAGTTAATTATTTCTGCAGGTACCAGGCCATAGTGCGGCCAATGCGGCCGCGGATGTCCAAAACTTGTTCACTGATTATGATAGCTGGGATATGGATTAGCGGGATGCTACTCGCCATACCTTGCCTCATCTACTCGACGACCAAAGAATACAGGTAGGGAAGAAAACGGGTATTTAGGTGATTAAGGCGCTGGGCATAGTGAATCGCCCGCGCGCAAAGAAAAATGCACAAAATCGATTCCTGTATCAAATAAACTAAACAAATTGAAAATGTTCACATATCAAACCCTAGAATTAGGTGAGACCTATCTAAAACAGCCAGTTTCGTGTTGACATTGATAAACGTTTTGAAGATATTTTGCTTGAAAAAAAAATAGAATTTTTTTCAAGAAAAATATCTTGCAATCTGTTATGGATATCAACATGAAACTGGCTGTGTTCGATAGGTCTCAACTTATTTTAGGGTTTGATATGTGAACATTTTCGTTTTTTTTAGTGTATTTGATACAGGAATCGATTATGTGCATTTTTCTTTGCGCGCGGGCTAATTCCCTATGCCCAGCGCCTTAATTGATTATTCCTGGAGGTACTAGTAATAAACTTATTTACTGCAAGCGTAGCATAAGCCGATAGATAAGCTGGGTTAGAGCGTATCTACGGGTTTATAACTCTGTCTATCCCACTCTAAGTCCAACAAAAGCGTGACATACGTATAGTTATAAACCCATAGATACGCTCTAACCCAGCCTTATACTATGCTTGCTGCGGGGGGAGCATGACTTTTATCGAGGCAGATTTATTCAACAAAATGGCGGTTTATCAGCATTTTTGACGTCTATAGTGGGTTATATATCGCTATTTACGATATATAACCCACTATAGACGTCAAAAATTCTCAACATGCTTCAACAAAATGGCGGTTTATCAGCATTTTTGACGTCTATAGTGGGTTATATATCGCTATTTACGATATATAACCCACTATAGACGTCAAAAATGCTGATAAACCGCCATTTTGTTAGATAAATCCGCCTCGATAAAAGTCATGCTACGGGGACTGGTCATGATTGCCTCATCGACGACCGGCCGTAGAATACAGTACGGAAAAGTGCATAACTGTGTGGTTAGCGAACTGTTCTATCACAGAACCAATCTTAAATTCTGAATGTGTAAGGCCCGGTTTCTGAGTTGAGAATTTTACAAAGCCCATACTTACGGATCGCTCTGTCACGCTCTTTTGTGAGAAATCTGCAGAGACAGGACGATACTTACCCATTTGCTTAGCGAAATTCTCAACTCAGAAACCGGGCCTTAGTGTCGTTTAAAATAGAGTAATCGCTTAAAACTTAAAGTTGAGTAAAGCATGCAAATAACTGTTTTGTCTCTGAAAAAATGAACAACTTTTGAAATCCGCAAATAATCAAAATGTGGTTAGTCTGATCACATTTTCTTCACGATTTTTAGCCAGAAAAAAACAAAAACTACCTATTGTTGTTTCCGTCGCAGTGGAAAGAAATACTCTTGTTACTTCTTTGCGACTATTGTTCCGAGGATTTTGTTCTCAGCATACTTAGTTGATGAAAAACAAAATCGATCGAAGTCTAGGTGAGGATGAAACCAAACAAAAGCCTGAAACTCCTCGTAATTTAGTCCAAGCAAACTTTAAATAACATAAAGTAACATAAGTAAAGTAGGTATAAAACGAGTGTCTAAGTAGGTAATCGCCATGCGTTGCAAATGTTGCAATGCTTGTTTTTCTTTTCGAGTTATTTAATGTTTATCGTTAGGAAAAAAGTATATGTGTGTGCGATGAAAATAGGCCGCAGTTGGCTCTGAAAAATAAAAATACTTATAATCCGGTTCAAATGCTATTAGGATAGGGCCTTTTGGAATGATGCCTCTCAGTACCGTTAGCAATGGTGTCGGAAAAGCGCGTGACTAAAGATGGGTTAAGGATTTACTCAAAGATATTTACTCAAAATACTAATCAAAGGTGAGTAAATACTAATAAATTCCCGTATTCACTGAGTATTTATCCGAAATCGACAGTAAAATTCCGTTGTTTAGTCTCATCTGTTGATATGGTGATGTGGATTTACTAAATTATCGGGTATTTAAGGTATAATAAGTAATACGTTTTCTAAATACCTGGCTTGGGACAAAGGAAAAAAACTTCAAAATTTCATGAAATCATTCAATACGATACTTTTTATTCGTTTTAGATACAAGGTTTCTTTGCAACGTTTACTCCTAACAACCTAAACTAAGGCCTTTGCATCTACGTAATGAGATGATTTATACCTCCAGCTCCCAGTGGCACCTTCACTCACACTAGATGGGTGAAGAGACCACTCGGCGCTGCAGTGCCTGGGACATTGTTTTAGATGGAGTAGGCTTGACCTAACAACCTACACTATCAATACTTAAACTACGAAAAACCAATAAGTTTTAATTTTTTCAAAATGACCAGATTTTATTTTATTCATCTGTCTATTTTTCTGACTCTACAAGTCATCACTGTCGCGTAACGCAACTCCAAAAGGTTGTATCCTAATATCATTTGAACCGGTTGGTTACCGTTATATTCAACCGTTGTTAATAACAACTCTCTAATATCTGAATTTCTTTCACAGGTCACGGGGAAAATTGAAAACTGCGTGCTTAATAGCATGGCCAGATGGGCTACCAGATGTGTCTTATATTGACTTTTTGTAAGTTAATTGAATTTTTACTTGCTTTTACAATAATACTTATTTATTATTCTTGACCTGTGGGCCATTAAAAAAAATGACGATGACAGTTTACTATGAAAAATCGATTTACATTGCGTAGCCGATTAGGCATTAGAAAGGTTACAAAAAAAGGTAAGATTACTAATAAACTACTCAATGTACATCGAATTGTCATAATAATCTTTCGCTGTTTTATGAAATGGACCACTGATTGAATTTGTTATTATTTCATGCAAAAGTAATGAGCGCTCAGATTTGCCGCTAGGGGCGCTGGTGTAGCGCGAGGTTAAAAAATGACAGTGTTTGTATGAGCTGCGCGGGTTTATTTCTAATTAGAACTAGTGGTTCGCCCCGAACTATGAACTCGCGACCCCATATCTCAGCAACCCCTCAACCGATTTGGCTCATGTTCGAACTTAAAAATTCTCTTTGCCTTATTTACCTGCCTACCAAATTTCATAAGGATCCGACTAAATTTGCTCAAGTTATCCTCGAACGAACATTGATACATACATACATACAAACGCCGGATTGTTCCAGTAGACTCGGAGAACTTCGCTAGCTTCGCTCGCTCGTTCAATAATTTTGTGAATATTGTGCAATACCTGAAATTAATTATGGAAAATAGTTGTTGTCGCGCCATTAACTACTGCTTTGAAACAGTTTATCTTTCGTAAAGTTGTGTTAATATTTTTTTTTCGAAATAACTTTAAGAGCTATTCTTTGTGGCCTTACTCGACAGTGGCGCCAACTAGTAAGCACTAAAACGGTAACCCTCAATGAATTCATGGGGTTTAAACATCATTTCATCTGCTCATTATAAATACCAATACAGAGCCACAAATTATTTGTGTCTTCCTAATTAACACTTACAAAATTATATTTGATTCACACATTTTCACCCACGAGTAATTACGAACGACAGCTCATAGGGGTATTATCAATTTATTATTGTCCGTTTGTCATGAATAGTCACACGCTGTGATGTTATAAAAGCCCGTATTTCA
Source organism: Zelleria hepariella (assembly GCA_949319315.1). Classification (NCBI taxonomy): domain Eukaryota; kingdom Metazoa; phylum Arthropoda; class Insecta; order Lepidoptera; family Yponomeutidae; genus Zelleria; species Zelleria hepariella. The sequence continues at coordinate 10,838,404 of OX439387.1, forward strand.
AATGCAATGATCTCTCACATTTAACGTCAAACGTAAAACTTACAAAGGTAGATTGAAAAGCATTGTTTTAGAATGGAATTTTGCAGTAGAGTCAAACGTTTGTTAAGCTATAACAAAAACTTTGAGCCAACACAAGGGCAAGAACCGAACAGACCAATTAAATTTCCATTCAAACAAGTTAAATTATGAGATTTGATTGTGGTAGTTCATTCACTTCAGTTTGAAACCACAAACATTGTGTCTGAAATTTTTAGTCCTTAGAAATTGGAACCTCTTGGAGCGGTGAGCGACATAATAGCTTTACTCTAAAGCAATCTGCTTCGAACTTGGTTTTAAGTATGTAATCGTACAGTCAACAGCACGTCATACAGTTTTGTTGTAAAGTCACTTGACACACACACGTGCTGGCATCTAGAGGTCGACGTACTGTGGATTTTTACAATGATTCATGTTAAACACACTCAATGCATGTCTGTACAACTTCTCAGACTCTACATTCTAAATAGGTTAATAAGTTTCAAATTGCTTTTCCGTCAGCAATTTGCATCTTTTTCTATTCATGGCAGTTCTGAATATATCTTCCGCGGTTTTAATACCGGTTCAGTCTTTAACGATTGCACAGCCATGACATTTTCTTTCTTCCTGGCTTTATTTTTCCTTCGATCTTACCCATCATTATGTTGTGTGGAAGATTTGTTTCTCAAATCGTGCCGTAGGCAACGGCGCGGTGCATAGTGAATTAGCCCGCGCACAAAGAAAAATGCACAAAAACGACTCCTGTATCAAATACCTAAACAAATCTACTAACTTACTACTACTAACTTTATTTTTTATTCAGTCAAAATATCTTCAATACGTTTATGAATGTCAACATGAAACTGGCTGTTTTAGATTGCTCTCACCTAATGCACATTTTCGATTTGTTTAGTTAGTGTATTTGATACTGGAATCGATTATGTGCATTTTTCTTTGCGCGCGGGCTATTCACTATGCACGGCGCCTTAATGGTTTATGTTTGTTGCAGATACCAATCGTTATTTTTTGTTGTAACCTACGCTGTCCCCATGTTGGGGATGACATTCTTCTACTCTGCCATGGGACGAGTCCTGTGGGGGTCGGGTAGTATAGGCGAGCTCACGCAGAGGCAAGTCGATTCGATGCGATCGAAACGAAAGGTGAGTTCATCATCATCATCATCATCAGCGCACTTCTGCCCACTGCTGGCTATACGCCTTTCCCCTTCACGCCACCTGTCATGGACCCTCGCCATCCCGCATTCATGGACCCTCCGCCGAAACAACGACTTCCGTTCGAAGGTTGGACACTACCCATCCAAAAGGTGAGTTACTTCTTATTTTTGTGAAGCTCTTACCCGTACTAAGCATTAACCGTATAGCCCGTAGAGGACCTGATTAGAGATGGGTAACGACCCGGGTTATAACCCAATCGGTGGGTTATAACCCACTTGGTACCTATTATCGCCCGGTTAAAACCCATTTAGGTGGGCGATAACTAAATTCTGTTTGGACTGTTCTACTCGTCCAGTTCTACTGATAAAAGTATTCGGTTTTCTTTTCCATTTAGTTCTCTATTAATAGAACTGATACTGTGAAGGTATTCCGGGAAGTTCTACGATATTTAAAAAATAAAACAACAACAATAAAATATCCACACTGTCTCAATTGCAAACAAAAGTATGCCAATGAGTCCTAATCAACATTTTATTTGAAAAGTATCTCTTGATAATTTTGCGTCAAACTTATATTTACGAAGTTATTTGAGGTTACCTGATTTTTTGTATGGATGCGAAAACATTTTATGACATTACTCTTATTCTTCACTTAGCTTCACTTTCTGGTTTTGAAAAACGGAGTAGGTATATAATTTACCACATTTCATCCGAACATACTACACGCCGCAAAGTACCGCATTAGAAAATTATTAAATGTTATTTTCGAGAAAATGTTATTGTTAACGAAGAAAATGTTAAAGAGAAGGTCGGAAGGACTTTTTATTGACTTCAAAAACTTCCGCAAAGCCTTAGTCCTCAGAATGGTACAAAAATACACTTTAAACAACAAAACATTTTTAACAAAAAAAACCGGACCAGTGAGAGTTTAACTCGCGTTGAGAGGTTTCCGTACAATGAAGTAGGAAGATTTTCATACAAAGTCTACTAAGATACATTAATCGAAAGTCCGAACCATACCGCGATCCGCGATGTAGGACTGTGGAGCGATATCTGTTAACTCAGTTGAGGAACTAATGCTACTAGAACAAAATTAATATTTTCCTAAGTAATGTTGTACACCATGAACTTCTTATAGGTTTTTTCTGTATGCTATAGAAAAATATCTATTTCCTGTTTTTTTTTTCTAAATTTTAGGAGATTAGGGGGGGGGGGAATGGTCAATTTTTGCGTATTAAATAACTTCAACACTGTTCATTTTACAATTATAACAAAATATATATTTGAGATCCTTAAAACGAGCCCTTTCAATTGATGTCACACGATATATTTTATAAAACTTTTTAGTAAGTTTCCAATTTACCCCCCAAAAGTGGACCCCATATTTAAAATTTATTAATTTACGTTACACGTCCTTGTTTGGGTCACCGACTTACACATGTGAACCAAATTTCAACTCAATCGGACCAGTAGTTTAGGAGAAAATTGGCTGTGACAGACGGACAGACAGACGCACGAGTGATCCTATAATGGTTCCGTTTTACCCTTTTAAGGTACGGAACCCTAAAAAATGGCTGAACATACATTGGGGTTATTCGGGTAGCTCTTGGTGTCAGGTATCTAGATTTTCTCGCTTGACGTCTATGTTTGGGCCACCCTGTATAATTCCAAACCATAGAATAGGCGGGGGATGCAAGCCGAACTGGGTTTTTGTTAGTGTTATACGTTTTACCTCTTGTAACAGAGTGTATTTAGTTATCGCCTACCAAAAAAGACGATAATGGGTTATAACTGGGTGATTTGGGTTATAACCCGGTTTTAACCCAACTGGGTTGTTTGGGTTATAACCCACTACCCATCTCTAGACCTGATAGCCTGGAAAAACTCGCGAAAAACAAGAGAGCTCGCTCGAGGCAGACCACCCGCTAGATGGACGGCTATTATGCCATACAAAAATACCTGTATGGACTGATCCACATCGCGAGTGATTAAGTGTGATCGAGAACTCTACTATCCACTACCTTCAAGTGATGGCCACGGACCTCATCATTGAGGGAACGACTGGATGGATTGAACCCGTGCTAGAGAAACATTTACAGATGGCATCCACGTCCAGATGTTACTAAATGAGGTGGGAAAATTCGCATCGACAGTTACTTGACTCGGTAGCTCAAGTGGTAGAGCGCCCGCTCGGTTTGTCTGAGGTTGAGGGTTCAAGTCATGTACCAAGCGATTTTTTTACCGTATAATACTTAAATCTTTGAAAGTTATTTACCTATCTATCAGCCGGCAGTAGGTAGCAATGGGCATTGATCAGTGAGGCATCGATTGTCGTAAATTGAAAACCATTTCGAGGAATAGGGATACTGATTACTATTAGGGGTTTAAATAAGTAAATTTAAAACGGATTATTAATATTTATCGCCAAAAATGTTTACTTCATTTTTCTTTCGATGACGTCATCATAGCCTCTAATGCGGTAGTTCCATTGCCAACAAATATTAAAAAAAAATGCATTCGTCAACAACAACTGTCAAAAGTGTCAAATAACTGAGAAAATAACCTTCTTGTTGACTTGACACTGACATTTGTCAAACGTCAACATATTTTTATTTTTTAAAAGCATGAATGAATGCAATGAACTTAGCACGTGTTTATTTATTATTAGTCACCTACTCGGCTCGCGCGAAGATCTGAGGGCCAATTCTCAGGTACGTCGCATTCTAGATTCTGCGCAGAAAACATTACAAAAGAATTGCTTTCGAGATTCCCGAGGATAAGCCTTCCGTCTCTTTCATAAATGTTGATTTAGGCAGACGGGAACATTACACTGCTTTGATATTCTGAGAGTGACACAAACATATCTTATCAAGCTGTGAAAGCTAGGTATTGTGCCTTGTAAGGTTTTCATCCGCCATAAATGTAAAACTTTTGTAAATTAATATGAAATAATAACAACCTTTAAAAAAAAAGATCTAAGCTTGTGACCCTGCACGCTAGGTCTGTTATGTACTTATATTTAAGTATAAATAGTTTCTCTTTCATAATTTTACATAGTTTCGACTTTCAGTAAATAAACCGTGGGCGGGCTTATAGGATTAAAAGGCTAGGTTCAAAACTGAATTTATAATAAATGCAATACCAAAGTCAGGCGAAATCCCACGGGGCTTTTACGCGGCGACGAAATTATTTTAGGCCTGAGATTTTAAAATATGACAAATTCCATGTAGCGGACGGAATGCAAAATTTGTGTAAAATTAATCCCACAAAACGTAAATGTTGGAAAAAGGCTGATTTTGCACTGATTTTGCCTCACCAATCACACAACGTCATTGTGTAGCTTGAGCGGTACAAGTGAGTACTGAATGCGTTTAAAACACGAAACGCGCTAAACGCACTAAGAGTCAAGATACCTGGTACTCCCAACACAGTTTGTTTGCCTACAGTGAGTCGCGCTACAAATTAATAATAGAATTTAATTTCAAATTGCATCAAAAAGTTTCCGTTTATTTTCTCACTCCGCAGATTTTTTAGCCTGACTTGCGTCCGACGCGGTTCCCTTTAGGTAGATATTCGAACCTTGATTAGAATAAATAAATAAACTTCGCTCACGAATTTCGTGCTCAGGCGGCGGTCGTAGCCCGAAAAATAACATCTCTGGGTTTGGAAACAAGGACAAAAAACTTTATCGGAATCAAGAGCCCGATACAATTAATGCTGTCTCACTTTGTTAAACTTAGAGCTGGCCAGATTGAATTTTTCACCCCCGACGCAAAAACCACGGATAGTTGGGGAGCTGGTGACCAATCGAGATATTTTTTCGTACAAGGCTGGGAGTTCTTAGGCTGATAGAGTAGACTTCGCTGACTCTGGGAAACATATTTTTTTGGCCCGGTCGCGGTTGAAAGTAAGATTTTTTCGACTTTGAAAGTTTAAGGCCCGGTTTCTGAGTTGAGAATTTTGCTAAGCAAATGGGTAAGTATCGTCCTGTCTCTGCAGATTTCTCACAAAAGAGCGTGACAGAGCGATACGTAAGTATGTACTTAGTCAAATTCTCAACTCAGAAACCGGGCCTAAATGTATGGGTTCAGTATTTTTTTTTTCGTACAAGGCTCAATCCATCACGTCGCTCGGTTCGAATGGTATTCCATAGAATTACATACAAACCAGTAGTGTCACCGGGCTTCACGAAGTCTGCAGTTGTCGCTGCGGTCGAGATCCAACCAGCACCTTTATGCCACACCGTCCCGGGTCCAAGCCGGGTTTTATTTGTATGGCGGTTTCCGACCGATCGATATACAAATAAAGCTCTGTTCGTACCCGGCACGGTATAGCATAAATCATCCCTTAGGTATGCTTCTAATCGGTTTGCCGTCAGCTTGGTAATCCTTTATATAGATAATCATAATCACTCTTGGTAACCCAAAGGGGATATCTTCCAAAGAGCCACCGCACTCAGACTAAATGATCGAACCAATCTTGCTCTCAAAACAACCGTCGTTTAGGTGTCAACCAATTCATCTGTCTGGATTCTCTCCAGTTTTCTCGGGTGTCATTTAGACATAAAGAATGATTTACAAACACCTGCCTTAAGGCGCTGGGCATAGTGAATTAACCTGCAAGCAAAAAAATGCACAAACTTGATTCCTGTATCAAATACACAAAAAAAAACGAAAATGTTCACATATCAAACCCTACAATTTGGTGAGAGGTATCTCAAACAGCCAGTTTTGTGTTGATGTCCATAACAGATTGCAGGATATTTTGTTTGAAAAAAAGTGCGCCGCCTATTTTTTTTCATTAAAAATATCTTCAAAACGTTTACGAATCTCAACACAAAACTGGCTGTGTTAGATAGGCCTAATTCTAGGGTTTAATATGTGAACATTTTCGATTTGTTTAGTATATTTGATACAGGATTCGATTTTGTGCATTTTTATTGGCGCGCGGGCTATTCACTATGCACCGCGCCTTAAAAACAAAAAATACACCCATTTATTTAATTCCGATTTCCTTAGATTAAAATGTACGAGCTTAATTAATGGAATCGGACAAAACTGTTATTTAATTTTCTTCGTTTGTATAAACATGAGCACGGCAGAGCAACTTCACGAATGGGGTATATTTACGTTGCTTAGTTTAGTTAGAGAATAGCAGAACCTTTCTTTCACATTTTGTATCGTTACTGTAGTGAGCTCAAAGAAATGACCGGACCGGACGCGCTGCAACGTTTGTTGTTTTAGAGCAGTTTTGTTGCACTGGTGATTTTAATTCAGAAAATTTGAAAAATGTGGAAAAAATACATCACTTCTTTGTGCAAATAGTCAATAGATAGATATTAATAGCAGCGAGTGTAATTCGTTACGCAGGGGTTTGTTTTTGTGCTGTGCCAATCTAAGTATCTCAGCAAGACCAGGATTCAGCTAGTGCGCATTAGTACCTGTTATTTCTCATTGCGTCCACGAAATCTAAGTAGCTCGTATTGATAAGATCACCTATCCCTTCAAGCATAAAAGATCCTTTAGGCAACATTCTTTATTATCTCAAGAACCATTCTCTTGTTGTTTTAAGTTCCTCAAAGCTTTGCATACTGAGCTAATGACTTGTTTTCCTTCGCAGGTTGTGAAAATGTTTATCCTAGTGATAGTTATATTTGGACTCTGCTGGCTGCCGTACCATTCCTACTTCATCTACACGCACTTCCATCCATCGATATTGTACAAGAAGTACATCCAGCACATTTACTTGGGATTCTATTGGCTGGCGATGGCGAACGCGATGGTCAACCCAATTATCTACTACTGGATGAATGCCAAGTAAGTTAAGGGATTATGTACTCTCGTTATTAGGGTTCCGTACCCGAAGGGCGCCAAATGGGACCCTATTACTCTACCTACACTGTCTGTCTGTCTGTCCTAACTTTAGGTAAGGTAAAACGATCACCGACTCGTTGAAGGATATTATATTTCCTCCGACATTTGCGTGTTTGATAGTCCCGAGAATTGGGTAGGCAAAGTTTTTTGTTCGAAAGTCCGTTATTGGCTTAAACTTATCTTTAGACAATATTGAGAAACTAATTTAAATATTTTTTATTTTGGTCCAGTAGTTTTGTTTTTATGCGCTAAAATGTTTTGTTCCTATGACCGCCAACAGTATGCAGACCGTCGCGTGAAGGTCATAAAACCGTTTCTTTGAAACGTTGTAAAATCCAAACTACTGAACCAAAATAAAAAATATTGTAATTAGTTTCTCAATATTGTCTAAAGATAAGATTAAGCCAATAACGGACTTTCGAACAAAAAACTTTGCCTTCCCAATTGCTCCCCGCTGGTCTGAAATTCTCGAATGAAACGAGATCTTCTAATAAAAATATTATGTTTGTTCTGAAGGTGAATAAATCCTATTCAATCGCATGAACTCATATTTCTATATATCTATCCAGTAAAGCCCCAATCACCTTGCTATGGATATGCCAAGAAAGATATGATTTTCTTAGCAAGTTTGACAGAAAATTAAATACTTCAGCATTTCCAGTCAATAAAATTTATTGAGATTATTCTCACAGAATAGTACAGTAACAGAGACACTGTCCAAAGTAAAAACCTAACGAAGTTCAATTACCTACAAGGAGCAAAGGAAAAGATCGACCGACTCACACAATGTACACCTCGTCCAGCCCAGGGGAAATTACGTGAAAAGTTCTCAGTCATAAAACACGATGGTGAAACACATTCGATCTATCACAGACGCAGTTAGCCATTGCGTATTTGCTCTGTGAGCGAAGGGCAGCAGGCTTTAAAGTGAACAAAAAAACCTGACACAAATGGCCAGATGGATTGGACAGATAATAAAGTTTTATGATAAAAGGTTTTGGGCAAAAACAAACGATATCTCATTGAAATAAATAAAACCGGCCAAGTACGTGGGCTCGCGCACTGAGGGTTTTGTACCACAATACTTTTGTTGCTGTATCCACCGTTATGGTATGATTTATGGTTATGATTCCGTTATGGTTCGAAAATAAAATAAAAAAACAGGTAGGGCAGATAAACATACAGTGGAGACAGACTAATAGTGTCCTGTAAAGTTTTGTTAAGCACTCTTCGGGTACGGAACCCTAAAAAGCTCTACTTCGTTAATGTCAGAAGTTGCTGAAGTTGAGATTGTGGCGAGTCAGTCAGTTCGTTATTTTCTGATTTGTGTTGTGACTTGGGATTAAGTTACTTCTTTTATAAGTCTTATAATTAAGAGTAGACGATAGCAAGGTGGCGGGAAATTCAAAATTTTTACAGACTTTTACATTTTGTAGCTAAACTGAACTATTTTTGTTCAGCGATTTTTCGTTCGCGAGAATAAAACTGTATTTTTTTCATTATTGTAAACAACAGAACAACAATAATTCAGCCGATTATGTGGTAGTGCTCAAAAAACTTGTCGTAGACCAGAACACATAATCGGCTGAATTATTGTTGTTCTGTTGTTTACAATAATGAAAAGAATACGGTTTTATTCTCGCGAACGAAAAATCGCTGAACAAAAATAGTTCAGTTTAGCTAAAAAATGTAAAAGTCTGTGAAAATTTTGAATTTCCCGCCACATTGCTATCGTCTTCCCTTAAGTTTGACTCGTCGTTTTATTTTCGCGTTTAGCTAAGCCTCGTAGCTGACTTCATAAAGAGCCTTTGAATTTCGACAGATTTCCTGGTTTTTATTTCTTAAGGTGAAAACCTAGGCACAACTAACCTACGGATAAAATCTTTTATCGCCAAAAGTGGCCACTTCGTCGTAAAGATAGTTAGGCCTCGCGTTGAGTACAGTTCTATAGTTCTACAGTATGTAGAATACAGTTCTACAGTAAATCTACTACACAACCACCGTGGAAATGCCAGAGACAAAGTAGTAGGTCAGTGTAACGAAAATAGAGAGTTTCGTGGATTCCGAGCCATTTCACTGAAACCGAGCCCCAAATAGGGACAACCAAGAATAATAATGATTGTTCCGCGGTACCGCTGGGAAGTGGGACACGATTGGATGGCTCAGCGACGTACCTTTTAAGGAAAAAAGAAAACAAAAATCTAGATTATTACAAACATGGTTAAGTTTTATTTTTTCTCCGCCTCATGCAACTCTCGTTCGCCCGCAATGCAACAAGATAATTTTATTATTATGTAGTTTGAGGCCGCAAATTCGGAACGGCAGTGCTTGCAGCGGAGCATTCAAGCGTAGTATATTGCTTTAAACGCTGCAATCGTTTTATACCTTCAAGCAACTTTTACTATGGGCCATCTGCGAAAACTCAAAAAGAATATCAGCTGTTCCAAACATTAAAATTTGGTGCACTACGTAGGTATCCCATTTTGGGACCATCTGCGAAAACTCAAAAAGAATATCAGCTGTTCCAAACATAAAAATTTGGTGCACTACGTATCCCATTTTAATCTTTTAATATGATAGACCTACCTCCAAATCTTTGGGTATAATTATCTCAAACACACAGTTTCCTGTAGTAAGCTGGGTTATTTTTTTTTATAGCCCAGGCAGACACAACTTTAGGCCACTTCGCTTTCTGCCTGGGCTATTAACTTGTTCCTCAGTTACACGAATTGCAATACAAACTTCATCAAATTTACTCGTGCGTACCACACCATTCTGTAATGTAATCGAAATGTAATTCATCAAGTAATCAAGTGTTCATCGATGCGTCAGAGCAAGTGACAGCCTAATCTGACAGTTCGAAGAGTTATTCATGAGGGAACTTGCCTATAGGCCCTAAGATACTGATATTATTGTTAACAGCTGATATTTTTTTCGACTTTTCGTACCGAAAAGTAAGTTCTAAGATTGAACCACGAGCGTCGCTTGCTCGGCGATCAATACAACAAGCTCTGAAGAAAACAAGACTTTTGCATCATTGTCTAAAAAATAAAACTAATGCCTTTGCATCTGCGTGATGAGATGATTTATACAGCGTCCAGTGGCACCTTCACTCACACTAGATGGGTGAAGAGACCACTCGGCGCTGCAGTGCAGTGGGACCGGGGACGTTGTTTTAGATGGAAAAATAACGATTGTTTTATCCCCTTAGGTTCCGGACATACTTCCGCACTGCGATCTGCGGCTGGCGGACGGCGCTGCGCCGACGCAACAAGCGCACGCTGCCCGAGTCGCCCCCCGACCTAGTGTCCCAGTCGGGCAGCCGATCCCGCTCAGGTTTTTACTCGTTGACGTAATTATAACTTAAATTGATATCTATGCTACTCACTTTTAAGGCTACAGCATCGATCTATTTTGTTTAGGTAGTTACGTCTTTTACTTCGGTTAAGGTTTCATCGCACGGTGGGTGACTGCGACGACGCGACGACGATGCAAAGTTAAGGGGAAACGCGGGTAGCCGCTGCTCCATACAAAAAGGGAGACCTGTTTCCTCCTGGATAAGTATTTTAGAAAAAATATGCTTTTGCAAGTTTAGAAAAATATGTTTATGCCATTCAATTTATATGGTATGTACCTCTGCCATGTCCTTAAGTTTTCCTTTTTTTCTTATTTTTTTTTTAAATAATGAATGGCAGGTACATATTTTTCCTAAAATAATTATTAAGGGCAACGCGATAGAGCAAGTATCGGAATACCCATACCTGGGGCAGATCATCAAGCTCGGAAAGAACCCTCTAGCACGCGAATTTGACCAAAGAATCCAGCTTGGATGGGCAGGCTTCGGAAAGCCAAAAGACGTCTTCCACTCAAAGATCCCTCAAACTCTTAAGACTAGGGTCTACAACCAGTGTGTTCTGCCAGTCATGACCTACGCTTGCGAAACATGGACGCTAACTGACGAAACCATGAACAGGCTCAAGGTTACACAAAGAGCCATGGAAAGGTCGATGCTCAGAATATCCCTCCGCGACAGAATACGAAATACAGTAATACGCCAACCCACCAAAGTTGCCGACATCGGCAAACGGATAGCGCGCCTTAAATGGCAGTGGGCAGGACACGTATGTCGCCGATAGGATGGCAGGTGGAGCCGAAAAGTCCTGTCATGGAGGCCGCGTACAGGAACGCGAAGTGTGGGTAGGCCAGCTGCACGATGGTCCGACGACATCAAGGCCGTAGCAGGCTCAACCTGGACCACAATAGCTGCAGACCGGCTGAAATGGAAGAAGAATGAAGAGGCATACGTCTAGCAGTGGACACATAAATGCTAAGGAAGAAGAAGAAGAAGAATTAAGGGAGGAAACAGGTCTCCCTTTTTGTATGGAGCAGCGGCTACCCACGTTTCCTCTTAAAGCTCTCTACTCCTTCACACCGTAAAGTTATGCAAAACGACCTCGCGAATAGGCACGCACGGACAATTTCGTATTTGCTCCTTTCACAGATCTTCACGGCGTGTCAATGAAAGTAGCGTGGCGTCTGAACAACAAAACAACAATAATTAAGGTGTTTCAGAGCGAGGGAGATCGTCTGCATCAATATTGTTGTTTGTTGTTGTTGTTTATCACTTCAACTTGTCAGTCTCTACATATTATACATCAGTAGTAATTCGAAATACATTCCAAGTTTACAGTCTCTTCTTGTAACATGTTATAAAGGAAAGTCGGCAAGTTCCAGCTTTATTATATTCAAGATTTAATGTCATTTTATTCGCATGTTAAAATACCGCGCTTGGTCTGAAAATAACGATTCTAATACACTTTTCAAGGAGAGTCCGCTTTTAAAGCTTAACTTTCGTAAGATATAGAGCAGCTTTTATGTCGCGGAGGCGGATTTGAATGTTTAAAAATACTCCTCGTAAAATTCTGCCTGCGATGGGCGCTTCCGATTTTTTCTTACTTTTTCAGCAACAAGACTTTACTGTTTGGTCACAATTTAATATGTATAACTGTTTCGTAGATAGAACTTTTTAATGATTTCTTTATTTTCAGTGTGGTAAAATTTTTCTCTGTCCTGGGGGTGTGTGTGTGTGTATGCACCTTACAAATTCTTTCAAGTCAAGTTTGGGAGTGATTAAAAAAAAACAAACATTTTCTGATCTAAATATCTTTTAGAGTAGGCGACATCTCGGACAAAATATTTTCGGACACTTTGTCCGAAATGTCGCTTTATTATTTTAATATTTTTGAGGCGACATCTCGGACACTAACAAATAAAGCTGTTTTGTACAGTCGGATAAAAAACTCCCTACGATCTTATTTATGAGGAGACTAATAAAAATGTTACATACCCACATGCAAATAATATCTTGTGTACTCATCATGCAGTCTTCAACATTTGCTCTCCCCCGCAAGTGTTCGGTCGCGAAGTCGCGACAAATATTTTATTTTATCAATTTTATGTAAGCATATCTTAACTAAATTATGATGACAATATTTGAATGTTTTGCCTCGTGTACCAACGTTTGTTAATCTGCCCCCGCGTCTCATATCACTGCGCAGGTAACAAAGGACAGCCAACAAGACCCACTAGTAATAGTGTTTTATCAAGACGTGGCGTAGCGTTAAATCAATTCATTTTTGATGAAAAAGTACTAGGCTTACATAAGTTGGTAGGGGGATCACCACTTCAGTTCTTACATCATTATGCGGGGTTAGTTAGGAACAAAATGATGTGAGAACTGAGGTGATTAATCTCTTAGCACCTTATGTAAGCCTAGTACTTTTTCATTAAAAATGAGCCGAACGCGATCTGAGTGCTTAAATTCAGGCTTTAAATGTCAAGGAAAACGGCTCATTTAAGCCGTTTTAGCTATCCTTAAATAGGCGGCTGTGGTAACGCTCTTTCTCTGTGTATTATATTTGAATACTTTAGTATCTGACTGTACGATACAGGTTCAATATTTTGAGAGTGTCCGAGATGTCGCCTCAAAAATATTAAAAATACAAAGCGACATTTCGGACAAAGTGTCCGAAAATATTTTGTCCGAGATGTCGCCTACTCATCTTTTATACTACTCATGCAAAATGATATCTCATTAAGGTTCAACGAATGTAGCGTGGCGGAAAATGAACAATTTTAACAGTTTTTTAAATTGTGTACTAAACTGCCACGGACCTAAAAAAAAGACGGACAGAACCTTCTCTAACCACCGGGTGAAGCAAGCAAATGGCTGCCCTATAAAGATGTGTGCGTGCTTTTGGGGTTGCCAGATAAATTATCCATTTGCCCACTTTTTTGGTCTGTTAGATCCATCAAAATAATATTTCCTAAATATAAGTAGGTATAGGAAGTAATCTGATTCCCATTTTATTTGTATGTTTAATTTGAATGAAAATTCATTTTTTTACACAGTGTGAGTCTTTATAAAGTGGCATGGGTGAAATAGGAGAGCTAATTTAATCGAGGAAAAAATAATTTTCAAACCGATTTGGATTGATTTTTGAACGAGCTAGCGAAGCGAGAGGTTCTCCAAGCCTACTGGAACAATCCGGCGTTTGTATGTAGTCCTGTAGTTCTCATCATAAAAGTGTGCACTGCATATGGTGCTAGAAGATGATGGGTTCCATTGGTTTTCATCTCTCCAGTTGCGTATAATCTGAACCCAATCATCTTTTCTGTGTTTGTCTCGAGGAAATCTATAAAAAATCATAAAGTAATTATAGAAGGTTATTATAAAGTAATTTACCTAAAAAACTGCCAATAATTGTAATTAGTGTCAGTTTTTTAGGTACGTAACCCTAAAAATGTGTGACTTCGTCTGATAATCACAAATTATGCAAAAATACAAATATCCCCACTTTCAGGGAAATTTTTCCGAAGAAAAAACTGGGAACACTGCTGTCATTTTTATCCCGATTTACGACAAAAGTAAATAAAATTTAAATATGAAAATTTATCATGAATCCTCATAACTTACCTATGGTAGGAGATTCCTTGAGCCTTTTAAAATGTTTTCACATAGTTTTTGCAACCTTTCACTACACAAAAAGACATATTTCATGATTTTGGCTAAGGTCAATTATGCATCTCACTAGCGCTGACGTCCGCAACGTACTGACTGACAGCGGATTAGAGGCAGTGGGTGTATCTGTGTGAGTGCGGGTCGTGTATGCACACGAAATTAGAGGACCTAGCATGCTTCACACCTTCTCAATGCGACAATCCGTCTGTGTTTTTTATAAGTCTGTGTAAACTGCGCTAATTTTGTCCAGTGATTTTTCTATCGCGTCAGTAAATTTGTATTCTTCTTATTATTCTAAGCAACAGAGCAGCTCAGTTTAACGACAAAATTAAATAAAACTGAAAATGTAGGCTGTCCGGCCATACTTTCGATGAACCTTAATTAAAAAGTAGCTTTGGTAATTAAGTTTTCAATCTCTTAGCCAAAATTCTGCTGAACATCATTAATTAATTGGACTTACTTTAAGTGGAACACGTTTTCACTTGTAAAATCAGATTCTAAGAATAAGATTTCGTTAAATCAATCGGAAGAACTTTTTCCACTTAATTAAGTTACGAAGGTAACGCTAACTTAGTAAGATTTCATGGCTAATATTTTGCTTATACCTACGTATAAGGTATTTGTTAGCCCTATCGCAATATTTTCCCAATCCGATTAATAACTTGCTTGCAAAACTTACTTATAGCTAGTCTATCCAATAAAACATTTGATTAAATTCATAAATCTCGAAGAAAGTAGAAATTCGCCATTCATAATAAATTGGTCGTTCAAAGTAGAACATTAACTATAAGGTAATATTTCTCTGTCTTAACTTGCCAATTTTTTTTTAATACAAGTTGTTATAGAAAGGTCGGGTCGTATCAAACTTGTGCAACTATTACTCGTTCATCAATATCGGCAATCTCACAAAAATCAGCAACTCTATGTATATTAAAATTCGAATCCAACTGCATCCATTTTTAGGGTTCCGGACCTCTAGAGGTAAAACGGAAACATTATAGGATCACTTTGTTGTCCGTCTGTCTGTCTGTCTGTCAAGACTTTTTCTCAAGAACGCGTGGACGTATCAGGTTGTTAATATTTATATCAAAATACTCAGGACTGAAGTCACTTAGAGCCTATAAAAAAAACATCACGCTGGTTTACTCAGGAGCAAAGCAAATCAATAAAGATAAAGATCAATAAAAATTCATTGGCTATTTGTACCTAAATGACATAACCCACAGCCTTCTAAAATTATATATAAACCATAAAATTTACCAGAGACACTGCGGCTGCGCAATTTCAAAACCTAGGAAGCGACAAGTGTGAAAAAACGAGTTTTTTATTTATGCATAAATTTTTACGTGATTGCCCACGAAATTGCAATGTCAAAATCTCAAAATGGTGCTTAAAAACCAAAGTAAAAGTTCAAAAAACCTAGCATGTTCACTACGATGAAAAAACGGGCGACCATTTGTATGAGTATGAGCCATCGACCGTTTTAAAACCTAGTATGGGAATTTTCCTTGCTAGGTTTTTAAATGGTCCATGGCTCTTTTTTTGTTTGAAATGATCGAAACCAACCGTTTCGGTACCAGAAAACCTAGTAAGTGTTTTCATACGTACATTACACCTACATTGTTGGCCATAGAGAAATGAAATTGTATTGTGTGGCAAGCCAAGGTTCTGCCACTTCTTTTGTGCTACCTCTCGTTCAGCTTTGTCAGTGACTCATAGTTTTACCAGGGCATCGAAACGGAAGTAACCAAACCGTTTTTTGGCTCTCCTGTAAGATTTGTCAAATGGCTCTTGCTAGGTTTTAAAATTGCACAGTCGACTGTCATCTATCACGTTACACATAGCGTTGAGCTTTGGACTTTAATCCATCAAAACTGAGCTTTGGTGGATTTTGTCCCACCAAAAAGATCAAACGTTGAACAACAGTAAGGAATTGTTTCGATTTTATCGCTGTCATCAAACACTGTCACAATAATGTAATCAACAAAGAAATACAGTCATGAGCAATTAAATAATTTAATTTATTTATTTATCAAAACTAAGCAAGAAGACATAGTTTCAGTGATAACTACGTCTGAAAGAACCGATAATTCCATCCATACCTAATCAAGCAGCGTGTATCAAGCTCTCTCACAAACGGTGTGATCACGAGTCCGCAGGTTATCAAGCTCTATACAAAGTTACAGTGACGAGATGAAACCTCCGTGATGTGCACTGCTGATAATTCAGGGAAGGGTATAATATACCAGGGCTCCGGGAAAACCGGAAAATACGATGTCTAACTGTATGACCAAATAAAGTCCGCCGTTTGCACTGTTTACCTATGTTTACCTTTCTTTTTGTCCTACCTTCAATACAAACCAATCAAACCGAGTGCTATCATACACCTATAGGATACTTACTATACCTAAGTTAACATACATGTATTATACGTTTTTTCTACAAAAATTTTCATCAAAGATTTTTCATTGTTGTGACAATGGAAAGCTGTCACGTCAAGTTTGTCCTGAGACACCTGACAGAATGTCAAATGGTGGCATCGACAATGGGAGAAAAGAGAGTCGAGTCCAAAGAGGATTCGAAGGATGAGATATTGACGAATGGAGGATATGTGGACAATCAAATTAGTCGAAAGTTGGCGGGAAAAAGTTTTGTAGGAGGTGTTGGTGGAAAAGTCGCGTGCAACATTACGTTTAAAATCACAATAAAAACTTGTCCCCACAGAAACAAAAGATATCATCAATAGAACAATACGAAACATCATTTCGACCATACGTCTAATATTGCTCCCAAAGGCAATTTGGGCATCTATTTTTCTAGACACATTTCAGAGTTCTATGTTGTATCTAGTTTTATCCTTGATCGAAGGTACAAAGCGGAAAATGATTGTCGAGTTGCATCAAGAATGCAATGCGCGACGGGTGAACAAGAAACCCACTATGACAAAGAAAATGAAGAGCCGGAGGTCGAAATATAAGAAGTCGCGCTTGAGTCCGACACGTATTTAAAAATTTTCTTCCAAATAAATGCATAGAATAATGGTCCGGAACCCTTGGTGAGCGAAACCTACTCAAACTTGGCCGTTTTTTCTCTCTCGCAAAATTAGTGTTGATCCGATGGTAATATTTTGCATTGATTTCGAGTATGACAGAACGTCACGATAAAAAGTTTATCTACGAAAGTTCTATCTCACTATCGGCTTACGCCATCTTGCTTTATTTGATGCGTAAAGCGAAATGCAGCTACCCGATAGCGCAGTGGTTCTTAACCTTTTAGTGATGGCGGACCATTTCACAAAATTTCTGTCTTGCCACGGACCACCAACTGTTTGGGGGTAATACACGTAAATCTAAATTAATAAAGGGTCGTTTTATCTATAAATAAAATACACATACAATGTATTCAAAGCTTAGCGTATTTTGTTTAGAAAATTAATTTATTTCTTATAGTAATTTTACTAGACTTCGTGACAAATACTTTGTTATCAAGACAAATGCGCGCGCAGCGCGCCCGAAAATTCACCGATATTACCGTTGCGATTTGCTTGTTTGTAAAAATGAAAAACGCGCCTAGTGTGCCCGAAAATTTATCGATTATCCTAAAACTTTCTTTGAGATTACCCTTGCAATGTAATAAATGCGCGCGCAGCGCGCCCGAAAATTCACCGACTTTATTACCTACATTTTTATCGTAATAATAACCGAGACTATGTAAATAGGATAAAAGCGCACGCGCACTCGGAAATTCACCGATTACATCTACCCTTTTTCACTATAGAGATTCCCTTAGTTGTAAATATTACAAACGCGCGCAGCGCGCCCGAAAATTCAGCGGTTTTTTTATACTAAATTATACCTTACAAAACCACTTAATGTCTAAGACATTTTTCTGGTGGCTTCGCGGACCACTTCGGGTACCTCCGCGGACCACCAGTGGTCCGCGGACCATAGGTTAAGAACCACTGCGATAGCGGGATGAAACTTTTTATCGTGACGGTGTGCTGCTCTAACTGCCCCTGTATTATCTAAAATATCCACCGTTGTTCGGTAATGCGACCTCACTGCATTGCCGGGTACTGGCCACTTTTCTTTTTACTTCAAAATTTCCGAACGTTTCTCTTTTGTTTTTTTATGCCCCGCGCTCTTTTCGAATATTTTGACAGATGCATTCTTCTCGCCCCATTTTTCGCCCACTAACATTTTTGCCCTCTTATTTTAATTTGTAATTCGCTCCATCCCTCTGTATTTATTGATATTTTTACCCACTATCGCCCATTTCTTATTGTTATTATTGTAATCTGTGTATTTGTGTTAATTTCCCCGCCCAATCTCACTCACTACCATCATTGTCGTTCAACCCTGTGCCTCACTGTTTCGATCCCGCACACAATTATTTTCTACGCGCTCGCCGTGCCTGCTTTTCGGTGAGTGTTGCATTGCTGAACATATTTAGCTAGTTCCCCTTGTTAGTTTGCATTCGCCGGAAGAAGCCGCAGGGCCCGTACGAAAGGAGCAAACCACATTTCGCCCGCCTTCAATCGTAGCCGCTCGGCACAATAGCGAACAACCGTATAAATAACCGTTTTTAAATATGAAAAAAAGATTGTTCATTACAATAAGGGCTATTTTCGAGTGTTTTGACGCTCAAAGGTTAAATGGATTTCTTACGCCTACTGTACCTTTAAAGATACAACACACAATAAAATATTAAAGATAATGTAAGAAGAATTATTTTTATCCTAATTATTACGTGAACCCTGGGTAGTACTGACTCCCACCGTGGTTCCTCCAGGATACGACTGTACAGGTACCGAGAGACCCAGAAACTCAAGAGGAAGTGCAGCGAGCGAGTGGCCGGCCTTGTCGTATCCGGCCCCGCCGATCCACAGTACGCAGAGACAGCCTTCGCTTGTTAGCTGCCCGCTGTGCCCGCACGGCTCTTATTACGATGGTGAGTAGACGCAAAATGCTGTGTGATCGTTTAAGAGGGCGCTAGAGCACCATTTTCCCATACAAACGTAGTTCAGGTTTAATTTCTAAACTACAGAAGCGTTTTTCACGCCGAAAAATGGGTTACTTTCAGGTGCTATTTACTTCTATTATTACACTGTCTATTGAAGTTTTACTACCTTGCAAACCTCAATAATATTGTACATGACAAAAAAAAAAAGATTTTTGAAAATGGTAATAAAATGTAGAAATGGCAGCTGAACTACGAAAACATTTGGGAAAATGGATCAATTACATTATAACTACATACTCGCGAAAGGACACGCACACAGGTAGACTCATACAGCCGCATTGCCTCTCTCACTTTTCCCGCGCCCCGTCTCGCTCTGGGTGAAACAGCTTAGAAAACAGTGTTTCGCGCGCTTGGCCGTCACTGAGTTCCCACGGTCCTACAGGGGCCTCTTAACATGAAGGACCTAATTGTCGAGATGGATGGACGGAAAAGAATTCTACGGCCGCAAATACTGAACAGCGGCAGCGTGCAGCGGAGGGTTCAAGTGCACTCTAACACTTCAAATACCTCAATAGAAGTCTATACAGGGTAATTTTTAAAAAGCTGTATTCCTGAAACACGTCAACTTCCAAATGTGATTTCCACTTTTATTCTACGAGTTTTCGAACAGCTCGATACTTTTTTATTCATTGAATCAGCGCAGCCTCCCCTCTACTTTCTACCACCTCTCCAGCCTCTCCTGCTCTTACTCGTTAGAATGCGCCGCAAATTGGAAATGAAAATCTCATTTAGAAGTTGACATGATTCAGGATTCAGGAATAAATACAGCGCAGCGTGCTCACAGCTTTAAGGCTGGAAGATAGCAGCGTGCGAGAAATTGAAAAAAATTCTCAGTTTTTTACATTTTGTAGCTAAACTGAGCTATTTTTGTTCAGCGATTTTTCGTTCGCGGCAATAACATAGTATTCTTTTCATTATTGTAAACAACAGAACAACAATAATTCAGCCGATTATGTGTTCTAGTCTACGAAGCAGTGGCACTGCCCAAAAAACTTGTCGTAGACCAGAACACATAATCGGCTGAATTATTGTTGTTCTGTTGTTTACAATAATGAAAAGAATACTTTGTTATTTCCGCGAACGAAAAATCGCTGAACAAAAATAGCTCAGTTTAGCTACAAAATGTAAAAAACAATTTCCCGCCACGTTGCTATCGTCCACCCTTAAACAAATTCACGCTGCACGCGCCGCCGGCCGTTTCTAATTTGCGGCCTAACTGTGTAGATGAGTAAATAGAGCGCGATATCTCATGTTGACTATTCCACGCTAGGTGGACTAGAAGAGTGTATTTTTTAGGTCCGTGGTAGAGTGAGAGAAAATTGTGGACAAGCTCTACAAAAATCTTTCGTTGTAATCTAGTTAGTTTTGCTTGTGGAACCAGCGGTATTTCTTAACGTGATTGGCTTTACTACAAAAATGTCACAACTATTAAGATGACAGAAAAAAAAGACCTGAGGAAATCGAGACAATGGAACGAAGGAGTTTTCCGATAATAATTTGAATTGAGTTACTTACTGACAAACTTACTTACTGAAAGAAAATTAAATCCTAGATTCTTAGAAAGCGCCCACTACCTAGTCGTTTACGAAACCTTTAGCTCTGTCTCGATAAAGTCTTTATTGGAAAAGAGCTTAGCTAAGTACAAAAGACAGCACGTCAACCCTTACACGCTAGCACTCTACTCCGTTACATTATAAGGTCGACTTTACAACAAAAGTGACGCTCTGAAGTGCTGTCGTGTGTACGATGGCTCTAACTAATCTTGAAGTTTCTCACTGACTTGTTAACTTAATAATTAGTTACTGTTGTTTTTACAAACAAAAGCCGGTGTAAGTAAATATAGTGGAATATGGACGATTGGACGATAGATTTTCAGAAGGGGCATTTAACTTTTGTGGAGCCTTTGTAGAAACCGGATAGTTATTTCACTTGCCCTAAGATAAGAGTGGCTTGATGAATACACTTTGCTTTCCACTTTAGGTATGTGATAGTGATATGATACTTATTATACGGATTATTATACTGATTAAAATAACTTCAATAAAAACAAAACATTTTACCCTGGTATAGAAGGAGCGGGTGATCATGCTCCTTACTATAGTTGTGTGTGTATAGTATTCAGCCACGAGAAATATTTTGCTGGCGCGATGCAGGATTAGTAGTTGCCTAACTTTTGTATCATTTTCATTGTATTCAATCAGTATGATCACATTTTCGGGGAAATTACGGGATCCAGACAAATTTATTACTCTACCCCTAATACTCACCAATTAAAATAATCCTGTTGTACTGCCGTGCATACTTTAGATATTATGAGCTAAAAAAAAATCTTAATCAAAATATCAGCCTGCCACTAAATGTAGCACTACTCAGCTATGAAAGTCACGGAGAGAAATATAAAACGGCTAACGCAGTATACTAAATTAACGAACCTCATTACCAGCAGCTTAATAGAGGAAAATATTTACACTAATATTTAATCAGTGACATTTTAAAATATCCGATATTGCTTCGTTAATCGACTAGTTAAGCTAATGGCGCGCAACAAATCCGATTTCAATTAGGTAAAGTTATTAGCTATGTATCGTAGATGAGTTGACTTTGACTTTTTTTTACATAATTATTGAATAGGCTTTAGGATGTACTCATTTCGATGGCTCCTACGTAAACTACCGTATGTTCAAAAAGCTAACTTTCCAGGAGAGCCATTCAAAGATGTTTTCTATAACCGTTCTTTTGATTTTAAAGCTTTTGGTTTGAAATTTTTACCATAATTAGTTTATTTTGGGCTCGATTTTTATGTGCTAAAGTAAAAGCTGTATTTTGAATACTTTTGGAGATATTGTTGTTACGATTCTTTACGACGGGGTAACGAAGTAAGAAAATATCGTATGTTAATCTTACCATTTTTTACGGCGTGGATGAGGTGACTGAAAATATCGTATGTTTCACATACCTTGTTTTACATGGATAAATCGCAGGTAAAATGACATGTATGTGGCACTTACAGTTTTTTACTTTGTAAATCTCATGAAAAATAGTATGGTAGGTATGTAACATTAATTTAGTAAATACATGGGGAAATATTAAAATTTTAAATGGGACCAGAGGTTTATCTAAGTGATAATTCATATTTACTTAATTCATTATATTTAGTAGAACCTAAACCTACATTTTAAAGAAACATTTATATGAAATAACTTTTTATACATCCTTATGTTTCCATTCCACTAATCAATTTGTATATTTCCTATTTTCCCAACTGTCCCCTTCTAAACTGCCACCGGGATGGGGACTTGGGTAAAATTAGTGGCGTTTACCACCCTGGCAAATAGGAATTTTATTTTCAACAGTTTCCTTGAAGCTCACGACCGAATCAACTAATTATTCTTTCCGACTTTAAGATATTTAATGAAAAAGTACTAGACTTAAATAAAGTAGGAGTAGCCCATTGTAGACTCTCTGCCTCAGTGCTTTTCTCATTACTTGGGTATTTTTTAAAGGCTTGCATAAACTCTAAAGAGGCCTACTTTAGGCTAACCAACCCCGATATTATCCTTTGATGAGCTCGAAAAGGTCGGTTGGGAAATAAAATTCATATTTGCCACTGAGGTGGTAAACGCAGCAATTTTTTCTCAAACACCATGCCGGTTACAGTTTTGAAGAAAACAGTTAGAAATATAGAAGAATTCCTGTAAATTTTAACGAATCTGTATTGGAAATTCGTATTTGGAAATTTAGGATGATGTTGTCACATAGTTATTCTTCAGTGCCGGGTTTCGGGATAACTTGTATCAGCCATTTTCCTATTCTTACTCAGGACATGCAAAAGGCTAAGAGCTAAACTTTACCTCAACTTTCAAGCTTAGGAGTACATGATAGTTATCCCAAGAAGGCTGCAGCAGTCACTCAGACTCAGACGTGTATTTTCTCTGGCGTAGATTGACAGATAGAATACTCTTTGGTTGTGGTGGTTGTTGGTTACTTTGTGATCCAAAGATGAGTCAGACATTTCACCTATTAGTATACAGACTTAGTAAAAGAAGCCAAGCCAAACACAGTGTACCTACCTTAGGCAACAATGAAAGTTTTGGAATATACAATACACCACGCAGATCGGAGTTTCAGTTTGGCTTACTATTGTGTTAATACTTAGAAACGTTCATATACTGTCTATATAAAGGCCACTGATCCATTAACATCTTCTCGTTACCATGCACATGAACACCGCGTGTCTAGGAACTAGACTAAATGAAATTAATGGTGACGGCTGAGCTTGTCAAGCATACAGACATAGTTCTCAACAAGTCTTGAGTCCATCCAACTGGCCAAAAGAATTTATTCAGAATAAATACAGATTTATCTATGATTGTAATACTTGAATTTATTAACATACAGGCTATGAACAGATTTTCAGTCTAAAAGTCTGCTGCAAACTACTACAAGATTGGGCCTTTTTAAATCCTTAGGATCTAAGTTTGTGAGTATTTGATGAACCAAATGAGGATCTCGTAATCTTTGTTTTGAAGCTCCTTTGTGGAGAGTGTTTGTATCTTCAGTAAAAAATATATTTTATAAATGAATTTCTTGTTACCTTCATGTGTTTGGTGTTCAGCTTTTATTGGTATTGATTTGCCTACGCCAAGTCGAGTCTCGGAAATTTAGAACCCGGGTAATTGAAATTTCATCGTCAACCAAAGCGTATCTCAAAAACAACATACAAAAACGGTTGGTCAGTCTATAAGAAACCACATCCGTGAGTCATTTCAAATCCTTGTTAAAAATAACTCTAGTGAAAGTGAAGGTCCCAAACAGTAGTGTGTAATTTACCATCATGAAGTAAGTATATATTTGTTTTCCACCATACGATACACAAAGCGGAAACTTTTATGTTATGCTTTTGTTTTCATTTTTAGTTTGTTCCATCCGTTTAATAAGTAGTCGATTTCAGTGATGGTTTTGTATTAAAAATATTTTTCTAACATAAAAAAGACGTTATTATTAATCAAATCTGCTTTAAGTAGTATAAACAATTTGAATTATTTGAATATTTAAATAAATGATCAAATTTTTTTTGTTCAACCTCCTTGCAAACTATCGTATCTGTAAGATATTGTCTTAAGCTCAGCTTAATATTGCAACGTAAATAAATCTAAGTGACACATACAATAGTTAACAGGTTCATATAAACCAAGTAAATAATCGTACGTGTTACATACGATACAACATCACTTTTTATCGACGTCGTACAAAATGGTATGTGTTACATACTATAGCATACCCCCTCGAAAAATCTACGTACGTAATCGTATGTGTTACATATTATAGTTTTGAACAAGATTGATAGAAAACGCAGTAAAACTAACAAAACTGAATATTTAACATGTTTAGTAAGAACATGCCTCATCACAAAACACAAACTCAGATCTACGTACTTCCCACGTAGAGAATGGTAAGATATACTTACGGTAGGCGTAGCATGCAATGTGTCCCACGTAAACTACCGCAAGAGGTCAATACGATAGTTTACGGCGCGCCCGTGATCAACATACGATAATTTACGTCTGAAAAAATCTCCATTTTTGAATATTATTAAGTTTTTGTTTTTGGGATACATGCGGAATAATCATCTAATGACAAAAAACGAAAAACATGAAAATCGCCATTTTGTGGGATACGGTAGTTTACGTAGGAGCCATCGATTTGTCGGCTGTAATAGCTCTTAAGCTTGAAAATTCCGTTGTTTAGATTAGAAAATTTGGAAAGTCATTGATTAGACATTTTAGTGACATCTCCACTCCTAAGAAATAGGAAAGCGTTACCCAAACCTTGGACATGTTTTAGATAAAGTTGCTAAAGCACCCCAATTTTCTCCTGAGCCGTAATGCGAAATAGTCAGCAAGATTTCCAGTTTGCTTCGCAATTTGAATGAAAAATTACGTGAAAATAGCTGCTACGGTCTACAAAGGGGGCTCGCTACTATTACTCGTTCGGCTGTCAGCGCTCGCGCGAGTTCTTTACGCCTCGCCAACCCTTTATCACAGCTAAAAAATCAACGCCGAAGCCACGAAGCGCAAACGGAAGCCGGTCATGTTTAAAGCCGGCTGCACATTATCGCCGTGAAAACGAGTTTGAAAACTACGCGCGCTGTCTCGCTCGGTATCGCCGCGCTAGGCTTCCGCCTTAAGCCTCGCGTCCACTAGGCGGATCGGGGCGGGGCGGGGCGCAACGCAAAAATCCGCTTGCCTATATTTTGTATGGAAGTGCGTCCACTAGCGCGGATCGATGCGTGCCGGGCCGCAGCGCAATATTTTTGCCGGCGGTGCGACCCGCCCCGATGCGCCTAGTGGACGCAGGGGCAGCAGCATGCTCGCGTATTCGAATGCACGCGAGTGTTGCCATTTGTCGACCAGAATACATGAACGGCTGAATTATTGTTGTTCTTGAAAAATTACTGAACAAACGCTCAGTACCAATAGCTCAGTAAAATTTAGCTTCAAAATTGGAAAAACTGTAAAAAATTGAATTACCCTCCACGCTGCTATCGTCCAACCTTAAGGGTGGACGATAGCAACGTGGCGGGAGATTAAAAAATTTCACAGTTTTTTACATTTTGTAGCTTAACTGAGCTATTTTTGTTTAGCGATTTTTCGTTCGCGGCTATAACATAGTATTCTTTTCATTATTGTAAACTACAGAACAACAGTAATTCAGCTGATTATGTGTTCTGGTCTTCGACAAGTTTTTGAGTCACAAAAAGTCACAACGAGGGCTCAAAAGTTACAATATTTGTGACTAGACAAAGTGGCAACACCAAAAAATCTGCCGAGCCGATGCGCCGATCCGCCGCGATGCGCTTAGATGGACGCACCCCAACGTCGCGTTGCGTTGCGGCCCGCCCCGGCACGCCCCGATCCGCCGCATATGGACGCTAGGCTTTACACTTCACTGTGAACGGAAATGCGCGTTTACATAATAATATGTTTGATACTTCGCGCCCGTTCGTCGCCACCGTGCTAGGCTTGCAGTGTGGACGCGGCCTAGTAGTTACTTGTCACTACTTTCGGCCCCGAGCTAGCGTGAAAATTTTACTAGGTTTGGACAGAAAAAATCCTATGTTAGGTGACACCTTTACTGCATGAAGTGACCACTCGGACACTGTAGTGCCTGGGACCTATTTAAATGGATTAGGCTTGCCCAAACCTATACCATCTTCGTAATTTAGTCGGCCTATCCCACAGAAAAGGTAATCATAGATTAATCATAATTTATGTTAAACTCGTAACCTTACAAAACATCGTATAAAATTGTCTGAATAATTTTCTTTTTATTATTTCTTATTAGTTTAGTTTTGTATA
Source organism: Zelleria hepariella (assembly GCA_949319315.1). NCBI lineage: Eukaryota > Metazoa > Arthropoda > Insecta > Lepidoptera > Yponomeutidae > Zelleria > Zelleria hepariella. The sequence continues at coordinate 10,864,867 of OX439387.1, forward strand.
ATAATATAATTGCTGAAACTAAAAGCTAAATTAAAACTAAAATTAACCTAAAAACAACATTATAAACAAAAAAAATAATAAATTAATTATATTGGTTTTGTTCCAGCTTACATCCACGGGAGCAAGTCTTAAAGAGGCCGAATTGCTGAAATATAGAGTTAACTAAACTTGTAAATTAACAACAACGGTTCTAAACTGTCTGAGTCGAATGAAGATTGTGAATCTTAAGAGGAAACGCGGGTAGCCGCTGCTCTATACAAAAAGGGATACCTGTTTCCTCCCTGGATAATTATTTTAGAAAACATATGTTTATGCCATTCAATTTATATGTACCTCTGCCATGTCCCTATGTTTTCTTTTTTTAGTATATTAATTATTTATATTATTATTTTAATCCAGGGAGGAAACAGGTCTCCCTTTTTGTATTTTTTGTATGGAGCAGCGGCTACTCGCTTTTCGTCTAAAATAACGACAATACGGGCAATTTATGTATCCTTCATTAGGTATATTTTAGTTAGTTGGTACTTGGTACACCCCTTAGAAATAACTTCTGTCATAGATAAAAGGAATCTTGTTGTGGATGACGTTTGAAATATCACCTTTGACAGTTGTGTGCAGATTTGTGTAGAAATAACTTCTGTCATAGATAAAAGAATCTTGTTGTGGATGACGTTTGAAATATCACCTTTGACAGTTGTGTGCAGATTTGTGAACAGAAAAGTAAAGTTTAAGGTGTGGAAGTCTGTCTTTATGGACGCCATTTTTATGAAATTGCATTTGTGCGAAAAAAAACCCTTAACTATTACAACTATACAGGGCGTCCCACGGCTATGCCACATGGACGGAAAGTACCTTAAATATTGTAGATGGAACATTTTACTGAAAGAAGACATTATTTTAATTTAAAAAACAATTTAAACTGCATTCATAGATATTGAAATAATTACATGGTTGAACCGGGAATCGAACCCGTTACATGAGAAAAATAATGGACCCTGTAGTTTTATCATACCGATCGAAAGGCTTCATGATAAGGATTATTTTTTGCTAAATAATATAGTGTCAGAAATAAAAGGAAGACCATGAATTTTAACATTTACCTGGTTGTATGCAACAAATCGAGCCGTATCCTGAGCCGAAAGGCGCGTAAAATTTTGTCCATCGCAATGCGGCTGGCCGATTATAAAGAAATAATTCAAAAATTTGTTTCATATTCATACTTTTATTCTTTTGTTACTGTGATTTTCATTGATAAATTGATGAATGTGGTATTTAAAATGTTAAAATTCATGGTCTTCCTTTTATTTCTGACACTATGTTATTTAGCAAAAAATAATCCTTATGATGAAGCCTTTCGACCGGTATGATAAAACTAAAGGGTAATTATTTTTCTCATGTAGCGGGTTCGATTCCCTGTTCAACCATGTAATTATTTAGATATCTATGAATGCAGTTTAAATTGTTTATTAAATTAAAATAATGTCTTCTTTCAGTAAAATGTTCCATCTACAATATTGAAGGTACTTTCCCTCCATGTGGCATAGCCGTGGGACGCCCTGTATAATTTGAGTGTCAATCGTTTCTGCATACAACCCTAAAAAAAGGAAAACCTCCGTCAGTATAGTCAGGACGAAAAACTTTCAAAAGTCATAACTTAGGAAGTCACTTGCCAAAAAATATTTAGGATCAGAGTTACCTATACAATCTCCAAACGATGTCGAAGGATTTTCGTGCGTCTGACTTTTCTTAAAGGGCAATGGTTAAAACCAGGTTAAAACGAAAGAAACTTTGAGAAAGGCGTTTAGAAAAACTAAAGTTCTAAAACAGTTATTTTAATTGGACGTCGCGCCGTAATAAATCAATACTTAATTATCGATTTGACGTGCCTTGAATGTTTTATTTTGTAAATAGGATTTCTAGAGCTGTTAGAGAACTTTAGTTTTTTTTTAATAATCTTGTAACCGATTTGATTGAATGTCGAAAATAGTCGAAAACTCAACCTCTAAACGGAATGACCTTTTAGGTATTTATGGCCTAAAAGGTCATTCCGTTAAGAGTAGCCTTTTATGGGTTTATTTGTACTGTCAACAACTAAATAACATTTTGTTTATAAATTCACCCGCTTTGCAACTGACTGTAAAGGGCAAGACGTGCTGTAGACTGTACGATTAGTGAAATTGAATCCGTTACATACAACAAGTTAGTTTAACTAATAAAGATAATCTCCCGAAAATTTGCCTGTTTGTATTTATGTAAATAGACAACAAGTGTATGCCAAGAAAGTTTTATTCCAATTCCACGAAACTTTTTGCTGTGATAAAGATAGAAACCAAATTAATGTAAATTCCAACATTATTAAAATTGTTTAGGTTGTAAGGGTGAGAAAATCGTTAAGGGTGCTTGATATTTTTGTCAAAATTTTTAGAGTTTAGGTAAACTGGCTCTAATTAAACTGAAGAAATATGTATTACCTAATTTTTAAGTTGTATATAAATACATGTTTTAATGTTGATGAAATAAATATAATATGTTTATAAAATTTTATAATAAGGTATAAGTACTGTTGAAAAACGATAAAACTAATTTATTACTGGTAGTTGTATAAGAAAAAGTGTCAGCTCTATATTACTAAACTGAACATAAAAAAATGTGAAAAAATACTTAAACTTATCATGGAAGAATTTTTGACCAATAAAATCCGAATTCAAAATGTTTTTGTTTTTGATTTTGCAAACGTATTAATCGTATTATTAATACAAGGTGTTACAAAAGGTCCTTAATCCTTTACATGGAATGTAACCTGGTTATAGGGATCACATCCAAAATTATTTTTTTGCTCTATGTCATTCCGTAGATTTTTTAAATTATTAATAAAAGGCAAGCGCTGTGGCGGGAGATATTGTTTTGGGCCGGAAAACAAAGATATGAATTCAATATAAAAGGGTTTATTTTTGGTGTAATACACCATTGACAAAGAGAGAGACGATAGAAAAACGGAGGTAAAAACATAGAGCCGAACATTTACTTCTTTAACAATTGATAAGTATAAAAAAAAAACCATTGATTTTCACAATATTTTATTAACTTAAAACTATGCAAATGCACCTACGCACACAAACACGTTTTTGAATTTGAACTAAATAAAACAACATTGAAAACCATATTTATAAAAAAAAAAATTTGGTTCCACTTTTTTTTACAGAAATGTAATTTTTTTGGCCAGCACTTAGGTTCTTTTAGCCCTGCAAAATGCGTGGCCGAATTCTGGGCCAATAAAATATGAAAATGTCACCTATTACTATAAGAATAGACTGTAAATGCAAAGTATTTTTTGAGAGCAAGCTACAGAGTATCTGCTACTACATCTGCGAAATGCTTTGTTGGGAATTGGGGATAGTCAAATCAATCTCAGGCAGAAATAGGATACCTACATTTTGTGGCTCGCAACTATTCATATTTTTAACCGAATTTTCTGACATTTCAAAAATTTTAAAAATCATACAGAAAATAGATCTTTACCTATAGATGACAGGAAAACTTATAAGAAGTCCATGGTGTATAAAATAACATAGGAAAATAGTAATATTAATTTTGTAGCATTCGTTTCTTAACTACATCGCGAGTCGCAGTATGGTTTGGTATGGTTTCTTAACATTTGTGCGTAAATGAACTTCGGATGTACGGAACCCTCTCCATGCGAGTTTTTTTGTTAATTTTGTATTATTTCTTATGTAGAAGGATCAACGGAACAAAATACCTATGCCTACTTATCCGGATTGGCTACTTAATCAGTGGTTGTCAATTAGTTTTCCCCACATAACACACAAACCCCTTGCAAAAATACTTACCAATAAAAAACAACGTTTGGGTAGGCAAAGAATATTTTTTCTTTGTACTTAGCTAGTTATGTAACTCAGTTATGTACTAAGAACAAGGGGCATTATCTTGGTCTAGGCATTATTAATTCCTTTGGACCGAGGTTATTGAGGCTCAAAGACCAAGGTCTACCTTTTTACAATCAATGATAGTTTTTCACGGAGATGGGTTATTTAGATTTCATTCCGCGCCCGAGCGTCGTGTCATACGTATCGACGCTAGCTTAGAATTCTTGTATCTACTACCTTCAAAATGGTGAAGTGTTCGCATTGTGATAAAACAGTGACCAAAAAGACCCCTGGTCTGGAATGCAGTAACTGTGGAGCATTGGTTCATGCAAAGGTGGAATGTGCTGGGCTTACAACGAAACAGCTCACTGCCCTACGTGCCACAGAAAACCTAGAATGGACCTGCAGCAATTGTGCCCACGATGGAACGCGCAAAAGTTCTCATGTAATTCCAGATGAGGACGACGAGGAGGAACAGCAAGATTCTGTTAATATCGTCAATATCGACTCCGTAAAGTTTATGAACGATATTACCAATAAAATGAAATCCATACTCAAACAAGAGCTCCAGGAAACCAACAATTCCGTCCAATACCTAAGTGACCAAGTGGATGACTGCATTGAAAGCATGGAGTGCTTCAAGCAGAAAATTTTGGACATGGAGAAAAAAACGCTTGATCTGTCCAATAAGAATACGTACCTGGAGAACAAAATCAATGCACTGGAGCAGCGAGTCAACGAAGCGGATCAAAAACAAATAAAAAAGCAGATGGAAGTAGCTGGAATACCTTTACAGGAAAACGAAGACCTAAAGCAGATCTCATCGACAATCGCGTCGAAGATAAATCAAAAAGAATCCGATATAATAGCCCGCAAACGCCTACCAACAAAGGCAGGAAAACCAGGTATCATCCTTATGGAAATGAAAGACGTGGAAACCAAGGATATGTGGATAACTGCAGCTCGGAACACAAATATTGAAGTAAGCGCAATCGTACCAAATGCTGACCAGGAGAACGCAAAGGATAAAATCTACATACGGGAAGCACTTACCCCCTACATAAAAAATCTACTATGGCAAGCAAAGCAAGAGCTAAAGGACGACTTTAAATTCATATGGTGCAAAGATGGAAAAGTTAAAGTAAGGAAAGCCGAAAAAGATAAAGTACTTACTATATGGTCTGCCGACGACATTCGCAAGCTAAAACTAAACTATAAGTAGGTACCCCTAAAGTAATCATCATCATCAAAGTTATAAAATACTTAAAATGGCTACCTTTCCCGAAAGCGTAATAGAAATTAGTGACTGTACCGATTTGTATTTCTATTGGACCAAATTACCTAATTTTACAAACAAACTAACGTGTATTCATGTAAATATTCGATCTATTATAAAAAACTTCTCAAAAATAGAACTACTAGTAAATACTTCTCCAAAAATTATTGATGTAATCACCCTAACAGAAGTAGGTATATCGGACAATGTTAGCTCGTTGTATAACTTAGAAGGGTATACTATGCACTCAGATTTGCGAAAAAAACAAAAAGGCGGTGGTATAATAACATATGTACACAATAAACACAAATTCAACACGCTTCCCGCAAAAACATCGCACTTTGAAAGTATTATCGGAAAAATCACTACCACCACTAATTCAGTCGCTTATCTGTGTGCAATATATAGACCCCCCTCAAGCAGTAAACAACACTTTATAAAGGAACTAGGGCGCTTGCTGGAACCTCTGAAGAACGAAGATCTGCTTCTGTTGGGTGACATAAATATAAACACTAAGGCCATGAATAGCATCCGTGAGCAGTACATGAACATGATGTACGAACAAGGACTTGTGTGCGGGATCGCCGACTATACGCGAATTGAACCGAGAAAGGGTAAAATCACGAAAACCTGTATCGATCATATATTCGTGCGATCCCGAACGCAAGATGTGTATTGTGCGGCGCTCGGAACTGTACTAGCAGACCACCGGCTCACAGTTGCGACATGCGTCGGAGCGGGTGGAGTACAGGATGTTCCAACCTACACTACAAAATACAATAGGATGATTCTTCAAAAAAGCGTTCTTCGTTGATATCCATGGCTTTTATTTTTTCTCATCAATGGTGAAAAATAAAAATACAGAGGAAAAAAGGGTTTAAAAACTAGTTAATATGTCGATGAGGCACACCTGTAGGCTTTATAGGTTAATCAGAAAAAAATTATCTATTTTGACAGGCCATGGATATCAAAAAATATGCCATGGATATCAAATAGTGTCCAAAATTAATTTAAACAGTATAGTTCAGTGGTATATAATGCTTGCACTAGCTTAATCGTCACTATGAACTGTCACATACTTAAACAGGGCCTAAATGAAGGAAAAATATATAAATAAATCATCATAACAATCAAACCAAAGTACCTAATCAAAGTTTTATTTTGAGAAAACACAGTTAATTTTAGAAGTTTTTAAACGTTTTCAATTGCTATCATAGTTTTATTTTAAGCTGTCGTGTGTGTACGAGTCAGACTCGCATACTCAGGATTCCGTACCACCACAACATATTGTGTAAACCTAATTATTTTAAATTATGTTTTCCCCTTACTTTGGGTGGTGGTACGGTATCACCGGTACGCGACTCCAACTAACAAGGGAAAATTTTAGGAACTTATTTGTACGCGAAGGGTGCTAAACGGGACTTTATTACTCTGCCTCTGTTAATTCTACCATTATTTGCATGTATTTGGAAAAATCCCTCTTTGACTTTTTATAAATAGATAGATAGATAGATAGAGAACACTTTATTGTACACCAGAAATTAAATGTTAACAGGATTTTTCTTAACCTAATAGTACAGACGGCGGTCTTATCGCTAAAAGCGATCTCTTCCAGACAACCTAGTAGAATGACCATTCTTTGCATGTATTTGGAAGATAATTTTCATAAATAATATAATAACATCTAAATCAGTCATCAGCAGTTGTTCAAATAAATCAAAATACGAGTAGTTTAGCTTTAGATTACCTTTCTTTATAAACACTGTTCGTTAAGCACTGTTCACATTAGTAATAAGTAAATTTTAACAACTTCTATGTACACAAGCCTTGGACTGCAGTTCAGATCTGAACCTGCTAGTGCCTTGTATATGTAAACGAGTATATTCTGTGCTAGTGCTGATTCGTCTTAAATGTACTTACTGACTGTATTCTGTTTTGTGTACTTAATAAATAAAATAAATCCCTCTTTGAAAGAAAGTGAGGAACCCTCGGTTCGTGAGTCCGGCTTGCACTTGGCCGGTTGTTATTAATCTTGTGTAAATGAAGCCATATAATTACAATGGATTTGACATAATGTACCTATGAAAGTCCATAATTGTTACAGAGAGTAAAACCAATCAAGTGCAAAAGTTTACTGTCTAATAAATTCTCCTTAATTTCAACATAACTTAATATTTATTATGCACAAATTCTGTGAAAATTTCAATTCCTTGCCTATTATTCAACCAATTATATTTAAAGTTAACAACACTCCGTTAAACGTAAGTCAGACAAGGAAACAGACATGCAAACATATACTGGATTATTAATAGGGTCTTATTTGGCACTTTTTCGGCTAAATCAAGTGAAACTTAAGATCATTTAATTGATATCCATGGCCGATATGTGATATCCGTGACTTAAATCCATGGATTTTATGGCCATGGATATCAATAAATTTTAAAAGTGACGTTGTTTCTCTTTAACTATAAAAGCTATCGTATTTATTTTGATGACAATACCTACTCAGGGATATAGGCAATCATGTACTTTGGATAGTTAAGTGCAAATAGTATCAGTTAACTAGCAAAACGAACCACGAGCTTCAATTACCCTCCCGAACCAAAATTTAAAAAAAGTGAAGAACTTACCTCAAAGTGTTTGCGCGAAAGTTAGCGATCTACCCGTCCCATATTAGAACCGTGGTGTAACTGACGATATTTTGCACCAATCACAAGACACTTACCGCGTATTCAAGTATGTTTAAAAGCATACTTTTGTCGCGCGGTTTCAACTTCGCTCGCCGCGTGACATTAGTTTGAACCTCTACAGACACAAGGGTTTTATTTTCAGTAGAACGATGGATACATAATGTGATAGAGGCACTCTTTAGGTATTCAGAAAAGTATAAATTATAGCAGTACTGTACTTGTGAGTAAAACCATAAACAATAACAAAACAGGCGCCGCGCGTGTGACATGCAAAATACTCACAAAATTACCCAATTTGCCAGCTTCAATGGGATATTTAAGCGACTTCTTCAATCAAATATTGATTTTTATAGATATGCCTCCATAGTGCGTTAGTTAAGAAGTCGATTAAATGCTAATACAGTACTGTGTGTTGTATACTTTAGGAGATATTAGGGTGTGACTCATCCAATCGACCCTTTAAAGAATCACCCAATAATCCTGTCCTAAATAAAGCACTACAAAACATAAACTGGCAACCTGTAGAAACTATGTCCTGCCCAAATATAATATATAAATACATAAAATCTAATATAAATAATTGTTATAAATTGGCTGAATATAAAACTAAATCAAGTAACTCGAAACGAAACCAAGAAAAATGGATAGATAAGGAGGTGTTATCGTTATGTAAAAGAAGAGACCAGAAACTGATAGAACTAAAAAAAGACTCTAACAACAAAGTACTATTGCAAGGGTATAATAAAATAAGAAATAAATGTAATAAACTAATTGAATGTAGCAGAAATAACTATTATAAAAATTCTATTGAGGAATGCAAGGGTAACCAAAAAAAGTTATGGGAAATACTGAATAAAATGACCGGTAGAATCACAGGGTCATTAGACAGAGTTATCTTACAAGCGCTCCAGAAAAATAGCATAAGCGAGAAAGAGATAGCCAATAACTTTGCAAAGGGATTTGACAAAGCCGTCAAAGAAATAATACCAAAATGCAAAATACCGTTATTAAATCCAAAAGAATACCAAAATTCACCTAATGTAACGATGTATTTAAAAAAACCAAGCCCCAACGCAGTACATAAAATTATCTCAAGCATAAAACATAACAAATCACCAGGTATAGACGGTATAAGACCAATAGATATAAAAAAGGTATCGGAGAAAATAGTAAACGCTATTAGTAAATTAATAGAAATAAGTATTAATACAGGAACATACCCAAACGAGCTCAAATCGGGAATAGTGAGACCAATCTTTAAAAAAGGAAGCAAGCAAGACTACGGAAACTACAGGCCTATCACCATACTACCCATAATAGACAAAATAATTGAAAAACACGTTTGTAACGAAATTCATAACTTTTATAGTAAAAACAATATACTTTATGGCACCCAATATGGCTTTCAAAAAAAGAAAAGTACAACACAGCTGCTCTCTAACTTCACTGACTATGTCAATGAATGCCTAAATGATAAAAAACACGTTTTCTTAGTATTCATTGATTATAGTAAGGCCTTCGATACACTTCGTCACGACGTTCTTGTAAATAAACTAGAAAATAGTGGTATTGGAGGTCCTCTGCTGAAATGGTGCAGAAACTATCTCGAAGATAGATCCTACTGTGTTAAAGTGGGTCAAAACTATAGCGAAAAAATATCAGTAACCGAAGGCACAGCACAGGGATCCGTACTAGGGCCACTACACTATCTGACATACGTCAACGATATAAATAACATAATCAATCACTGCCAAGTCTATCAATTTGCAGATGACACTTGCCTGATATCTAGCGGTCATGACAGTAGTATCGCACTAAGTAAGCTGCAAGACGATTTTACCAAGATATGCAAATGGTCTCACGACATGGGTCTAGTCCTCAACTCACACAAGACGAAACTAATGCACGTGCACTCAAGTCACATATCAGAGTCTCAAATACCAATAAAATTGTTAGCTCATAACCATCAATGCTTACACGTAGCACCTACCTCTTGTGACTGCGACACTATAGAAGTAGTAAATCAACACATGTACTTAGGTCTAATTATAGACCACAGGTTCAATTGGCGACCTCATATAAACTTTGTTTGTGGAAAGTTAAGAGGAGTTATGGCTAAATTGTCCCTCACGAAAAGAAGAATACCATTTAGTATACGACTGCAAATGTATAAAGCGCTAGCCGAGAGCATAGTATCTTATGGGCTAAGTTCATACGGTAGAACATTTAAAACATACATAGAACAAATTTACGATATACAAATAAGACTGCTAAAAACTATAATACCATATAAAGTTAAATGCAAGTTTAAAAATGATTACGATGGTTTATTCAAATACTGCAAAGTATTGCCAATTCAGGAGAAAACTACACTAAATTTACTTATAGAGAATTATTATACGTACAGCGAAAACCTAAGAAAATTTAACAAAAACACTAGACTAGCCTTGCAAAAAAAACTGTTAGAAATTTCGGCTCAAAATTTATACGGAGAAAGATCAACCAAATTTATCGTTCCTAGATTAATAAATAAACTATTACCATCAGAGATTAGGGAATCATTAAACAACAATAACTTCAAATATAAAATAAAACAGCATATTAATAAAATTTACCTCGGCAACTAAAAATAGATTGAAACATCCTGTGGATCGCCGCCTCGATCGTCGCCAAGCTAACAAAAGAACTGGTTTTATGCGAGCTCGGGCCCGATCGAGCTGGCGATGAATCACTGCGAAAACTAACTACCTATCAATAAATATTTTACTATTGTAAGCTAAGTTTATCTATAGACGTTAAGGTGGAATGTGCAACACCCATACAAACCATGCGGTTTAGGGGTGTCAAGCATCTATGTTTTGTTAATATTCTAAGAAAATAAATTAAAAAAAAAAAAAAAAAAAAAAAAAAGATGCGTAATCGTTTTTCACTGATTGAACTGAATTGGGTGATTTAAAAAGAGATTGCCACGCAAATGTACTCCCTAAGTCAGGTACGTCTCGTATTACCGGGGCACAGAGCACCTAATAGTGGGCACGCGTACCATCCATTGGGAACCACTGGCCTTAATGAATGAAACCGCTCTACTAATTGAATGTTATCCATATTTCACTCCTAATGGTGTTACCACGAGTATTATTGGAAGCGTTATCAATAGAAGGAAACATACAAACTATGTACTTAACTGCGGTTTTCGGTTGAGCTACTATTCGGTTTAAGGTACTATTTTGGTTACATAGATACTGGTTTATTGTTTGAAGTTGTTATTGGTTTCGTAGGCGGCCGCAGGGGTCAATCCAATGATAACATGGTAATACAAGTAGATTGTTACCCGAGGGACTAAAACACAATTTTTAAGGCGAGAGAGTTTCTTTGAATCCTGAGTTTAGCAAGGGATTCAAAATACTCGAGCTTTAAAAAGTGATGCTCCCGAGGTGAACACTCTACTTTTTATCACCCTCTATGAGAAAATTAGTGACTGGACTTACAAATAATTAGCGTCGGCTCGGCATCCGACACACTGTTCTCTGGAGTTAATATTATAACACTTTAATTCTCACTACTTGAGGAAGAAACAATTTTATTTATGAAAGTAAGTAAAATCCTAGTACACAAATAAACGATACGAACGAAAACGGAATGCATTTCTGATATTTTTATTTTTCTACAAACTTTTTTTATTTGGCTTGCGCCGCGCGGTATATTTTTTCATACTTCCAGTTTCTTGTCCATACATTGTTCGTGATTGATCTCTTTCAATGTTGTCTGTAAGCTCTTTAGTCATTTGAACTTTTACTTACTCGTACCGATCCATTTTCCAAATTCAAATCACTTTTTGTCCCTCCGGGATTAAAAAGCTATTTTAGTCCCTGTTTGCGGGGAACGAGCTAGGTCTTTTCGAATAGATGTGATAAAAAATATACTTGAGAAAAATAATAACACAAAGGAATACTTTTAAGGGATCTCTTCACGTTATTTTGACCCAGGGACCCATGGATAAAGCCGGCTTAAGTGTAAGTACCTTCTTATTTCTTATGTCGACGATTAAGTGTGCTTCTTCAGGTTATTTAAGTTCCATTTCTGGCCACTAATCACCCCGTGGATTACGAAAAGAAAGGCATTATAGTTTTCCATTCTCTTTTCTAAATAAACCTTAGGCCTTTTATTTTATCTTTTGCAGATGATTAAGAGCCTTATTAGACTAGCAAGTTGAATGCGAAGCGAATCCGCGGCGAATTCGCAACAAGTTCGCCGCGAGTTCGCAGCGATTTCGGCGCGAATGTCCAGCCCCAGAATGGCCTCGACTCGAGGCCATGAGCGAGTTGAAAGCGAAGCGAATCCGTGGAGAATTTGTGGCGAACATTCACCGCGCATTCGCTTCGCTTTCAATTTTCCCGAAATTCCCTAGTGTGATAGATAAGGATCTTACTCTTTGAAGACTTAAGCCGTTATTTCGGCTTCAAAAGTCAGCAACTTTGTTTACCTCGGCGAGCAGAAGTTCGCTGGTTTACCTATACGTAGAAATCTGGCTATAAATTTTGCTTCCCTAGTTTTAACATGATCACAGGGGAGCAAGCTATGCTGCTCCCAAGCTCAGCAGTGTAGTTGCACTGAGAACTTTATATTGCAGCGGGTGCAAAACAAAATTAGGCGCTTTTGCAACTTGATGTCACTAGTTAGCTTTGGCCAAGTGCAAACCCAAGCAGCGTGTCGAAGTCGCTAACTTTGAGATATTGACAATAATACCTATGGAGCTATGGAGCTGTAGGTATATCGGGTTTCCACAACAAACCTTTTTTTTTTACTTTTTGATTAAGTATTAACTTTTGTATTTTTTGTTAAGTACACTTTGTATTTATTATTGTGCAAGTAGTAGTTCCCACAAAACGGAAGCACTGTTCCCCAAGACACAATTATTTTAGTTTGGGGTTCAGAGTTAACTCATTACCGTAAACAATTTTTTTTCTGACACAATAAAAATATTTGGTTTTGATTAAGTATCTAGTTTATTACTACTTTGTATTTTAGGTATGTATCGTACTTCTATTGAAAGCTAATAAATTAGGTATGTATTGTGGGTGAATAGGCGGTGACTTCTCATTTGGTAGGCAGACGTTCGTTCGCATTTGGTAGGCAGACGACACACGTAATAAACAACCTTTCAGTGAAAGCAAGGTGAAGATATCAACAAAAATAGTTTCACAGTGTTTTTAAATTGAAATTGAAAATATTTCTTTCAGACTAAGGCCCGGTTTCTGAATTGAGAACCCTACTAAGTAAATGCTTAACTATCATTATGTCACGCTTACCAGTTTGCTTAGCGAATTTCTCAATTCAGAAATCGGCAGTAAATATAATGTTTTATGAACGGCAAACTGTTTTATCAAATAATTTATTGAGAATGAAGTACTTGCGTGTGGGGGCTCAATCAGTAACACTGTTCAATGTAGCATGGCGGGAAGCTCAAGATTAAAGTTTTTAAAATTTGTAGCCTTCCGGGGTTTTTTTTTTAATTTTTTTTACGACAGTAGGTAAATAAACCTTTTATCTATCTATCTAAATTAGTTTGAGCAAATTTCATAGCATTTCTTTAATGATCTCGACCAAATTCGCCACCCACTCTACCCACTCTACTTAGGCCCGGTTTCTGAGTTGAGAATTTTGCTAAAATGGGTAAGTATCGTCCTGTCTCTAAAGATTTCGCACAAAAGAGCGTGACAGAGCGATACATAAGTATGTGCTTAGTAAAATTCTCAACTCAGAAACCGGGCCAGACTCTATCTATCTGTCACACACAGCACCCACCAGGCATTCCTCGCAAAAGTGTCATTGCCCGCAAACCCCATTTTTGCGGCTGCGGAATTTTTCAGCCGCTTGGAATGACATAATACTTAATTATTTACGCTTTTAATAAAGTCACAAAAAGTGCAATCACAAAAAGGAAAGAACCAAAACTAAAATACAAAAGTGAGATATTGTTTTTTTTTTAACGGGTAGAGATATATTTGGATATTTACAAGATTTACATGAAAATTTAAATAAAATAAAAATACGACTAACCAAATAATCGAAAAACCTTATTTAAAAATAAAACACCTGCCCCAGATCGGTGCCCCAGAGTGCTGGCGACGTTCCCTCGCTATATGGCCAGACTTAGGGTGGTATTCAAGAACGATATTTAAACTCAGTTCAAACTAGAACGCTACTTAAACTCTGTTTAAACTCAGTTCAAACTAGAACGCGACTTGAACTCTGTTTAAACTCAGTTTAAGTAGAGTTTAGTAGTGTCGACTGTCGATAAAACAATGCATGTTTTGATTTGAATATCCCTCCCTTCATATCAAAACATGCACTGTTTTATCGACAGTCTGAACTCTGTTTAGACTTAGTTTAAGTATCGTTCTAGAATACCACCCTTATCTCTGGCCGAGGTACGTGCCAGCCCTCCGGTCCCCCGTCGAGTCTATGTTTATATTGATTGGTCCCATGGGATAATTACCCACAGGTTAGAAACGACTGCATAATTGGTCAAAGGCCTTCTCTCAGAGACAGAGTTTTGGCTAGATCATCACGCATTTCCACTGCCCCAATTCAATTAAAATATCATAACCCTCCTCTTCACTTGTGGTTGGGTAAAGAGTAGGTATATTTTTTCTGGTGTACAATAAAGTGTTCTCTATCTATCTATCTATCTAAATGCCACTTTCTAGTCGCCAGCGCCACCCATTTCACGCGCGCCAAATAAATGGAATAAGCTTTGACGTGCACCTACTAATACCAACCTATGCCTTTAATTGGTCTTTGACAGATATTCGATGTGGATATGAGACAGGTAAAATAACCATTAAATTTGATAAGCAAGATATACGTGACATGAATTTATTGACGTATCTATCACCCTTTCACGTCGATGTTTGAAAAAGATGCGTACTTTTTTATGAATTTTGTTTTTTTTTATCAACTAAAGAGGTTAGCTGTTTGATTTATCTGTTTGTTTAGATTTGATAGTATGATGATTAAGGATAATGTGAAAAAAAAACACGGCAAAATAACAAAATATGCGACCACAGTACCTCAATATGTGATCTAGGTTGACCATTTTCAAAATTTCCATAAAATGCCTATATTTCTGAACGAAGCGACCAGGATTTTTTAAATTATTTTTCCCAGTGCTGTTATGACCTGCCTTTTCACCAATATCCGCTTGACGTTGAATTACGGGACACCCTGTCTGTATATGCAGAGATTCTAAGTTCCAGGGAATAAGTTAGTACGTTAGGCTCATATTTAGCACTGATTTGGAAAAAAAATCTCCGCCTGGGGTGCGATTGGAGTATGTTTCATTAACCCCCTGATAGATGGTTGCTTCAGAGGCATGATCAATCATACAGTGTGTTACATACATGATATTCTCTGGGGTAACTCCGTCAATCTTGAAAGGGCATTTATAGCACAAAAAAAATGGATAAGCGCACTTTGCGGTGCTAATATCAGAGACAGTTGCAAAACATTATTCGCTGCCTTAAAGATTCTACCACTTCCGTCTCTTTATATTTTTGAAATTTATACCTTTGTAAAAAAAAGCCCAGATATCTTAAAAAAAAACTATGAAATGTACGATGCCAGGGGCAGAAATAAAAATAAATTGTATGTTCTTTCTAAAACAAAAAAATGTATACTCAGAAAATTCCTACTGTAAGGCAATACAAATTTTTAACTCCTTGCCAGAAGAGATCAGAAACCTACCTCTAACCAAATTTAAAACCTCATTATTCAAAATCCTAATAGAAAAAATGTATTACACAATTAATGACTTTTTGAATGACTTTAAATAATAATTTAAATTCTTATCTTAAGTGCCATAAAAAATTTATTAAAAAAAAAAAGTTAAAATGCAGAGCTTTTAAATCGTTAAGTTTGTTTGTAGTTTTTAATTTGTGTGTTTTTAAAAAAAATTATTTATGTACCTCAATATTTACGCACTTTAACAGGTAGAACATGCTGCACTTTTTATATTTTTATACCATCTTTACATTATTGTAATACCATGTTTCTTGTAAATAATTCTTCTTCTTCTTCTTCAAAAAAGATCCTGTCATTTTAAAGGGGTCGATATACTCTCATCAATACAATCAACTTTTATAAAGGGTCAAGAAATCTGAAAAAAAGTCAGCTCTTCCATCGTGAAATTCGATACCTAGTGCATTAAATGCATGGAGCAGGCAGCCGATGTTTTTTTCGAGATATCGCAGTTGGCCTTAAAAATTGCTTGTATTGATGAGATTAGAGACCCCCTTGAACGTGATATACTTAACCTTTTTGGACACCCTGTGAAGACTTTATGTGGACCGCGATCCAATTTCACGGTCGATCGGTGTAGTTGTGTACGTTAGTCGTGTGTAAGACAGGCTTCGCCCTCATGTCAATGACGCTATAACTCACCCAATATAGGTTAGACATCAGTTGGAATGTACTTAGTAAATGGTTTGGGAATCGGCCAAAAGAAACGATACTTCAACAAGGTTTATCCTACCGCAGTTTTTCCGATACCTACCCAAGCCTTAGCTTTTTTTAGGTTTTGCGAAATGTAAATTACCGAGAACTTGCTGAGGATGTGATACTTCTATCCAAATTCGATAAACCTTATTTGTAGAGAGATGAGTCATGTGAAGCTGATATTTAGATTAAGATGTCTGCGAAGCAAATAAGATCAAATCAAAATAAATGTAATGACTTTTCAGCTGAAATAAATATCTTATCAGTAGAGGTACGAGTAATACATCTTAGTTATTCCGATGTATATGTATGGTTATTAATTAAGATTATGCCACAGATGTCGTAAACTTTCCACCGAACAAAGTTAGGGATAATTAATAGGTTAATTTAAGAGGCAATTGGTACTCCAATGAAACCTACACGGATTCAAATTAATTAATGTCAGCAAGTATCTGCCTAAAAGGTAACATGTACTCAGTCCCTAATTCAATACGGCAAAATAAGTGAGTCACTTATTTCGCCTTATTGAATTAGGGACACGTTTTCCTGATCAAGCCTAACGATAAATTTGGTGATTTTTATATCGATGTAACGGTTTCACTTACCTACTTTTTTTGTCGGAATAAATGTACATGGCTTACGAAAGTTTAAGTTGTACAATTAGGTGATGTCTAAAATACGTATAATGAAACGAAAGATCAGCCATCATTTCCGCATAGTGTGTTCAGACAGTAAAAGTCTATCTTATCCAAATAAGTCCGAAAGCTCTAAATCGTCCAAGTGGTCACTTTACCAATCTAGAAGTAGAGCAAATAAAAGTCAACTAAAATAAGTGAATTGCTATCTCTATCCACCGAGATAAGTTAATAGGGAAACGTCAGCGATGACGGTTAATGCAGTGTACAGAGTACGTGTACATTTTAGTCTGTTCGTGGTACCCGCACTGTGTAGACGCGCTGTGTGCTGTGCATATTTTATCCGTATTGTTATGGTTCCGTGACCTGACGTGTTCTTTGGACTCATTGTTCATTGTTGATGAAAATTGGCTCTGGCGTGGTTGTTCAAGAAATTTGTGAATGATTCATCGCAGACGATAATTAGCTTTTACGACACTTGTTGTTTTTATTTCTGCATTTATTTATAGCAACAACTGTCACAAAAAAATACAAATTCGCTAAATACTCTTGCAAAAAATAATCGCAGTGTGTACGAGCATTCAGAAGGGTTTACGCCCACTGTCTTTTTGTGTCTTTGTCATTTGTATGGTATTACGTAACAGAGAGAACGCTATATTAACTTGTCTCCGTGGATAGAGAATAGTCTACGTATAACGACGTAGCCTAGGACATGTCTGCCTAAACCGCTGAAGCTCGTCAAGTCACGTAGGTATTTACTCCTGAAAATTACCTACTTTCAGCCGTCGACTTTTTCAGCGAATATTTTCATTCTAGTCGCCGACAAAATGGCACTTAATACCCATTAAGTGTTAATGGAAATATCGCTACCCGAACGGGCGCCACCATTGCCCCAATTGCGGCGATCACAGTATTCACAGTTCATTTTGAATTGCAATTTGTATTCAAACGCACGGTTTTAATTACGTGGAGGCGATGTGACCCATTTGAATAGGAAGGTCTTATCCCATCTTCCGTATAGGCATTGTACGAACGAACGTTCCAATCGTACGTGAAATGCTTTCCGGGTACAACCAAACATCTAGAAACCAAACACCAAACATCTCTTTTCATGTGGAGTTGTGATACTAACATTTATTTTTAATTTTTTTAAAGATTGAAAAACCTAAAATATTGCAATATTACAACTTAGACTTTTGTAAGCACTGCATTTTTATATTAAGTCAGTAGGCCTGCATTGTGAGTGTTGGTGTTGACCTTTGCCTTTGCTTTATCTGAATACGTCTCACAACGAAAGATGTGACTTCTTCTCTGCGGCAAAATGAATCTATTAATTATATCACGTGTTTAGTCATGATCCAGGCAAGCCGTGTTCATGAGGAAGTTTTAGGAATAAACCTAAACGAATAAAATTGAGTTTCTGGAAACGTTGTGTATACTGTATCCTAAAAATATTAAACCCTCTTATCGCAACACTGACCAAAGCTTATTCAAAAGGCAAGCCCTTTAATTCGGCTATTCAAAGATTTATGTTCCCTGAAAAATATACTTTTTAACGCCCGGATACCAAAAACTGCCGATTTTAGTTTAGGTCATTCGGAAGCCGAGACAAATAAAAAATCTCTTATAAACTTTATATCAAAGTTTTAAAATAAGCGTGCGGACTCTTCGATCGTCACTTCTTTTGTTATTTTTTCAGTGGTTTTTTAAACCGGCCAGGAGTCGCAGATTTCGACAGCGGACGGATGAGCAAGCTTGACATTCTGACGCATGTTTTCGTATTGCGATGCTTATTATTAAGTTCATAAAGATCCTTGTTGGGTTGTAGGCTTGGAGGTATTTCTCGCAAGGAAGAGGGGCCTGTGTACTTTCACGATCCTGGTGAACTTCCACAGGCTAATAGCTCTTTGTACACAGCTGACACAAGAAGACAGATTAAAAGCCTGACTGAAAATTGGGCACACAGTCCGCGCTGAACTCGAACTGAATGTTTCTGTAGTTAATTGCCTATTCAGGTAGGTTGTTTGTCATCAATATTTTCTCTAGTAATTGCCTGTTATGTTATTTTTTTAAACCGTTCTTTTGCCTATCGGTCATCAACGGTTTTGTACCACCAATGATTAATTTGAGGCAGTTAACACCCCTTTTATAAAAATTTTTTTAGGCCTCCCAATTTCTTTCTAGGGTTTGCCTGGGGGGTTACCCTTGACGCTAATGCGATCAAAATGAAAAAGTTTAAAAATTAATTTCAATTTGAATTCGCATAGTAATGCTTTGATTTTAAATACTTTGTAATGTTTATTCAAAGGTAAGGCTGTTTTATTCAATAAAAACACAAAATGCGTCTTAATTTGTAAAATATTGAATTAATTTTGTAAATTGCTCCATATTGCGGCCGTATTGGAAAAATGCGTCAAGGGTAGAGGGGCTGATAGGGTTTGGCGATTATTATAATTAATAACTACCAACAACTTAACGTGTTCATTATTATTTTTACCCCTAGTGATTATCCTGGCTGACTACTTACTACCGCCAATATTTTAGTCAAACTAGGCTATGAGTGAATCAGGAAGCTACCTAATTGTATGTTTAACAGTTTCAAACAATAAGTAGGAGGTCTCATCCTCAACTCGACTAGTTTTTTTTTCTATTACGTATTCTTAATAGCGCCATATTTACGTTCCAACACTCAGATTGCTGCCCCGTCTCAAAAATCCACCCTATATATTGATACAGGGTGGATTTTTGAGGCGGGGCAGTAAGGGCATGTACCTTAAGATAAAAGGTCGACTTAGTACCTACTGCGCCAAAGGTATGAAACAGCTGATATTTTTTTCGTTCCATTTTTTTGCGCCACCTACCTAGTACAAGTTGGTTGTATTGATCAGGAGACAGCCTACTTAAAGTTCCGCTATCGAATTGGAGTGCACCCTGTAGTTTTATAATAACTCCGCAGATTGCATATCCAATCGCGCTCAGACCGCGGGCGAGGGTTACGCCAGCAGAAGTTTTCATTTCTGGAGCGGATCTAAATAACGAAATGAAATTTATTCAGAGTAAAAACCGAACTCCGGAGCATCGACTAAGCATAACACCGAAGCGGCGCTGATCGTACCTTTCTATTTGGATTGGTTTATTGGTTTTTGATGAACCTATCGCGAATCAACTTTCATTATTATTTTTACTGTGCAATTTGTGCATCTAATGATAATATTTCCGCTTTCAGTCATGACCATCAGAAAGTTATCTGGAAGAAAGTTAAGCGATAAGACCGTAATTTTTAGTTTAAATAAGTTTTTTTTCTGTAAAATACTTTCTGGCGTTAACAAAGTAACAAATGACACGTTAATAGTGTTTGCGTTGTATAGCGATGCCACTCAGCATAATATAATATGTAATACAACAAGTGATTGTAAGGCTTTCCTAAAGTGTTTTGAAAATCCACTATGTAGAATATAAAAGTAGAATATAAAAGCCGCAGCTTAAATTCCTACCTCATGTTCACGGCCAAAACTCCGCTGTTATTATTTATTTTGGGTATGGCATGCAGCGAACATCAAAGTGTGAAGGAAAGGCCATCAATAAACTCAGCCACCTCTGCATCGGCCGCGTGGCTGTTGATGCAAGTGCTCATATTTTATGGCCATACTTATATTATTTTTACAGTGCACTGTTATATGCACCCTATAGCAAAACTTCTAAATTAAAAATTAAAAAAAGCCCTTGTAATATTAATTTTAAATATCTCATAATCGGCCTCGGGCACTGCATCCACCCGCTGAACCGATTTTGCTAAAACGTGTCTAAGAACCATCGCCACAAATCTGCTTTTAAATTAGAAAAACCGCATCCAAATCAATTTATCCCTTGAAGACCTACCTATGATGCCACAGACAGACACACAGATACACACATTGCATTGACATTGCTGTCAAACTTATAACACCCCTCTTTTTGTTTCGGAGATTAAAAATATCAATTACGAAATTGAATCTTGAATCAATTAATTGGACCAAAATAGAACTCTGATTAAAATTTTAGGCTCTTGAGTATGAACATGATACTACTCAGATTGTTGAACTCCCTCCGGCCGTTTTCGCAACTGCGGTTCGCTACCAGTAAAGTTGTACTCAAAGTTATCATCTGAGGGCACGGCAGTGCCCCCGCCAGGTCGAGCGCGAAGCAAACACTGCCGTACATCCTTTACTGGAACCATTTCGCCGCATTTTCAGGCCCTTATTTGAGAACCTCTGGATAAGACCAGAACGCAGAAAACGTTTGTCATCCAGTAAGCTATAATCACATACTTAAAATCCAAAATTTCAAGTCTGTAGGTAATTTAGTTCCGAAGTTAAGAGAAAGCAAATTTTCGCATTTATGACACTCACTCACTCATGATCATAAGAATATAACTATAGTACTTCCCATAAACTCAGAGAGCTGAAATTTGGTACAGAGTTAGGGTTTAATGGCCACATAAAGGGAAAACTATAAAAACTAGGATAATCGAAGATCTGGAGTACCTTTTGACCCTGATTAGAAAACACAAGAGCGCAACCAAACTATTATAGATCGACATATTTTATTTTATTTTGGTTTTATTTTAGAAACAAACAGTCACTTAAACAAATTATTCATATACCGCCTTTACAAAAAATATTCAACTTGGTGGGCCGCTTCATTTGATGTCATAAATCTAAGGTCTGAAGTATCTGATGAAGAACCCTCAGCTGGTCTCAGCTGTATTAGAGATATGGTAATGCCCCCTTCTACTATTGGTACATAAAAAATCGAATGTCATAGCAAAAATCCAGCACATCTTCTTGTTAATGTTGTGTGACTTGGCCGTTGAAGGGGTACACAAGGGTACAAAACCAGGTGCTACATGACACCATTGCACTAATCTGACGCCAGAACCACTTGTGTACCCTTCAACGGCCAAGTCACACAACATTAACTATAATAATAAAGAAATCGCAGAAAGGAACCTTAGACTTGGCACGACTTTGTCTAGATCGAGACTTGGCTAGTTTTTTACAGAAGTTTTTGGTGGGATTCAATTTTACCCGTAAAAGCAACCACAGCCAGCGGCCGTCGATATTCAGGTGGAGGTAAGGCACAACTAACGCCAATGAAAAAAAAAATCATATCTTCTTTTTGGATGCGTTTTTACCCGGCTGTCCAAAGGAGGGTTATTAAGTTAAGCCTAGGGATTCTAGGCTTTACTATTTTTAAGACCTAAGGTTTAGATTCCAGATCCAAGAACCTACGAATAAAACCCGCTGCCGCCAAAAGTGACCACTTACAATATTCTCATTTGACGACCCTATTTTAGCAAAAACCTCATCCAAAAAGAAGATATTTTATTATTGTTTTTCCATTGGCGGCGCTACTTGTGCCTTACCATTCACCTTCAGTTGAAGTTCGCATTCGCACACCGGATCAATTTGCAATGCTCAACCGGAGCCTGTTATTTTTATTTGTTTGCTATTTTTGTGGAATCGGGCTCGAGCTTGGGTCAGATAGACTTTCAGAAGTGGTTTTATTAAAACTCAGTTGTTGGGTTCCGTGTCCCGATAACATACAATTATTTATTTCACACGAAAAATTACAGGATATTACGTAAATAAAAAAAAAACTTTAAAAGGCAAAATTATCTCTGTAAGAGATTTCGCCCAGCAAACTATGGCCTTAGATTATCGAATGACGAGTGAAAACATATATTTTTATATAACTTAGAACATCTTCTTGCGACGCGATGGTATTTTGCATGGAATTTGTAATGGGAAAATTAAATCATACCGAGCAACCACGAAGCAATTTTGAACAAAAGAAATATTTTATGGCGTGAGTCGTCAAGTCGTGTGGTGCTGACAAATTTTGAACGTTAAAGCGAACGCGGGTAACCTCAACTCCATACAAAAGGGGAGACCTGTTTCCTCCCTGGATAATTGTTTTAGAAAAAATATGTTTATGCCATTCAATCTATATTTACCTCTGCCATGTCCCTATGTTTTCCTTTTTTTATTTTATTTAAATAACTTTTATTAAAATAATAAAAAAAGGAAAACATAGGGACATGGCAGAGGTACATATAAATTGAATTGCATAAACATATTTTTTCTAAAATAAGTATTCAGGGAGGAAACAGGTCTCCCTTTTTGTATTTTTTGTATGGAGCAGCCGGCTACCCGCGTTCCGTGTTAAGGCGCTGGGCATAGTGAATAAACCCGCGCGCAAAGAAAAATGCACAAAACGGATTCCTGTATCAAATACACTAAAAAAATCGAAAATGTTCACATATCAAACCCTAGAATTAGGTGAGGCCTATCTAACCGAGCCAGTTTCATGTTGATATCCATAACAGATTGCAAGATATTTTGCTTGAAAAATGGTGCGCCGCCTATTTTTTTTCAAGCAAAATATCTTCTAAACGTTTATGAATGTCAACACGAAACTGGCTGTGTTAGATAGGTCTCAACTAATTCTAGAATTTGATATGTGAACATTTTCGATTTTTTTAGTGTATTTGATACAGGAATCGTTTTTGTACATTTTTTTTTGCGCGCGGGCTAATTCACTATGCCCAGCGCCTTAAGGCCCAGTAGGACGCACAACTAGCGCCTCCAATGAAAAGAAACATATCTTCTTTTTCGATGAGTTTTTAGCAAAAAACGCTCCTGCTATTTTTCAACGCGAGGCTTAACTTAAAAAATAAAACTTAACCATGGTTGTAATAATCTACTTTTTTGTTTTCTTTTTTCCTTAAAAGGTACATCGCTGAGCCATCCAATCGTGTCCCACTTCCCAGCGGTACCGCGGAACAATCATTATTATTCTTGGTTGTCCCTATTTGGGGCTCGGTTTCAGTGAAATGGCTCGGAATCCACGAAACTCTCTATTTTCGTTACACTGACCTACTACTTTGTCTCTGGAATTTCCACGGTGGTTGTGTAGTAGATTTATTTTGGAACTGTATTCTACATACGGGTAAATGTATTCTACATTTTCTTTAAGGCTCGGTATAAGGCTAACTAGCGCCACCAATGTTGAAAAAATCATATGTCCCGTCAGAAGAAGTTTCTGACAAAATCCTAAGATGAGCTCATGCGCCATGCTTTTCTATATTTTTAAGTGTAGGCACCAAACTCAATTTCTAGTATTAAGCTAAAAAAAATTCGATATCCGCCAAAAACGGCCGCTTTTGGCGGTTATCGAAATTTTTTTAGCTTAAAAGTATCGAAGAGGGTATCTACACTTAAAAATCTAGAAAAGCATGGCGCATAGGCTCATCTTAGGATTTTTTCAGAAACTTCTTCTGAAGGAAGATATGTTTTTTTAACATTGGTGGCGCTAGTTAGCCTTATACCGAGCCTTAAGGCCCAAACCTAGGCACAGCTGGCGCCGCCCATGGAAAAAAAATCATATCGTCATTTTGGATGCGTTTTTTGCTTAAAACGAAACGTCAGGTACTCAACGCGAGGCCTAACTATCTTTAGGACCTAAGGTTTGGATTCCAGATCCTAGAACTTGAGAATGCAATCGATTCTCGCCAAAAGTGGCCACAGATATGATTTTTTTTCATTGGCGGCGCTAGTTGTGCGTCCTATTGCGTCTTAAATAATTATTTAGAGAAAAATCAAAGTTAATTTTATCTTGTTACAAAATATTATGTTTCACTCACATCCCTCTATGAAGTTCATATCAACTTCTTACAATTTTGTAATTAACTTCAGAAAATTAAATTATTTGGACGTTGGTTTCCATTTATAAACTGACACAGACCGATTGCGTCAAAAGTATAATTTTTGAACGAGCGAGCGAAGTTCTCCGAGTCTACTTGAACAATCCGGCGTTTGTATGTATGTATGTATGTTTGTATGTATGAATGTTCGTTTGACGATAACTTGAGTAAAAGTCGGATCGTCATGAAATTTGGTAGGCGGGTAAATGAGGCAAAGATAATTTTTAAGTTCGAACATGAGCCAAATCGGTCGAGGGGTTGCTGAGATATCGGGTCGCGAGTTCGAAGTTCGTGGCGAACCACTAGTTTATATGTTTTAAAGAGTTCCATTCGCTAGAAGGTTGCGCCAATTTGTAGGAAACCCGATATAGGAATGCAATTTTATGTTTAGTTTAATACTATTTATTTAATAGAACATGCACAGGACCTAAATGATATTGGAGAACATAGTGGATGGAATATTATTGAAAGATTTTAAACTTTTAGGGGGTTGTTAAAATTTTAGGGAGCGTTAAAATTAAAGAGCGATTGGGCTAGATAGATAGGACCCCAAAGGACCCCTTTAGGAGAAGCTAAATTCCCTCGACAATTTATATTATGAAGACTTCCATCCAAGACCCGCGTGTGTTTGTAAACGTCAACTTCAGAACGGAAGTTAGTTTATTGGAGAGCCTCGGGCGCGCTCAATACGAGAAGTTTTATTTTGAAATCTTAAGTACAAATTTTAGATAAATTTCTGGCGATTTAAAACATTTTAAAGCACTAAATGTTTATTATTTTCGACGAACAATCGTATTCGCATTTGATCGATTTATTTATGAGTATGTTATGAATTTATAAATGACCCGGCTCAGTAGCTTTATAGGTACGAAATTATTCCCACAATTGAATATTAATGAATACACAATTTTTTTTTTGTCATGCATGAATTTAAAAAAAACTTACCTACTGAACCCTCAGTGCGGGATTATGAGTCGCACTTTTATATTTCGTGTTTCGTTATTGTTATTTAAGTTTCTTTTAATTTTAGTTTTAGTTTAGCTTATTTTAATTTTAGTTCACATATTTATAGTTGGTATTTAATTACGTTTTAATAAAGTTTGTACATTGAGTTACTTTCTCATATTATTTTGTATTTTCCACCGGCTACGGCTTTTACGGCTCTAATTATTACGGGAAACAGGATAAAGCGTAACATTTATACTACATCTACTTTAATTTCGTAGCAGCATCTCTGCTACGCTTATTTCGTAGCACATCTACGACGAGTGCTACGCGAGGCGTTGCTACAGTCGCGCAGCGCGAGTGGTCAAAATGGTTTATTGTTTGTATCTACGGTAAACGCTTTCGCAGTTTGGATTCATTGTAGACGTTTTGTGATATTAATTTTCCGGGAATCCAATTGCTTTCGCAAACGAAAGAGAATTTGGAGAATCTGTATTACAGACGAGGTTCACGGAACCCTATGAGTCGCAAACATACTAAATACTTTGCTACTTGTAAATGTCAGAATACAGCATTTTGGTAGTGTTGTTTAACGATTCACTAGTTATGTCTAGTGCCAAAGAGAGAACTTTGTCTCAGACATAACAGACGTCTTACATGTCTGAGTCGATTTTTTAGGTCATTGCTAACCTCTGACAGGTCCAGTCGAGAGCCATTTTCGGAACATGTTGAACGGGTTATAGCATATTATGTCCCAAACAACATGTTGTCTCTGATGTCTCGCGGGTTTTTATTTAGCGACCTCTAGTACTAAAATAAAAATCGCAGGCAATCGTAGGTGACTTTTTGCGGTGGAAATAAACACTCTCTCTAGAACAGTGTTTGTGCTTGAAAATTTTAATACTTGAAGCACAAACACTGTTCTAGAGAGAGTTCTACTCAATGTTTGTTCCGTCACAGGACATCTCTTGTACAGAGTATATACGTTTAGATGTTGGTAATTAAACAATGGTATGCACTAAAGGGCGTTTAAAATTGCGTTTGTGTGCTGTGTATCCCACTTCCTATTGATACTTGGCCCCAGACTCATCGAAGGAGTAATTGGATCAAAAAAGAAGAAGTATAATTTAACCAAATGGGTGATTTGATGTATGATTATGTATTATTAGGTCCAAGTCTTTAATTAATAATGAGAGGGAAGATGGTGCACAATTTAAACCAGGATTTTAAAAGTTCAGGGTTGATGTATTGAGTCGTTAACCGGTCTTTGACTCGGTTCCGTCGAATAGCCCTCCATTATCTTATCTCAACTATACGACAGTTTCGACTAATCCACAATTAAACAAGCGTCTGAAGTCCTTAGATACTATTAGTAGTTTACTTGCAATAAAACTTAAGATGTCTAAGGATAGGTAGGCATGAGGTAGTGGTCAGTTTGTCACCCCGTGTCAGAGTTGCAGTGCCTCCCAAATATGTCTTAAGAGGAGGTAAAAATAATCGTGTAATGACCACGAGGTCCAAAAAATGTTTCTAAAGAAAAATATTGAAAAAACATTAGTCTAATATAAGACTTGTTACAGGCTTTCGGTACGTAGGTTTTAGGATTTCTCAATAGTGACAAATTCGGCCGAATACGGCCGGGCGTTACTCAATAAGTTAACTTTTCATTCAATTTTGAAGTCTTTATTTCAGTGCAGTGCAGTTCGTTGTCACGCGCTCCTCAGTATTTGGAATGTATGAAGGCAGATTGAATGGTGAACATACTTAGGTATTCCTTTAGTTTTGCGAGTACAAATTAGTGTCATAAAACTGTTATCCCGATAAAAAAGTTATGTTATCGGTTTTATCCATCTCTTTAGTTAGATTAATAAATTTATGGTGCTATCAAGACTAGGTCATCCAGCCAATAATAAGAGAAAAGTTAGGCTTTCCCTAGTCTGTTAACCTCAAGCCTTTGGTAATTAAGTTTGAACTCTTCTAGAAACCCTAAATTTCGCGTAGGCTGTATGTTTAACGTATTAGAGGGTGGAATAAACGGTTTGTGTATAGCAACGTGACTTGAAACCCAAATTAAACTCTTCGAGCAGAAACCGCATGGACAAGTTTGCCTTCTTTTTTGCCAGATACATAATTTTTATGTATTTTTCCCAGATAAATCGGTTGGAGCTTCGTGCGATTGTTGAACAAGTAGTAAACAATACAAGGTTCGATCTGAAATTGTTATGGAAATTCAGTTATTTTTCATTTGAATAGACTCAATATTGGGTTTACTTAATTATAGAGTCCTATCAGGTATAGTATGTTTACGTATCGTTTTTCTAGTGCATTTTATCCTATTCTGGGTGATGACCGAATTTATCTCATCATTTCATCATTTCTGATGAGTGAATAATAGAAAAAGCAAAAGATATTTTATACCTGGAAACTTAAAAAAAAACATAATTTTTACAATAGTAACGGCCACGCGCAAAATTTTCGTCGGTAGCCTAGATAAATAAAACATATAATTCGCATTTACCTTAAACAAACCCCTGACCCAGATCCTCGGACATGAAAAAGCCCTAACTTGTTGCTGCGTCGGCATCCAATAAAACAGAAAAAGTAGGCACCTCTAATACCTCTATATCACCCGTTGACGCTCGGTATTTCTTCAGAATCTCAGGCAATACTTCGGAATAGGCGTCGTAAATTCCTAGGCCGGTGCTCTGGTGGGAAATACAGATATCTATTACGACGGGCGGTGTTTGTAACATTTCATTCGCGTCACGCGTTGGTCACACGTGCCCGTGCAAGGAATGTCCGTGTTGGCATTGAGATAACTGTCCCCCTAAAACAGCTTTTGGTAAAAAGAGGCCCAGTTCACTTTGTTGTACATTGTTTGCACTAATTTATTTAATTTTGTTGAATTGTTCGTACAGAAGTACACCATTCATTACTGTAACTGCTTTAAGTGAAGTGGTTGCATGAAAAGTTACATAGAATCGATCGCTAAATATTTTACAATGTACGTACAACAAGAGGATTGCAAACTATTCAACTAAAACTTGGCTTGCGCACAAATCTGAAACAAATACGAGCTTCGTATGAAGTTTTGCGCTCGTGGGATAAAAGAAGAAACAAACTGTTCATAATTATGTTTCCTAGAATATTATTATTGTTAAGCGTGTATGTTCGAAGGAGTAATATATTGAAAAGTTTTTCTCTTGGTACAAAAAGCTGATTTTGCAGATCAGAAACTTGGAACAAACAAAAGATAAACGTTTGGTACTAACCCAAAGCTCTCGGACTAATCTGCCCTTCTAATTAAGAACGCAGTAATCGACAATTTTGCGATTTTCACTTTTTTACAAAAATGGCATCCTAAAGGTTTTATCTACACGGGAAAAATATATTTTCATGATTTTTTTTGTTGGAAATATGTTTTTTTGCTAACGGTTTTTGCAGTAATTGCATGAAAATAGTGATTGTGCTAAAGTGAAGTGGGGTAATAATCATGTGCTAGAAAAGAATGCAGTACTCGCAATGTATACTAGAGCAAAATGCAGTACTTGCTGCTATTACTGCATTTTGATCTAGCGTCAATCGAATAGTTCCTAAATTAAAACGCAGTATTTGACATTACTGCGTTTGGGCGTAGCATTGTTTGACGGGAGTCGTAGGAAAATTATCATGTGCTGCGTATTGCCTTAGTAAATCAGTGCGTTGATTGATTGATTTTTTTGATTGGTACTGTTTTGACGAAAACCCCGCTACGAAAACATCTGCGCGTGGGGACATGGAATGTCAGAGGGCTGTTGAAGACTGGGAAGTTGGAGGTAGTCGAGAAGGAGATGGAAATATGTGGTATCGACATCTTGTGACTCAGCGAGGTACACTGGAGAGGCAGCGGTCATCTGGACACTAATAGTGGAAACACAATTTACTTTTCTGGTGCTCAAGACCATAGTGGCAATGGTGTGGCTATTATTGTGCCCAAACGCCTGAAAAATACTATCAAGGGATACCAGACCCCGAATGATAGAATCATCACAATAAAATTAGACGCTAACCCAGTACCCATGAACATCATCCAGGTTTATGCACCAACCGTGCAATCTGACGAGGAAGTGTCGGACCAGTTCTACGCCGACTTAGACGCGCTACTGAAGACTATACCGTCGAGAGAGATTACGGTTGTTCAGGGCGACTGGAACTCGAAAATTGGCAAAACCACAGCAGACCCTCTGAGGGGATCAATCGTGGGCAGTTATGGTCTTGGTGTAAGAAACGACAGAGGTGAAAAGTTTTTACACTACTGTGTGGATAATCAGCTGTCTGTCATGAATACTTGGTTCAAAAATCATCCAAGGAGACTATAAACCTGGACGTCACCGAAAGGGCACAGAAACCAAATTGACTTCATCACGATTAAGTCACGGTGGAAGTCATCAGTTACCAAAGCCAAAACTCTTCCGGGTGCTGACTGCGGAAGCGATCACCAATTAGTCGTAGCAGATTTCAGACTACGCTTGAAGAAAGTCCGTAGTACTTCTCAGAAGAACATCGTTCTCGATAAACTAGCTTTAGATCAATTCCGAAAAACCTTTGACGAGAATATCAAGTCCACAGAAATTGGTCCTTTTAACTCCAGCGAAACGGACTGGATCAACTTGAAAAAAGTTATCCTGAGTGCTGCCAAGGAGACAAGCAACCAATTCAGAAAGGTTAAGAAAAAGGAAGAATGGATAAGCAAGGAATCTTGGGCACTGATAGAAGAAAGAAGGACGATGAAAGGTGAAGGTCTGGAGTCGAAAGAACAAATGTCCCGATACAACCAGCTGCACAAAGAAGTACAAAGGTCAACTAGGAAGGACAAAGACAACTACATCAACAACATCTGTGCAGAAATAGGGATATACGCTGATAAGACACAATCGAAGGACCTTTTTAAAAAAGTGAAACAGATAACCGGCACTTTCAAACCTAAATGCTGTGTCGTCGACGACAGTGATGGGAACGCCTTAACCGATTTTAATGACATTCTGGAGAGATGGGGTAGTTACTGCTATAACCTTTATGGGGACGAAACAGGCGTTATGACAAAAAGAAGATGGGACATACACACAGAAGAGCCCAGAATACTAATGTCCGAGGTACAAGACGCCATACATAAAGCATTGGGTCCCAATGGAGTGTCGGCTGCAATGCTTCAACATCTTGGCACTGATGGAACGAAGATCCTGCTTCAGATATGCAACAAGATATGGGTGACGGGCCAATGGCCAGAAGACTGGACACAATCAGCTGTAGTACCTCTTCACAAAAAGGGTTCCACGCATAAATGCGAGGACTATCGAACTATCTCGCTTATGGCACGTGCCAGTAAAATAATGCTACGCATTATAAATTCACGGCTAGCACCATACATAGATAACCAGATACCGAGCGAACAGACTGGTTTTGTGGCTGGAAAGGGAACTCGAGAGCAAATACTGAATGTGCGCTTACTCATCGAGAAATGTCGTAAATTCAATAAACCACTGGTCATGTGCTTCATAGATTATGCCAAAGCTTTCGACTGCGTTCAGTGGAATACCATGCTAGAAGTCCTTGTGGAGATGGGTGTACCCCCGCATCTAGCTTTTCTGATACAAAACTTGTATCTGGATGGCACTAGCTTTGTAAGATTAGAGGACAAGCAGTCCAGGCCATTCCATACAGAGAGAGGTGTTCGACAGGGGTGCATTTTGTCTCCAAAACTATTTAACTTGTACGGCAAGTACATAATGAGGAAAGCACTGGAAGGATGGGAGGGCGGTGTAACAGTGGGAGGCAGACCAATTAACAACCTAAGGTACGCGGATGATACGACTTTAGTTGCATCGAGTGAGATGGAAATGGCAGAACTTCTAAAGAAGATCGAGACAGAAAGTGCTAAACTCGGTCTTAAGATCAACAGAACCAAAACCAAGGTGATGGTGGTAGACAGAGCACAGCTACTCCCGTCAACCGATGCGCTGGATGGGTATGAAAAGGTTGAAGACTTCTTATACCTCGGCTCTCTTATTACCCACGAAGGCCACTGTACCGAAGAAATACGCCGCAGATCCGGTATGGCGAAAAGTGCAATGGCTAACCTCGACAAAATATGGAAGAACCGAAGTATCAGTCGTAACACTAAAGTGCGGCTGGTTCGAGCCCTTGTCTTCTCGATATTCGTTTATGGTGCAGAGACTTGGTGTCTTAAAAGAAAAGACATCAACAAAATAGACGCCTTCGAGATCTGGTGCTGGAGGAGGCTGCTTAGAATACCTTGGACGGCAAAGCGCACTAACGAGTCCATAATTAAAGAACTTAAAGTCCAAAAACGCCTATCTACTATATGCCAGGAAAAGACCCTCAGCTTCTTTGGACACATAATGCGGTCGCCCAGGCATAGTCTAGAGAAGCTCATAATATTGGGACAGGTGAATGGCAAACGCGCCAGGGGAAGGGCACCAACCAGATGGTCTGATGCTATAAAAGCAGCGGCTGGAGGAAGCATTCACCGGGCAGTTCATATGACGGAAGACCGCTCCCAATGGAAGCGAGTACGACATGGTCGCGATCCTCAGCCATGAGGAATCGATTAAGAAGAAGAAGATTTCTCAAGCGAAATAAAGTTTGATTGCTACGATTTTGTTTTAATTCCAATATAATAGAAACACAATATACTTACAAATCACCCTAGTAACCCTCACTTTAGGTTGGCACAAGACATAAAAATAATGAATAAATACTAACAAATAATGCAGTAATTGACAAGTGCTAGGGTAAAATGCAGTAATCAGCGCAAGTACTGCATTTATGCTTAGTTGTAATCTTATTCTCACTATACCTCATGCTAAGTTAAAACGCCGTAATACACACTATAGTCGGAAGTAACGCTAAATGGAATAAAAAATGCATGCCATTTAAAAGCTTGAATTTTTTCCCATTTTTTTCATCTAAGTGAATTGTTAAAAAACATAAATTTCATACTTAAATAACTAAAATTAGGTTACCCGCGTTTTTCTCCAAACCGCCTTTTTGCAAGTGCTGCGTTCTTGATTACTAGGGCAGAAATGACATTAGGTGAAATGAACCAAAGGTGTAATGTCATTAGATTAAATAAAGTCTAGTTTAAAGTGACATTGGATGATACGTCAAAGGTGAAGTGTAACAAGGCCAAATGTAATTCGGTAAGGTGTAGTGACCCCATTAAAAATACTTTGGGTGCCGCCTTTTTTATCCTCGCGTGGCTCGTACAAAAGGCATATTTAACTAAGTAAGTATTGGGGCCAGTTACCTAGTTCTTGTAAGTTATTCTTCTGTAACGAGTGAGTCTAGACCCATTATGTAAGCGAAAAGTAAAGTTCGTTCTGCCATCGCATCGTGTGTACGGCATCCGTCAAAAGAGCTGGCAGAACCGGAGGCATGGTTCATTAAGTGAGGAACTCTCCAAGTCACTCAGCCTGCCCATTCTGACATGAAATATTTACTGGCAGAAGTTAAACAATCAATGCAGCAATGTTTTTATCAAGTTAATATTCCGATAAAATCGCGCTCTTGTTTTAAGAGATTTAATATTTTCTTATGAGGGGTAGCCGGAAAACAGTGGTTGCGCCTGGCGCAGGATCGTGAGAGGTGGCGTGAGCATGAAGAGGCCTTTACTCAGCAGTGGGTGCTAACAGGCTGATGATGATGATGATGAGGGGTTGACAAAAAATATGGTGCCACAGAGTCGGTGTCAACGCGTGATGTAGAGGCGGAGGCGAGCTGGGGCCTAAGCCTGTAACACAATGGCGTATCAATGGCGGCCCAGGTAGAAAAACAAAACCGGGAATTTTTCGTTGTTCTCCTACAACCAGAGAACTAATCCTCTAGAATTAGACTCTTAATATTCTTTGCTGCACTACAAAAACATTAAAAGGACCGACACTGGACCGACAGCATTAATAAATCGTAATTGAAACCGTCAACCGGGAGCCCATTTTGGCACCATTGCGTTACAGGCTAAGGGCCCTGGCTGGAGTTTACAGCAATATCATTTTTGCGATAGTATTTTGTTTTTGTTGAGCATTAGACACCGGGTGAACGGACGTTGTAGTTTTCGTTCTATTTTCCTGTAATATTAGTCTGTAATTTGCACGTAAAATATACCAAGAAGTAATTACCCCGTTTTAACCATGCGGTTTAGGGGTGTCAAGCAACTATGTTTTGTTAATATTCTAAGTAAATAAATAAAAAAATAAAAAAAGTTGATTCCATCAGTCGGTACAACTTCATTCGAAATCGTGATGCGCCGCCAGTTTTTGATCCGATTTATCAACCCAATGAGTCCACAACGACGCAAACGTTCATTCAATTCCCACGCGTGTATATTTCCATCCCAAGCCTTCTATTCTGTATGAACGATTAATACTGTCTCGAAATGTAGAGAAGTTCTTAGGGACGTAGTGAACTGTATTTCTTTCTAGTTCGCTAAAGGAAGCTGGGAAAAAAGGAAGTTATAAAGCCGCGTCGCAGACGTTCACGGGTGCAGCGTAATTGGTGGTACTCGTAGTCTTCGTGTTGTTGAGCCGGTGTCTTTCAGTGGTCTTTGGTTTCTCAGTCTTTCAATGGGTATCAGTAAACTACCCAAGTAACATTTCATTTGGGCCTAGGTTGTAAAAATTGCCTCTAGGTTTTAGAAGGGTTGTACAAAGGTTAATGATTTGCTAGTTGGTTAAATTTAGTATTTGAGAATGATTACTAAGTCCTAAAACTAATAGTTTATTGTTAAAACCTTGAAGTTGCTGACAAGAGTTAACGTTAACGTTATTATGACTTGTGTTTCAAGAGCTTACAGCCTCAGGATCTTATAGTTGTCGTAAGCTACTGATAAGGTTCTGGAAAGGCTGTCATTTAACTTATGTGTGATCTAAAGGTTAAATTTTTAACCTTGATATTACCATAAGGTTTTGAAAAGTTGAAATTGCTTATAAGTAGTTTCTAAAACCTACCTACAAATTTGAGGTTAGATCAGAGTTGTCTAGGCAAACAAATTAGGACTGTGTGGTGAAAAACAAAACCAATAAGCTGTTGTTTTGCGCTCAAGGCATGATTCAATTCCTACAGGAATATTTTAAAGCTTGAGAGGCATCCTCAAAACCCGACAGTTGTCTCCGCGACTTCAAAGAATAGGTAGGTATACATTGTAAGCATTACGCGTCTTGAAAAATGAACCGACACAGGGTGATACAAAAAAAGGAGTGGAAATTTTAAGCGTAAAGTGCGTAAAAATGTTATGAATGATTAATACAACGGTAAGTTTTATTATTTTTATTATTTACTAGTTGTAAACTTCTGTTCTCTGTAAACTTCGTATCAGTTCGATTTCGCTATTTATTTTTTTGTAATTTTCAGCTGTTCCTTTAAATCGATGAAGCCATTTTTTGACCCTAATGGAAAGCTGGGTATTCAAGATAATAAGTACACATTAAATTAATATGTTTTTTTTTAATGAAATACGTAGATGTTTTGGTGAAGGTTTTTTTGGAAAGTATTAAAACATTTTTCACACTAAAAAAAATACAAATACAAATTTTTACAGAATGTATGTGTAATAATGGAGGATACGACAACAAATAATAATGAAAAATAAGGGAGGACCATATACCACAAACATGTTTTTATACTTTTAGAATACCACCCTTAGGCCCGGTTTCTGAATTTAGAATTTCACTAACCAAATGCTTAGGTATCGTTCTGTCACTGCAGATGTCAAACAAGAGAATGTGACAGAACGATACTTAAGCATTTGGTTAGTGAAATTCTCAATTCAGAAACCGGGCCTTAGGGTGGTATTCATGAACGATACTTAAACTAAGATCAAAATTGAACTCAGTTTAAACTTAGTTTAAAGTGAGCTCAATTTTGAACTTACTTTAAACTGAGTTCAAAATTGATCTATGTTTAAACTTAGTTTAGTGAGATCAATTTTGAACTTACTTTAAACTGAGTTCTAAATTGATATTATTATTATTCGAATCGAATCGAATGTAATCGAATCGAATCGAATCGAATGTAATCGAATCGAATCGAAACGGATAGAATCGAATCGAATCAGATATTGCTAGATTCATACTGATTCAAGTATCAAAATTTTAACTGCTCATATCTCCGAAACGGCTAATGCTAGACCCATGTTTATGGTACTAAAAAAAAAGGTTCGACGAGCTCTACCTGATGAAAGCAACAAAAATAATAAAATGTTATTAACTAGTGGTTCGCCCCGAACTTTGAACTCGCGGCCCCATATCTCAGCAACCCCTCGAGCGATTTGGCTCATGTTTGAACTTAAAAATTATCTTTACCTTATTTACCTGCCCACCTGACGATCCGACTAAATTTACTCAAGTTATCGTCCAACGAACATTCATACATACATACATACATCGATTGAATTGGATTTGATTTGATTTGATATTGATTTAATTCGATTCTATGAGACTCGAATCGAATCCAATCAATTTAAATTAAATTACCAATTTGGGTCTAGCATTGGCCGTTTAGGAGATACTAGTGGTTCGCCCCGAACTTTAAACTCGCGACCCTCTATCTCAGTAACCCCTCGACCGATTTGCCTCATTTACCCGCCTACCAAATTTCATGACGATCCGACTACATTTACTCAAGTTATCGTCGAACGAACATTCATACATACATACATACAAACGCCGGATTGTTCCAGTAGACTCGGAGAACTTCGCTCGCTCGTTCAAATATGGACAGTTAAAGTTTTGATACTTCTTTTTTATTGAACGAGCGAGTGAAGCGAGCGAAGTTCTCCGAGTCCACTGGAACAATCCGGCGTTTGCATGTTTGTATGTATGTATGTATGTTTGTATGTATGTCCGTTCGACGATAACTTGAGTAAATTCGGTCGGATAATTATGAAATTTGGTAGGCGGGTAAATGAAATTAAAATAATTCTTAAGTTCGAACATGAGCCAAATCGGTCGAGGGGTTGCCGAGGGTTGTTAAGTTTATATGGGGTCGCGAGTTCACAGTTCGGGGCGAACTACTAGTTATTTTTGTTTCTTTCATCAGGTAGAGCTCGTCGAACCCCTTTTTTAGAGTACTATGAACATGGGTCTAGCGTTAGCCGTTTAGGAGATATAGGCAGTTAAAGTTTTGATACATCTTTTTATTATTTTTGTTGCGTTCATCAGGTAGAGCTCGTTGAACCCTTTTTTTGCGTACCATAAACATGGGTCTAGCATTAGCCGTTTAGGAGATATAGGCAGTTAAAGTTTTGATACTTGAATCAGTACACACGACAGCACGTCGACCCTTACACGCTAGCACTTTGCTCGGTTACGTTACGGGCGATTTTACAACAACTGACGTGTTGTCGTGTGTACCATGAATCTAGCAATAGCCGATTCGATTCGATTCGATTCGTTTCGTTTCGATTCGATTCGATTCGATTCGACTCGTTTTGTTTCGTTTCGTTTCGATTCGATTCGATTCGATTTGATTCGATTCGATTCGATTCGAATAATAA
Source organism: Zelleria hepariella (assembly GCA_949319315.1). Classification (NCBI taxonomy): domain Eukaryota; kingdom Metazoa; phylum Arthropoda; class Insecta; order Lepidoptera; family Yponomeutidae; genus Zelleria; species Zelleria hepariella. Next base: position 10,902,085 of record OX439387.1, read on the forward strand.
TAATATCAATTTTGAACTCAGTAATACCAGTTGGTTAAAGTAACTTCAAAATTGATCTCACTAAACTATAAACAGAGATCAATTTTGAACTCAGTTTAAAGTTAGTTCAAAATTGATCTCACTTTATACTAAGTTTAAACAGAGTTCAATTTTGATCTCAGTTCATGACCACCCTTAGAGCAGCCTGTAGCTGTTTGTTGAACGAAGGTCAAACGCATGTCCCCCTACAACCAAAACTTAAAAGCAACAAATTTAGCTCAGTGGTGGTTTTCGCAACTGGTAAGTCTTGGACAACTCCTGGTAATAACCTTGAAGCGTTGAAAACAGCCTTGTCGTTTGAGGTAGCTCCGCGAGATTACCTTCAGCTCTTATTTTAGAAAACCTTAAGAGCTCTTAGCTGTTACAGTTCTGAAAAGGAAAAACATAATACTTTCAAGTAATTTCCTAACGTCAGCCATATTTAATATTTAAAAATGAAAAAAAAAAACGAAACAAAACCAATATTTTAATTAAATAAAGCGTAATCAAATACCATGCGCTACACGATTTATAATATATATTTTTCATATGAATAGTAGTTTGATTTCTGATGTGAGTTACCACCGATCACCAATTTTTTTTATTTTCTTTTATTAAAAAATATCCGAAATGTTTAACTTATGAAAGGCCCGTCTTGTATACAGCACTATTATCGTAAAGTTTCACGATGAAGTGCCAATCGCACTATATTTTGATTATTTCCTGACTTTACCAAGCTACTTATTATTTTTATAAACACTTTGCTTATCTAGCCATTTTGAAAGATGGCCGAACGAAAAAGGAATGACGCCATTGTAAATAAGTATTTGAATCTGTGTAAAAAATCTTAAACAGAAGCTATTTAAAACTTGTAAGTCCTGGAAAGGTATTTATTCATATCCATCAAAAAGGTTCTAAGTTGTCATAGAGTTACATCCAAGACTAATTTAGAACTTATAAGTTGTCTTGCAAGGTTATAATAACGTTAAATTAAGGTTGTGAAGGTTATATTTAGGTTCTATGCAAGTAGTTCGAAAGGTTCTGGATTTGAGCTATAGGTTGTGCTGTAGCTCTCAGAAAGGTTCTAAAACCGGGGCCCTTTTGGCACTCAGAAGGTAATTACAAGGTTAATATAACTTTATTGAGAGTTATAAGACTTACGAGCAGATTTCCATACAAAGGTTCTAGAACCTGTTCAAAACCTTTCTACAACCTAAAATGTTACTTGGGTAGTGGTTCACCCCGAACTATGAACTCGCGACTCCATATCTCAGCAACCACTCGACTGATTTGGCTCATGTTCGAACTTAAAAATTATCTTGGCCTCATTTACCTGCCTACCAAATTTCATGACGATCCGACTAAATTTACTCAAGTTATCGTCGAACGAACATTCATACATACATACATACATACATACATACATACATACATACATACATACATACAAACGCCGGATTGTTCCAGTAGACTCGGAGAACTTCGCTCGCTTCGCTCGCTCGTTCAATAATAATAACCCCCGTGTGGTTCCCGGGAGGTACAGAATTGGACCCACCCCTACAGTCTTTGCTCTTGATTTTCCACTCGTTTTTCGAGATTTTCAGATTTTTCTTCTAGCATTTTTAGTTTTTCGCCAAACATTCTTTGAATGTTTTCTGTAACTTGTTCGCCGCTTTTTCTTATTTCAAGTTTTTGTGCCTCTAGATCATTTTGGATTTTTTGTAGTTTATCTAGTATTTCTTCCATTTTAAGTTTTGCATAGGACTCTCTTGTAGTTTTGAAGTAAAGCGACCTCTATTGTTGAGCATAAGGACTTTTTGGTTTATAATTTTGAACACTAGATGGCTCTGATAAAAAATGTTTTGTCACGCCCTCTGTTAGGAAGTAGAATAACAATTTTTTTTTAAATAGATGTCGTTGTTTTGTATTTTCTAATCTGGTGTACTTTGGACCTTAGCAATTAGCAAAATTTTTGGATTTATTGGATTAAAATAGAGTTCTTGTTACGGATTATTTCGCGACCCGTAAAAGTTTATTTTTATTGTTTCCACTGAGTTTTACGTCCGATATCCACAATATTGTTTCCAAACAGAATTTGTATTTATAGTTCACTTTTGTTAGTTTTTATCACTGCTTTCACTGTTTACTGATTAGATTTACGTTTTTATCACTTTTAAAATCACTGTTTAGCACTATTTTATTGTTACTAAGAGGCAGCAGTGGCGCCCTCTCTCATCCCATATAAACTTAACAACCCCATATCTCGGCAACCCCTCGACCGATTTGGCTCATGTTCGAACTTAAAAATTCTTTTAATTTCATTTACCTGCCTACCAAATTTCATGACGATCCGACAAAAATTACTCAAGTTATCGTCGAACGAACATTCATACATACAAACATACAAACATACAAACATACATACATACATACATACATACATACATACATACATACATACATACAAACGCCGGATTGTTCCAGTAGACTCGGAGAACTTCGCTCGCTCGTTCAATTAAATTATTGCGCACACAAAATCACAGGTTCTATGCAGAGAAACTAGAGTTTTTTTTTTTATCTGACACTTTCGGTCGCGGTTTGGAGCTCTGAGAGCACCAAACACTGTATGTTGCTTTTTTCCTATTTAAATAGGTTGCCTGGAAGAAAAAGCTATTTTGCAATTAGGCCGCCAATTATTACATCTTGTATCTTATGTGATAAATTAAAGAAGAGTACTAATGTATCTTGAGGAATGAAATCGGAAAATCTGCGCCACCTACTCACAGGGAGGCTACTGGAAGGAGACCGCGCAGGACCGATACCAATGGCCACTTCTTCTGTCTGAGGCTAAGACCCACTTCGGGTGGCTGAGCCATCGGAGCCATCGGCGAAGTAAGCCAGTACTAATTTACCTTCTGTAGTGAGCGCTTTATGACTCCGCCGAGCCTGTCTTAATCACACTAATTTGACTTAGGCCATTTCATGGACCGAGTAGCTTGATGTAGGCTTTTTGTCTCTACCTACGGACAAAAGTTACATTAGCCTTGGGATGAGTCGTATGATAAGGTCGTAAGTACTGTTTCTACTAGTCATTTATACAATGCTATTTCCGGGTTAAATTACTTAGCAAAAAATTCCGTATTTCATGGTTGTTACCATTGTTAATATTTTATTCCACTTAAAAATTTGGTGGGTAAAACCACCGTGCCTGGAATTGTGTATGAGTGGAGATTTAATGGTCCAAGTTCTAAAAAATATCAACGAAAAATATGAAAGGTCATCTGTTCATTTGTCATTCGTTTACGACGGTCCGGAGCAACCATTCAACGTGATTTTCTCTTAGATTGAGAACCAGGAAATTGAAATAGGCTTTTTTCTTTTCCCACAAAAAAGAGCCTAGGCCCTTAAGAATTTTCGCTCTTTAGGGTTCCGTACCAAAGTGTAAAACGAGACCCTGTTACTCAGACTCCGCTGTCCCTCAGTCTGTCTGTCACCAAGTGGTATCTCATGAACCGTGATAGTAAGGGGGTTGAAATTTTCACAGATAATGTATTTCTGTTGCCGCTATAACAACAAATACTAAAAAACAGAATAAAATAAATATTTATGAGGACGTGATTTTTTTGCTATTTTATAGTACGGGACGCTTCGTGCGCGAGTCCGACTCGCACTTGGCCGGTTTTTTTTACCTTTCGTCGTCAATTTGATTGCGTTATTATTACGATTCATTAGACTTTGATCGGTTTAGGTTTACTTTTATGAGTCAATCTTTCAGTGAATCTAAAACTAGGATCAACGTTTTTGTAGGCAAGAAATTATTTCTCCTATACCAACCGACTAACATCGATCTTACAAACTTTAGAAGTTTAGACGGTCAATAATACATGCAAGTTCAATATCCGTAACGGACAGGCTAACATTTTTTAGTAGGTTCATGTATTTAATTTATAAAAGTTTTGTAGAAAAGTTGGTACGGGAACTGCGGGGTGTAAATCCGTCTAGCGCTTGCCACAATTTAACTTCTGGCTTAACACTCGATAAAATGAACGTATAACTTTCAGCAATTTGGGCGTTTTTATGACCAATTTTACATACCGTTATACAGGAAAAGTTTTCCGAAAATAAATTGGGTCGCGCATTTTTTTATTCCGTTGAATATTAGCGCTTGGTGTCATAGGCCCGGTTTCTGAATTGAGAATTTCGCTAAGCAAATAATTTATTATCGTTCTGCCACGCTCTTTTGTGAGAAATCTGCAGAGACAGGACGATACTTACCCATTTGCTTAGCGAAAACCGGCAGATAGTTTACCATACACGTCGACAACATTTTCATATCCATTTATTGTGATTGCGACCCATAAACACGCCTTAAAATAACCATAATATGTCGCGTCGGGAAAATTTAAGTACCTACCCAGCTACCAACAATATTGTTTGAAAAGGTTTAAATTGGAACATATTGACTAACTTGCCTATCATTCCCTATAGCTCAGCCTGACACGCTATAGGTACATAATTTTCGATTAGTTTGAAGTTTAAATAAAAATATATCGAGCTTCTCACAGAAAAAAACTATATTCAACACTTTATATTCCTCATTAGCTAATTCACTCATTTGGTGGTTCTTTTATACCTTGTTTGTTAGTTTCTGTCATCATCATTACTTTACTGTAAAGATCAGTATCAATGCATCATTTACACGTATTTTCAATTAAACTTAATCACGCGAGTGCCTAAAGCTAATGTGGTATGATGTACAAACATGCACGGTTAGACTAGGTCGTTATAGATATTTGGCATTATTCCGAGGAAGCTTCCGTTGCAGCTAATTGCTCTGTACCTAGTATGTATTCGCGAACTATGAAGTTAATCTTGTTATTAATACCTTTAGCTGGTGTGGAAGCCACTATCAACCCATATGGACCAACCGTAGTTAACGATTACACGAATTGTGTTCATGAAATTATCGTAAACGAATTTAACCATTCCGGCCTGCTCCATTTTGTGAACACAAAGAATATGAGTACGTCAGTCGTGAGAATCAGGGAAGATTTACTAAAGTCGATTCACTCTGATTTTAAGTACAGCGTTCAGATCGCCAGTCCGACCGTTATTGACAAACCCCTGTGTGGAATAAAAACCGTTTCAGACGGTGGAAAACTCGGCACCACGGACAGATTCGATGCAGTCCGACAAACAGCTGATTATGTGGTTGTTATTATCGACACTTACGAAGAATATTCTTACGTGGCGAGCAGCCTGGTTAGAACCCGTACATGGAACCCGAAAGCGCTGTACATTATCTTATTTTTCCACTTCGCTGCGTCTGATAGAACCAATGTTGCTTATGCGGAAAAAATGGTTGAGTGTCTATTCAAATGGAACGTGGTAAATATCGCCGTTATTGTGCCACAAGCCGATAATGTTCGTAACGCTCTTATATACAGTTGGAAGCCTTACGAGCCACCAATATACTGTGGCTATGAAAACGAAACAGCTAAGGATAGACTTATAGTAGAAAATACATGTGAACGTGGAACTGTCAAGCATAATAAGGCTCTGTTTTACAACAAAGTACCAGACGACATGATGGGCTGTGTTTTGGATATTATTGCATTACAAAGACTACCATTTGTTAGTGAAAATCCAGAAGATTCCAACATAGAAAAAAACCTCATCAATGAAATGGTCAGCAATTTTAATATGACTGCCAACTTCGTGATCACTGACAAAATGAGAGGCGAGAGGGATCTTGACGAACAGTGGACCGGAGCCATGGAAGATATTGTTGCAAGGATAGGGCAAGTCGCCTTGGGCGGAATTTTCCCGGACGATGATATTCACAAAGATTTCGAATGCAGCTCAACTTATTTTGCAGATTCATACACTTGGGTGGTGCCGCGAGCTTTTCAAATGCCACCATCAATATCTCTTGTCATTATTTTTAAAACTATAGTCTGGATCTGTTCTATCATTGTTTTTGTTGTATGTGTGGTCACTTGGAGAGTAATAGGACAGTTAAGCGGAGATTCGCCTTATCATAGAAACTTTGGACATTGTTTCATGAATGCACTAGTGTCCATCTTAGGCTTCGCAGCATATGCGCGACCAAAAAAAGAGAGCTTGCGCGTCTTTTTCGTTTTCTATTGCCTTTACTGCATACTTTTTATCACGGCATACACAACAAAATTAATCGACGTCCTGAGAAATCCGCCGTTTGAATACCAGATGCAAACCGTGGAAGAGCTACTAAACAGTGGTCTGAAGTTTGGCGGATTCGAGGAGCTGCACGATTTGTTTTACAACAGCAGCGACCCTTTTGACTACCTCATCGGCGAGCGATGGATCGACGTAGAGGACAAGCACGAAGCTTTGAAAGACGTGGTGGTGCACCGGAATTTCTCGCTGCTTTGCAGTCGATTAGAGCTAACGCATATCTCGGCAACTCTTCCAGAGCTCAGCGATAGTGCCGGAAACTATAAATACTTCGCTTTTGAATCGAACGTTTTTACAATTCCATTGGAGATGGTCGCTTTGAGAGGCTTCCCGTTTATGGCTAAGTTTTCCCATGAAATAGAAATGTACAAACAGATTGGTGTTAATGCTATTACGAGGAATCGGTTTGCCGAGAACACAATGAGAAAACGATCAGAGCTTCTACGCTTAATAAGGGGTGACGAAAATGACGTGAGTCCGTTATCGTTGGAACACTTGCAAGGTGGATTTTATTTCCTAATCTTAGGATTTGTTACTGGAACTATTACTCTTTTCATCGAACTTCTTGTAAACAGTCAAACTTTCAACGACAAAGTTGAGAACTACAAGAAAACATTTCATTCAAACAAGAACTTTAAGTCAATGTTTCGTACCAAAACTTCATAAAATGTGGTAATAAAGAACAAACATATAAAACAAAACATTTATTTTATCTATGCTGTTCTTAATTTACATTGTGATTCTTTCGTTATGCTTAGAACTAATTCATAAAGACTAGTTTATTTTAGTAATTACTTTACATTTAATTAAAGGCTTTTAAACAGACATCTTTTACCCGCTTTTCTAATAATATTATGTTTTACGTTAAAAAATCTCAGATCATTATACTTAAAGTTACTTTTATAAAACTGTATCATTATTCACTAAGTAATAGGTAATATGTAGGTAAGTGCCTACCTACGCTCTTAACATTATCGAAATTCTTAAACAATACAATGTACATTTTTAGAAGCAATTTATGGATAAAATACGGGCCTTTACTTGCCTTAATAACAATTCGGATCATGGACCGACCGTGAGAAAAGTTTCGTAATCAAAAGTGTAAACTTAAATTTCGGCCCGGAGATTTATAGTTGAGCGCAAAATTATTTTCTCATGAATAAATGAATCAACCACGGTGCGGTGAGTTTCAAGGACCTTTTCTTTTATTATGAAACTGGGTCTTCAGTCTTAAACATTCGCCTCTTGCCGCAACTTTATCGGGAACTAGTTTGTGGCAGGACAATGAGAGCTATTGTCCTCAGTGGGTTCATCTGTTATTTTAATTTATGGACGCCAGCTCCTCTTATCGAAGTATTATATTGTTGAACGCGGCGTTTTGCAGTAATTTAGCTGCCGGAAGCAAACACGCGTGAATGGATGTACATGTACCGCAACGAATGTATGTACGTACATACGAGGCTTTAGTTCCAAAAGTTCGATGATAATTACGTGACGCAGCTTCAGCAACCACAGTTTTTAACATCAACCACGTCCACCTAACTATCATTGGGCTCTACGGCCACGATCGTAATGCTGAAAAGATGTAAATATCCTTGACGTAGGGACGCATATGAGATGAGCTAGGCTCAAAAAGTACTAGAGAAATATTGCTTAGCTCAGCGATGCACAAACCGCGGCCCACGCGCCTCATACGGTCCGCGGTCGGTTCGTCTGCGGCCCGCCAACGAAAGGAATATCTAAAATATAAGTTGATAATTTTGTTCGCTTAGGTTGGTATTTATTCCTTAGATGAAAATTGGTGAATTTTCACTCATCTATCCTTACAAACTTGGTTGCAAAGTGACTTCAGATTTCAAAATATATATTTTTTGTCGCATAAATTCTTTAATTGGATAACATTTGTAGCGGCCCGCGCTTGGCTTATAATATACCCGAGTGGCCCAAGTTCCCTATAAGTCTGTGCATCCCTGGCTTAGCTTATCATTAACGTTATTTAAATTCACAGAGTTCCTCCACAGAGCGCATTTTCAAGCCTAACGTAGCGAGAAAACAGTGGCACGGGTGCATTTGCATTTGAAAATTTTAGAATGAAAATTCGCGATGCTACTCGTTTTAATTTTCGTAGTTTGCACCCGCTATTGCCAAGCTGTTATTTATTCGTCTACTGTGGGAGCCTTAAGCGCCATAGAAAATAAATCATAGCTTCTACGTTTTTTTTGAAATAATGAGCAATGAAAATCTTAGTCCTGTTGGTAGCTTTTTATTTTTAAGACCCAAAACCTAGAGAAAAAACGTAGCAATAAAAGTTACGATTTTATTTCCTAGCTAGTTTGACTCTTATAAGCTCCTTATATAACTCCAAGTAGCAAAACGCAAGCTCATAGAAAAGTATCTCTAGCAAATCAAAGTTTTTCGCCATCGAGGTTCTGAACGTTGTAGTAGGAATGGTCGGGGAAGCGTTCGAGCTCGATGTAGTCGGTCTCGGTGCAGAGGAGACGCTCCAGCATGGTGACACACTCCTCAAAGTCAGGTCGGGCTGAGGGTTCCGCCTCCCAGCAGTAGTACATGATGTTGTATAACTCTCGGCGACAGTGCTCCGGCTTCTCAAGGCGGAGACCGCTGCGGACCTGTCGAAAAAAGAAGAAGAAAAACTTAGGCTTTTGCATCTAGAACAGAATTAGATGATTTATACCTATACAGCGTCTAGCGGCATCTCCATTCATACTAGATGGGTGAAGCAACCACTCAGAAGCCGCAGTATCTGGGATAATATGTTTAGGTGGAGTACCTGGGCTTGCCAAGAACCAATACCACCCTGATACTATATTCCACCCTCCATCCTGAGGGGACCTGTCGCAAATGGCCATGTTTATTCACAAACTGGACAGAAGACCAATTACACCATTACTTCCCTAAGGGTCACGAAATCAAAGGCAAGTTTCTATTTCCGTAGTTTCCTATCTAATTTCAGGATCAATCAGAAATCCCAACCATAACATAAACCAATTAGGCCCTTGTGTACGTTGAACGTTTATTTGTAGTTCAATAGCACAGTGATATTGCTAAGGGACTCCATAGTAGTGTAAACATTGGATTTGTACATATTGCTACTCGATATAAATTGGGATGGAAATAGAAAGTCATTAAATGCGTTGAGTGCGAACAGAGTTTTGAGTGCCGTTAGATCCACGGCATGACAACTTGATAATAAAATTGTTCCCTAATATAAAGTAGCGCACGTCTTCATGAAAATCAGTTCTGTGGCCTAAATATAAATATAAATAACTGTAACGACCTCCTCGAGGCACCAACATTTTTAGAATTCCATGCATGGTTAATGTCCCGCTTACAGTGCAGTGAGTATAATATTGTGTTGTGCGACACGTTAGTATATTATTATGTAACATGATAAGGTTGTAAACTCCCAAGTGTGCCTATTACCTTTCTCATGACGTCACCCGCCATCAAGCCAGGGTAGAGCTTAGAGCCCGAAGTGACTATCTCCCAGAGCATCTCCCTCCAACACTACTAGATTTATTATAGTGGCACTTTTATCGACGGAAAAGGGCACACTACGTCCAGCAAACGATCGAGACCGAGTGCCAAGGCCTATGTGCGGTAGATTTTGCCGCCTCTGCTTGCGCTTCGGTACTCCTCGAGTGGAGTTTCTCTCAAGGAAAGTGCCGGAGCTGAAAAGTCGCTCACCACGCGCAATTTGTAATCTCCCAGAGCAGTACACCGAAGCTCCAGATATAACAGGTATAACGTATCGTGCATGCATAAATTTTTGGCAAATAAAATATTTTCTATTTCTATAAAGATGATGGTGTAAACACACATGTATGACTATTACCTTTCTCATGACGTCACCCGCTGACAAGCCAGGGTAGGGCGTAGAGCCCAGGGTGACTATCTCCCAGAGCAGTACACCGAAGCTCCAGATATCTGACTTTACGCTGAAGATATCGTCGTACAGTGACTCGGGCGCCATCCATCTGGAACAAATTGGCGCGTTAAGAATCACAAGGGCAGACAGAAACTTTACTCTCAGTTTACACTCAGACCATATTAAACCCCGTTTGAGAATTAATCTAAAGATAGATTGAATTTTAGCCTTTTTCTAGCATTTTTGGTTTAAACTGTGATTACGGGCCTAAGGGCGAAAATAAGCTGATTTTAATAGAAAAGTTAAAAAAGATAAAAGAAGAGAGTATGACTACGCAAGTAGGCAGGTCTGTCTTTAGCACCCTGAGTTCAGTTACAACATCAACGTCAAACTACAAACTAAAAGTATACTGAGAGAGAGTAGGTATTGCGATTTCCCTCACGAAACGTCTTACCTACTAAGTTTTTTATTTGTTACATATAAAGCGTATTTAAAGACATACAGTCAGGGACTGTCAATTGAAGGGTGTTTTGGAAAAACATCAAAGGTCACATTGAAAATTTTTTACAGGAAGTAAATAAAATGGAAATAACACTCGAATAACGATAGTGTTCTAAAACAACAAAGGTCACATTGAAAAATTTTTACAGGAAGTAAATAAAATGGAAATAACACTCTAATAACGATAGAACAACACTCGAATCTTGAACCCATGTTTAGAACGGACATTGGTTGTTTTTGCTCCTAAAGTGTAGTATGAAGTTCAAAGAGTCAATAGAGGAAAAAAAATTTTTTTTACAGAAATGTGACCTTGATTGTTTTTCCAAAACACCCTTCAATTATTATAACTCGATGTGACTTGTGTTGAATGAGAATATCGGATGAAAGAAATAATTCTTTTGAAGAGGGTAAACAAACAAACAACGTTAAAAATATATAATGATTGGTTCAAGTAGAAAGGGCTACTTCCGGGTGTCGATGAATAGCATACTTCCCTATTTTTATCTTTGACTTGACTTTTCATTGTTATTTTAATAACGAACTTTGTACAAAGGTAAACACAATAGCAACAATGGCCGATGTTTGCTAACTTCTGCAAGCAAGAAACCTCCAATGCTCTCACATTTTCTCGATACATACTCGTATTTGTACTTACAAAACTTTCTAGAGCGCTCTCAGTTCGTTTCTAGGGTTCAGTATCTACCCCAAGAGTGCAAAATGGGACTCTATAACTAAGCGTACGTTGTTTTCAAGGCTTTATTTTTAATAAGGTTCTAAAGATATAGGTAGTCAGTATATTTTTTCTTAACACGTGATCATTTTTTATTCTAGTGTAAAAAAAATGCGTTGGATGAAACACAACCACCGAACGACATTAACATAATTATTCACAAGGGTGCAGTGCGGATGTAGAGATTTAAAAAAATAACATCAGCGCCCACGGCACAGTAGAGACAGTACCGTAGTTGGTCTCCATAAAAATTGAGTTAGGTACTCGTAATTTCAATAAAATTCAATATGGACCCGCGTTTTCTGACCGAACGATTTCAAAACCACAGTTGAGTTATCCTATTGCCCTATTCCTTGAGGTCACGGTGAGCCACGCCTCAAAAGACTCACTAATTTTTTTTTTAACATTCCGTTTGTTTGTTTTACTGCATTCTCTTATTTAATTAATTTCTCCAGTAAAGTATCATCCATCTGGGCTGAGTTGAAGGCATCTGCCGTCGCTCGGGACCAAGTACTAGGCGGATAAATTTAAATTAACTCTAATAAAAGCAAGTACATTTTCTGGCATCAGCACAACCGCTTCAGACCCACGGGACGGCCAGCCTGTCTTTTGTTTTACACCAGTTTTACAAGAAAGTTTGTGTAGACATTCTAACTCCCTGAGTTCTGGAAGTAGATTAAGGTTCAACTAAAGTAGCGTGGCAGGAAATGCACAATTTTCACAGTTTTTTTTAATTTTGTAGCTGAATTAAGCTATTTTTGAACGATTTTTATTTCATGACAAGAAAATAGTAAGTATTTTTAAATTAACTAAACAAATAAAAACTGCTGATTATGAGATTTGCTCATACGATTACTATACTAGTATTTTTTTTTGTTTTTCGAGCAAAAAACCAAATCGGCAAAATTACTTATTGTTGTTCTGTTTTGTGGAATAATGAAAACAATATCATCGAAAACAACATTTTATATCATCGTGAAATAAAAATCGCTGAACAAAAATTGCTCACTTAAAAGCAATTACATTTTCTGGCATCAGCGCAAACGCTTCGGACCCACGGAACGCCCACCTCTTTTATTTAACACCATTTTTACTTAATGGGGCGTCTAAACGGGCAATATTTTTCGGCAATACGAGGCTGCAATACAATGACTGCTTGATACCTTTCAGCCTATGCATAATGCAGATTGCAGTTAGAGCCCGGCCTTATGGTCAGACGTATTCGGTATGGCTGATGCATTTTCGAAAGTTGCATGTTATATTGTTTGTTTCAGCCACTCTCTATTATAGTGGCATAGTGTATCCTTTTCTAAGCGATATGAAGTTCGACGTGAAACTTGCCGTGTAGGTACATATTGCAGAAAAATATTGCCCGTTTAGAAGCCCCATAAAATAAACTTGTCGATATTATAAATTAAATCCCTTAGTTCTAGAAGTAGATTACGAGTAACGAGAGACTGTAATAATAATTCTCGTGGTTGTAAGTGACTCGAGCAATAACCGAGTATTTAAACTCTGGAGACCGAATTTAAATACTTATTTTGAGCCGTATACATAACTTACACAAAACTTAAACTTACCGTACCAACCATAATCATTAATCCATACTGGGCCTCAAGTCCGTAATGCAGTTGTAATGCCATAAGTCAAAGATTCTCAATGTTAGGACAAACCCGCATTATCCTCGTTTTTCTCATACAACACTGAACCTAAAGAGACCACAAAATATCGAGACACAATTGCATTGAATTAACGTTTACGATTGGTAAGTTTAAGTTGCTAAATACCAGCTTCAAAACCTTACTGAGCATTCATACCTGCAAAAGCAGACCAAGAGGCCAAATACTTCTCGGTTTTCAGAGCTCGTTACCCAAGTTTGGGCGTGCAATAAGAGATATGGAGGACCCTTGAGGATCCCGACTAAAATTGTACCTAACTACCTATGTCATCATAACTCATAACATCGTCACTTAGGGACTGCGTTTCGCTTACCCGTTGATACCAGTCCGACTTCAACATCAAACGCAATCCCTTTCAATCGTTTTTTTTTTACTTTTGGTTTTAACTCCTCCGTTTGCTGATCTAATGGAATTAATTTGTGAAAACGCCAAGCAAAATTAAAAATAAGTTGAATGTAAGATTTTCCTGATTATTTCTAAAACGAGGTTGCGATCACGATAGCGATCACTTTAAATAACAGCTCGAGTCAAATTAAGGTTGACAATCGTCATCATCTTTCAAATATCAAATTGATCGGGATCGTGATGGTTTCGAAATTAGAAGACAATTGGAAAAGAGGTGAAGAGGCATACGTCCAGCAGTGGACGATTTATATGCTAAAGAAGAAGACAATGAGAGCAACCAAATACGTTTTTGCTCGATATTGATAGACGCTTGAAATACTAAATTTTATATATTCAATTTTAAATATTGAAATTATAATAAAACAAATAGGTATTTAAGGGGGGCTCCTATACAACAGATATGATTTTTTTCCGTTTTTTTATACAGGGTGGCCCAAACATAGACGTCAAGCGAGAAAATCTAGATAGCTGACACTGAGGGCTACCCGAATCACCCCCATGTATGTTCAGCCATTTTTTGTCGTTTAGAAGTTATGAGGCTTTTAAAGTTTTTTAGAAAAAAAATACCTAGCATTCGATTTTATTTTGTAACTTTTTTTTCTTTTGTCTTTTCAGCAATTTTTTTTATTCTTTAAAGTCTCAGATAAATTACCTATCACCAAAAAAATAATGATCAGCTATGGACTTTAAGAAGATACCGCAATTTGGATCCGAAGTCCAAAAATGTTGTTTTCGAGAAAACATCACTGAAATAGTTAGTATGGGGAAAAAAATAAGTAGAGGTCTGAACGACTTTTTATTGATTTCAAAAACTTTCCCAAAGCATCATTCTTCAGAATAATACAAAAAACCTGTCACTTTATGGGACTTTTATTCATGTAATTTGCGATCAAAGTCGAAAAACTGGAGTTGGAAGAAATTTTATTTCAATCGATTTTCATTTATTTTGGTCGATTCGTACAAAAAACATTGCGGATCGGCTTAAAATCATCCGTCAGTAGGATCTGCATTAGAAATTCACGAAAAAATAATAAAATCAAATCGTTTACTTTTCAGACTTTTTTTTTTTTTTTCTTTAAATTAATTTTTTCTTCATGTTTTGAAAGTAAATTCGATAGTAAAATAATTTAAAATTCAAATAATGAAAAAAAAAAGATTAAAAAAAAATATATTTTATGTTTTATTTTTTATTTTTTCGTTAATTTCCAATGCAGACCATTCTGACATGCAATATTAAGCCTACCTGCAATGTTTTTTGTCCGAATCAACCAAAATAAATGAAAATCGATTGAAATAAAATTTCTTCCAACTCCAGTTTTTCGACTTTGATCGCAAATTACTTGAATAAAAGTCCCATAAGGTGACAGGTTTTTTGTATTATTCTGATGAATGAGGCTTTGGGAAAGTTTTTGAAATCAATAAAAAGTCCTTCAGACCTGTACTTATTTTTTTCCCCATACTAACTATTTCAGTGATGTTTTCTTGAAAACCACATTTTTGGACTTTGGACCAAAATTGCGGTATCTTCTAAAAGTCCATAGCTGATTATTATTTTTTTGGTGATAGATAATTTATCTGAAACTCTAAATAATAAAAAATATTGCTGAAAAGACAAAAGAAAAAAAAGTTTAAAAATAAAATTAAATGTTAGGTAATTTTATTCAAAAAAACCTTAAAAGCCTTATAACTTCTAAACGACAAAAAATGGCTGAAGATACATGGGAGTGATTCGGGTAGCCCTCGATGTCAGCTATCTAGATTTTCTCGCTTGACGTCTTTGTTTGGGCCACCCTGTATATAATAGTACGGAACCCCTCGTGCGCGAGTCCGACTCGTACTTGGTCGGTTTTTCTATCGTACACATGCGCGTCCCGACCACGTCCCTGGCGAAGCCGAAGTCTGCCACTTTGTACGACCGCTCTTCCGTGATGTGCACGTTACGCGCATTTTTACTTTAGAATGGATTTGCTAAGTCCCAAGTTTTCAATTACAGCCTCAAACAGAACAAATTGTTCAAAACGACAATCAAATGAAAAAAATATTGAGTGAGACATTTGCGATTTAGTTTCTAGAATATTCTTCTAGAACGAGTTGTGATTGTGATCACGATCGCAGTCGCTTTACATAACAGCTCAATTCAAATGAATGCGGTCTGAAAATCGTTATCATCTTTAAAATATGAAAATTATCGTGATAGTGTCGAAGTTAGTTTAGTGGTTTGCACACATTTTGAATGGCCTCGTTTTATCATGGTTTTTTGGTCACTAGTGGCTGTAACGCTATGGCGTGTCGAGTGCGTCCCAGTAGATGGACAAAACCGGGGTTTCATCGTTTTTCATCTTTTTGTAATTTATTGAAGCCGTCAACTGAGAGCCCATTTTGGCACCATCGCGTTACAGACTCAGGCCCCTGGTTGCGTTTACTGCACGCAGGTGCTCTTACATCCCCGATTCCTGAAACACGGGCTGCAACACTCACCTTATTGGAAGCCGCCCGTCACTTTTCCTCTCGTACACATGCGTCCCGCCCACGTCCCGGGCGAAGCCGAAGTCTGCGACTTTGCACGTACGCTCCTCTGTGATGAGCACGTTGCGCGCCGCCAGATCTCGGTGGATTATCTGGAAATCGGTGCATTGTGAGAAGAAAAAGCTTGGCAGGAATAAATAAACTGTTTATGGCAAGACAAGTTTTGTTTTTTATCTTGTCAAGTGTCGTCTCCTAATATTAGGATATGACCTTTTGGAGTTGCGTTACGCGACAGTGATGACTTGTAGAGTCAGAAAAACTTGTAGACTCAGATAAAATCGAACTGTTGCAAAGAAACTATGTACCTATCTAAAATGAATAAAAAGTATTGTGTTTAATGATTTCATTAAATTTTTAAAAGTTTTTTTTGTTTGTCCCAAGCCAGATGTTTAGAAAACGTACTAAGTAGAAAACGTAATGTACCTTGAATAGCCGATTATTTAGTAAATCCACATCACCATACCAACAGATGAGACTAGACAACAAAAAAAGTTTTCACTATCGATTTCGGATAAATACTCAGTATAAACGGGAATTAATTAGTATTTACTTACCTTTGATTTGTATTTAAACTCTATTTTTTAATTCGAGTCCACGGAATGACAGTTGCTACAAAGGCTTTATCCGACAGTTGCATACTAGCAACTGTCATTCCGTGGACTCGATTTAAAAATTAGAGTTTAGTCACATTTAAATAAATACTGATTCCTTAAATCATCTCTAGTCACGCGCTTTCCCGACAGCGTTGCTAACAGTACTGATAGGCGTCAGTTGACGTCATAATATGCCGCTCCATTCTAAAAGGTCCTATCCTACTAACATTTGAAGCGGATTATACAGATAAAAGCGTTGGACAAATCGAGTGGCATTGAAATTGCAGTCTTTGTGTCAAGTAACTAAGATATTTATTCACAAGATAAAACACAGAACTGTACAGATTCTACATTTTCGGAAAAACCTCGATTGCCATCAGCGAAATATTAAAAATTTCATCCAACCATCTTAGAGGAACTATTCTTACCCCATTGGAGCTAAGAAACTCCATACCCCGTGCCACTTGAAAGGCAAAGTGCGTCAAGTCCCTTGACGTCAGGAACTTGCTGCCTCCGTGGACGTTGCCGTAGTGACGCTCAGCCCTGGAGTCCCGAAGGAACTGTTGCAGCTTTCCGAGGCTCACGAACTCCATGATTACGAGGGTTGGCTCCTGGCGAGGAAACAGGTGATTAGTAAAGTCTGAGCAAAGGGTTTGCATCTATCAAAGATGATCTTTGTGACATTTTAGATCAGTAAAACCCGACGCGGGAGTGGCACCAGTTGTTTCGATCTACATGCTGTTAAAAGACCGTTGATAGACACGAAAGGCACGCATACTAGACACCAAAACTAAGAACTTTTCCCATAAATTATTGCTGGGAAATGAATTTTTTGGGTCATAATTTTGTTAAATATTTTATCACGTCAAGGTGGACACGTTATGCAGACATCAAATTGCGCAAGCGTTGACATACTAAGCTCGAGGTGCCGATGTTTGAAATACATTGCAGGTTGCAATTTGTCGTTTTTTGTAAGAAATATTCAAAATTTTAGTATAGCTTCTTGAGAAGAATTATTACGAGTAAGTACTCAACACTGAAAACATACTATGATTTTATTTTTAAACCACCGACTTTGAACCTGATTATCTCGGAAACCGTTGATTTCCCAGGCATAGTTCCTTAAACAAAAATGTTTGTTACGTATGATAGGGACAATACGTGGTTTCCCGCTTTTTTGGCGGTCTTTTAACACCCAGTATAGTTTGTCGGTCTAACGTTCGGTCGATCCAACGTCGTTTTAACGTTGTTTTAACGTTTTATCGTTTTATCGTTTTAACGTTGTCCAACGTTGTTTATCTTCCCTAAGTTCCAGAATCGGATAACACGTCCACAAAATTGACATGATTTTGTAACAAGATGTTTTTTACAATTTTTTTTTCTATTTATACAGGGTGTTAAAAGACCGCCAACAAAGCGGGAAAACACGAATTCTCCTCATCATAAGGAACATTTTTGCCCAAGAAACTATGACTGAGAAATCAACGGTTTCAGAGATAATGAGGTTCAAAGTCGAACTTTTCAAAACTTTTTTTTTGCAGAAATGCATTCAGTATCTAGTTCTTAACATACCTTCTCAAGAAGCCATAGCCATATACAGGGTGTTAAAAGACCGCCAACAAAGCGGGAAACCACGTATTGTCCTCATCATGAGGAATATTTTTGCCCAAGGAACTATGTCTGGGAAATCAACGGTTTCCGAGATAATGAGGTTCAAAGTCGGACTTTTCAAAACTTTTTTTTTGCAGAAATGTATTCAGTATCTAGTTCTGAACATACCTTCTCAAGAAGCCATATCAAAAATATGAATATTTCTTACAAAAAACGACGTTAAAATTGCAACCCGCAATGTATTCTAAACATCGGGACTTCAAGCTTAAGTAACATAAACTTATACCTACGCTCGCGCAATATGACTTCTGTGCGTTACACGTCCAGTGCATGATAAAATATTTTTCAAAATTATAACCTAAAAAACGAAAATCATTTCCCAGCAATAATTTATCGAAAAAGTACTTTGTTTTGGTGTCTAGTATGCGTGGCTTTCGGGTCTGTTGGCGGTCTTTTAACACCCTGTATTTTTAGGACCTAAGGTTTGGATTCCAGATTTTAGAACCTACGAATGCAACCGATTCTCCTCGATTCTAAGCCTCGCGTTGAGATTTTGCAGGACAGTTTAAAAAAAAAAATACGCATCCAAAAAAAGTTTGTTTTTTTTTTCATTAGCAGCGCTAGTTGTGCGTCCTATCCGGACATTCAAAAGAAGAGAAATAATAGAGTACCTAGAAAACTGGACTGTTTCAAAATATTTTAGTTTTTCCTTGATTTAAATACTAATTGTATTCTAAATTTGAAGCTGCTTTTTAGCTCGACTTGGTGGGGGCACTGCCGTGCCCCCAGATTGGAAATATCTTGCCACCGAAATCAAAGAAAAAATACAGGCTTTACTATAAAAAGTTTCCGTAATGGAAATTCGACAGAAAGTAAGCAAAGCTATTTATTTAAATTACTCGCATTGTTTGAGTAAATATAAGCCTTGGTCTGCAATGAGTGCACTGCTGGCCACGCTATGATGACCTCGAGCTTAGCTTAGCTACGCTCTTGGCCCTCAAATTTGGTCATCACTGCAGCCCGTGCTGTCCGCGTTGTAAAGGCCTCGACCTTCGATCTCGGTCTTCATTCCAGCTTGTCCATCAAGGGCTGCAATCTTGATCGCTCTGTGTTGGACTGGAGCTCGTGACGCTGCGCTGTCGGCCATCAACAGCGCGCCAGCCAGCAACGCACCCATTACAGACCGCGGCAGTAATGTACCTACTATTTCCTAATTAAATACCCGGTGCTGGCAAACCTATGACGGTGAAGGAAATCATCGTGAGGAAACCTGCGCCATCTGGAGAGGTATCCAGATATTACCCTCAATGTGAAAATCGTCACTCTTCTTCAGAGAAGGCCTTTGCCCAGCTAGTGGGAAATTATACCTACTGACTACATCTTACTTTTATTTGACTACTGACTCACTAGGTACTAGTAGCTACAATAACAACACGCTGATATTTCAAGTACACATTTGAAACGTGTACAAGTATCTAACAGTTCAACACCATTTGAATACGCTTGAACAAACGAACATTTTGTTATTATGCCTAAAATTCAATTAGTGCTTTCCTAGAACCAATTAAAATTTGCGGGACAATAGCTGTTATCGAAATAAACGATCAATTTTTCGACAAATAATACTAATTATTTGTCGGAAAAAACCCCGCAAACAAACCGGTTTTAAGGACTAGCAACTGTGTGGATTTTTTTAACAGAATAAGCCCATTGAACGGGTAGGGTTTCTCATGAGAAAACAAGGAATTAATTTATTTATTATTATTCAGTAGTTATAAATTATTATTTCGTTGAACTTACTACTCATCAATACTCTCTTTAGGAAACCAAAAATATGGGGGCAGACAAAATGAGTTAACGTAATATTTGCATAGGTTAATAAATAAAATAGTATTACCCGGCTCAAATGCTATTAGGATAGGACCTTTTGGAATGGAGCGGCATATGACGTCAACTGACGCTCAGTACTGTTAGCAACGCTGTCGGGAAAGCGCGTGACTCGAGATGGGTTAAGGACTCAGTATTTACTCAAAGGTGAGTAAATACTAATAAAAGGTCATATAATACTAATAAATTCCCGTTTCTACTGAGCATTTATTCAAAATGGATATTAAAAACTTTTTTTGTTGTTTAGTCTCATCTGTTGATATGGTGATGTGGATTTACTCAATTATCGGGTATTTAAGCTATATTAGTACGTTTTTTAAACATCTGGCTTGGGACAAATGAAAAAACTACAAAAAAATCATGAAATCATTAAATACAATACCTTTTGTTCATTTAAGATACTAGGTTTATTTGCAAAATTTACTCCTTATCAATATACTACGAAATATCAATTAGGTATGTTTTTTTTTTTCAAAATGAACAGATTCGATTTTATTCAAAAGGTCGTATCCTAAGAGCATTTTAACCGGATAATATTCTTACTTTCTCGGTACAGCATCCAATCAGTCTGACTACGTTCGGGTGGGTTCCCAGACCCTTCATCACAGCCAATTCTTGAAGTAGATCCGACTTTTCCTTTTCCGATGCGTTCTCTTTCAGCGTTTTCACAGCCACCGTCTGCTCGCCTTTTTTACCTGGAAAATTTTCACTTCACCGTAATCACGCCAATTTTTATGAACAAAGTGTCAATTTCATCACAATGGAATCTAAAAATAAAATAACGGAAAACATTATGTCCGAGGACAAAATGCGCCAGGAAAGGACCGATTATTTTAGAAACAAAATAGGTACATCATCACAGGAACTTCAACTGAAAAATTATATGAGGAAGATTACATATTCTTCCGATAAAATGTTTTTTTAGCCCTGGTAAATCGCTGTTTGAATTTAATTTTGTGATTATTTCGGTTTACTTATTTGATCCAATGACTCTTTGTTTATTGTTTGTAAAATATTACTATGTACCTTTTTGTGATTTGGCTTAGATCCTTTTAACTCAATCTGTTCCCAAGAAAAGAATAATTTTAATAAGAAGGGCCTTCAGTCCTTCAGTAACCATGTAAATAACAAGTTACCGAGAAAAACTCTTGAATGGATATTAAAAAAAATACAAACTTTTATTGGTTGGGTGCATATATTATTTCGGACGTAGAGATCAAAGACACTCAAAAGCTTTGAGTTAAATAATTGGTGTGCCTTTATGTCTGCGGACTTTTGGAATTGGGGTCCACTTTAGGTTTGCATTTGCTACTTTTCCTTTGGACCACATGTTTTTAACTTTTTAACCGACTACGCGAAGCAAATAGGAGGCTTATGATTTTAGCAGCGTATGTATGTATGTGGATATGTATGTATATAGGTATGTAAGTTCATACCTACAACATCATCGGTTCTCGGAAAACACTCGATTGCTTCGGGCGGTAGATAAGAGGGTGAAAAAAGGTATACCACTTTTCCTAGGGTTTAGGATAGAATGTCGATTAGGATATTACTGGGAATGGCTAAAATGTTGACCAAGAAAATCGTTTTCTAGCGTTTCGGCAAGTTTTAATATTCAATGCGTGGGATCCGAGGGGCTCAAACTAATAATGCCAAATATACCTAAATACAAGGTGTTACAAAAGATGCTAACTCTTTTTGCAGGGTAATAGCACCCGGTGATAGGGACCACAACCTAAATATTTTTTTTTGCTCTATTACGTTCCGTTGATTTTTTAATTAATAAAATGTGAACGCTGTCGCGGGAGAAAAGTATTTTTTAAATATTATTCTCATTGACTTTCACAATGTTTTAACAACTCAAAGCTATGCAAATGCACCTACACCCACAAACATATTTTTAAATTTGACCTAATACCAAAAAGAAAAAAGTTATGAAAAAATTTTAATTTTGGGTTTATAAAATAAAAATTGTTTTTTTCAACTTTTTTCTACAGAATTGACATCCTGTTGACCAGTAGGTTACACCCTGTAAAAAGAGTTAGGATGTTTTGTAACACGTTGTATAGTACAAATACTTGCGTAAAAGATTTATCGTGGCTTAATATTGAGTATCCCTTTTTCGGTCCCTTATAAAAGTACGTTCAATTCCGTACGTTTCTCTTGTCATACAATACGCAATTATAATACCACTCGCTGACCGTGCAGGAAACCCTCGTGACAAAACTAGAGTGGTTATCGCATTAGAGCGCCTATCTAACAAAAAGGGGTATCCTAGTCCTAGAGTGTGGCTGACTGTACCAAAACACATTATATTTTCTCTACAATGCAATGTCTCCAATTGTAGGAGTAAGAGGAAAATCTGACTTGTATCTTCTAGGTAACATGCAGCATTAAGCAAGCATACCACACGGTCTTTAATGCCGTACCAACTTCCCTGCCATTACTCCCAACATAAACCTACATTCATATGCTAGACACACTTCTCGATTGTGATTACAACAAGCTTCCTAAACTAATATCTTGGACACTAATGTTATTTGGAAAGGCACAAGAGGATGGGTGGGTACATCATACACGCACCCGAGCTAGTTAAATCACGGAAAGATATGAAGATTTAATCAAACCCGGGGCCAGAAATGTGTTCAGTACTGTTTCAGGGTCAATAAAAGGTATCGAGCGAGACTTGAATGTTTTAAGTATAATCGTAGTTTAGTGTCTCTATTACACATAACTATTTAAAACGTGAACTAACCATCAATTTTAGCCAATGCTCTATTATCTTTTACGGTCTACCTAACATTTTCCAATTTGGGAGCAAGGTGCCGTGATAGGAAACGCCGGCACGATGTGCCTGAGGTATCGGGTTCGATTCAAGACATGTAAGTAGCTTTTATAATCTTTAGAACCTCATCGTCGATATCGCTCTCCACACTGCTCGAAGGCGTCCTCGCCGAAATTGTTGAAAATGCGCAGACGATGCCACGGGAACTCTCGGAGACGAGATAGAGAGAGAGATTGATTGGCCTGCGCTCGCCACACCTGCCCAAAAGCTCCTTCGCCGACGATGTTGAAGATGCGCTGGCGATGCCGCGGGAACTTGTATGAACTCATTGGACAACATCTATCAGGTTAGCTGTATATCTGATCAGATCGAAACCGATAGATAGATAGGTATTAGAATCTCAGCGTCGATATCAATGGCCTGCACTCGCCACACCTGCCCAAAAGCTCCTGCGCCGACGATGTTGAAGATGCGCAAACGATGCCGTGGGAACTTGTATGGACTCATTGGACAACGACTACCGGATTAGCAGAGCTTTATATCTGATCAGATCGAAACCGATAGATAGATAGGTATAAGAATCTCACCGTCGATATCAATGGCTTGCGCTCGCCACACCTGCCCGAAAGCGCCCTCGCCGACGATGTTGAAGATACGTAGGCGATGCCGCGGGAACTCCCATTCGTCTCGCGGCTCCTCCTTCTCGTTGATTGTGGTCTCCTCCGCGATCTGCGGGGAAAGGGTACAGCATGAGAAAATAGTCAAACAAAACGTCGATCCGCCTCTATGCGTCCATGGTCAGTGAATAGACCAAAAGCTCGATGGGTTGATGTTTGATGTAAAGACAATGGATGAGATCAGCTTTTGACCGAGGGAAGAGACCTATGCCCAGCAGTGGGTTCTACTCATGGCCTGGATACATACCTACATAATTTTAAAAGACTTGTTCATCATGCCGCCAAGATAGGACGAAATGTTCACCCAGATGCTGTAGATGTTGTTTCTGTCATTAGTTTAGATGCAGTAGGTTCAATCAGCCAGCCTTTTCTACTGGGTTTTTATTTGCGCGTCTTCAACTCGTGTGTTGCAATTTTTTCGGTAAAAAAATATGCACCGTCATCATTGTATCCAGAACGCACCGAGCTCTCAGAAATAAAAATGAGTTAGGTAGTTCTCGAGCAGAAAAATACAAAACACGCATCGACTGCGCGCAAAAACCAGTGAAAAAACACTCATGCATGGTACAGTCGGCCACAGTCTCAGATACCCCTTTTTGTTCGATTGGCGCCCTTATGCCGCGCGCGGTAAGAGCTGCCATGGGGTATCTGAGATTATGGGTATCTGAGACCGTACGTACGACTAGGTTGTTTCGGTTGAAGGGTGCGGTGATTCGAGGCGGTGATAATCCGTGAGAGGTGGCGGGAAAGGAAAAAGGCCTAGGATTGCCCAGCAGTGTGCAAAGGTGGGCTGAATAAAGATGGTGATGATCATGACACAGAACAAGGACCCAAGGCAACTCACCTGCAAGTGGTTGTTGTCCCAGGACTCGTAGCGGTTCGAGTAGGCGCGCGGCCGCTCCCACATGTTGAGTGACGCGTCTTGCAGCACAATGCCGCCTGAGTCCTTGCTCTGTGGATCATCCAACGCATGCTGCATTAGCGATGGTAGGGAGACCGTTGGGAAAGAAAGTCTAAGATCGGTGCATCTGATTTAAACAGCATCCAGAACACTTAAATTTGCTCTAGATGGGTGAAGTCACCATTCAAACGCCTGGGTCACTTTTTTTTATGGATCAGCCTTGCCCAGCTCCGATGCCTTCCTCTCTTCAAAGACGGCTTAATCTTCAGGTAAGATAAAGTCAAGAAGTGTGGAGCCAACTAAGTAGCAACCAATTCGCGATGCTTCCCCTCACGGTTAGCCACTTGGTCTTGCAAATCCACAAATCATTGCGAGAAAACCATGTTATCCTGATATTACAGCTTTACAACACACATCTCATAAGATTTCCTTTTTACCGAACTTCAGCGATGCCCAAAGAACAGCTGGCTATATGAACATCAATTAAAATGTTGGCAGAACCACTTACCATGTCTTCCTTTTTGCTCTTCGATTTGGTGCCAGTATTCTTCTTCCATACGAAAAGTATGACAGCCGCAACTATGATCACCAAACCACCGATAGCCACAAGCGGTATAACCGTCAATGGTACATCGTTGTTTACTGCAACATCAGATGCGTTGTTTATTGTCTTCTCTGTAGCGACCTTATCCTCAACCGTTGGTGCATCGTCAGGCGTTTTTGGTGGCTCTTTCGTTGTAGTCGTTACTACTTCAGGTACTTCGTTGTCGTCTTCTGGGTAAACTTCGGTGACTTTGGTAGTTCTTGGCGTAGTTCCCGGGTACTTTGGTGGCAGCAGTGGTGGTTGTAGATTCGATGGGAAGTTCGGATACTTCGGCAGTGAGAAAGGAGGTGGGTGTGGGAATTTAGGCCTCTGTCCCAGATTGTCTGTTATTCTGGCCAATACTTCCAGTCTTTGCGGTATCGACCCTCCATACGCCGTCACCCAAAGATAATACGTGCTATTTTCCTGTGAATAAATCACAAAATTAGCATGCAAATGAGTCTAATATAAACAATAAAATATTTAGGTACTGCCCGTGCCTAAACGCCTTGAATATTTTATTCGGGTAAACGAGCAGAGCTGTTTATTGGACAGTTATGGAAATAATCCTTTTCATCTCCCACGCTCGGAAAGTTTCCTGTTACTAGTAACTTACGATCGTGTAAAGGCCGGATTTAAACTATCTGCATTTTAGTGCACTTCGAAATTTGAACGCGACGCCGGGAAAGTCTTTCCCGCGCCCTATGGTGTTGAAAAAGAAAAAAACACTGGCCGTTTAAGTAGATGCCAGATCCCGACTGAAAAAAGATCCTCATTTATAGTTCGTTTACATGCGTATTTCAGCGAAAGTGATTGTTCGTGCCCTTTCTCTATACAAAACTGTGAATGTAAATGGGGCATAAGCATCTTTTAAAAAGGTAAAGTCACGGAATAGAACATTCAGAAACACGGTTTATTCTTTCAGGTTTTTCAATATTTTGTACACTATATTTATTTTTAGTACCAGTAAATAAAAAAAATGCTTCGCTTCTGTTTTATCAAACAGATAATTATGTTTTGGTTTGTTAAATACATTTTTTCAAACGATATTACTAATTTAATTTTTTATCTCCTACAAATTTTTTATTTATATGGTAAAAGTTCAGAATGCACCCGGAAAAAAAACATTCTTTTATTTACATTATTTTTGTGTCTGGATAAATAAACTTCAGGAAATTATTAATAAAACGAATGGTTTTAATACCAACGAAGCTGAAAACTTTAGTGCAGCAGCCATAACTACAGTAAAATATGCTTTTAAAAGGAACTTATTCGACTCACCTGTTTTGCCTGTAAGTAGTTGTCTATAGAGTTTTTCCCGCTTGGCTAACAAAATCATTTCCTTGCTTCTGTGAGATGAAAAGTTTTGTGTTTCGCACGAATGCAATATTATTTGCGTTTCGTGCTTCTGAATACAAGCACTCGCCGCAAACAATAATTTTGCATTCTTGCATAACAAATAACTATTCTGACCCTAGGCACAACTGCTATGCTCAACTGGTTGTGCCGTGGGCAATGGCACAGATTAGATAATAGTTACTTATTAGGTATTATATGTACCTACTTGATGATTATATATCTCTAGGCTGAACTTATAGGCTTTTGTGACTAGCTTAAACGGCTTAAAATTTTGTGAACTAGGTACTTTAAGGCGCTGGGCAGAGTGAATTAGCTCGCACGCAAAGAAAAATGCACAAAATCGATTCCTGTATCAAATACACTAAACAAATTGAAAATGTTCACATATCAAACCTTAGAATTAGGTGAGACCTATATAAAATTGCCAGTTTCGTGTTGACATTCATAAAAGTTTTGAAGATATTTTGCTTGAAAAAAAAATAGGCGGCGCACTTTTTTTCAAGCAAAATATCTTGCAATCTGTTATGGATATCAACATGAAACTGGCTGTGTTAGATAGGTCTCACCTAATTCTAGGGTTTGATATGTGAACATTTTCAATTAGTTTAGTGTATTTGATACAGGTATCGATTTTGTGCATTTTTCTTTGCGTGCGAGCTAATTAACTCTGCCCAGCGCCTTAAGGTACCTAGTTCACAAAATTTTAAGCCGTTTAAGCTAGTCACAAAAGCCTATAAGTTCAGCCTAGAGATATATAATCATCAAGTAGGTATAATACCTAATAAGTAACTATTATCTAATCTGTGCCATTGCCCACGGCACAACCAGTTGAGCATAGCAGTTGTGCCTAGGGTAACAGTTATTTGTTATGCAAGAATGCAAAATTATTGTTTGCGGCGAGTGCTTGTATTCAGAAGCACGAAACGCAAATAATATTGCATTCGTGCGAAATACAAAACTTTTCATCTCACAGAAGCGAGGAAATGATTTTGTTAGCCAAGCGGGAAAAACTCTATAGACAACCTACTTACAGGCAAAACAGGTGAGTCGAATAAGTTCCTTTTAAAAGCATATTTTACTGTAGTTATGGCTGCTGCACTAAAGTTTTCAGCTTCGTTGGTATTAAAACCATTCGTTTTATTAATAATTTCCTGAAGTTTATTTATCCAGACACAAAAATAATGTAAATAAAAGAATGTTTTTTTTCCAGGTGCATTCTGAACTTTTACCATATAAATTAAAAATTTGTAGGAGATAAAAAATGAAATATTAGGTAAAATTGTTATATCAGAATGTTTTGGTGAGTGCATGAAAAAGCTTCTTTATTTAGTGGATTACAAAATGTTACTGACACCGCATAGGGCGACGAAACCAAAAATGGGTCTGGCTGGCAGGTCCCAAAACGTGTGATAGGAACGCTTCAATGCCTGGCTGAAATATGAGCGTACCCTTTTCAATGGTTACCTTATCGGTGAGAGTGTCATTGACGGTGACCACGCCCGTCTGGGGGTCTATCCGGAAGGGCACGGGTGGTCCACTGGTCTCCAGGCCGTAGGTGGTAGGCTGATGGTCAGAAGTCTTTTCCCGATGGACTCGCGTGACAACAGTTCCGATCGGGTCGCTTGGCAACGCGAACCAGTTGCGGTCCACGTGCATTATCGCTGGTAGGCTGAACCCGATCGGTCCTTGACATGAGGCTGGAAAGAGACGAAGATAAGCGGTGAGATTTATGGGACATAACTTTGGCCGCTTGCCTGGATTGTCGAACAGCAGGCGTTACAAAAAATATCCTAATGTAGGTATTTTAGGTAGGGTCAGCGATCCGCGAAGATACGCAACTTTGTTTGATTTACCTACGCACTTATGCGACGCTCTATAAGAGCTATACTTGGGTAGCCATGTTTGTTGCTAACTGTACCTAGGCGCCTTTCGTGAACGTGTTTTTTAATCGAAAGGATTTATAGTTGAACCCATAAATTCCGAAGGCATTCTAGGTGAGCTCAATTTAAAAGCAAGAAAATTTTGCTACCGTTTGAGATAGATTTTGTTCGTGAAATACTCGTATTATATAAAATATTATCTCAATACAAAATCTCTTACAATAAGATTTCTTACAAAATCTTACTTAGCTATACTACACTCGGTTGAGGCGGGTAAAACTACTTACCTATTTCCTCTACCTATCAACTACAAGTTTAAATTCATTAGTCTCGGAGAAAAGTTACTGTAACTTTTCATAATATTTAGGTCTAGCAGATGCAGGGTTCCTTGTTCTATAAAACCCTAAAAATAACTACGTTGGTACACATGACAGCACGTCAGACTGTACACTTTTGTTGTAAAGTCGCCCTTAACGTAACCGAGTTGAGTGCTAGCGTGTAAGGGTCGATGTGCTGTCGTGTGTACATGGGATTTAGTGAGAGAGATAGAGTCAATCACTCTTTACTTTCAGTGCGTCTGTTCTTGTAATAAAACAGATTATGTGTACCTATTTACTAAGCGCAAAACATTTTCGGGATAAAGTAAAATACATTAGACCAAAATAGTAGTCTGAACTCTTTGCCATTTATTCAACGAAAGGGTGCAGGCAGACAAATGTCTTTAGAGGCACCAAAGCGAAGCGAACGAAAGGCAAATGAATTAAAGTGAAATGAGCCAACGTTACATAATGCGGGTCGAATACGTACAGCCTAAAATGACAACGTGTTACGTGGTGGCAGCCCAAGGTTATCCTTCTGAGTCCGGAGTGAAAGTGCGAGGTCATTTCTACACGCAAACGGCGCGGCGGACTTTCACCAACCATGACTCGCTGATCTTCGCCCGTGCCCGACCGAGCAAGATCTGTCACTGCTTTGCTGAGCACGCGTAAGTACCTAAACAAATCCACGGATTACGGGATTATCAAATTTTGGGTCCCGCATGGCGAACATCGGTGACGCGGTAGACTAGCTGCGACGATGCATTAGGGTAGGTAGTAGGTACATAACTAGGTTCTTATCAGGGTGAGACAAAAGGGGAGGCCTTTGCCCCCCCCCCCCTGCATTGTACTGTGTTTTATCTTGTGAATAAATATCTTACTTACTTACTTACTTACTTACTTGCCCAGCAGTGTGACACTAAAATCCAGGCTAAACACGGTGCAATAATGAGTTATTTTAGCCTAGATTGTATAGTTATTCTGTATCTAGGCTAATCAGAATCAGAAACACTTTTTTTTATTCAATATGCCATAAATACATTATTTACATTGAACGCCAAAATATTATCTAAAGTAAAAAATAGTTAGCCTAGATACATAATAAACATACACTCGAAAAACATAACATCCCAATGGGAGGGTTGGGTCAGTCGGGTAAAAAATTTGGTGTTTATTTGAAAGAGCAATACTCGGTAATGGATCATACCTAGTGATGTACGCTTGGAAACATTGCCACTCCCGGCAATGTTTCCACTGGAAACATTGCCGGAAAGTTTCCGAATGTTTCCCAATGTTCCCATAAATTCCCAGTAGTATTTTTGTTTATAATTATTCTTGAAATATCGCGTTCGTTAATCACGTGACATTGCATAAACGTCTTTCCTTACAGTGTTGCCATATAGAAACTGCATAAAATCAGTATTTTCTTTTAAAATTCCATGAAATCCCTACTTATTGCCAATAAAAGTGAATTATTTTTATGATTTTCATATATTAGTGAAGTCAATCATGCTGATTCTTGAAATATCGCGTTCGTTAATCACGAGACAATTCATAAGCGTCTTTCCTTACAGTGTTGCCATATAGAAACTGCATACAATCGGTATTTTCTTTAAAAATTCTAGTAAATCCCTACTTATTGTCAATAAATGTGAATTATTCATATGATTTACATATATTAGTGAACTCAATCTTCAATGAAACTCAGAGTTATTGTGTTTTTTTGTCTTCAACCATTGGCTACCGATGTTATGCTCCTTGACAATGGTCAACAGTGGGCTGAATTGATTGACTGATCGCGGGTTTCTATAATATTTGAAATTATTAATACTAGTAGTTCGCCCTGAACTGTAAACTCGGGATGTATAGGTACATTTCCCCAGGTAAGCCATGAAACTTGGTTGATGAATGAATTAGACAACGGGGTACTCTAAGAAAAAGGCTCGACGAGATCTACCTACCCGATAAAAGTATCAAAACTTTAACTGTCCATATCTCCTAAACGGCTAATGCTGGACCCGTGTTCATGGTACTCTAATAAAAGGGCGCGACGAGATGTACCCGATGAAAGTAGGTAGATCTCGTCGAGCCCTTTTATTAGAGTACCATGAACATGGGTCTAGCATTAGCCGTTTAGGAGATATGGACAGTTAAAGTTTTGATACTTTTATCGGGTAGATCTCGTCGAGCCCTTTTCTTAGAGTACCATGAACATGGGTCTAGCATTAGCCGTTTAGGAGATATGGGCAGTTAAATTTTTGATACTTTTATCGGGTAGATCTCGTCGAGCCCTTTTCTTAGAGTACCATGAACATGGGTCTAGCATTAGCCGTTTAGGAGATATAGGCCCGGTTTCTGAGTTGGGAATTTTACTAAGCACATACTTACGTATCACTCTGTCACGCTCTTTTGTGAGAAATCTGCAGTGACAGGACGATACTTACCCATTTGCTTAGCAAAATTCTCAACTGAGAAAACGGGCCATAGACAGTTACAGTTTTGATACTTTTATCGGGTAGATGTCGTCGAGCCCTTTTCTATGAACATGGGTCTAGCATCAGCCGTTTAAGAGATAGGTATGAGCAATTAAAGTTTTGATACTTTTATCGGGTAGATCTCATTGAGCGAGCATCATGATCACTTTCACTGATTTGATTAGCCTAATAAAGGAATCTCTAAGATTAATGAATAAGCTCTACTAAACTGTTAGTGAGAAGAGTATAAACCATGTTTAAACTCCGACTGTGCGGGAAGAGTTTAAACTGTGTTATCAATGAGCGTTCTGTAATACCACCGTGAAACCCTCATTTCTTATAAACGACATAAAATGGCTGAACACACATGCCACCTGTATAATTTTCGATTTATGAGGAAAAATAAAAAATAAAACATTTTTTTTCTTCTAAGTTCATGTTATGCAAGTATGCTACGGAAGCATCGCTGCGCGAATCCGACTCGACCTTGGCAGGTTATGGTAGTGTGTGGTTGGTTAGGATTTTAAGTTTTAGCTGTTTAAATCCAGAATTTCGTACTTTATGACATATCATAAAGGGAAACTGTAACCTTTTTAGTTGTTTAAAACGTTGCGGGCGACTGTTCCATTATCTTTATCATAAAATTCATCACAGCACTATACAAGATCATCGATATTTGCATAAATAATGGTAAAGTTTACCAACAAATATCCCGAGAAAGATTGCTTGGAAACTTTGCCGGAAATAAACTGGAAACATTGCCAGGAACATTGCCGGGAACATTCCCAATGGGAAACATTGCCGGAAATAAACTGGAAACATTGCCGGAAACTTTCCCAATGGGCTGGCAGTTTTCAAAGTTATGGGGTTTTTATTGATAATTCATTACCTGGTGTATAGATAATCCAAAATCATGTACAATTCAGCAAACAAATATTGGAATAACTCAAGATTTGAGCAAAGTTCCCAGTAAATTCCCAGTTGGGGAACATTGCCGGCAATGTTTCCGGCAATGTTTCCAGCGATTGGCAATGTTCCCGGGAACGGTACATCAATAATCATACCTACCTCTCAAAAAAGTATAACGGAAAATAATACTTGTCACCTTATACCTACATATAAAAGGGGTAATTAATAATAAAATCTGCCTATCATGAATCTGACTCGGATTAGCGAGAAGCTGACAATGTTGCTGCAAAAAGTTTGGCAGTTAGGTACTTACGTAAGTTAAGTTTGAAGTCCAAAATTGTCGTTTTGACCACACTCAAACAAAACAGCTTTAATTAATTTACGTAGTTTATCGTAGTCAAACACGTCGTGCGTGACGACAGATTTGGCTTCGAATATTTTAAGATTTTCTGAAATATTGCAAGACTTGTACCTAGTCCATAATATTATTTATACGAAATATTTGGCACTCAATATAATTCTGCTGCATTGTAATTTTTGGGTGTGACGATTGAAGCGAAAATGACTTTTGAGTTATTATTGAGTTAGATCTTAATGTCAAGTAAGGTAGAGTTACTGATACTAGCAACGTCTTTGAATTTACTAAATAACAATAATAATATGATTGTAAGTTGTATTGTAACACTTGTTAATAAGAGTCTATCTACGATGAATTTTGTTTTGTCAGTAACCTAACCATCAGTTAATAATTGAGAGGTGTTTTGTGAAGAAATAATTGCACCAAGAGGAAAAAGATACAAGAACAATGATGCGTTAAGGTCGATTTCAGTACAATCTGGCGTTTCCACCAAGTTGAATCAAAACTTCGTACTTACATGATAGTGAAGCTAGTGATACATGAAGCGGTGGTGGTCTAGTGGGTAGAACAGTGGACTCTGAAGTGAAAGGTCCTAGGTTCGATTCCCGGTGCGGGCATGTATCTATGACTTTGTTTAATTTCAAAGTTACGTACATTTGTGAATTTGTAGTAGCAATACCACTCGCTGACGGTGAAGGAAAACATCGTGAGGAAACCTGAGCGTGTGAGGCAACGCAAAAATCGCCAACCCGCATTGAGCACGCGTGGTGATTAAGCTCGAACTCTCTCTCTGAGAGAAGGCCTTTGCCCTGCTAGTGGGACATGTACAATTGTACAGGCTACATATCTTACTTTACTTACATGATAGTATAATGGCGGATAATAATGGTCATGGTGAAAATTACTTTGCAGGCAAGTCTACACCAATCTTATGTTGAAAGGAAGGAAATAAACTGCCCTCAAAGACATAAATCTCATTAAACCCTTGTCAAAAAACAAGACGAGGCAATACGTGCAAAGCCAACTAAGCCACGCGTTTCCTCACGATATTTTCACGGTGAAACCTTTATCAACCAGGTATCGAAGTAAATGCACATCAAAATGTATCAGATCTTATTTCTGTGACGTTTGATAAACACTAACAACATAGTTTTTAGGGTTCCTTAATAGAAGGGAGCCAAACGGGACACTATTACTCTGCCTCCCTCCGCTGTCTGTCTGTCATGTCTTTGGAATCTCAGCTGTCATTGACTGTTGAAGGCAATCCGTGTAAAAACAACTCTAAACCTCTTTCACTTTTGGTTTCTACAAAATTAAGGGTTCGGTTAGGCACTTTTATAGATGTAAACCACCGAACTAAATCCCATAAAATCCGCATTACGTATAAAATCACGATAAAAACTTGTCCCCACAGAAACAAATGATATCAGCAATAGAACAATACGAAACATCATTTCGACCATACGTCTAATATTCGAATGTCAACCTTATTGCATTAGTGTACAGTTTTACTTTAATTGCATGGACTATGAGCAAATAAGCTCCCAAAGGCAGTTTGGACATCTATTTTTCCAGACACATTTCAGAGTTCTATGTTGTATCTAGTTTTATCCTTGATCGAAGATGTAAACATATAAATAATTACTTAGATAATTGATTGATGATAGTGTCTCTACGACAACATTTTAGCTGTAGATTTATGCCGTGAATTTAACTATTTGCTGTTGAATTTTAGTTAAACAATAGTAGCTGAATCTTTGATTTAGTAGCAGCTGCTTATCCCATACAATAAAAGTTTATGAGAGTGTATGTTTGTTACTCTTTCACCCAGAAACTGCTTGAAGGGTTTGGATTTTTGGAACAGACCTGAGATTGATTATGGCAAATATTTGTTGTCCCGCTACTAACTATTGCTTTGAAAAAGTTTTATGAAAATTTATTCCATTTTTTTTTAGGACACGATGAGCTGTTTTTGATGCATTTTATTAGTACATTTAAGGTAGGTACTAAATATGACTTTAATGTAGGTAAACTAACTTTAAGAAATAACTACCTAACTTTAAGAGCTATACTTCATGGCCTTACTCGACAGTGGCGCCAACTCGTGAGCACTAAAATGGTAGCCTTCATTGAATAGGCAGTGAATAGGAAAAATGCTTTTTTTAAAACTTAAACTTTCGTGAGCACTGCACATTTTTCTATTAAATCACGGTTTTACTCATTAGTAACCGGCTACACCGACAAATTACTAGTGAGTAAAACCGTGATTTAATAGGAAAAATGCTACTAATAATGCCTGAATTGACAGGTGGGGTGTAGGTACACACCTCAAACAAACAAGAGCTTCGTTTCTATGAAAACTTACACAGTTCTTATAACAGTCATACAGCGTGTGTAAGGATTCATTATAAGTAAGGCTGATAAGGTATAAATAACTAGCCTTTTCCCGTGACTTCATCCGCGCAGACTTCGTTAACAGGGAATAATAAAATACTTTTAATCTTAGTCTGCGCTAGTGAAGTCAAAAGCTAGTTCCGCATAAAATGAAGCTCACCACCCCCTTCGCTGAAATGTATAGGAAAATATCGCAAAGAAACCTCAGTGGCAAATTAATATTCACCACCAACTTGCTTCCAACGTAAAATTCGCCATTTTGCAAACGCGGCTCTTGCCAAGCTACTGGAGCTTGTATGAAATATTGAGTTGACACGTTAATTTAACCCAGATGTTACTGAAACATGATTTCGTGTCCAAACTTGATGAATTTTTCGCATTAGGCTTATTGTCGATCAAATAACAAAGGAAAAATCACAAAAAAAATATTTCTTTCGTGGAAACTCGGGAAAACGGTGTCGTTTATAAACTACGGTAGCAAAATGTACTACTACCAGAGTTTGTATTGAAATTAAAATAAACTGTTTATTTGCTAAAAATAATAATGAAAATTTGTAAAAATAATAATAACATGGGGATAACCTGTTATGGTGGATACCCATGGTAACATATTATCGAAAATATATGTGCCGGATGCAGTATTATCGACCACGAATCGCCAATTGGTCGGATTATTGATGGTACTGTTTATCAAATGGGTCGTTTGAATCGCAAACCTCCTTCACAAGGTTCTGAGGCATATGATGTAACTACCCTGAATGCAAAATTTTCAAACTGCTGTGGGCAGGGCACGCGTGGTCGTAGATTTATGGGACACTCACTTACAGACGACATAAAAAAAAAGGTCGTGCCACCACCACAGTATTAGAAACTTGGACTTCACGCTTGTGGGGTGACAGTTCGGCTATCACTACTCCAGCTCCAACTACACTCTGAATGTTTCATCCATTCGATAAAGTGTACCGTCGTCGATGATGCGACCAATCGGTGATTCGATGTCGACAAAATACAACATTCGGCTAAAATATTTTCGATCATACTATGAGAACCCATGTTCACCCTCAATTCTTCGCTAGCTTCTTGCTGGTTTATGAAGCAGCAAATTTTGCTCCTCACTATTTGAAGAATCATAGTGAATTTCAGCTTGAGCTCCTCGTTGTCGAACTGGGTAACTTATGGAGCAACATATGATTTTGATCACCAGAATCTTCATCACAGACGAATCTGTGATATCCGCATTGGAGTTTTCTGGTGGATGACTGTGTCTGGTAAAAGACCTTAGTCTTTCTCCAACTCCTCCATAATTTCATGCAGCTTCGGACATCAATGCTGTAGCCATAAATCGATACAAATGAGTTATAACTATGCGATGGACAAAGTAGTACATTATACTACTGGCGTTTATAAACAACATGAACTTTATTTGATAATAACTCTATTACAAAAGTAGCCAACCAATTATTGTTTATAGTTTTTGATGGATAACTATACTATAAATCATATTTAAATCAATGATTTGAATAAATTATAGAACTTAATATAAATACCTACATTGAAGAATTCTTTGTAAAAATCCCCTCAATAAACTTGTAAACAAATACTAAACGTAATTATCCAAACTGATATTTAATACAGGATGAGACTGACAAAGGACTCAGCAATTAATTAGCATAAATAAAAAATATCTAAACAGCCCACATTTCCATACAGATATTTATTTTCTTTGCGTTGTTTTAAAACGACGGTAGCATCAAGTGGGTTAACACAAAACGTCATACACAAAACGTTTTGAACAGTTTTAAACTCTTAACATGTTATACAGGGTGTTTCAAAAAGGTCCTGTGACACTGAAAGAGATCGCTTTACACACCAATACAAGCAACTTTTACCTACTATGGGCCCATGTGCCAAATCTCGAAAAAAATATCAGCTGCTCCATACATTTAATGCAGTATGTATCGAATGTTTGTATGGAACAGCTAATATTTGTACACACGCTGTATATTTAATGAAGGCGAATGAAACTGGAATAAGAAAATCCAGCTACGCCATTTTAATACGCATCCTAAGCATACAAAGCTGACTTCTCATCAAGAAGCCTCTAGCCTATTTTAGGTCCTTTCTCGTTTCAATCTTCATTCCGTGTCGATAAAGACTCAATAATGATATCAAATGGCTGTGCCTTGCCCTTGGATTATTTCCTTGATAGCTAATAGGCGTGCGACTACCTCGGTACAACTGGGGCCTTAGCCTGTAACACAATGGCGTATCAATGGCGTCCTAGGTAGAATGACAAAACTGGGATTTTTTCGTTGTTCTCCTACAACCAGCGAACTAATCCTCTAGGATTAGACTCATAATATTCTTTGCTGTACTACAATAACATTAAAAGGATCTACACTGGACCGACAGCATCAATAAATCGTAATTAAAACCGTCAACCGGAAGCCCATTTTGGCACCATTGTGTTACAGGCTAAGGGCCCTGAATGGTCCGTTGGAAGTCGCTCACGGATTTGCGCGCATGAGTCGTCTGCCCTTCGTGTTTTTCACTAAAGCCCCAGTTAGACGAGGCAAGTTTCTTATAAGTAATTTAAGAAGCTCGCCTGTCGAAAATATCACCGACATTTTAGCTTCAAATTAGTATAACTCATAAACGGCTGAACCGATTATGATAAAACATATCTAATAACACACGGGTAGAAGACGATGGGAGGCAGTTGGACACTAATATCCAGCTAGGGGAGCAAAAGTTCACGATAAAAGTTTTATCCCACTATCGGCTAGCGCCATCTTGCTTTATTTCTATGCAAATGCACCTACACACACAAATATATTTTGAAATTTGAGCTCTTCGTGAAAATAACTTAAGGGTGCGGAAAATCTAAACAATGGGAAGAACTTAAAAAGTTGAAAAGTACAGAAATCTGTAAAGTCTAATAATTATTAATTCACTGGAATAATCTGACGTTAATCTGTCTTCCAGCCTAGTTTTGTTTATTAGTGGTTTTAAAGCTGAAGGACTCTTTTTGGTGTGGAATTTTAAAGGATTAGAATCACCAGTGCAACAAAATACCATTGGCTCTAAAACCACTGAGATAGCACGGTATACATAGATGAAGAGACCAATCGGACTCTGGCCTGGCCTATCTGGCCTAATCCATAGGAGAGACCACTTTTAGGATGGAGGCACTTAGGATATTACTGCAGCGTAGGCTTGTAGCAAATCTATGTATACGTCAAGCCGTTAGATCCGATGATCTCTCGCTGGCAGAGCGTTCTATCTACTCATGGGCTTACTTTCCAATACGTCTAGGACTCTAATGCCTTCACGTAAAACTATTAAAGGTAAGTACTTTCCCGGTCGCATCGGCTACCCGAAACAGGTCAGTGTAATCAAAACGTTTCTTAGGAACAATCTATCTGACGGGCGTCTCGGTCTACACGGGCTATTATCCAAGTACTAAGGTATCACACTGGCACTGTTTCCCATAGAGCTTGTCTAGACGCCCTGCTAGAATACCAGTTAGGTGAGACACCGGTGAGTGCAAGTGCGAGTGAGACAAAGAACGCGTAGGTCTCGGCATTTTCTTGTCTGACCTTGATATAGCAAATGAGACCCCCACTTGGTAGAGCACGATGTTTACTAACAAAATACCTGAGGATCCGCTGATATTTCTGAGGCTTTGCGAAAATGGGGCGGAAAATATTGGCCGAGAAATGTTTTTAACATTTTTATAGCGGCAATTTTGCTTCGCTTATCCGGAGGAGGAAAAAACATCCTCATTCTCCATAAGACGAGTGCATGACGACTTGTTTCCATACCATCGTGAATTTTTCATTAGATTTCCCGACGTTCATTTCCACAGCTGTTCAACAATTTTCTAATAATTTTCCTAATCTAGATTTTTTTCCGACGTACATTTCCACAGCTGTTCAATAATTTTCTAATAATTTTCCTAATCTAGATTTTTTTTTGTGAAAACTTTGTGGATAATTTCTACCTGGGCTGCTGTTAACTGTTAGCTCACAGCAAGGAATTAATTGATTATGATTTCCAATACCTAACTAAATGAGTAAAGAACTATTGAGGGCATCTACCGTTCTCGTATTGTTCAAGCAAAACGAGTAATACTCGAGAGAAAACGTCTGCAAGCATCTTAAATAGGCGACTCAGCCATGAAACGACTCGGATGAGTCGTCGAGTACTAGGCGAGCATCAGCCTGAAGCAGCTAAGCAAGCTCTCGGGATTGGTAAATAAATTGAACCGCCATCGCCTCATAGATACATATTATATCAGCGTTTATCGCACCTTTATGTTGAGTGTAGTTGTACGCGGATCTAGGGAGAAGAGAGTCCCATAGGTACTGCTAATGCTGACTTTACTTACAAAAGGCACTATTTCTCACTTAAGTGTCTCAAACAGTTGATCGAGGTATCAAACTAAACGGCGGTTATTATTTATTTCTAAATCAAATACCAATAATAGCAACTTTTTTCCTCGTAACGGCCAATCAGCATCTTGTTGACTGCATTCCTATCCGTCTCCGCAAGTCTATCGTGCCATTGGTATTGTGTGACGTAGTCGCGTGACTTGCCTCTCGATAGAGAAAACTTAACTGTGCCGCGGTATCCTCTACACACAAGTTCTATGCTGCCTTAGTACGTCGCACCTATATGGACACTTGCATACACCTGGTCCCTCCAACACATCACCAACATCCAGTCCCGTAGTATGAGACTGTCGCCGTCTCTTTCAGTCACATTGGCAGAAACCGGGCGAAACGGGAATAGGGATCATAGGAGAGCCAGAGCCTGTTGTATTTACACATGGGATAGCACACACACACGTAGAAAACTGGACCGGGAATACGTGTCCCGCCACTCTACATGCGGGAACGGCGAACTTGCTGGCTACTCCTGATGTCCTAGTACTTTCTAAGAACGTCTAATACCTAATCTAACGCGAGGATTAGGAGGGTATTAGATGGTATCTCATTAATCAGTAGTTAATAACGATTGTCCACTAATTGGACCTAAGCGAGTGAATTAATGAATCTTCAGTGGTGAAAATATCTAAGCGTACTTTAATTAATATTTATAAGTTTTAATTAATTATCGAGCTTACGTGAATTTAGAAAATAGGGTTTGAACTTTAACACCAAGTTGATAGTAACTAATATGTAGACATATCAATTTCTAGAAAATCTAAAATTCAGTGTCGAATGTAATGGGGTTGAGTAAATAAATTTTACCGCACCTTGTAAGGGTAGATTTGAAATGAAAATGAAAACTTGTTTTCTCGTTTATGTTGATGCCTAAGTAACTAATGGTTTGCAGTGATATTGTGTAAGTCTTGGTTTTTTAATTTAAATTTTAACTCTTTAAACGCGTGTCAGTGAAGTTTATTTAGTAGGTAAGTCATGTGTTTGTGTCAGGAGCCAAATAAAAGAACCTAATCTTGAAAGATTAAAATAAAACAGAGAAGTATAAATCTTACCAAGCGTAAAACATCCTGTGACAACAATCCAGAACTGGCTTCTAAGCGGAAACATTTTGATATTCACTGTATTACGTAACAATTTTGCGGAAATTTCCTCACTCTGCGACGCTTCATTTGTGCAACTATGTTTCGTCTCTCACTTGGCATCACTATTTTACACTGAACATTTAATAACTTTACAGCTTTCGGGTCCTCTGTGGTTGCACCTGAAACAAAACAAAAAACGATTAAGTACTCGTATATTGTTTATGTACCTACAGATCACAAAACACCATTGCATGATATTTTGGTCGTTAAACGCGAAAACCTGCAATCTCTAGATTCTAGATGATACCAACAACTTTTTTTTGGTAACACTTTAGTCAAACATCTTTTATTTTACAACTTAAAGTTTTATAATCGCTGTATTTTATACCTTGGGAATCCCGAGGCAAAAGTAAGTGAAACGGTTTTTTTTTTAAATCAACATGAAACTTTTAGTTTTCCGTTTGCTGGTTTGTCGGCAGGCTTTTCGGCGACAAGAATATAAGTACATAATATCTAAGTTAAAGTACCTACCTGAGTTGAATGAGGCAATGAACAAAAACTCATGAGGAGGACGTTGCCCAGCTATGGGACCCCTTATACAGGCAACGTAAATCTTATAAGACTCTACTATGGTTTGATCTTGGAACTTTATCAAGCAGAGTTTCATTATTTCCAGGCTGTCTCCTCCTATATCCATTCCTTGAAAATGTTGAGGAGGAAACTTGGCAACAGTTGCGACAAAAGATGGCTCAAAAACACGACAAACGCTTTAGAATAAATGCCAAGTCAGATTCTACGATAATACCCTAAATAGCGAATTGTAAAACTTTATTCTGTTCATTGATTAAATTTGATTAAATTGCGACTACTCGGCCATCCTTCAGGGTGCACCCACACAGATTTTCTCTACGCTACGTGCCAACGTTGCACATTTTATATTTTTCCGTGTAAAAATGAATTCTAAAAATCAAAATAGAGTTTATTCTTGTGCATAAAAAGACAATTTACGCGGTGAAATAAACAACATGGACATATGCTCTTAGTTTCCAGTAACATAACTGCGGTAATAAAAGTAAAATAAACAGTCTACTGTGTAGCTTTTCAGCAGCATTTCTTACCTTCATAGCTTACCCTAAATACCTAGAAGACAGTGATTTCTCTCAATATTGTGGGGTCCAGTGGGGCAGTTCGGCTGGCAATTTATTTAAGTAACCGCGACCTTTTCTACCCGTTGTCATGGCAAAGTGATTTAATTCAGGTTTCAGCCTAATTTAGTCACTAGACTCGATAGATTACATTTTTTTAAATTCATTGTACTCGTATTGTTGTTAAGGAGGCAAGGGCGTAATCAATGTTGTCCTTCCTATACAAATACACCCTATTGTACAAAGGACAGTCACCCGTAACAAGCAGATGAGTTCGAAGAAATCCCACATACACGTATTACTTACAACGACAGGTGACAGCTGCCAATGAAGGTTTATAACTTACTGATCGCGCGAATAACTTTAGGAATAACTTTTTGATACATAAAGGTAGACGTCTTATTTAAATTATAATGTTTTTCTTATTTATAATAATATCATGTTTTTCCTAACCATCTAATTATCAACTTAAAAATAAAATAAAACTTACTTTTCAACAAAGGTCTAACTAACTTAAGGTTGTATGCAAATTGAAACTTCGACTTGTGTTCAAACATAACCCTGGGGATGATTAAATATGGATATAAATATACTAAGGGAACCTTAAAATTAAGTGCCTGTCCCCGACAGGTTTAATCTTTCAGGCTTTACGAATGATAAGCCGCCAGTCGTCGTTAAATCGAATTTTGTCTAAATCCGCCTTTTTTTGTGGCTGGAAAATTTGGGAATCCAGAGCTTTCACTGACACTGACAAATCGAATTTTGTCCTCCGTGTCCTCCGGACATTGCAAAAAAGTCCTGTCATATTGCACATGAGCTTTAATACAAATATGAACCTTCGAAACTAGACGACCTTTTCTAGACGTTAAGGAGGAATGTGCAACACCCACATGACACAAATCATACGGTCTAAAGGTGTGAAGAACCATGTTTTTAATAATATCTTAAGAAAATAAATTTAAAAAAAACACCGAGATGAGTTACTAACCTACAAGTAAAGAAAAGTTTTGATACGAGTATTAGCAAGTTATTGGCAAATATTACAGGCATCTTAATTTAACCTGTCAATACATTTTCGCATTTTAGAAAGCGTATAATAGGTACATGGAGGTAGCCAATAGTTTACATTTAATCTTCTGTCGATTCATTGTAGGCACATCAATTAGAAAGTTGTTACTCACCACTTGCAAGTTAATCGACAGCCAATTTGGAAAAAATAACATCACGAAGTTAACC
Source organism: Zelleria hepariella (assembly GCA_949319315.1). Lineage (NCBI taxonomy): Eukaryota > Metazoa > Arthropoda > Insecta > Lepidoptera > Yponomeutidae > Zelleria > Zelleria hepariella. Next base: position 10,944,688 of record OX439387.1, read on the forward strand.
CAAACGCTTTTGGAGTTTTTTGCTCTTTGTTACAAAGTGCCTTTTTAAGGCATCCGAACTCACTTATTGCGAAATTATCTACTGTTCTTACAAACTGGATCACATCAAAGTGTTCACGGAGAGTAGTGCTAATAACATTTTATTTCGCTAGTATCGCAAAGTCCAATATAAATAGTTAACTTTTTCAAAATGGCGTCAGAAACGCCGCGCGCGCACCGGATCTCACGATTGACTGTTTGGTTGCGTGCGCACGGCAATGGCATCCGATCAACATTATTCGAAGCCTCACAACGACAAACCCTATAGAATGCGTAACAAGTCTTAAAATCGATTGGCTGATGACTCTACCGTGACGTTCCACGCTTTGTGACGCCGCGGTTAAATTTTCTCAAACCTCAGATTAATATAACTACTCTAATTTAAACGTGATAAAGTTAACATTAAAATGTGATTGAAATATCAAGGGCCTCTGTGATGTTAAGGAAAATTGTATGATTTAATTTAAGTAAATACTCAAGAATAGAAATAAATAAACTGGTAAATGAAATTGACAGTAACTAATTGATTTAACTGTTGTCTTTTGAGAAAGTTAAAGTATAAATAAAGTTTTTTTTTTTATGGTAAGAAACTTTGCGGACGACAAACTCAAAAAACCTTTCTAAAGTCAGAGACCGATGCATCCGCAATCACAACTCTGGATCCGACTTTTCGTTCCATTGCCTTCTTTTTGTTACACAACAATTTCTCGGAACTTATTAAACAATGACTGGCAGACCAAATTCTCATTCATGCACACTCAAACTCCTGGTTGATGGAATAAAAACTAAAGACCCAAGTATTAAATTAGAATAAGGGATTTTCTGACGGCTAAAAAAAATAAAAAAATAGTTCTAAAAGCTGTGACAGATGGCGTTGATACGACATGTTTTCTATCACAAAGTAAATTAGTGCTTAATACAGCTAAAATATTTCTTCACTTCATTGCTCTGTGACTTCATCTTTCATCGTTGTAGCTGTCATTCCATTTTACAGTACATGAAAAAGTGCACGACTTTGTTAATGTTCTTGTATGAGTGAATGGTAAATCCGAAAACACTTCATTTTGCTCCACAACTAATACCTAAATGTGTTTGGACGTATACGAAGGCCGACGAGCGCGAACTGGCATACAAAAAATAACATGTCTCGTCAGTGACATCTAGTTACAAATTTGGAACTACAACTTATGAGCTGTCAGAAAATCCCTAATTGGTTTAATTTTTTATTTCCGTACGAGTACCAGAAGGGTGCTATTTATTTTAAGAGAGGGCTGCAAGCATATTTTTATTTGTGATTTTTATTTTTTTATTAGGATCCTAAAGAAAAGAAGAAACACTGCTAGTTTAAAAAAAAAAACTACTTCATCGCCAATAAAACAATAAAAAAATCGGTTATACCTACTTGTTAATAAATCCACAAGTTGCTAAATAGTTATTTGTTATGCAAGAATGCAAAATTATTGTTTGCGGCGAGTGCTTGTATTGAATACCGAGCTAGCGAAGGTTTCTAAAATTGAGCCACGAGCGTAGCGAGTGGTTCAAAAAAAGAAACCTGAGCGTAGCGAGGTATTCAGAAGCACGAAACGCAAATAATATTGCATTCGTGCGAAACACAAAACTTTTCATCTCACAGAAGCGAGGAAAAGACTTTGTTAGCCAAGCGGGAAAAACTCTATAGACAACTACTTACAGGCAAAACAGGTGATTCAAATAAGTTCCTTTTAAATAGTTATTTGTTATGCAAGAATGCAAAATTATTGTTTGCGGCGAGTGCTTGTATTGAAAACCGAGCTAGCGAAGGTTTCTAAAATTGAGCCACGAGCGTAGCGAGTGGTTCAAAAAAAGAAACCTGAGCGTAGCGAGGTATTCAGAAGCACGAGACGCAAATAATATTGCATTCGTGCGAAACACAAAACTTTTCATCTCACAGAAGCGAGGAAATGACTTTGTTAGCCAAGCGGGACAAACTCTATAGACAACTACTTACAGGCAAAACAGGTGAGTCAAATAAGTTCCTTTTAAAAGCATATTTTACCGTAGTTACGGCTGCCGCACTAAAGTTTTGAGCTTCACTGGTATTAAAACCATTCGTTTTATTAATAATTTCCTGAAGTTTATTTATCCAGACACAAAAATTATGTAAATAAAAGAATGTTTTTTTTTCCGGGTGCATTCTGAACTTTTACATAAATTAAAAATTTCTAGGAGATAAAAAATGAAATTAGTAATATCGTTTGAAAAAATGTATTTAACAAACCAAAACATAATTATCAATTTGATAAAACAGAAGCGCAGCATTTTTTTTATTTACTGGTATTTAAAAATAAATATGTGTACAAAATATTGAAAAGACTATAAGAAGAAACCGCGTTTCTGAATGTTCTATTCCCTGACTATATCTTTTTAAAAGATGCTTATGCACCATTTACATTCACAGTTTTGTATAGAGAATGGGCACGAACAATCGCTTTCGCTGAAATACGCGTTTAAACGAACTATGAATGAGGTTTTATTTTCCATCGGGATCTGGCATCTAGTTAAACGGCCAGTGTTTTTTTCTTTTTCAAAACCATAGGGCGCGGGAAAGACTGCCCCGGCGTCGCGTTCAAATTTCGAAGCGCACAAAAGTTCAGATAGTTTAAATCCGGCCTTTACACGATCGTAAGTTACTAGTAACAGCAAACTTTCCGAGCGTGGGAGATGAAAAGCATATTTTATTGTAGTTACAGCTGCCGCAGTAAAGTTTTCAGCTTCGTTGGTATTAAAACCATTCGTTTTATTAATAATTTCCTGAAGTTTATTTATCCAGACACAAAAATTATGTAAATAAAAGAATGTTTTTTTTTCCGGGTACATTCTGAACTTTTACCATACAAATTTAAAATTTCTAGAGATAAAAAATAAATTCAATTATATCGTTCGAAAAAATGTATTTAACAAACCAACCCATGATTATCTATTTTATAAAACAGAAGAGGAGCATTTTTTTCATTTACTGTTATTAAAAATAAATATAGTGTTACAAAATATTAGAAAGACTGTAAGAAAAAACCGAGTTTCTGAATGTTCTATTCCGTGACTTTAGATGCCTATGCCTCATTTGCATTCACAGTTTTGTATAGAAAATTGTCACTTGCGTGGAGAGTCGCGTCTAAACGAGGCTCTACTTTTTAAAGCTTTTATGAACTTATAAGGCATCTAGTGAAACGGCCAGTGTTTTTCCTTTTTTGCACCATGGGGCGTGCAAAAAAGGGCGTTCAAATTTCGAAGTGAACAAAAATGCAGATTGGTTAAATTCGGGTTTTACACTGTTGTAAGTTGCTAGTAACAGCAAACTTTCCGAGCATGGGAGATGAAAAAGTTTATTACACTGGCAGCTTTAGTCAATAAATACTTTTGTGGCCATTAGAGATAAATAAAAAAGATGTATAATTTACTCTTCTTTTTATTTTTAAGGCCTCAATTGATATGGTAGGTATGCCTGGAATTTTAAATAAAAAGTTTTAAGTTAACACAAAGAAATAGTTCTTCCATGATACCTCTTTAGTTTAAACATGGAGTATTTATTGTGAAAAAAGGCTCTTTCTTCTTAGTATTCTTCAAAGGGTCTCAACTCTCAAGCATGTAAATACCCGAACCGTGATTGAAGTGCAGATTTTTAATTCTTCACCATTATCTATAAGACGATCTATAAGATGGAGGTGTTTTTTGAGAGAGTAAAAGTTACGGAATCTCTGAGTTAATTGCCTCAAGAAAGAACTTTTTAAAACAATTATTAAACTCTTCTGATCAAAAAACTGATTTTCGAAAAAACACAATCTTAAAGAGTCAAGGCCTTGCTCTAGTTACCCTCTTAGCATGCATGTGAAAGGTTTAATTCGCCGTCAAAATGTCAGTTTCTCGGTTTAAGTCATAGATTATCTCGCGGTTTCCCCCATGCTAAGGGGAATGGTAAAACGATAGGTCCGCAAGAGATGTGACCGGGCAGCATGACCGTCTACCGTTAGGCACGCGAGTGGCTGTCCAGAGGCGCGTGTCGGCGCACACCAAATAGCCATTCGAACGAAAATGTGGCGCGCCAGTTGACCGCTCATACATACCGCAGGCTCCGTCAGCTACCTACTTCAAGCGCTGCCTAAAATGCAGCTCGAAATAAGATTGCCCCACTGCTACCGTGGTTTAAAAACTTAGGTAATGCAACTAGAAAGAGATTTCCCAGCTGCTATCGTTAACTTAATTTTTGTTGCATTTTTGGCCAGTGTGAAACTAGTAGCTAGTTAATACGACGCTGAAATAGTGGTCATTCATCAGTTTAACAAAATGCAATCAGCTTTAAAACCACATTTTCAACGTGTATGTATGTACAGTAAAGTTGATGGTGCCAAAGAATAATTTCAAATAAGATTTCAATTCAAATCAGCCTTATCTCGCTATAATAATAGGTATATAGGAATTTTATGGCCCAAAAGTACTCAAGACCAATGACAGTCTTAGGTTTTCAGGAGCACTATACGAATACATATTAATTTTGAAACACTTTTTATGAGTATCCGGTAAAAAAAGTATAGGTTTATGTAACTATACACTTTTTACCGCCAAAATATAGTCGTTAAGTTTTACTTGAACGCACTAAAAGACCCCTTTGGTACAACTTTTATCATAATATAACAACAACAGACATTAAAGAGTTGAGGCCCCTAGAGGTTGGTATAAGTAGGCACTGGGCAATGCCCATTCCATCTAAAACACGTCTCGTCTCTGATGATATGACAGCGACAATTTTCGCGACTTTTGAAAGTAGGCAAAACTAATGTAAAACTACAACAATTCTAATGGGCACTTGGGCAGCGCATAATCTAGCTAAGCACAAGACAAATCATTGTAGGAGTAACCTCCACGGGACAGGTATTGCCTAGTGATGGGGGTCGGTACAAATTGTAAAGACTTGATATGTTATGGCAATAAATATTTTTCTTTAAGAATCTCCTGGAGCTCTGCAGCTCTCTCGCCCGCACTTTTCAACATTTTAATTCATTGTAAGAGAATGAATCAACTTTGGACGATGAAATATAGTTGCAGACACAGATAATTAAGCTATCGACATGTGGACTAACTTTTAATTTCATATTCCTAATAATAAAAAAATATCACGGAACTTCGTTTAAAAGTAGTAATAAAAGTAGAATATAAAATCAAAAGTTTGTCCACATGTCGATAGCTTAATTATCTGTGACTACATCTGCAACTATATTTAATCGTCTAAAGTTGAATCATTCTCTTACAATAAATTAAAATGTTGAAAAGTGTGAGCGAGAGGGCTGCAGAGCTCAAGGAGATTCTTTAGTACTTTACTTTACTAGTAAGACGTAGCCTGTACGAAATGTAGCTACTACCATGTCCCAGTAGCCGGGCAAAGGCCGTTTCCCAGAGAGAGTGCGCGAGCCCATTGCGGATTTGTGATTTTCGCTTTGAGAGTATTATGCTTCAGACGCTTGAGACGACTCCTGTTGAAGGAAATATGATGTTTCCTTCACCGTTAGCGAGTGCTACTAAACCCAAAGGAAATTTCATAGTTATGTTCTCAAAGGAACAAAACTATGAAGTTAATGGGACATGGGAAATCGAATCTTTGTCTCTCGCGTCAGAGTCCATTGTTCTACCTATTTGGCTACCACCGCTCTTCTCGCAAGAAATCATTAGAAATGTGTAAATCAGCTGAACAGACAGGGAGAGAGCTGGTGACACTATTCAAGATTGTAAAAGTAGATTTCTAACTCAATTAACATCAGGTAGAATTTTGGATTCTCGTTTTGTTTTGACTGAAGCCTTCCCAAGTGGTTTGGAATCCGACAGTTCATCGGCCCCGCCCGTCCGGTCGAAAATTACATTTTAACCAAGGTCGTTTATTCATAATAGTGATATGAATAAAAAACGTAGGCGTCTTTACGTGTATGTTGTATGTGACATGATTTATAGAGCGTTCAGTGGCACCTTCGCTCACATTAGATCGGTGTAGTGACTATAGGGACGCTGCTGTACGAAAAATAGGTTTCAAACGGACTAGGCTTGCTCAGCAGATATAATTTATTATCCTCTCAGTTAAGTAAGACTAGTGCTCAAGAAACCCGCGACTCTCCTCACTACGTTTTCCTTAGCAACAGTTAGCCATCGATATTGCCGCTAAATATTTACAAATGTACGTAACTTTGAAATAAACTGAAGTCATAAAAAGGTACATACCGCCCCAGTGGGAGTTGAAGCTGAGATCTCACGCTTGTGAGGCAACAACGGTTAAACTCACCGGGCTTTAATAACAGTGATAGTAATAGATACGTTGGTACAGCTTTTTTGCATTAAAGGCTGCCGTACACGGGTAGAGTAAACGGTAGAGTAGAGCGGTCGAGTAAAGTACTAAGTGAGACATTTAAAAGCAAAGGCAGCAAGCAACATCCCTACCAATTTAACCTTCCTTATATTGAGTGTGTACCTACTACTAATAGGTATAACATTATTTCAGGATGTTATTCTAACAATGGTGATGTGACAGATATTTACGTATTGTGTAAGAATGTTTGCAGTATCTGTGTCTCACCTTTATTAAATTAAGTTGTGTAATGACATTAGGATGCCGTAATCTGTGGCTAGAAATAACTGAAATAAGGTATTTAGGTCCGCTTGCGCCACCCAGGGTTAGCCAGTTAACTCTGAGTTAACGTCAAAAATTGTATGGAAATGTCAAGTTAACTCAGAGTTAGTTTGCTAACCCTGAGTGACGCAAGTCTGCCTTATTGTGTTATTGTTGTGATTCCCGTAACACTGGTCTACTAAGAAATAAACGTACATACCTAGTAGCACGCATCTAAATCTATCACAGTTGAAGCCGATGGGGTCTAAACTCAATACGGACCTAAGTCAAGTGCCATAACATTTTACAAATCGCGTTTTTAGACGAGAAATTATTTCTATGTTAATCATGCCTCGACCACGCTACAGTTTCGGGACCAAATCCTGCCTAAGTCCCAAAGAATACGGTACTGTTAATATTTGGGTACTTGATAAGTCCTCTGCTATGCATGGATAGACTAGACACTGGTCTAGCAAAGTTCAAGGCTAACTGCGTCCTACAATATAAAAGGGATTTACGTAATATTTTATGTTTATGCCTACAACGCCTACAACTACTCCTTTAAGTATGTCAGAACATTCTGCTGAAAAATCTTTTAGAGATAAATTTGAATGTCTACGTAGTTTTCATATTTAACCGATACACAAGACTGTATTTATTTTTTTAAACTAAATAGCTATTTAATTATGAAGTGATAAATAAATAAAAAGTCGAGAAGAAGTTTTTTTTTATTACACGGAGTACACCGAAAGTACACCGAAAGTACCTACCCGTGGCTTGAAAGATCGATTTTTATTTCGAGTAGGCTGACTGTCGGTTTCTGAATCGAGAAATTCGCTAAGCAAATGGGTAAGTATCGTCCTGTCTCTGCAGATTTCTCACAAAAGAGCGTGACAGAACGATAGTAAAGTATTTGCTAAGCAAAATTCTCAATTCAGAAACCGGGCCTGAGACCTATTTGAAATCTTGATTGAATACAGCGGCGTCGAAAAACGGTTTTACCAGAGGCATTCTTATTTTGGGCCAACCTACGTAAGCTACCAGTGCTATAGATAGAAAACACGAAAAGGAAGTTCAGCCTTCGTCAAGGTTAGTAAAAAATTTTTGAATTATTTTGTGACTAAATTGACCTTACTCAAGTTTGGCACGACTTGTCTTTTAGTATAACATTATTATTTAGACAGTTGGTATAACCTTCACTTGGCAGATTTGGCACGAAGGTTCTTGAATTTCTACGAAGCACTCACAGTTAGCGTCTCCCGGAGATACCCGTTTTAGTTCAATTTTTGCATTTATGCCGCACGCAATAAGCACTATTTCTGCGACTTTCACCAATTCTACCTTTAGCGCCGCCAGCAGACCAATACCAAAGGTGATGCAACTCGAGTCACTTTGTACGTAACCGATTTTAGATCCGTGATGGCACGATACAGGATCTCTGCAAATGGTTGGTAAATAGCCCTTTCGACATCGTAAAGAAGCTCTATCTGGCGAGGGATAAGCTCTAGAATACTTTGGCTTTGACTGTAGTTGATGGACACTGCGTTGCTGCGAAAACGGAGCGTGCTTATTTACAAGGAGGTTTCTTACTGCCGATTTCTGGATTGAGAAATTCGCTAAGCAAATGGGTAAGTATCGTCCTGTCTCTGCAGATTTCTTACAAAAGAGCGTGACAGAGCGATACGAAAGTATGTGCTTAGTAAAATTCTCAACTCAGAAACCGGGCCTTAGTGTTTGCAATTCCTTTTGTGTGTGACTGTTTCCTTCTGTCATTTTTTTTTTTGCTCAGGGCAATTTTTAAATAGCTTTTTTTCCTGAGACACCTCAACTTCTAACAACTTTTCAAAAAGCTCGAATCTTTCTATGAACATTTTCTTCTTCTTCAAAAGTGTGCATTTCTACCATATCAGCGCTGCCTGTGCGAGGCGCGCTTTCATAACCTTCCACTCCCTGCCACCCTTGCCAGTTTCTTCTGCTCCTTATTCTGCGCCAAAAAATATTTAATGTGAAAAAAAAAAATCGCAATTACATTTAAAAGTCAATTTGAGTTTATTGATTGTTGTGTTATTTTTGCATTGTGTGTTTGTGTTTGTGAATTTCTACATTTATTTTTATTAAAATATTTGAGCATTATTTAAATAAAATTAAACATTTAAGCTATAAAAAAAATGCCTTTTAGATTTCATGGCTTAGGTATTTCTAAACAACATTATTTGCAGGAAGTTGTTTTCTAAGGGAAACAATCACGTGATTTCCTCATAATTTTGAGCAAGCTCTACATAATTGTCCGAAAACATCTGTCAGTCAAACTGTCTAATTAAACTTTGGCGCACCGTGATGTTAGTGAAGCAATAAGATGCAAATTGAGCAGACACCTGACATAGCACGAATTGCAGTAACCTTTGGTAAGTCCATAATTATTATCCTTTGACAACCCATAGCCAAACATCTTCGCTTCTTTTAAGTTTTTCTAGACAGTATTATTGCAAAACTAAAGTGAGCTACATTCCGCGGATAGCCGAGTCATATCGTGTTAGAGGCTACTTTCACAGTGACCGGCTTTCGATTATAGACTCTCTCATGTTCAACTACGTATCAGTTTTCAAAACCAAAGAACATAGAGATCAGCAGCTATCGCGGTTCCGCGAGTTTATGTACATACATACATACAAACAAATTTTCATTTAACCGAATCGTATTCCCTTATGTGCGAAATAACCCTTCCTTAAAATAGTTTCCAACCATGGTACTGCATATTGATTCTTGCGGAAAGACATTAGAGCGCCTTTTCCCATAGTCGCACGATTGATTTAGATTTTATTTCGTTTCCGGGTTAGTTTGAAATGGTCTCGGATCGTCTATTGAAGAATACGTTCCAGTTCAGTATATTTACCTTTTAGACTTCCACTAAGGAAGGGTTAAGTCACTAACCTTCTTTACATCGGCTGGAAGATAGCAGCGTGGCGGGAAATTCAAAATTTTCAGTTTTTTTTAATTTTGTAGCTAAATTGAGCTATTTTTGTTCAGTGATTTTTCGTTCGCGGCAATACGATAAGTTTTTTGGGCAGTGCCACTGCTTCATAGACCAGAACACATAATCGGCTGAATTATTGTTGTTCTGTTGTCTACAATAATGAAAAGAATAGGTACTGTTTTATTGCCGCGAACGAAAAATCGCTAAACAAAAATAGCTCACTTTTTTGTTTTTTCTAAAGCACTAACCCGTGCTAGGGAATAATTTAACATTTATAATAAGTTGAAAAAATTCACTCCCATCGACAGTTACTTGACTCGGTAGCTCAATTGGTAGAGCGCCTGCACGGTATGCGAGAGGTTGCGGGTTCAAGTCCTGTCCCGAGTGAATTTTTTCAACTTATTATAAATGTTAAAAATAGCTCAATTTAGCTACAAAAAGTAAAAAAGTGTGAATTTTTTTAATTTCTTGCCACGTTGCTATCGTCCACCCTTAAAGAAAACCTCTTTAACACTCTTTGATGTTATGTCGTCGCAACGCTTTCGATTTATAGCGGAAATAGAATTAATAACTCTTGTTGCATAATGCAAACTAATGCCGCCTCTAACGTTACCAAAAACTACTCTGACCTGAAATGTGAAACGACTTCTAACACTCTACTATTACGGTATATTTCAGCTTGGAGGATTTGCAGGTTGAGCTAGGTGAATCGAAATGGCAAGCAGGCGCTTTCTGTCTACTTAATGCACATTTGAATAGTTTTTTAAAATCAAGTTTCCGATAAAACTGGCTAGCGTCAGGCATTTTTAACTAAAGTGGAATTAAATCGTATTTTAATGATATAAAAAATCAGAAACCGGGGTTGTCAATATCTCATAATTCATTGAACCTCAGTATAAAGGTGGCTTTGTTTTTTTTTTGTCATGGTATTTTGTTAATTTTTCCGTAGTAGCGTGGCGGGAGAGCCCAAATTTTCACGATTTTTTAATAGTTTTTGTTAAACTGAGCTATTTTTGGTCGGCGATATTTGTTTCACGACAGTAAAATAGTATTATTTCTATATTATATTATACAAGGTGTTACAAAAGATCCTAACTCTTTTCACAGGGTGTTATCGTTACCGTATCAGGTGCCGGCTTAGAATAATCTTTATGCGGTGGGCCCCCTGATTAGCGAGATAAAACTTGTACTTGTATCCTTCAGAATTTGGTGGTAATTGTTCGTTTAAAACCCTCCAAAAACCATTTACAGAAGGTATTCTCAAGAAAAGTGTTAAATAATCAGAAAAAAACTTGCCTACAGGTCGGAGTAGAGCTTCTGCAATGCAATACCCATTTCGTTTCTGACTACTCACCCACACAATGACAAGAGCTTTACATAGACACGGCACACATTGGGTCTCCCTCACACTCACTGGTTTTTCATATTGTCATCTCTTTCTTCCGTCCGTCACTTCGTTTTCGCTAGCCGTCGCTAGATGTCGCTAGCCGAATGTAAACAAAAACAATCTAACAGCATTTACAAAACGAACCAACTGAACAACTAGTCCAGACTTCTCGTACCTGAATGAAAAGTATGAAAAGAACGTCATTTTAGGTGGCTAGGTACATAATTTGACTCACTTACATTAAGCTTGTTGACCTTGAGTTATTTGACCCGCGGAAGTTTTTTCGTGACAGACCGGCGACTTCTTAATTTATGCCGTGGCGTCGTTTATCACCAAAGCACACAAACGGTATAATTAATCACTAGACAGATCTATCATACAATGCCAGTGATAACATACCATTAGTGACTTTGAGAAGAAGCACTCAAACATTATTTTGTTAGTCAATTCACAGTATTCGGGACACGACGGTACGTTGGTACGCCACACACAGCGCAGTTTCACTCTTTCTGACACATTTGTATCAATCAACACCGTTTTCTGCAAGTTATCAGCTGTTATCAATCAATCACGAATTCACAACATTCACACAGAAAAAAAACAACCTAGCCGGCCTGCCGGCGGCGGCGGCGGGCGCGAACGGACTACTGACCAGGGTGACCAGATTTTAGCTAACTCGATTCGCCTAATTTCGTCTTCCGAGTAGCCTAAATCGCCAATTTTTTTTTCTCGTCTACTTAGCTTAATTCGCCTAACTTTTTGAGCTTAGAAGCCCAAATTTAGTCCAAAATAAAGAAAAAACTAAAAAAATGACACCGTACAGCCAAAAAAAATATTCAAAAAATCTAATAATTTGCATTCGTTTTTTTTTATTCTAAAGCCCCATATACTAAAGTAATAACTTCCTGCAAAAGTTCTCCGACACCATCAGTGTAGAATCCTCCTTTCCACGTGCATATTACGTTTCGTTATAAGCATTTTAAGGAATAATCAAGGAATGGTTCAATAAATTTGCGATAATAGCATAAATCGCCTAAATAAATGCGACATTACTCTAAGATAGCCTAAATCGCCCGATCCCATTTTTTAGGTATCATTAAAAGGTTACTGGTCACCGATCGGATTTTATGGTCCGTTTGACCCTCTGAGGTATCCTAAATGGCGACAATTCGCCTAATCTGGTCACCCTGCTACTCTGACTCACTGGAATGAGTGAGCGAGCGAACAAGATCTGAGCGAGAGCGAGACGGCAACAACACACATTGTAGGGTAGAGGAAGCAGTACTCGGCCTTTTGTTGAAAAGTGCAACTAAAGTCCAGTAGTTTTCACCCAACTACGCGAAGCAAAAAGGAGGGTTATGATTTTAGCAGCATATTGTTATGTATGTATGTGAGTGTGTATGTGGGTATGTTTGTGTGTTCATCTGTTTCCTCCCAGAGCCTAAAACTACTCAAATGAGGGGTCGTTGGATTTGTCTTAATCACCCAGGTGACATACGTACGAGGGGGGATCAAAAAGTAGTGAGAACGCAACAATGATGAACAATGCGCAAAAATGATTCTGAATAGAAAATGAACTAGTAGTTCACCCCGAACGCGATGTACTTTACAATCCCATATCTCGTAATCCCTTGACCGGTTTGGCTCATGCTCGAACATTTTTTTAGTCTCAATTTTTATGAATCATGACTTTCCGATCAACGATACTCGAGTTATCGTCGAACAAACAAACAAACAAACAAACATTTATACATACATACGTATAAACGCCGGATTATTCGAGTAGACTCAGCTTTGTTTTTTTTTTTTCAAATAAACGCAAATGTACAGTTATTATTCATACCAAGAAATCATTAAAAAGAAAAAGATAAGCGAAAGGTTTAAACTAATGTACATCGATTTAAATACCCTAGATGCAACATCGCCTACAAATTCGAACAGAAAAAGTGTCCGATGCGTAGTTGCAAATGTGTGCCTCTCTGCTGCACGCATACACACACACACACATTTGTATCGGATGACATAATGCACAGACAAAATACAACCTTATCTCACCTACGGTAACGTTTCATATCTAATGAAGTCCCAGCGCTATCATGCGTCTGGTCTGCGTGAGAGTGTCCGCAGTCGAACAGAAGCGTGTCGAGAAAGTCGTGGAGACTCCTTCAGTTTTTTTTTTTGCTGAGAATATCACGAGGTTTCCAATTTAAATTACGACGACACGATAATTAGATACTTAAAAGATAATTTTGCGATAATTATTTAGGGTGGCTTTCTTGCTTCGATCTTAGTTCGGTGCGTTCGGCTGTACGTACATATAATGTACGCTCCAGGATAAACTAGTATGGCCTAGCCCGAGCTGATATTGATGAATGATTAGGTATGAATGTTACCATATCTCGAAAACTAAGAGGTTTAGCGCAAAAATAACGAAATTTTCGAACCCCTTAAGAACCCCGAAACCAGGCCTTTTACCTTTATAGGTGTTCTAAAAACCGACATAAAGGGTGTTAACATACAGTGTATTCCTAAAAATGGGACAGACAGTCGAAAAAGATTTAAAACAAAGGTTAGGTCAGTAGGTTCGGTGAGCGACACACTGACATACCTCTTTTTGTTTTCGAGTGGTCCTTCAAACTGGACAAAACTTGTGAAACAAAAATTACGAGCAAGCAAGCGGCGCACGGCGGGGTAGTTATCCGTGAAAAAACCTCGGCACAGACCAATAGACAGTCTGTGGACAGACTTTGACATTTTTTCTGGCTAAACTCCATTTTCTATGGTGAGAAGAATAGCGCCATCTAGAGACGTCTTCATAAACAAAAAAAAAACCCGAAAAAAGCCTATTGTAGTTTAAAATCGAGTGATAGATCACGGTTCAAGAAATAAAGCGATATTTATATCGTTGTAGCCGACTAGTTTCGGTTCTCATTCGGAGTTCTTAACATGGAGCAGAGACCTCGCGAAACGTAAAAAACAAAATGTGCATTGTGCAATGCTTACGAAAATTTAAGGTGTAAAAATGACAATAAGCTACTCCATTCCTGTTTTGTTCCACTTTGTAAATCATTCATCGCCTTTTAACTTACACATGTCGTATAAGTGAGAAAGAAACAACTTCGTAGGGCCAACTTCAAACATTTGCTGAAAAAAATTCTTAAAAAAATATGTTTTTAGTCATTTTGGAGGTGAATTTATCTACAAATGCATCACATTATAAAACTTTTAATTATTATTTACCGAAAATACGAAATTCCATCCTTTTTCAATGCACTTGTGGTATTATTTTTGCACTTTTTTACGGAGCACTTCGGCAACTCAGTTATCGGTTTCCTCGATAACTGACTGCGCGTGACTGTGCGAGTGCAACTGTGCTAATAATGAATTTTAGCACAGTTTGAGGCGGGACTAGAGATGGGATTCTTCCCGGGAATCAACCCATTTTGGGAAGAAACGCGGAAAGTTTCCCAAAATGGGTATTTATGTGGGTAGAAACGTTTTTCATTGCAGTTATTGTACAAAATGAATCCTTTTACAGTTGTGTGCACTTATAAACAATAGACTGTCAATAATTTTTACGATTCTCGTGTAAAACAGGCGTACTTTCGATGTTATGTGATGATTTCTTTAAATTCGCCGAAAATCGGAAATAAAATACGAATTCTTCACGAATTCTTCATGAATTCTTCAATAATTCATAATCACAAGACTTATCACATCAAAATTATTTGAATTGCTACTAACTAGAACATAAATTATACAAGGTGGCAACATGGAACTCTTTTTTTTGGGCTGATTCTCAAAGTGCCGTCCAAACAAAAACATTTTTACATTCCTTTGGAGTACATAACCGTTGCTGGCCAGTAATCTATCGGAAATTTTTGCATAAACTGGTAAAATCGCGTCTTTAACTTAATTTCTCAAAACAAAATACTGAGTAGGTAGGTATAGGAGCTTTAAAAAATCCGGAGAAGTGCAAGTTAAACTTCGTACATTCGAAGTTCATTTACGCACAAATGTTGAGAAACCATACCAAACCATAGATATAGGACTGTAGAACGCCAGAGTTGAGGAACTAATGCTACAAAAATAATATTAATATTTTACTTTGTTATAATTCATGTTCACATTCAAAGTTCACATTCACACCTCACACCAGTTCACTTGAGTTTGCTGACCTTACATTTTGTAATATCTTGATTTTACCAGAAGCTGAATCATAAATCATAATCATGTAGGTAGATAGTTCTCATAGTAAAGTTGTTCTACACAATGTAATACGTAATGTAATATTATTATGTTAAACTAGTGGTTCGCTCCGAACTATGAACTCGCGACCCCAGTTACAGATGTGTAACTTGCCTTACGCCATTAGCGCAGGCGCGCGCGCGCTTTGCATATAAACTATTCAACCCCATATCTCGGCAACCCCTCAAGCGATTTGGCTCGAAGCACTTTGAAAGAAAATATTTTTTGAAGAATTCATAAAGAATTCGGATGTTATTTCCAATTTTCGGCAAAGTTAAATAAATCATCAAAAAGAAATCGAAATTTCGCCTGTTTTACAAAATAATTGTGAAAATTATTGGCTTTCTATTGTTTATTAGTTCACATAACTGTAATCAACCCATAATCAACCAATTTTGGAAAGAAACACGGAAATGCAGAAACGTTTTTCAATGTTTTTATTGAACAAAATGAATCCTCTTACAATTGAGTGCAATAGACTGCCAATATTTTTTACAATTCTTTTGTAAAACAGGCGGACTTTTGATTTCTTTGTGACGATTTCTTTAAAATCGCCAAAACATTGAAAAATTTACGTACAATGTGAAAATTATTTGACTCGCTACTAACTAGAACATTAATTATAAATAATTATACAAGGTGGCACCATAGATATCTTTTTTTTGGGCTAATAGCTTAAATAACAGCGACAATTTAGTCCATACAAACAATATCCATCTCATTTAAGATGTTAATTTACTTATTTCACCTCTTTTACAAAAGAATTGTAAAAAATATTGGCAGTATATTAATTAAAAGTGCACACAACTGTAATCAACCCGTCAATCAACCAATTTTGGGAAGAAACACGGAAAGGTAGAAACATTTTTCTATGTTTTCATTGAACAAAATGTACGTAGTAACAAAGTGTACGTAAAGTTGTGTGCACTTATAAACAATAGACTGCCAATATTTTTTACAATTCTTTTGTAAAACAGGTGGACTTTTGATTTATTTGTGACAATTTCTTTAAAATCGCCATAACATTGAAAAATTTACTTACAATGTTAAAATTATTTGGCTCGCTACTAACTAGAACATGAATTATAATTAAAATCTCTATTTCTACTAACAAATTACAAAAGGCACTGATCCATAATGGTTATTCATTTCATCCTGCTCAATCGTAGTTAGACAGATCCTCCTCCTTGCGTCGGTATCCTCATCACTGAGGGTCGTGGTCATTCAATTGGAGCAATTTGTGTCGTACGATGTGTCGCCAGTTGTTCCTATCCTCCGCTAAGTGTATGGATCGTATACTGAGGTGTTGAGTGGGGAGCGGATTTGGTCGGTCCAACGGGTCGGGCATATTCCCTTTCCCGTCGATCTTCCTAGTAAAAATCTGTTTTTCCAGGTTGTCACTGTCTTTCCTGGCAATATGACCAAAGTATTTGAGGACCCTACATGTGCAGATGGTCGCTCTGGCTCATCGCTCATCCAATATCGACACGTTGGTACGGTGTTCAGCTAATTCAATATCGACACGTTGGTACGGCGTTCTGACCAATGTATGTCCAGCATCCTCCCCCGTTTTGTTAACTTTGCTTATGCTGTAGAATCGATCAATTGTTGAGGTTTGGCTATTAATTTTCGGTAGAATCAATAATATCTAACCTAACCAGATTATAGATAAGAAAAAGATAAAACATAATTCTAGGGTCGGCGGACTTAACCACATAAGTCCTATACAATTTCTTTTATTGCCAAAACCAAAACATCACACACAAAAAACACTATAACCGAAAACCGAAAGGGAGGTAGGGATAGGTTTTACAGGAAAACCTATAAAAAGTCCATGGTGTAGAAAATAACAAATGAAAATATTAATATTATTTTTATAGCATTAGTTCCTCAACTCTGGCGTTCTACAGTCCTACATCTATGGTTTGGTATGGTTTCTCAACATTTGTGCGTAAATGAACTTCGAATGTACGGAACCCTCTCCAAGTTTAACTTGCACTTGTCCGGATTTTTAAAGCTCCTATACCTACATTTTGTTTTGAGAAGTTAAGTTAAAGACGCGATTTTACCAGTTTATGCAAAAAATTCCGATAGATTACTGGCCAGCAACGGTTATGTACTCCAACGGAATGTAAAAATGTTTTTGTTTGGACGGCACTTTGAGAATCAGCCCAAAAAAAGAGTTCCATGCTGCCACCTTGTATAATTTATGTTCTAGTTAGTAGCAATTCAAAAAATTTTGATGTAATAAGTCTTGTGATTATGAATTATTGAAGAATTCATGAAGAATTCGTGAAGAATTCGTATTTTATTTCCGATTTTCGGCGAATTTAAAGAAATCATCACATAAAATCGAAAGTACGCCTGTTTTACACAAGAATCGTAAAAAATATTGGCAGTCTATTGTTTATAAGTGCACACAACTGTAAAAGGATTCATTTTGATCAATAACTGCAATGAAAAACGTTTCTACCCACATAAATACCCATTTTGGGAATCTTCCCGGATATCTTCCCATTTTGGAAACTTTCCGGAAAGTTTCCGGCGGAAACTTTCCGCGCCGCCCATCTCTAGGCGGGACACTTTTTGAGCGTTGATAGGGAATCTAAACTCTAATTTTTGATTCGAGTCCACGGAATGACAGTTGCTACAAAGGCTTTATCTGACAGTTGCATACTAGCAACTGTCATTCCGTGGACTCGAATTAAAAATTAGAGTTTAGGGTATTTAAATCGATGCTACAGTACTACCTAACCTATCTACTTTTTGAACGTAGATAGCCGAGCGCCGACTTTAGGTGCTTCTACCCTACTACCCCACTCGATTATTGTGTTGCCAGCTTGGAGGATTTTCCCCAATTCTCAAAGGCGGGTTTCTACGGGCGGGCAGGTTTAAGGGTTTTTTTCTTAGAAGTTGATAAAATAACACGTTTTATTTCCCTTGCTTTTTTTTTGGCATTGTTTACATTAAATAAATGCCATTTGGTCCACCCGTAGCATAAGAAATAACAATTATTAGGATTTTATAATTACCTTTTTTTTCTGTAGCGGTTGGCAACACTTATCGTTGTCAGTCAGTCATACATTCATGAATGGTCAGTTTGGTTATTTATTTGCTTTATTGCCTTTGAAGGCTTGTTTTGTTTGTGTTGCGTTATCGGAGCTTAGATAGAGAAGTAATGAAACTAGACTTTACCACCTAGCTCGGGGCGGAGACTCTCTTTCAATGTTGAGTGAAAGTGTGAAGTGAAACTGTTCTGCCGTGCGTGTGGACTTGTGGAGTGTTTAGTGATTGATAGGTATTCATTGGCATTGGCAGCAAGTGTTTATTTAGTGTTTGTGCTTCATCTCAGAGCCGCTAAGGGCATGTTATTACTGGCATTGTTTAGTATCTGCCTAGTCATAGATATGCCTTTTGCGTGCTTTGAAGATCATCAACGGGTCCTGTTAGAACAAAGCAAGCTTATGTCGTACGTAACTGTTTACGATTACGATCCGAGCGCCGACTCATGATGTGTGTGAGCAAAGATTTAAATCGTGTGAGTATCTTTATGATGATTATTTTCTATTTACTTAATCTTTCTAAAGACCCAGAACCTCTTCATCGCCCACGTTACACACCGAAAGTGCCCTGAGTTTTGTTAAATCTGGTTAAAATCAACGTAAAATACAGCATAATTTTTAAAAGTTTCTCACCGATATTGTAGGTATTTTAGGTAACTATGGCCCGTTTTCTGAGTTGAGAATTTTACTAAGCACATACTTACGTATCGCTCTGTCACGTTCTTTTGTGAGAAATCTGCAGAGACAGGACGATACTTACCCATTTGCTTAGCAAAATTCTCAACTCAGAAACCGGGCCATACAAAGTGATGAGAGTGAGCGGTAGGTATCAAATCAAGGCATGTTTCGGGCAGTTTATCTGGCAGCAAGTTTAGTATAATCGACCATTATCTTGCTTTGCTACTTGTGCTGCCGTTGGGTGGGGCAAAACGTGAATAATAGCAGATGCAGGATGTTTAGCATTATTATCTCTTCAGTTTTGTTCGGCCGGCTCCACTTGCGACTGCGGTGGGCCGGCGTTGGCGGCGGCGGCGGTAAGTTGCAACTTTGCAAGTTGCCGGCCAGCGGCGACGCTCGGCTCGGGCGCGCTCGGGTGGAGTCGGGCGCGCTCGGCTCAATCGCTTTATTCCACTGTGCGTGATTGTGTGCGTGCGAAACGTTGACACTAGTTTTCGTTTACTTGTGTGAGGGCATCCGTACTGTAGTGTGCGTGCTATGGTTTTGTGCAGTGCAACAGTAGGAACGAATATAATTTTTCGTTTTTAATTAAAAAATTTAATAGTCGCTAGCCGGCTATTTTTTATTAAAACGTTATCTACCCACCCTCACTATACTACCCTGTGAAAAGAGTTAGGATCTTTTGTAACACGTTGTATATAATATTAAATATATTATATATAAAAAACAGAACTACAATAATTAAGCTGATTTGTTTTTTGGTGGAACAACCATTTGTACTGCCCAAAAAACTAGAATTCTGAACAATCTCATAATCAGCTGAATTTATGATTGTGGTTTTGTTTAGAAAAATGAAAACAGTACCATTTTATAAAAATCTATGCACAAAAGTTTAGCTGCAAAATTAAAAAAACTGTCAAATTGTGCATTTTACACCACGCTACTTCTTTTATAATAACTAAGCCATCCTACAGTTGTGTTTGTCTCTGATAATTTGATTAATCCCTTAAGGCAGGGTGGATAGTGAAACTCCTGCGGGAGAAGTATAGCAATGACGCATCTCTTATTTGCATTCGCATGCAAGATACACTAAAGAAATCGAAAATATTGCCATATCAAACCCTAGAATTAGGTAAGAGCTATCTTTTAAGGCAAGTTTCGTGTTGATGTTCGTAATAGATTTGAAGAAATTTTCATTCAAAAACTGAGGAAGTTAGTACTGGGAATTTGTTTTTTTCAACGAAAATATTTTGCAAACTGTCATGATTTACAACACGAAAAATGGTGTGTTTGATAGCACTTACCTAATTCTAGGGTTTGATATGTGAATATTTCACGATTTTAGTGTATTTACGATTTTGATGTTGTAAATGTGCTATTCTTTTCTCGCAGGCGTTGAATACATTGTTTACTTAGTCAATTTGACAGTTCGTCCGTACCGGGGATCGACGTTCATCCAAACAAAGTGAATCACGTTCCAAACTGTCAAAACTTAGTTTGGTTTTCTGTTTTTTTTTTTTTAGTTGGATGTTGCTTGATTGAATAATAATAAATGCTTGCAGATCTTGCAATAGATAGATATTTTGGATAACAGACGAAGAGCGTGAGTCGTGGGCAGCTGCGGCGTCTGAAGATTCTCTTTCGATCTTTGTATCCAACTGTTGCTTGCTAGTTCAACGCGCGATAGGTACACACGACAGCATGTCAGACTGTACACTTTTGTTGTAAAGTCGCCCGTAACGTAACCGAGTAGAGTGCTAGCATGTAAGGGTCGACGTGCTGTCGTGTGTACACACGACAGCACGTCAGACTGTACACCTCTGTTGTAAAGTTGCTCTTAACGTAACCGAGTAGAGTGCTAGTATGTAAAGGTCGACGTGCTGTCGTGTGTACTTACTAGGTACACACGACAGCACGTCAGAGTGTAAACTTTTGTTGTAAAGTCGCCGTAACGTAACCGAGTAGAGTGCTAGCATGTAAGGGTCGACGTGCTGTCGTGTGTAGGTACATACCTACCTATTACTTACCTAATTTGGTAGTCATCAAGATCGCAGAGTACCTACCTACCCCTTTTTGTCATACGCCGCACGCGACGGCTACCTACCACGGATTTGCCTTACCTAAGCCGCGCGTGACGGCTAAAGTCCGTTCGCTATCATAGTGTCACTTTGATATTTGCCGCCTTGGTGCGCGGCGGCTTATCACAAAAGAAATTAAAGGAAGCCGACGCGGCGCAAACACGCCAGTGAATTTGGCTCGCCGCTCGTCAAAGAAGCGTCGTATTGAAAGGTTGTGCTTGTGACTTAGTATTTGGTATTGAGTGTCGATCGCTCTGCGTGAAGATAAAATGTTTTTTCGTCCGTGGAAGGACCGCGAGGTGCCTCTAGACGCAACTTCGAATGACGCAAAAATTAAAAGACGAAGGTTTTGTAAAACATTTTAGCAAATTCCAGTTAGGTAATGTCCATCAGCATTGTGTTGAAATGAATATGTCTGCGCCCATCACAGATACTTCGAAAATAGTTGGTATCCCAAGAACCAAGATTGCCGTCGTGTGTCAATAATAGGATAGCGAACGGACTTTACCTACCACAGATTTGCCTTCATCGAGTCCTATCAAATATGTATAACGTGTTAGTAACAAAAGATCTTAACTCTTTTTGCAGGGTTTACCTACTGCCTACTGATCAACAAGATCACTACCTGCTGAAAAACATTTTTTATTTTATAACCTCAAAAGTGAAAATAAATCCAGTTTTTCTTTTTTTATTTAGGCCTAGTTCAAATTAAAACATGATTGTGTGCGTAAGTGCATTGGCATATTTTTAAGCTGATAAATAAAACACGGTGAAAATCAGTGAAAACCATATTATTTTAAAAGTACTTTTCTCTTGCCACAGCGGTAACATTTTATTAATAAAAAATCAATGGAACTTCATAGACCAAAAAATCCCTATCACCGGGTGCTATTCTATTACCCTGTAAAAAGAGATAGTTATCTACCTACATCTTTATTTATACAATGTATAGTATTGTATAAAAACATACAAAGGAATCCTAAAGTTAGTAATATAGGCTGAATTTTATAAAAACCAAAAACCATTTGGCAAAACATACTTTATTATCATAACCATGTATGTACGGTCGGCCACAGTCACAGATACCCCATAGCAGCTCTTACCGCGTGCGGCATAAGGGCGCCAATCAAACAAAAAGGGGTATCCTAGCGTGTGGCCGACTACTGTATGTCGATCTTTCTGCCCCGCCAGCTATAATCTCGGTCTTGCATCGCCACACATCCATGTAGAAGGTTATCTAAAAAGAAAATGATAATTATGTTATACAATAATAATTAAAATACATACCTATAGCATTCCTTAGACAAAGTGAAGAAAAATAAAAAAAGATTTTGGGTAAACAAACAGAGTCGTAGTTAAAAAAATACATGCACCTCATAACTTGTTGTTAACTTCAGTAAGGCTCATAGCTTTTCCAAATTACAATTTGCACGTGTTTTGTAATAAAGTTGTAATTCTTATAGTTTTGTATGGGAATAACATTTAATTTTCCTAGGCTTGGGATCAGCACTATTTAGTTACGCTACACTTTGACTAATTCTACTTTTATGGACTTTCAAAAGTTTTCCATCATTTCGAGACCTTTGCAAGGCTGTTGCACACCCGTGGTGACAGTAAAGTTGTCTTGAATACCTACTTATATCTTGATTTCAGCACCACTAGCGTGGAGCCCATGTTTAGCCCAAAACCATAACATGGAGCTGGGAGGCACGGACTCATTGTTTAGTCAGCGGTCCTGTTGCTTGCTACCGGATGGTAGGTGGCCTTTAGTTTGTCATCTGAACTTTGGTTGCGAGCAGGCAGCTGCAAAGAAGTAATAGGAGGAGTTTAGTTTAGGGAAGGTACCTACTTTAGTGAAATATGTGCTAGTCCCTTTGAATACCTTATTTGGACTTGAATTATGAAGAAGCTTTAGCAAGCAGTATTGCTACTAGAAACTCACAAATGTAGGTACATAACTTTTAAGACAAAAACATAGCTAGCTCATAGACATAGCTACATACCCGCACCGCTCACTAACAGTGAAAGAAAATATCATGAGGAAACCCGCAGCTTAGTTAGCTCATCAGATAAGTAAGATTGACGTATTGACCTCTTTTCTGGGGGCTAGGCCGACGATGGTAGTTGCTGGGCAAGCCTACCTACTCCACTAAACAATGTCCCAGACACAGCAGCGTCGAATTGTCACTTCACCCATCTAGTGCAGTGAAGGTGCCACTGGACGCTGTATAATATAAATCATCTCATTGCGTAAGCGTAAAGGTCTCAGTTTTATAGAACATCCAATTCAAAGCTAGTAGGTAATTTCGCTACGAAAATCTGTCAGTAGGTACTTACTTTCAATTCCTAAACATACCGATGTGATAGGTATCAGAAAATTGTTCTGAGTATTCTACTGGAAGGAACACTACATTCAGTCCGCATCCGCAATGAATGAAACACTCTAAACACTGTTTATTTATCACAGGCACCAAAGAGAATTACCGGCACAGCCTGCGGGGGTAGCATGACTTTTATCGAGGCGGATTTATCCAACAAAATGGCGGTTTATCAGCATTTTTGACGTTTATAGTGGGTTATATATCGCTATCGACGATTTATAACCCACTTTAGACGTCAAAAATGCTGATAAACCGCCATTTTGTTGGATAAATCCGCCTCGATAAAAGTCATGCTACGGGGACAGCACTTGTACCTATTTTGACAGATATTTTTTTATCTTGTGTCACTAATGCGTTTCGTTCATTCCATAAAACGTTGAGTTTTGTTACAGTTATTCAAACAACTAGGTAATGCATACTAACATTTAATTTTTATAAGTCATAAATATAAATAAAACGGAATGAACATTTATTTGATTATTATTTTGCTAAAAAATATATTATTTTATCGCACATGAAAAGTCAATCTCGAAAAATGCCAATTTGTTTTACGACGAATTCGAGTTCGCGATCTGGGGGCACGGCAGTGCCCCCGCCAAGTCGAGCGCGAAGCAAACACTGCCGTACCATACTTTACTGGAACCATTTCGCCGCATTTTCAGGCCCAATTATTTGAGAACCTCTGGATAAGACTATAGTTGTAAAATGACCGTCACATTCCATAACCGTCCGTCATTTATAATAAATGTCCGGTCACAATCGACATTTATGGTCACATTGGACAAATAGATATTTTGACTTGAAAAGTGTGTCGATGCTTTTATTTCGCTCTTGCCCTAGCCATCTTAGGCTGTATGTGCATCGCCGGTGCTGCCCCGCACCCCACGATACAGTGCTATTGGACAAATAGGTATTTTGGCTTCCATAAATGTTACGTTATCTCGTAAATTAAGAGGTTTAGCGCAAAAATAACGAAATTTTCGAACCCCCTTGCACCCCGAAATCAACTATTTTACTTCATTATATTTTCTAAAAACCGATATACAGGGTGTTAAACATTCAGGACAAATTATTATTTAAGAATATAGGCGAAAATTGGGGGATGTCCGGTATTTTCCGGTTCGAAGGACCACTCAATAACAAAAAAAAGGGTATCTTAGCATGTCGCTAACCGTACCTACTGACCTACCCGTTGTTTTTAATCGTGTTTGACTGTTTGTCACACTTTCAGCAATACCCTGAATGTTTAACACCCTGTATGTCGGTTTTTAGAAAACAAAAATAAGTAAAATGGTTGATTAAGTGGATATTAGGGGGTTCGAAAATTTTGTTATTTTTGCGCTAAACCACTTAATTTACGAGGTAATATAACATTTATGGACAGCGTAAATGAAGACGTGCCCGGAATTTACAATTCCCCCTTATCTGTGAAAGTACTAAGTCGATTTTTTTAAAATAAATACAGAATATAGGTATTTACCTAGATTGCAGGAAAACCTATAAAAAGATTCCGGTATTTATAGTAACAAAAAATATTATACAGGGTGTTAAAAGACCGCCAACAGACCCGAAAGCCACGCATACTAGACACCAAAACAAAGTAATTTTTCGATAAATTATTGCTGGGAAATGATTTTGGTTTTTTAGGTTATAATTTTGAAAAATATTTTATCACTCAATGGACGTGTAAAGCACAGAAGTCATATTGCGCAAGCGTAGGTATAACTTTATGTTACTTAAGCTTGAAGTGCAAATGTTTAGAATACATTGCGGGTTGCAATTTTAACGTCGTTTATTGTAAGAAATATTCATAATTTTGATATGGCTTCTTGAGAAGGTATGTTAAGAACTAGATACTGAATGCATTTCTGCAAAAAAAAAGTTTTGAAAAGTCCGACTTTGAACCTCATTATCTCGGAAACCGTTGATTTCCCAGGCATAGTTCCTTGGGCAAAAATGTTGATTATGAGGACAATACGTGGTTTCCCGCTTTGTTGGCTGTCTTTTAACACCCTGTATTGTTTGTCAGTACGGAACCCTTAGTGCACGAGCCTGAAGCCTTATTGAACGAGCGAGCGAAGCGAGCGAAGTTCTCCGAGTCTACTGGAACAATCCGGCGTTTGTATGTATGTATGAATGTTCGTTCGACGATAACTTGAGTAAATTTGGTCGGATCGTTATGAAATTTGGTAGGCGGGTAAACGAAATTAAAAGAATTTTTAAGTTCGAACATGAGCCAAAT
Source organism: Zelleria hepariella (assembly GCA_949319315.1). Taxonomy (NCBI): domain Eukaryota; kingdom Metazoa; phylum Arthropoda; class Insecta; order Lepidoptera; family Yponomeutidae; genus Zelleria; species Zelleria hepariella. The sequence goes on from OX439387.1 coordinate 10,970,401, forward strand.
TGGTCGAGGGGTTGCCGAGATATAGGGTTGCAGTTGTATAGTTTATATGCAAAGCACGCGCGCGCCTGCGCGAATGGCGTAAGCAAAGTTACACATCTGTAACTGGGGTCGCGAGTTCATAGTTCGGAGCGAACCACTAGTATGAACGAGCGAGCGAAGCGAGCGAAGTTCTCCGAGTCTACTTGAACAATACGGCGTTTGTATGTTTGTATGTATGTATGTATGAATGTTCGTTCGTTTCCCGCTTTGTTGGCTGTCTTTTAACACCCTGTATTGTATGTCAGTACGGAACCCTTAGTGCACGAGCCTGAAGCCTTATTGAACGAGCGAGCGAAGCGAGCGAAGTTCTCCGAGTCTACTGGAACAATCCGGCGTTTGTATGTATGTATGAATGTTCGTTCGACGATAACTTGAGTAAATTTGGTCGGATCGTTATGAAATTTGGTAGGCGGGTAAACGAAATTAAAAGAATTTTTAAGTTCGAACATGAGCCAAATTGGTCGAGGGGTTGCCGAGATATAGGGTTGTATAGTTTATATGCAAAGCACGCGCGCGCCTGCGCGAATGGCGTAAGCAACGTTACACATCTGTAACTGGGGTCGCGAGTTCATAGTTCGGAGCGAACCACTAGTATGAACGAGCGAGCGAAGCGAGCGAAGTTCTCCGAGTCTACTTGAACAATACGGCGTTTGTATGTTTGTATGTATGTATGTATGAATGTTCGTTCGACGATAATTTGAGAAAATTTGGTCGGATCGTTATGAAATTTAGTAAGCGGGTAAATGAAATTAAAAGAATTTTTAAGTTCGAACATGAGCCAAATCGGTCGAGGGGTTGCCGAAATATGGGGTTGTTAAGTTTATATGGGGTCGCGAGTTCACAGTTCGGGGCGAACCACTAGTGCCAATTGGGACCCTATTACTCCACCTCCAATGTCTGTCTGTCCGTCTGTCTATCCGTCTGCCTGTCATTCTATCTGTCCTTCTTTTAAAGAGCTGCCCGGCTGTTTCTTGGGATCCGCAATAGGTAGCGAATTAAAAATATCACAGAACATGTATTGCTATGGCGGGTTACCTAAAAAAAAACCGCCAAGTGCGAGTCAGGCTCGTGCACTAAGGGTTCCGTACTGACATATACAATATTTTTATTATCAAATATAAATACCGGAATCTTTTTATAGGTTTTCCTGCAATTTATAGGTAAATTCTGTATTTATTCCGTATTTATTTCAAAAATTTCGGTTTAGTAGTTTCGGGGATAAGGGGAATGGTAAACCGGGCACGTATTTAATTTTGAAGGCCGAATGTCATTTACGCTGTCTATAAATGTTATGTTATCTCGTAAATTAAGAGGTTTAGCGGAAAAAATAATGAAATTTACGAACCCCCACCCTGTATATCGATTTTTAGAAAACATAAAGAAGTAAAATGGATTATTTCGGGGTGCAAGGGGGTTCGAAAATTTCGTTATTTTTGCGCTAAACCTCTTAATTTACGAGATAACGTAAACGTAACATTTATGGAAGCCAAAATACCTATTTGTCCAATAGCACTGTATCGTGGGGTGCGGGGCAGCGCCGGCGATGCACATACAGCCTAAGATGGCTAGGGCAAGAGCGAAATAAAAGCATCGACACACTTTTCTAGTCAAAATACCTATTTGTCCAATGTGACCATAAATGTCGATTGTGACCGGACATTTATTATAAATGACGGACGGTTATGGAATGTGACGGTCATTTTACAACTCTACTTTTTAGAGATAAACCAGCAGCTCCATCGAGACTTGGCAAGTTTTTTACAAAATGTTTTTAGTGGGATTATTTTCTCTAAAATCTGGTAAGAGCTTTACGACTGTCTTCCCATTCGGTTTGCGATGCATTCGACCGGGCAAGACTGTCAAATTTTAGTTAGCCAATAAGTGATCTACCAAAAAACTTTAGGAGAACTGCATTAGGTAGGGCAGAATGGAAAATTCGATCTTTGTATTGTATCCGACTGTTGCTTACTAGTTCAATACGCGATAGGTACACACGACAGCACGTCAGAGAGTAAACTTTTGTTGTAAAGTCGCCCGTAACGTAACCGAGTAGAGTGCTAGCATGTAAGGGTCGACGTGCTGTCGTTGTACTTACTAGGTACACACGACAGCACGTCAGAGTGTACACTTTTGTTGTAAAGTTGCCCGTAATGTAACCGAGTAGAGTGCTAGCATGTAAAGGTCGACGTGCTGTCGTGTGTACTTACTAGGTACACACGACAGCACGTCAGAGTGTACACTTTTGTCGTAAAGTCACTCGTAACGTAACCGAGTAGAGTGCTAGGGTGTAAAGGTCGACGTGCTGTCGTGTGTACTTACTAGGTACACACGACAGAACGTCAGACTGTACACTTTTGTTGTAAAGTCGCCCGTAATGTAACCAAGTAGAGTGCTAGCGTGTAAAGGCTGACATGCTGTCGTGTGTACTTACTAGGTACACACGACAGCACGTCAGCCTGTACACTTTTGTTGTAAAGTCGCCCGTAACGTAACCGAGTAGAGTGTAAAGGTCGACGGGCTGTTGTGTGTACCTAGTAAGTACACACGATAGCACGTTGACCTTTACACGCTAGCACTCTACTCGGTTACGTTACGGGTGACTTGACAACAAAAGTGTACAGTCTGACGTGCTGTCGTGTTTACCTATCGCGCGTTGAACTAGCAAGCAACAGTAAAGTTGGATACAAAGATCGAAAGAGAATCTGCAGACGCCGCAGCTGCCCACGACTCACGCTCTTCGTCTGCTAGCCAAAATATCTATTGCAAGATCTGCGAGCATTAGGTATTATTATTCAATCAATCATTATCCAACTAGAAAAAAAGCTAAGGAGGTAGGTACCCATAATAATTGTTCAACGTCATTGCCGCGGCGGCGGTGGATCACTTGGCGTCATGGTGACGTCCGTCTAAGTTCCGAACGTTACTATGGCGGGATTCCGATCTGTTATTTTTGTAATCTGGGGCCTTAGCCTGTAAGACAATGGCGGGTCAATGGCTTCCAGGCACAAGGACAAAACCGGGCTCTCCTCGTTTTTCTCCTACAACCAGAGAACTAATCCTCTAGAATTAGAATCAAAATATTCTTTGCTGCACTACAAAAACACTAAAAAGACAGACAGCGTTAGCAAATCGTAATTGAAGTCGTCACCTGACAGCCCATTTTGGCACCATTGTCTTACAGGCTAAGGGCCCTGTACAGCGCCCCGCAGAGGGCGTGGCTTCCCACCCCGTCACTCCTCTGCTTCACCCCCTCAAATACCTAAATATCGTCTATGAAGAGCGCCTTAATCTGCTTGCTTTGATATGTGGCTTTGATGCGCAACGCTACAGCAAGCAATGGCGAACCTCAATGCACCGTTGCATCTACATGATTAACTGTTATGTTAATGAGCACTGGACGTGTACTGGCACTAACTTCATGGATCAATTAGCTGTCAAAGGTTTTGAGATCCGTATTTACACTCTACCGAGTATGGAGGACAATATTGGTAGAGTTCGGCATAAACTGCCCTTGAAAGTTCGGAATGCTTGACCTTCGGCCTCGGCCTTCATTGACTAAGGGGCTGCAATGCTGACCGCGCTGTGTTGGCCTGGAGCTGCGCTCTGTCGGCCATCAAAAGCGCGCCAGCAACGCACCCGTTACAGACCGCGGCAGTAATGAACAATAAAATTGTTTAATCCCAAATTAATTCTATCAAAACAAAAAAACTTTACTGTAGTCCAATGAACGTGACCTGTGTATGAAAAATTCCACCCTTAAAAGTTTTTTTGTTTCGTCCCCAATTAAAAAAGTTTTTCACCAATTATTTAGCTTGTAGCGTGTATAGGGCCAAAAGCCGGAGAGCTGGTAACCATTCGACTTATTTTATCGGACAAGGCTGGGCGTTGGTAGGCTGATAGAGTAGGCTTCGCGGTGTCCAAAAATAGTTATTTGTTATGCAAGAATGCAAAATTATTGTTTGCGGCGAGTGCTTGTATTGAATACCGACCTAGGGAAGGTTTCTGAAATTGAGCCACGAGCTAGTAGAGAGTGGTTTAAAAAAAGAAACCTGAGCGTAGCGAGGTATTCAGAAGCACGAGAGCAATATATTTTTTTTGCCGGTCGAGGTTGAAAGCTAGATTTTTTTATTTTGAAAGTGTGAATGTATGGGTTGGGTTTTTTTATAAGGTTAAGAAAGTGCCGAAAGATAAGCGAGGAAGAATTCACTAACTTATTAAGAAGTCAATTAATAATTTATTTATCTCAATATTCATACCGGTAACTGCAAGTTTTGTATAATTCATGAGTTACGCTTTATTTTACCTGGCTAATTTATGATTGATTTGATTGTACTAATTTATGAAAATGAACTATCAATGTTTTCCCACTGTAGTTAATTAACTAGCCTATCAGAATTTTTCTTACGAAACTTAGGTTGAAGAAAGGATAATAAGTAAAGCATTATTCAATTCCAATTTGCAATAAAAGTAAACACAAACCTCTGTTCAAAATATAATTTTATCAATTTGGCCTCAACATACATGGGATTTACATTAGTAGCAGGAGGTACCTTTCGTACTGCAAAAGTATGAAACAGCAGATTTATTATTTGCGCCGAATTTTCGGGCCCATAAGTTGATTGAATCGATGAATGAGAATTTGATTGCACTTTGTGTAACCAAATCGCCATACTTGTTGACTTTAGCTGAACATTCGATTGGTTCAGACTTTACTTGCTGAGGTTTCGCTCCCCTTTCCCAGTAGCCGTTGATATAATGCGCAGACAACGTTCTCCTCATGGTTTCCAGTAAAAACTAGTAATTTAACTGCCAAGGTCTGGTTTAACTGGGTCACTTGAATGGCAGGTGCATTCATGCAGACAACAGCCACACAACCGTAAATTGCACAGCGCTACATTTTCTTTTCTTTTTACCCGACTGCACCGCCCGAGCGTAAAGAAAAAGTGGCACGTAAACGTCGCGAGCGTAGTCTCCTCCGCGATTAAGGTCTCTGAATAAGAACTGAAACTGGTCGGCTATCTCGAAATCTATGAAAAGTACGTAAAACAATTTTTTGGCCGCTGAATTTCTCAAAAGCATCAAGCTATGAAATAAACTCGTTGGTCGATATGAAACTGTTTGATGCAGCGAAAGATAAGGGCTACCATGGCTTATCCTTGGGTGTCGCTAACTGTACATACGCGCGAAAGAATATCCTCCGGCTTTTTATTAATTTTTACCATCGGGTTTTAGTTTTTTTGTTTTTCTTCAAATCATTCTTGGGTTTAATTACGTTTTTTATTTCACTTCGCCCAACAAATGCATCATTTCAGACAGGATTGTGTGTAAAGCTTGCTATTAAGACTTTTGCTAAGAAGTGGATATTACACTGCAAAACATGGAACGTCAGCGAAGGTTTGCATGTGAAAGGAGTCATTATTGTCCCCTGTCCCACTCCATTACTTAATGAAGAACGAGACGAACAAAAAAACGAGGCTTTTCGTTTGAAGCGTCATCATTGCCTTTGAGCTTTGATCGCTGGATGTAGCGTTTTTTGTTCCACTCTAAATAGATTAACGAAGTGAGAAACAGCCTCTTATCGTGTGCTATCGATCTCTGTAATATTAAAGCTGAGGCTACACCAGACATCGAAACGACCTGCATCAAGCGAGTGAATAACAACTAATATAAATATTTTTTTTTAAATACTTTCGACATTTTTGCTTCAAATAAGCATATCTCATAAACGGCTGAACCGATTTTGATAAAACATATCTAGGAACTATCACCCTTTTAGAGCTGCAGTGCCACAGACATACACACAGACAGGCCAAGCTTATAAACACCCCTCTTTTTGGGACGAAGGTTAAAAAATAGTACAAATTCACGTTTGCGGCTACAAATATTGCTAGTAAAATTTCATACCCACTTGCCTCTCAAGACGGACTGGCTTATTTCGCTCTTCCTGTTGCATCAAGGATTGATGTCTGATGTAGCCACGGTCTTATTGTTGTGGTACAACGTGCAGACTTTCATACGGTGCTCAATGGAAGCTATTTTTATGTCTATCTACCAAAATATTGCCCATTGCGGATCATAAGGTTTAGGAAGCTAATAGTAGATTGTTACCCGAGGGACTAAAACACAATTTTTAAGGCGAGAGTGTTTCTTTGAATCCAGAGCGGAGCGAAGGATTCTAAAGTAGAATCCTGAGCGTAGCAAGGGATTCAAAGTACACGAGCTTTAAAAAGTGTTGTTCCCGAGGTGAACACTCTACTTTTTATCACACTTGAGAAAATAAGTGACTGGAACTTACGAATAATTAGCGTCGGCATCCGACACACTGTTCTCTGGAGTTAATATTATAACACTTTAATTCTCACTACTTGAGGAAGAAACACTTTTATTTTATGAAAGTAAGTAAAATCCAAATTTTAGTACACAAATAAACAATACGAAGAAAGTATTTCTGACGTTTTTATTTTTCTACAAACTTTTTTTTATTTGGCTTGCGCCGCGCGGTACCTATATTTTTTCATACTGCCAATTTCTTGTCTACACATTGTTCGTGATTGATCTCTTTCAATGTTGTCTGTAAACTTTGAACTTTTACTTACATATCCATATTATTCCAAATTCAAATAACTTTTGTCCCCCCGGGACTAAAAAGCAATTTTAATCCCTGTTTCCGGGGAACGAGCTAGGTCTTTTCGAATAGATGTGATAAAAAAGTACCTACTTTCCGATAGTTAGTCCTCTGGTTATGATGTCTTTCGATCAATTTGACCACCATGGCATGAAGCAAATCGTCCTCATTTTCAGAAAGTGTTTATTTTAAATAGCCTTCAAAGCCTGCGTGCCCTAACAAGTACACACCTATGATAATGCAGTTGGTGTTGCAAAATTCTAAGCTTATACAATTTAATGTTGTTCGTATCGTTCTGCCATTGATACGGTAAGAAAAAGTATAAAAAGCCGTCTTCTCGTCGAAGGCTCTATATCATAATCTTGACCCATTTGTGCCGTCATTCAGAGTAAGCCAATTCCATTTCGTCTCGCTATCCGCGGTCCGTATGCAAATATACCTGGAGCGGTCGACTTTCTTTTGCTTTCGCTGCAAACGGGCGCTTTCCAGACCACACGTCAGCTGCAAAAAAGTCGCTGGGCTCAAATACGGTTTATTGTTGGATTAATTGAAAATAACTATGATGTTGACTATGAGGTCCTCTTATTCCTTATCAGGGATTTTTTAGGGCGGCGCACAGTGGTCGATTTGTACGATTTAGGCGGCCAAAACTATTTTATGCTTTATTTCAGTAATAAATACGACAACAAATGCTAATCTGGTATTTTAGAGTGAATATATATGTTTATCCCTATTCGTTTCATTGAAAGCGTATTTTTCTATACAAAAAAACATTTCTGTGAAAATATTTTGGTAAATAGCGCCAATGTTTTTAAATTTTCTTTAAATCTCCCTTTGGTGTAAAATATATATTTTGAGTTCATTTGAATTATCGAAATCGGCTTAGTAGTTTTTGATATTTGGGTTAAGAATTATCACAATTTGTTAAGTAAAAGACGGCCGTACATAAAAAAAAATGTTTATTCTCTACAGTCTGCATGCCTATTTAAATTGAAAATAAAATATGGATGACAAAAAAATACAGTATACACTAAAATTAAATGGTCAACAGATATTACCACATTATTATACTAAATGTTACTTACAATGTTAGGTACCGAATCATAAACAATAAGACAATATTTTATGAAAGTTTAGCATACTAATTGTTATGTTACTCATTAAAAGACAATTCTTCCTCACCGTCACTTTCCATGAATTTATCACAAGTGCCTTTTGTATTTGGCTCTGCAGGAAGCAAAAGCTCCAAAGTTTCCTGCAAAAATGGTTTTGATCGGATCTTCTTTTTTTTTCTCATTGAACTGATGAGTGGATCTGATGTCAAGAGTAACCTGTGATAAATATCAAGGTTACAGTCTTCGCGTGAAAACTTTCGAGCAAAGTTTAGACGGTATGAGCGAAAGTGCTTATTACGAGCTTCTGCAGCTTCCTCCGAAAGTTGACCAATAGGCACTAGAGAATTTTCTATAACTTTTCCACCATGTACCAAAATTTTATGCATGGTAGGAGTCATAGAATGCCAACCATATAACTCTACATACAGTTTTGCTGTCTCCATGGCGTATTCATCAAATTTCGGGACATCTATTTTGTGACCGCTTGATATGGCTTCCAAAATAACTTTAATTCTATAAATAAAATTAAAGTCTATTCCCGTTATTTCAGCAGCCAGATGTGGGTTTTCAAAAAATCTTCTACTAGTATTGCCGTCATTTGTGTTACCAAAATTACATTTTGGCATATCTACCAAGATACCTACTTCTTCTCTGAATCTTTGCTGAATCTCTTTTTTTTTTTTTGATGTTCTAGCATCTTTTCTGCTTTGGTTCTTTTTTCACGGTATTTCCCAACGGGCAATTTATAAGCTAAATGTAAAATACTCTCGAATAATCGAATTCTGGCATGTAAAGTTGATAGGCCAAATTCAAGCGATTCTGGGTGAATTTCGTTTTTTTTACTTAAGTCATTAAAGTTTTTTGAAGTGGCTCCGCATATGTAGCATCTACTCGTTGATTTGGTGTCAGTCGCCGCATTGCAAACTTTGCCGTCCACCATGGTCATTTTAAGACTGTGGCTAACCGAGAATTTTTGCCCATTCAGTTCCAATTCCGTGGCTTTTAGGGACTTCACACTGTCCCGAACGTAATTTATTTCATCTTTTATAATGTCTGTAGACTCTTTTATAAATCTGAATCGTATCGGGCGGCAATATCGTGGTGAAGAAGGAGTCGGGTTTTGCCAAACCATTTTTGTTTTGTCTTCGCCGCAAACAATTTGTAGAGGCACGAATGAGCTCAAAAATATATTTGCATCCGAGTCGGCGTCATTCATTAACTTTTGTTTGTATTGAGCTTGTTGTGAACCATCACAACCCCATTTGCAGATAATCTGCAAGGAATTTCTCTCAGTTTCTGTAAGAGTCATTAGTACTTCTTCGAGGAAAATTGATAATCGCGTGACGGTGTGATCTAACAAAGATTGTAGATCACTTTCAGCACAGGAAGCGGTCACTCGTAGCGTCTCTTTGGGTGGGTAACATTCCTGTTTAGCCTTCAACACTAATTCGTAGCACGGGTAAAAGCTTCTGTTGGTTGCTCGCACAATTTCATATTGACTTCGTGTCAAATCAGCGTCCACGCACATTCGCAGTGCCTCCCGAGGCGTAAGGGGATCTTGTGCCTTTGATTTGGAATGTCTTTTTTTACATTCGTTTGCGGCTGCAGGCGAATTTGTAATATCTTTTAGGACTTGCGAGGCGTTTCTTTTTCCTTCTTTTTGTAAAATTACTTGCGCTGCGTGAACTATCACTTCTTTGCCTACAGAGGAGCGAACTTCTTCTGTTTTCCTCCTTTTAGTTCTTTCACTACATTCACTGAATGTTTTGCTAGGTCGTCCTGACTTATTATGCGTTTTTATGGGCATCTCGAACGTTCCTGCTAACCATGCATCATTGCTTATAAGAAAATTTTCTAGCGTGTTGCGTGCTTTGGACCATCTCTTTTTTATTTCTGTTTTAAAATATGAAAATTTATGATTTATATACTTTTTGTCTTCGTCGGAGTCCCCGTAAGACACTAACAAATAATTTTGTAAGTATTCCAATTTGTCGTTTATTGATGGAGAGTTTTCCTCAATCATCTTATCAAAAAGATATCTGCGAGTTACTACCTCCATGCCCGAGTAACTTGATGAACCTAGAACAACGAAAAGGAATTTTAACGCAAAAGAAACAAAAAAGGAATTTTTCTCACTTTCTGCCTAAGTTAATGAATTATTATTTTTCTCGCGAAGTGGTCAAAGGTGGTGGCTATTTTTTTTGTGGTTATCTGCTCAAAGAGCTATACTATTAGAAACTATAAGGAATTTAACTCGGACGGTCTCGGAAGTACAACATTTTTACTATTGAAAATAAAAAAATGATAATATTTTCTATGAAAAAGGGCGATCTTTGATACGTTGTAACTGCACTAAATATTGATATTCCTTATCTTAATTTAAATTATATTTGAAGGAGCTTACCTGAATTTTCGACTTCCATCACTTTCACTTGTAACTGAATAATATCCAATGAAATATTCACTTTAGAATATCGGTTGCGCTAAGAGTGTCGAGAACGAACGCGTACAGCTTGCGCGACGATCAAGTTCCGACTACCTGTGGGGGCGCGCACGCAGTTCTAGGAACTGGGGAGGGGTGGGGTTTGGGCAGTCGGGGTGTCTATTTTTCCGGGAATCAATTAGTTTTGTTATAAGTTAACTTTGAGAAATGGACTTTTGGCCGCCTAAATCGTACAAATCGACCACTGTGCGGCGGAAAGGTTGCGGGAGGCGCGGTATAGGTTCATCTTTGTCAAAATTAACCCTAAGTCGCCGCTATTGAAGCTTGACTTATAATATCAAAACGAATTTTGAGTCTAAAACTAGTATTTATTAGATAAAATAATTTTATATTGTGCAACTACAAGACAGTGTCGTATAACGAAAGATATTATCATAAAGTCAAAAGGAAATTGCAAACATACGTAATTTAAAGGTGCGTTGCTAGCAAAAAAAATCTATCACTTATTTATTAATAACTCCAAATGTTTTTGAAACAGCTAGGTAGCAAACTATTCACGCTTTTCAGTTTTGCCGTTGTATTGTATTGAGGTCAGAAAAGCGTTCGTGGTGGTTCCCCTGACTCTCCTTTGCATTTTTCCGTTCTCCGCGATCTGTTCAAGTTAGTTCTGCTATAATGGATGCTGCCAGGCTTTTAAGGAAATGTTCGTTTACTTAACTGCCTCTAGGTGCTTGTTTCTAGGTACTCTTTGTTATATTTCTATGTTTCTTTCTTCAGACTTTTGTAGAGATAGCTATACGAGTATCTTAAGAAGGCAGAGTGAAATTAATTGCATAAAGAAATTCTGTGTTTGTTGAGCGAGCAAGCGAAGTTCCCTGATTTTACTTTAACTTTCCGGAGGCGTTTATTTGTATAAAATATGTATGTATGCTTACATCATAGACTTAATACACCTAGACGGAGTCCGTCCATTCAAAACGCCGCCCGAAATTGAGGCGCCTTGCTTTGAATGTGTGCGTAAAGCTGCTGACTGTGACAATCGCCTACACAACACATGCACCCTAATAATGCTGCCAGCGTAATAAGCTTTTCACAATATTGTGACTTTCCTTCTGGTTGGTAAGGTGATAAACATATTAAATTATGTTTGCGGACAAGAAGTCCATGTTATTTTCAGTAACATTTCTCAATATTTGTGCGTATGAACTTTATATCTAGGATCTGCGATCTAAACAAAAAAAAAGTTATCTGTTGTACCGACTGCCCTAGAAGGAGGTTTATGTTTTTCGAGTGTATGTATGTATGTATGTACATTTTTAATACAGTTGCTCAAAAAGTGGCGTATTGCAGGGACGTATAGCGTTCGGGATGTGGGCTATTACACACTCGTGCTTTTTTTTACCTTTCCCGCACTCGTGCGTTTTCTTTCCCAACTGTCAAAATAATGTCTATTAAAAAGAAAAACCAACCATGAAGTTTTTACTAAAAAAGTTTTTATGATTCATGCAAATACGTATATTTCTAAAAAGAAGCTACTAATTTGTTTCAATATCAGATTTAATGATTTTATTGAATGAGTTTGGTTAGGTTTCATTTCATTAAATTCCATTTTCATTTCATATCAATAAAAAACTTCTACTGAAGACTTGGCTGTATGCATAGTTGCCTTTGCCTACCAGAATGGGTGAAGAAAAAAAAACTCTGCTTATGTTCTACGGTTGGCGCCATTTTGATTTTTCAGAAATTTTCTTCACGAGTTTAGTTGTTTGTTGCACAAAATGAGTAATTTCGACCCTAGTTTTTTTTTATTAACAGCCACAGGAACTCAGTATAATTGCACAAAATGCTTCGGAGAACATTTTACCGGAAAAGTCAAAAATGCTAGGTAAGTTGAGTTTATTGTGTTTTTATTATTTTATTAAATTGCTTCATTTTTTCGCAACTGTATTAAAAATAGTCGTTCAGTACACGTGCGGAACCGTCATTGCAACTTGTTCCGACTGTCAACCCTCGCCTTCGGCTGCGCCTCGGCTCGGGTAGCCATTTGTCGGAACTCGTTGCAATGACAGCCTTTCCACACTTGTAATGAAATATACTATTCTTTGGCACGCTCTGCAGCCTAAACGACTTGATGGATTTTAGCTTGCGAAGTGTCGTAAGATTCATCTTGATTGTAAGAGTGACACTGGGTATATCAAAAAAACAAAAATAGCCGATTTTTAGCCCCAAACAAAGGTATTTTTTATTTTTTTAAACCTATTGAGTGGAGAATCAAAATGAAGGGTTTTACAATGGCTTACAAAAATATATAGGTACAACTAATGTTTAAATGTAATTTGAAATGAGAAATGCTACTCAACTTTGCTTTCGGGGGAATTTAATTAGGTGCAGATATCTCCTAAATATCTCATAAACGGCTGAACCGATTTTGATGAAATATGTTGCTGAACCATTGCTAGGAAACCTTCGTTCATATAAAAAAAATGTCATCCAAATCGGTTCACTCGCTTGAGTTACGCTGCCACAGACACACACACACATTCACACAGACACAGCGTTCATACTTATAAAACCCCTCTTTTTGGATCGGTGGTTAAAAAAAATATACCAAAATCGGTCCGAAAGGTAAAAAGCTATTGTTATAAAAAAGCTACACAAATTGGAAACCTCCTACTTTTTTGAAGTCGGTTCATAAGTAGTTCATTGTTAAAGGAAAACTAAAACAAAGCTCTCTAGATTGACATTTCTAAAATTGTTTTTTTGTGTATTGTGATTTTCGACATTCTACCTACTGGCAACCCCATAAAACATGTTGAATGTCATACGGAAGAAAAATTTTGAATCTAAATACGATCTTTTTCGACATAATATAAAGTGGAATCGTTGTAATTACTGGTGTAAAGTGATCCTTGTGCCTTCATCTTTCTTATCCGTGCTGTTTCTGCAGCCAAACTCAGCAAAAACCCGTCAATTTGAATAAAATTGCAGGAGCTCCGTTCGCTAGAAAGTGACCTTGAACACTGACATGCCGTTTTGGAAAGCGTACCAATTTGGTATGCATTTATTTGCTTCACTTTGCGAGCACTGATTGCGATTCTAGGTGTCCTAATTCTATGGCTTACATATACCTGTATTTCCGACGATCTAATGTTATGCAAAGGCGAGTAAATGAGATAAAAAGCGGTTAAGAGCAAACTATAATAACAAAATTAGAAAGTTTGGTACCTATCTACTGAATTTTAGATGCAGGTAAATAAAGTCTAGCTTCGGATGGCAGGTTCCTAACCTACCCCCCACCCCCACAACCTCCCTAGAGCGTTGTGCGGTTAGAGTGTTAGATGTATTAAAATGGTTAAAATATTTCTAGTTGCCTGGCGTTTCCGGCTACCCTACTTACTCCATCCCAAACATACATCCGAGGCCAGAGTTACCACTAGTCATTGTATTAAAACGTATCCCTTTAAACCTTCTCTCAAACTAAGTGAAGTGATATTCCTATACATATAATGATGTACTGACTGTTTCTGATGTGTTAATGTCGTTTACGGAGTCTTTTAGAGCTGTGAAAATAAGGCTTCGTCTACCTAAAGGGCGCTTTTGATCACGTCGACTCCGCTGGTAGGCATTCTCTATCTCTCTACCTCTCAGCAAATAGAGGTGATTATTGAAGAGTCACGTACGACGCATCGTCGTGACTTCGTGTACAAAGACCCTAAAGCTTGGGTTACTCGAGCAGAGTAAGAGGTAGAGTACGGAAGGTGAGTTTCAGTTAGTGGTAGATTTACTTGCCCCCGGTGGTAGCTACTCTACTCTACCAAATTTTTGCACTCAACTCTACCAAAACTAGGATAGTAGGTTAGATAATGTTCTACCTCGACTATTATTTGTATTTCTTGTGGCTTGGCCGACTAAGCTGTTAAGATCGTAAAGGTGATACTGGACAAGCCTACTCCATCTAAACAATGTCCCAGGTACTGCAGCGTCCGAGTGGTCTCTTCACCCATGGTTCCACTGAACGCTGTATAAATTATCTCATTACGTAGATGCAAATGCCTAATTTGATTATTCTACCGTGCTACTCTATCGCTAACTGTACTCGTGTACACACGACAGCACGTCGACCCTTACACGCTAGCACTACTCGGTTACGTCACGGGCGACTTTACAACAAAAGTGTACACTCTCTGACGTGTTGTCATGTGTACCACAGGTTTAAGCTCTAAAGGCCGATTTACACTTCAATAAGTACACTAGCGAGTTAACTTGTCACTATGCAAAACAACTTAACTCGAAGTTGTTATTGCGTTTGAATGCCACAAGCGAGTTAAGTTATAAGTTGTCTTTAGTTAAGTTCGATAGAAGGCGATCCTATTTTTTGGCGAGTGAAGTGCAAAGTCCCTTCCCGCGCGTCCGCCGCAACCCCGCCAACTAAACTGGCCGGCGCGCCATGGCGTGTAGACGGGCGAGTACAATGCAGATGTAGTTTTCGTCGCAGAACTGCCACTTATCTTAACTCGCTTAGCGATGTGTGTGGACGCTACTTACAACTTAACTATTAACTAGCAACTTTACTGTCAAGCAACTTAACTCGCTGCTGTACTTATTGAAGTGTAAATCGGCCTTAAGTTTTGCAAGCTGTGCGCGTGACCTTGTCTGCCGAAGCCTGCGCTCTGGTCCAGGCAATCCATTCTATACGGATCAGGTGCCTTAGCCTGTAACACAATGGCGTATCAATGGCGTCCGAGGTAGAAGGACAAAACCGGGATTTTTTCGTTGTTCTCCTACAACCAGCGAACTAATCCTCTATAATTAGACTCATAATATTCTTTGCTGTACTACAAAAACATTAAAAGGACCGATACTGGACCGACAGCATTAATAAATCGTAACTGAAACCGTCAATCGGGAGCCCATTTTGGCACCATTGTGTTACAGGCTAAGGCCCCAGACCGCACGCCACCGCGCAGCCTTGATCGCGCTTTCAGGAAGTCACTAAACTAAATACCAATTCCTGGTTCATAAAACTCTGATCGCGGCAAAGGCTAATAGTCGAACATGTTTCTAAATTGAGAAAACCATTAAGGCATTATGACTAGAACCAAGAGGAGTTTAAATGTTCTCACTAATTAATGGAAATCTGCTTTTCTTTTATAATGGGCTGCCAAGTTTCGTTCAAAATATCGTCAATGAATGCTTTTATGCAATGTAGAGTTCGTTTGCAACCAAACCAAACAACGTAAGAGAAACCAGTTTTTCCTAAAGGATTAGCTGTGAAGTTTTGTTTACAAAAAAGTGACATGCTCATAAATATGATCACGAGTTGACTCACCGTCTAAATTCCGAGAGGCGCTGTTGCTGCGAGACAAAGCCGGGCCTACGACTCTACATGTTGATGCAAACCGTACCCATCTAATAGGTTTATTGCTAACACAAACACTTGGCACGTTTCACAAAGATGCACTTTCACTCGTAGAAAGTTCGTCGGTGATTTTAGCTTGTAATCGTGCGCGGACGCAGGCTCCGCGGTTCACGCGCGGTGCTGACGCAGGTCTCACTGGCGCGCGACGCTAGAGCCTCCTTTACCCCCACTCGACCACGATTTCTACATCTCCGGCAGGTTTTACCACAGCAAGTATACGGTTCCGTTTCAACTTACCCACACAGCCGCACTGTCGCTTCTACAGCAGGTGTTTCGTCAATGTGTGCGTGTTAATGTTAATTTTGCTCAGCTATGTGCCGGTTTGGAGTGGAACGTGTATGTTGTTGAAGTGCTGTTGTTGTCTTGACGTAGATCCAATCAATTAGAATCACCTGTAGGAGGTTGGTTGGTAGTTAGGTAAGAATCGCTTGACGGATGTGGGGAATTCGCGGGTTTTAGTTCCTTAATTTGATATCGTAATCGGTACTTTCGTTCTAGTGTTGCTGAAGGATATGCCAAAGACGTCCTGGATGAGAGATAATTTGAATATTATTATTTATTATCTCAGTGCCTTTTAGTTGAAATAAAAGACCTTCCTACAGGTACTAAAAACATCTCTAGAGAGTAGGTTACTTAACAATTTTTATCAAGTGTAGGTTACAGTAAGTTTACTCTAATTGAAACGGTTTTCACCTTTTTTTGTACCTACTCTACTGACATATTTGAGTTTCAGTACGAAACAACTGATATTTTGAACAAGAGTCCAGGCACACTGTACACCATAAATATTCTTCTTTCAACGACAAACAATTCTGCAAGTCCTTTGCTCCTTTATCCATCTAAGTTGCGGTACTAGGACGTAATGAGTGAATAGGAGCCACGTCCGTGACACAGACAGATCGCATTATGTTAATGCGCCTGACGAGCCGCCGCATTACACTTTAATCACCACGTAGAATTGTTGCTAATTTACTTGCGCCAGGCGGTCAGTCTCTCTGTTATACCAAATACCTACTTGATTTGGCCTTCCAGAGGGTTCATTCCGTAAAAAAAATCCGCGCAGTCGGGATCCATTCATCCGGATTCAAAACCAGTGTTTTACTTGAAAATAGCCTTTATTGAAAAGAACAATCTCTTTTGACATTCAAAAACGGCAGGGCCGCAGGGCGTATGACCCTCGTAACCTGCGTAACTACCTGAAAACTCGCAAATGTTTACAACTACTATGAAGTAAAGCAAAATAAAAACAGTGAAAAATACCCAAAAAAAATTAATTGTGGCCTTCCTTACTATTATACTATCGCTTGCCGCCGCACTCGCAATATCGGGCGCCACATCGCGGGCGCGCTATAAAATACCGGGGGTGTTCGCAAGTCAAATAAAGTAAAATAAATAAATAAAACACCCTGTATTTAATAATGAGCCTCCCTCCACGAAGAGAGAAATACTTTGTCTGGGGGAAAGTGGGCTTTAAATGTCCCGTGTTTTTTTAGTATTTAGCTACTTATATTGTACAACATTATTCTCAAGTAGACCCTTTATTTACTTAAAGGCAGTTCATAGCAGGATAACCTAAATCGAGTACGTAGGTAGGTACCTAGGTACATTTACCTTGGCTTCATTGAAGGTCTGTTTGAAGTTGGAAACATTAAACATTGATTATTGTTGTACCTAGGTACGGTCGGCCACAATCTCAGATACCCCATGGCAGCTCTTAACGCGCGCGGCATAAGGGCGCCAATCGAACAAAAAGGGGTATCTGAGATTGTGGCCGACTGTACCTACTACCTACTACCTACTGTGACTGTAAAAGCTTGCACACGTTAGACCACGTTAGACATTCGACAGCAAATTTAATTAGAGCGTAAGTACACACGACAGCACGACGACCCTTACACGCTAGCACTCTACTCGGTTACGTTACGGGTGACTTTACAACAAAAGTGTACGCTCTGAGGTGCTGTCGTGTGTACCTACAGTTTTCATGTAAAGTCGTTTAGTAACGTAACCGAGTAGAATGCTAGCCCATAAGGTTCGACATAGACGTGTTGTTTGTGTACCTAATCTTGAACCAGAACCGACTAACTAAAAGTTCCTTGACGAACCACACATCCAACAGCAAATAATCATGTTGTGTCTATGAAAAAAATTTTTTTTTTTTTCTGCTGACCTTAACTTAAACTTTTTTTAAATATGTGCCAACTTATTAATTTAAGCTGTTAGATTTGATTTTAAATGGTTTATAGAATAAATTCAATTTTATTATTTTATCCAACAAGTACACTCAGGTTTTTTATTTGATTCGGAGTATTGTAACAACTGCATCTTATTGTTTTGGTCCATATTGTAGTTTTATTTCTTTTTACTCTTTACACTGTTGTTTGTTATACATTATGTTTTTATTATTATTATTATTACTTTATTGTACACACAAATAGATTAGAGGACAAAACAGTAAGAAAACACATGTACAAAGACTAGCTTATCCCTGTGGGAGATTTCTTCCAGCAAACCTTGGGGGATCGAAATACTTGTGAAAAGCGGGCGTGCATAATGTGCATATAATATACTAGTTTCCCAATTAGATAAATTGAATAATAAGTGAAAACAGGGATGGGCTGAAAACCAGCGCTGTGACTCAGCATGTGGTCACAGCATTAAGCTGAGCTCATTCCTTTTATCACAATAAATGTACCTATGATGTACCTACAATTTTTTCTGTAAAAATTAAATTTTTTAATGTTATATTTGTGATAAATAAACAATTTCAATTCAATTCAAACCCTAAAAACCGAGTTTCTACCTGCCTGTTTGAATTCGAAAACTTTTATCGCTACCTAAGTACTCGTTCATTCTCTAACTTTTGATACCAAATCCTTGCGTTAAACTCGAGGGCTAGTGGGCTGCCAGAATTGATTGCAACCTTTGTTCAAAGTTTCCTTTAAATTACTTTCCGTTGGTTTCCTTTCAAAACTTAACTTTCCTGTCTAAATGGGGTCCGCTACTGAAGCTCGAAAGACGGAAGCCCGAATAACGGAAGCTATGCTATCTATGACGAATTTAATCTATACTTATAATAAAACTCTAGCGAAGTCAATTCTGTACATTGAATATTTTTAGAAAAAAACTAGCAGGGGTTACTAAGTAAACTATACTGAATACAAAAATGCAAAAAAATCGGTCTATGTCTGTCTGTCTGTCTGTCTGTCTGTCTGTCTGTCTGTCTGTGTGTAACCTCATCACGCGAATACCGCTGAATAGTTTTCAGTCAAATTTAGGACCGTTATAAGTCCTGGTTCTGGAAACAATCTAGGCTATCCAATGTTCAGAATACATTGCGGGTTGCAATTTTAACTTAGTTTTTTGTAAGAAATATTCATATTTTTGATATAGCTTCTTAAGAAGATATGTTAATAACGTAATACTAAACACATTTCCGAAAAAAAAAAAAAACCGGAAAAAAATAATCCGACTTGGAACCTCATTATCTCGGAAACCGTTGATTTCCTAGGCATAGTTTTTTGGGCAAAAATGTTCGTTATGATGAGGACTATACAGGGTGGCAAGCGTAGGTATCAGATTATGTTACTTAAGCTTGAAGTGCCGTCGTTTAGAATACATTGCGGGTTGAAACCTTAACGTCGTTTTTTGTAAGAAATATTCATAATTTTGATATGGCTTCTTGAAAATGTATGTTAAGAATCCCCTGAAGCTCTGCAGCCCTCTCGCTCGCACTTTTCAACATTTTAATTTACTGTAAGAGAATGATTCAACTTTGGACGATAAAATATAGTTGCAGATATAGATAATAAAGCTATCGACATGTAGACATACTTTAAATTTCACATTTATAGTTTGAAAAATTAATATAACTGAACTACTACTTTTAACCGAAGTTCTGTGATATTTTTAAACGGTTTTATTTATTTTATTAGTAGGAATATGAAATCAAAAGTGTGTCCACATGTCGATAGCTTTATTATCTATGTCTGCAACTATATTTTATCGTCCAAAGTTTAATCATTCTCTTACAATCAATAAAAATGTTGAAAAGTGCGAGCGAGAGGGCTGCAGAGCTTCAGGGGATTCTTAAGAACTAGATACTGAATACATTTCTGCAAAAGAAAAGTTTTGAAAAATCCGACTTTGAACCTCATTATCTCGGAAACCGTTGATTTCCCAGGCATAGTTCCTTGGGCAAAAATGTTTGTTGGCGGTCTTTTAACACCCTGTATGTAGTCTCCCACTTTGTTGGCGGTCTTTTAACACCGCTCGGTATTCAATACAAGCACTCGCCGCAAACAATTATTTTGCATTCTTGCATAACAAATAACTATTGTTTACCGTTGAGCTGGATAGACAGAGTTATTACCCGTATGCTTTGCTTACTGGCTTAGCATGAGAATGAGTAAGACCTTATCTATGGGCTTATAACTTTATCTATCCCACTCTACGTCGAGGGAGATACATATAAACCCTTTTACTTCCTAAGCAATTCTTATGCTAAGCTGCCTGGTATCTTATTACGGGTGATACCTTAATGTAAACTATACATATTTATTATTAAATTTATAAATGTATTGTTTAGATTAGGGTTTTTATTCTATTTTATTCTATTGCTTTCTTTTGAGCCCTGCTACCGCAAGATAAGAAATAATAACTATTAAAATACCCCCGACATTTTAGCTTCGAATAAGCACATTTCATAAATAGCTGAACCAATTTTGACAAAACATAACTAAGAACATTCGCTAGAAAACCTGCTTTGAAATAAAAAAAAAAACCTAAAGCTTCCAAATCGTTCACCCATTTAAGAGCTAAGGTGCCACAGACAGACACACCCTCATAAACACTTATACAGACACACTCACAAAGCTGTCAAACTTATAACACCCCTCTTTTTTGGTCGGGGGTTAAAAAAACCTACCTTTTGAGTTTTCCTCCACAGTCGAATTTTTGATTTTTTTAGTGTATTTGATACAGGACTCGATTATGTGCATTTTTCTTGGCGCGCGGGCTATTCACTATGTACAGCGCCTTAAATGTCAAATGTGTAAAAACGCATACGAAGTCGCGGGCACAACTAGTTATTAAAAAAATCCGCTGTAGAATGACATTATGCAGTCCAGACAACCGCTGTCGTTAAGGGACAGCTGCTATCTACATGTATATTTTGTCGCTTTTAAAGAATCATATCCATAAGCCGAATAAAAAAACTGAAAAACATGCACATCCTTGAATTTGATCTGATCCACAGCCTTCTTTTCTGATCACATGGCACTGTTTATGGTTTCATCTTTTTAGCCTACGAAGGCGAGGTGGTATAATGAAAGAATACATTCTGACCTACTTTGTATTCTGCATATTTTATTAAATAAATTACGTTACGTCAAGTTCATTATTCACATTCACCGTTCTGTTTATGTCGTCATAAAAAAATATTATTTTGCAGTTTATACATTTTAATTTCGGCGCATGAAATGAGCCCAGCCGCGAGCTTATGATTCATGAATCGAATCTTGTTGCTGGTGTGCACTTTTTGTTACTTTCAGATACTGTGCATGGGAAGTCATAGCCAGCAAGGTAGGATTACCACATCCACATTCATTTTAAGGCTGAATAATTTGGACCTATAGGAAAGGATCGTGATGGATACGATAGGTGAGGGCAGCGGCTGGAGGAAGCATTGAGAAGCTATGTATTACCCACGTCATGGTCGCAATCCTTATATCAATTAAGTCAAGTTGGGAAAAGCAGTCAAAAGCGGTGAATGACTTTAACATAAGGCCGGTGAAGTTGGCATGACAGTGAAAAGGGGCTAGATGGGTAAATCTCTGTCTATATTTAATAGCTGGCGCTAGTCTCAATTGCCAGAATAGCCAGTTTTCAACTGAAAGCTGAATCCAAAGCACTTCATAGATGGTGCTTATAGGGGTAGCAATAGAAGAACCGCGACGTGACTTTAAAATTTCGTCAACACAGATTCATTTTCACGCCTTTATAGGCTTATGCGTCATCTAAGAAGTGCTTTGAAAACGGGCCATTGGCATGGTATCAACCCCATTAACAGAACTCAAGCTTCGATAAATATAAAAAACAGAGTCCAGTTAGACTGTGTGGCGGTTATTTTGTACAAATTTTATTAAACAATGTTTACTGCACCTTAGGTACTTTTCAGACCGGCGCTTCAGTTAGATGTGGTTGGAAGCGGGAGTAGAGCAGCGAATTTAGCTTGCCAGCTAAATTCACTGCTTCTCTAACAAAATAGTGTGACGACTTCCGGCTCTCGCCTTAAATATTTTTTGATAAAGAGGCTAAAGGACCATGGGCACATTGGGCCCACTGACAGTTGACACTAGATGAAAAAATTTACATTGTCCGACCTCAATAAACTTGATGTCAAATGAAAGCCCTTGAAGAGTACTTTAATTTATTATATGACAGCTTAGTCAAAAACGAGCGCGAAAATGGTGTTTTGGGCATATTTATCACATTTTATGAAGATTGTCCGACCTCAATAAAACTCATGTCAAATGAAAGCTCTTGAAGAGTACATCAATTTATTCTATGGTAGCTTAGTCAAAATCAAGCGCGAAAATGGTGTTTTGGGCATATTTGTCCCATTTTATGAACATTGTCCGATCTCAATAAAACTCATGTCAAATGAAAGCTGTTCAAGAGTACTTTAATTTATTCTATGGCAGCTTAGTCGAAATCGAGCGCCAAAGTGGTGTTTTGGGGATGGGCATATTGGGCCCACTGACAGTTGACATTTTACATTGTCCGACCTCAATAAAACTCATGTCAAATGCAAGCTCTTGAAGAGTACATCAGTTTATTCTAAGGCAGCTTAGTCAAAATCGAGCGCGAAAATGTTGTTTTGGGCATAATTGTCCCATTTTATGAAGATTGTCCGACCTCAATAAAACTCATGTCAAATGAAAGCTCTTGAAGAGTACTTCAATTTATTCTATGGCGGCTTAGTCGAAATCGAGCGCGAAAGTGGTGTTTTGGGGATGGGCATATTGGGCCCACTGACAGTTGACATTTTACTTTGTCCGACCTCAATAAACTTTATGTCAAATGAAAGCTCTTGAAGAGTACTCTAATTTGTTCTTTGGCAGCTTAGTCAAAATCGAGCGCAAAAATGGTGTTTTGGGCATATTTGTCCCATTTTATGAAGATTGTCCGACCTCAATAAAACTCATGTCAAATGAAAGCTCTTGAAGCGTACTTTGATTTATTCTATGGCAGCTAAGTCGAAATCGAGCGCGAAAGTGGTGTTTTGGGGATGGGCATATTGGGCCCACTGACAGTTGACATTTTACTTTGTCCGACCTCAATAAACTTTATGTCAAATGAAAGCTTTGAAGAGTACTCTAATTTATTATTTGGCAGCTTAGTCAAAATCGAGCGCGAAAATGTGTTTTGGGCATATTTGTCCCATTTTATGAAGATTGTCCGACCTCAACAAACTTCATGTCAAATGAAAGCTCTTGAAGAGTACTTCAATTTATTCTATGGCAGCTTAGTCGAAATCAAGCGCGAAAGTGGTGTTTTGGGGATGGGCATATTGGGCCCACTGACAGTTGACATTTTACTTTGTCCGACCTCAATAAACTTTATGTCAAATGAAAGCTCTTGAAGAGTACTTTAATTTATTCTTTTGCAGCTTAATCAAAATCGAGCGCGATAATGTTTTTTTGGGCATATTTGTCGCATTTTATGAAGATTGTCCACTTTCGCGCTTGATTTTGACTAAGCTGCCATAGAATTAATTAAAGTATTCTTCAAGAGCTTTCATTTGACATGAGTTTTATCGAGGTCGGACAATCTTCATAAAATGGGACAAATATGCCCAAAACACCATTTTCGCGCTCGATTTTGACTAAGCTGCCAAAGAATAAATTAGAGTACTCTTCAAGAGCTTTCATTTGACATAAAGTTTATTGAGATCGGACGAAGTAAAATGTCAACTGTCAATGGGCCCAATATGCCACTCCCCAAAACACCACTTTCGCGCTCGATTTTGACTAAGCTGCCATAGAATAAATTGAAGTACTCTTCAAGAGCTTTCATTTGACATGAGTTTTATTGAGGTCGAACAATCTTCATATAATGGGACAAATATGCCCAAAACACAATTTTCGCGCACGATTTTGACTAAGCTACCAAAGATAAAATTAAAGTACTCTTCAAGAGCTTTCATTTGACATAAAGTTTATTGAGGTCGGACAATGTAAAATGTCAACTGTCAGTGGGCCCAATATGCCCATCCCCAAAACACCACTTTCGCGCTTGATTTCGACTAAGCTGCCATAGAATAAATTGAAGTACTCTTCAAGATCTTTCATTTGACATGAAGTTTATCGAGGTCGGACAATCTTCATAAAATGGGACAAATATGCCTAAAACACCATTTTCGCGCTCGATTTTGACAAAGCTGCCATAGAATAAATTGAAGTACTCTTCAAGAGCTTTCATTTGACATGAAGATTATTGAGGTCGGACAATCTACATTAAATGGGACAAATATGCCCAAAACACCATTTTCGCGCTCGATTTTGACAAAGCTGCTATAGAATAAATTGAAGTACTCTTCAAGAGCTTTCATTTGACATGAAGTTTATTGAGGTCGGACAATCTTCATAAAATGGGACAAATGTGCCCAAAACACCATTTTTGCGCTCGATTTTGACTAAGCTGCCGTAGAATAAATTTAAGTACTCTTCAAGAGCTTTCATTTGACATGAAGTTTATTGAGGTCGGACAATGTAAAAAATTTCATCAAGTGTCAACTGTCAGTGGGCCCAGACTTCATACTAATGTGCCCGTGGTCCTTTGGTTTTTGTAACCATAGACAAATAAGAAATTTGTCTTTGGTATATTTTGTCTATGGTGGATTTGTATTTTTATGTTGGTACTTTTTTTTTTATCGTATTGGTAGACCTGTTTGTTGACATAGAGAAATTAGAATCTGTTGAGAATAGGGATTTTTCCAAGTGACAGCGATTAAGGGATTTTCTGACAGCTAAAAAAATAAAAAAATTGTTCAAAAAGCTGTGACAGATGGCGTTGATACGACATGTTTTCTATTACAAAGTAAATTATTGCTTACTACAGACAAAATACTTCTTCACTTCATTGCTCTGTGACTTCATCTTTCATCGTCGTAGCCGTCATTCCATTTTACAGTACATGAAAAAGTGCACGACTTTGTTAATGTTCTTGTATGAGTGAATGGTAAATCCGGAAACACCTCATTTTGCTCCACAACTAATACCTAAATGTGTTTGGACGTATGTACGTAGGCCAACGAGCGCGAACTGGCATAAAAAAAGAACATGTCTCGTCAGCGACATCTAGTTACAAATTTGGAACTACAACTTATGAGCTGTCAGAAAATCCCTTTACTAAATCTGTGGTTTCCATATAAACCACAGATTAATAGACTGATTTTGACAGTTATTCGTGCTATTTTTTATGCTTGGAAAAATCCCTATTATTACGTTGTTTTGTGGAGAAATATAAAAGTTGGACCGATAACTCCTATTTTCGCTGCCGCCTCAACCCTGCTGGTCTTAAAAAATCCTGCTGCCACAATAGGAGACCTATGTTTAGGCCACTTCAGTGACGACCACATGTTGCGGCACGAAATTAGTTTTCATAGAGCACTTAGTAGGAGAAAATCTAATCTGAGTACGGTGCTTGCACTCTCATAAAAGTTATATCCCTATTACGAGCAGGAGTTTTTTTTTTTATACACTAACCGAGGTTATGTGAGATTGCGCAACGATACTTCTTAGCAAAAATTTTTCCTGCCTAGCAGGTAGGGATATATGTATGATATTTGAGTACTTACAGAATGGCCCTTTTTTTGTAGGCAGAATTATTTTTTTGCCTAGAAGGCATCTTAAGTGAATCTAAACTAAAATTATCTCTTATTTTACTTTTAGTAAAATTATGATAACTACACCGTGGAATTTTTGTTGTTTTAAAGCCTAAGTTATTTAGTTGCACTCGTGATTCTGAGCCAAATTCCAAAATTTTACTTCAAAACGAGCGAGAAAAAAAACACTTCCCAATACAAACGGCAATCGCCAATCGACACCATTTGTATGGAGAAGTGATTTTTTTTCGCGCGTTTGGCATGAAATTTTGTAATTTGGCTCAGAATCACTGCAACAAAATACCTTCGGTTTTAAAACCACTAAAATTGCACGGAGTATAACCCGAAGCCTCGGTGCGGGAGTCCCACTCGCACTTAGCCGGTTTTTCTGCTCTTCACTGGCCCTTGATAATTTTGAGCGATTGTCATTCTCCTCTTGCAGTAAGGACGCAGGACCAGACGAGCTCGCGACCCAACACACTGCGTGACGATGCCGATGATATACAGAGGCAGCTCGACAACGAAGCGCGAGACCGGTTTAAGCTACATGTAAAGCTCCCTTCACACTTTGCCGCGTGTCGTTGTGGCCCCCTAGAGTTCCACTCGCCGCAAGCGAGGGAGGCCACGCCACTATACAGGGTGTTAAAAGACCGCCAACAGACCCGAAAGCCACGCATACTAGAGACCAAAACAAAGTACTTTTTCGATAAATTATTGCTGGGAAATGATTTTGATTTTTTAGTTTATAATTTTGAAAAATATTTTATTACGCAATGGACGTGTAACGCACAGAAGTCATATTGCGCAAGTGTAGGTATAAGTTTATGTCACTTAAGCTTGAAGTGCCGATGTTTACAATACATTGCGGGTTGAAATTTTAACGTCGTTTTTTGTGCGAAATGTTCATAATATTTATATGGCTTCTTGAGAAGGTTAAGAACTACATACTGAACATATTTCTGTAAAAAAAAAGTTTTGAAAAGTCCGACTTTGAAACTCATTATCTCGGAAAACGTTGATTTCCCAGGCATAGTTCCTTGGGCAAAAATGTTCATTATGATGAGGACAATAAGTAGTTTCCCGCTTTGTTGGCGATCTTTTAACACCCTGTATAATGATTTTTGGGTATTTTTCATTGATATAAATTATTATTCTATTCTATTCTATATTTTTTAATACTTTTTTTGCTTTACTATCGTGTAAATAACCACCCCTAAGCCGGGTGTCACTTTACAAAACAACACCTTGTATACTTTGTTTTCGCAACGTCAACGGGAGTACGTAAGTCCGACTCTACCCTATGAATAAGACTTGAGGGTAAAAATGGCCGGAAACCAGCGAACTAAATCCCATAGAATCAGCATTACGTATAAAATCACAATAAAAACTTGTCCCCACAGAAACAAAAGATATCAGCAATAGAACAATACGAAACATCATTTCGACCATACGTCTAATATTCGAATGTCAACCTTATTGCATTAGTGTACAGTTTTTCTTTAATTGCATGGATTACGAGCAAATAAGCTCCCAAAGGTAATTTGGGCATCTATTTTTCTAGACACATTTCAGCGTTCTATGTTGCATCTAGTTTTATCCTCGATCGAAGCCGGAAACTAACAAAACTATCCACGTGTATGGGAACATCGTAATTAATTTAAAGTTACAACTACATTTCAGCCGAAAACCATGTGGATTTTCAGTTTTCCGTCAAAGTTTCCCAGCTTACATGGCAAGAAGTTCACTGAACGATTTAGGAGACCGGCGGGAGTAAGTTCCTGAATACTTATTGAGAAGTACTATTATAATGATTCTACTCTATTATCTCCTTGACTGGCAAGAGCGGTCGAAAAACGTTAAGACGCTGTACATAGTGAATAGCCCGCGCGCCAAGAAAAATGCACAAAATCAAGTCCTGTATCAAATACACTAAAAAAAACGAAAATTTTCACATATCAAACCCTAGAATTAGGTGAGACCTATCTAAAACAGCCAGTTTCGTGTTGACATTCATAAACGTTTTGAAGATATTTTTGATAAAAAAAATAGGGAGCGCACTTTTTTTCAAACAAAATATCTTGCAATCTGTTATGGGTATCAACACAAAACTGGCTGATTTAGATAGCTTTCACCTAATTCTAGGGTTTTATATGTGAACATTTTCTATTTTTTTAGTGTATTTGATACAGGAATCGTTTTTGTGCTTTTTTTTTGGGCGCGGGCTAATTCACTATGCCCAGCGCCTTAAGTTAGGTAACGGACTTTGTCGTTTCTCCACCAAGGGGGATAGTAGAGAGCAATAAAACACAACATATTATCGGAATTCGCTCTCGGAATAGGAACTCAAGAAGCTCATTCATTCGAAATCTCCCACTCGATTGCTCTATCTCTCGTCTTTACCGATTTTATGGGACACATTTAATTTTAATAAATATCTGTGATAAAGATGCAAGTGAGTTGGATAATTCAGACACAGACGTTCAATCGGTAATAACAGTTCAAAATTATTTGAAACCTACAGACAGAAATATCCTCTTATAATTTCTCGAACCTAATTCGCCCTTGTCACGAAAACTTTCCATTTGTGTCGGGTTTTGGAAATAATACGATAAGGCAGACTGTTTTTTTCCTCGAATTCAAATCGCTCAGAGAATAGATCTAATAGATAATGATCTTATTGTGAACTGAGTATTTTCAGAGTAGTTTTCGAGTTAATTTTACAGAGGAGAATGAAATTGACGATTGGATTTCATTCTCCTCCGTAAATTCTAACATTGTCGTACAACACAAAATGTACGATAAATAATTTATTTCAGAAGTGGAGGAAACGAGAGAAGAAGAAACCGGAAATTGGATGTGAGTTCTTAAATTATTACACTTGCGATTCTTGTAACATTGCAAAGTAACATTGCAATAATATAAATACCTAATCATATTCGTTTCAGTCGGCGGTCTGCAGCCATGGACTTATGATAGTAAGTAATAATGAGCAATATGGATGGAGTTGGCTCTGCCAGCACGTTTTTTTTCCGCTGCACAGCACTTACAGCACCATTTTTTTTCCGCCAGCGTCGCTCGGGATGTTTCCTAGCACGGGTTATACACCGTGCAATTTTAGTGGTTTTAAAGCCGAAGGTATTTTGTTGCATTGGATTCCGCGCCAAATTCAAAAATTTTACTCCAAAATGAGCGAGAAAAAAAACACTTCATTTGTATTGGGAAGTGTTTTTTTTTTCTCGCTCATTTTTGAGTAAAATTTTTGAATTTGGCGCGGAATCCAATGCAACAAAATACCTTCGGCTTTAAAACCACTAAAATAGCACGGTGTATTAGTGCTTTAGAAAAAGTCGGGACTCTGTTTAAAAACAACCTTAATTTGAACCGTTTCGAAAACAAGTAGGTCGACTAAGCTGAGAAGATAATTTAGCTATTTTAAAATTAATTTAGCTAAGCCTCTTTACTTGCACAATACTTATTACAGAACAAAAGGAATGGCGTGTGACTTATCCGACCTGCGGTGGCCCAAGTCAGTCTCCCATCAGCCTACCGAGCAAAGGCTTCAGACATGTGAAGGGGAAATCTCTCACGTTCCAACTTCGACGCGTTGCCCGAATCAATGGTTGTGGAAAACAATGATGTAAGGGCGCCTAGCTAGCGATATCTCTCTCCTCTCCCAATATTTAGATAGAAAGATTGAAAGAGAAGAAGAGACGTTTATTATCAGCCACGGAAATATAACTAGATCAAAAAGATCTAGATAGAGCATTCAGACATAGGTGTATCGAGCTGTAAAACTCGATATGGCCGGTCAGTGTAAGTCAGTTTGTTTCTACAATAGTTTTATTGCCTTTTCGTCTGACTACGCGAAGCAAAAATAATGGTTATGTGTGTACTCGTATGTTTTAAGTAAACGTTACAAATAATCCAAATTAATCAATACAATTATTCCAAAATCCAAAGGTACAGTTGGCCACACGCTAGGATACCCCTTTTTGTTCGATTGGCGCCCTTGTACTGATGGATTAGGGCGAAAATATAAACTCTAATCCTCGATTAATATAGATTTATTTGGATTTATC
The DNA here is from genome assembly GCA_949319315.1 of Zelleria hepariella. NCBI lineage: Eukaryota > Metazoa > Arthropoda > Insecta > Lepidoptera > Yponomeutidae > Zelleria > Zelleria hepariella. Next base: position 11,000,010 of record OX439387.1, read on the forward strand.
CACACACAACAAAACAACAGACGGAGAGAACAATTTGCAAGTGAAGTGACAGCTGATACAAGGTAAAGCTGTCATACATAGGCCCGTTAGAACGGGTAAAGCAGCAACACAAGTTTGGCTTATTTTAATACTCCAACACTGGCCCTTAAACCAAACATTTTGTTCATAGTTAACTTACAGAAAAACAAACATTTTGTTTATAATAAATTAACCTACAGAAATACCTGAGTTTAATATAATTATTCTATGTGAATAAATTATTAAATACTATACTAAGCAGCAAGTAATGTTTTTCTTTTGTACACACTATTTTAATAAACTGCTAACAAATTTGTTATGTTTCAATACAGGAAGAGGTTTAGTTAATAAGTCAGCTGGCATTTCATCTGTAGGACAGTATTTCAAAAATAAAATGCCTTCATTAACAACCTGACGTATAAAATGATGTCTTACATCTATATGCTTTGTTCGTGAATGAAACATCTGATTAGAACTTAGCTTTTGAGCAGATTGGTTGTCATTATACATGGTGACATGAAAATGTTTCCCTAAACATTCATATATGTTTTTGTGTGCAATAAAGTATAAAGTAAAGTAAAGTAAAAGTAAAAATGAGCGGATAAACAATGCTTCCTTGCAAGCATCAGACAGTGCCATATACTCAGCCTCAGTACTACTCAGCGCAACAGTTTTCTGTTTTCGACTTTCCCAAGATACTAAATTATTACCAATTTTAAAAACATACCCAGTATATGATTTTCTATCCACTTCACTAGCTGCCCAGTCAGCATCAACGAAAGCAGTGAGATCAAGTCCACCTTTCTCGAAGACCAAGCAATGATGGATAGTACCTTTTAAGTAGCGCAGGACGCGCTTTGCAGCTTTCCAGTGCACCTCACCATAGCAGTTGTTGAACTGGCTCAACGAACTGACAGCATATGCAATGTCCGGCCTTGTACATACTGCAACATACATAAGTGAACCGATTAAGTTTCTGTAATCAAAATTATTAGATACCTTTTCAGCTTTATGAAGTTTAAGTCCCGCTTCCATGGGGGTAGAAGCTGTCTTGCAGTCCGTCATTTGGAATTTGTCCAGAACATTCTTAATGTAGTTTGACTGATCTAGGGTGATTCTGCCATCCTCCCTGGTAATCCTGATACCTAGTATGTGGTGGGCAGGCCCTAGGTCTCTCATGTCAAACTGCTGCATAAGTTTCTCCTTCAGTATTCTCTTTTCTTCAGTAGACGATGAGAAAATTATGATGTCATCGACATAAATACTTATTATCATAAGTTTTCCTTGATGCGATTTGAAATAAACACAAGGTTCTGTTGTAACTTTCTGAAAACCAAGCTTTTGTGTTAGCACAGAATTCAGTTTATCGTTCCAAGCTTTAGCAGCTTGCTTGAGACCATAAACAGCTTTGTTGATTTTATATACCTTGTCTTTTCCTCCTTTTACTTCAAATCCTTCTGGTTGTTCCATGTACACATTCTCGTGCAAATCTCCATTCAGAAAGGCTGTTGTAACATCCATATGGTCTATCTCCATGTTATACTCAGCTGCTACAGCTAATAACATCCTTATAGTAGCATACCTTACAACCGGTGAGAAGGTTTCTTCGTAGTCAATGCCGTACCTCTGCGTGTAGCCTTTTGCGACCAATCTAGCTTTGTAGCGAAGAACTTCACCTTGCAGTCCTTTCTTTTTCTTGAAGATCCATTTACATTTAACTGCTTTTTGATATTTTGGTCTATCTACCAAAATCCAGCATTTGTTTTTAATAAACGACTTGTACTCATCTGACATTGCGACTCTCCATTGATCAGCATCGCTTCCACTCAGCGCCTTTGCCACAGTGGTCGGCTCATCATCGTCACAGCTTGGCATGCTGCAGGTGAAGCCCGAAAAGTTTTCGTCGCATTCTTCATATTCTGCATCCCCAAGTGTTGAGTCACCTGGAACGTACGTAGAATCCAAAGGATCATCTGCTTCCTCAGAAGATTCAGGTTCGCTTCCTTCAGAATCATTTATTGAAATTATACTCTCCCTCTGTGAGGTTTGTGAATGGTTTGTGTCAATCTCTGGTAATCTATTGTCATCAGATTGATTTAAACCCTCAATAGATGGTTCTGAAGTCGATGTACTTGGGTGCTCCTGCAAGTATGTCAAGTCATTTTTGTTTTGAGGGGGGCTTTGTATGAACATTTGGTTCATTTTATCATCATTTGACAGATTATTGACCTTAAATTTATCCTCAAAAAAACATACATCCCTTGCTTTTAAACAATTTTTGGGATTTGAAGGATTTATCAGTCTATACCCTTTACTTTCCTCACAGTATCCGACAAAGATACATTTTTGACCTTTTGGGTCAAGCTTCTTTCGATTTACTAATCTCAATTTGTAAGCCACGCATCCAAACACTCTAAGATGACTGAGATCTACCTTTTTATTGGTCCATTTCTCCTCCGGAGTAGTGCCCCTGACGGCCTTGGTTGGACTTCTGTTTTTCAGATATACAGCGGTGTTGACCGCCTCTGCCCAGTATGTCTTCTCCAAGCCAGCCTGCTGCAGCATGCTGCGGGCTTTCTCCATCACGGTGCGGTTAGCTCGCTCCGCCACCCCGTTCTGAGCAGGAGAATGCGGCACAGTTGTCTGATGCCGGATCCCATTGGTCTTCAGGAACGCCTGAAATTGAGTGTTGATATATTCACCACCTCCGTCACTTCTTAGGATTTTAATCTTTTTGTCTGTTTGGTTCTCCACAAGAGCCTTGAAATTTTTAAAATGCTCAAAGGCTTCGCTTTTAGCTTTTAGAAAATAGACAAAAGTTTTCCTCGTGAAGTCATCTATGAACAGCAGGAAATATTTTGCACCGCTGTGAGATGACTGCTGCATCGGCCCGCACAAATCTGTATGCACTAAACCCAAAACTTCAGTTGCCCTATTTTGAGATTTAGAAGGGAAAGGAAGTTTATGTTGTTTTCCCTCTACACATGAGACACATGATTTATAATCAGAGTTATCATAGTCAATACCAATTGCCATACCTTTTTTCAGTAGCTGCATATTGCGAGAGCTGAGGTGTCCAAGCCTGGAGTGCCATACCTCTTGCGAGACATTGCTGCTCGAGGACGCCGCCAAGGAAGTTGAATTAATGACTTCCTCCTCCAACGCACCCCTCGCCTCACCACCTGCTGTTTTCTGTGAACTGTCTAAAGATTTTCCTGACCCTAAGCATGGCTGAACTGCTGATGCTGCATTACATATTGTGTTGTCGACTACGTTTAGTTGGTAGACACCATTGATTAATGTGGCAGTAGCCAGCACTTCTTTATCGTCATATACGGTACAGGATTTCTTTTTGAAAATTACTTTGTAACCTTTCTTTGTCATTGCACTTACAGACAGAAGGTTTGCAGTTAAGTTAGGCACTAGAATTACATCACTTATTGTCCGTAAAATGTCTCTAATCTGGATCTTGACTTGACCTATGCCAGTGGCAGTTAATGTTTCACCATTTGCAACGCGCACTTTTAATGGGGAATTTTCCACGAAATTATTCATTAATGACCGAATATTGCACATATGATTCGTTGCGCCTGAATCAACATACCACTTTTCTTCGCTAACACTTACAGTAACCGCTGTAATAAGTGCTTTATCCTGTGTTCCGTGTCCTCTGTCATTGTCCTTGGTCTGGTTAAACGGCTTCCCTGAAGATTTAGGTTTCTTTGAATAACAGTCTCTCGTCAGGTGGCCTGCTTTCTTACATTTGAAACACTTCAGGTTTTTCTTCACCACGAATGCCGAGGCCTCTGAGGATTCACCCTTGTCCTCTCTTCGTCGATCCTCCTGTAATAGCTTGGCCTTCACAGTCTCACTGCCAAGCTTGATGTTGGAGTTCTCTAAAGCCATGATCAAGGGATCAAAGTCTGATGTTAAGCCGCTTAGCATGATTACGCCCAGGAAGTCATCTTCGAGCGCCGAGCCGATGTCGGCCAGCTGCTGAGCAGCATTAGTCATCTTCGACAGGTATTCCTCCATGCCTGAGCATTCACTTAGTCTTGTGCTAAACAGGGATCTGAGTAGGTTCAATCGCCTGCATAGTCCTCGGTCTTCAAAAGCATTTTGAAGGTTTTTCCACGCTTCGTATGCGGAGACAGCATTCCTGACAAATGGAAAGGCCGAACTATGCACACTTAGACATATCTTGGCTAGTGCTTTTCGGTCTTTCTTGGGGTCGGATTCCTTTTTCGGTGCAGCCTCGACGCACTCCCATAGATCCTCCAGGATCAGAAGGTTACGAACCGAAAACTTCCAGTTATGGTAGTCTTCTATGCCACGCAGCTTCTCGACGTTGACGCCGTTCGGGAACGCAGACATGACTTTGTAAAAAGCCGGCCGGCACACGATTTGAGGTTAATTGACTAAGTGAAATTTTGTGAACAATTCGTGTGGAAATCTGAAATATAGACAGGAACTACGTCCTGGGCCCATAACCTGATGGATTAGGGCGAAAATATAAACTCTAATCCTCGATTAATATAGATTTATTTGGATTTATCCACACACAACAAAACAACAGACGGAGAGAACAATTTGCAAGTGAAGTGACAGCTGATACAAGGTAAAGCTGTCATACATAGGCCCGTTAGAACGGGTAAAGCAGCAACACAAGTTTGGCTTATTTTAATACTCCAACACGCGCGCGGTACACGCGCGCGGTAAGAGCTGCCATGGGGTATCTGTGAGTGTGGCCGACCGTACAATTAATCAAAATTTAATCCGTCTTATGTAGAGCAAAAATGCGGGGTGGCAATATTGCAACCGTGGCCCTCGAATAGTCCAGATAGGCATAACAAGATTGATAATGAAATTTTAATAAGACAATAACTGCAATTTTTCTCCTCACAGTAACTCTCTATGGTAATTGGACAAGTGACAAATGGCCGGTTCTGAAAGGCGGCGCAGCGAACAATCGCATCTACTTGTTTCACTCCTTGACTCTACATTGGCCCTCCGAGCACCTCATTGAAGGCGTCTCCTCACCGCTGGAGAGCCAAATCCTCTACCGATCAGCAGATTACAAGGACTTCGCGGAAGCCATCAAAGCTTCTTCCAAGGATGATCTGGCGTTGCTGGCGGTCTCTACTCTTTATGACGTAAGCTATATTATGTAAAATCCTACCTAATTAAACAGTATCGAGAATGATACACTGACTGACAGACGGACAACGCATAGCAACTAAAAATAGATACGTGAAATTCAGACCGTAGTATTCAGGGGATAAGAAGGAGCACGAAGAAAGTATTTCCGAAAAATCATTCCCTAAAGTGCTTATAATAGGGCCTACCGTGTAATCGTGTATTGTTGTTATTGTTAAATTAGTTGGAAGTGCCACGGTTTCCACAACCCTTTCTAAGCTTTTTCCTTGGTTAATACTTCTTGGTTCTGTAAAAAAAAGTAAAAGTTTGCTGCAGTTCTCGGACCGCACGCAGAAGAGCCTCGATATCCTCATGCAGGCGGTCCACTCGCGCAGCGTCAGCAACGTCAGCCTTGCAGTGCAACCGCTCCAGGACTTCAGTCCGCCTTTCAAGCAATATGTGCGCTACCAGGGATCACTGACCGCGCCGCCGTGCGCACAAGCCCTCTGGCTCGTCAGGGCGCACTCGCTGCCTATTGAACGGGTAAATACATACTTTTTCCTAAACCATAAAATATGTATATTTGTATACCAGCTCAAAAGGCATCAAGATTTGGCGTGCCACAAGGTTCTATATTGGGACCCCTGCTCTTCATTGCTTACAGGTTGCTAAGTCATGTTATTTTTATATTCAGATGATAATTTGGATGACCCATTTAAGTACCTATTTTCCTTAACCATTGCCAGCTCAATTAAGCATCAAGCAATGACGTAAGTAGAAATACGACTTCAAACCCATTTTGACCCGGCGTGCCGCAAGGTTCCGCGGCTCTACATTGTTTACAGGTTGCTGGGTCGTGTTATTTTTATATGCTGACGATAATTTTGGTTGGTCCATTTTAATAGAGGTGCAACCGTTCTAGGATGAGACTTCCGTCCGCCGTTCAAGCAATATGACTGTGTGCTACCACTTTGGCTTGTTAGGGCGCACTTCCCAAGTAACATTTCATTTGGGCCTAGGTTGTAAAAATTGCCTCTAGGTTTTAGAAGGGTTGTACAAAGGTTAATGATTTGCTAGTTGGTTAAATTTAGTATTTGAGAATGATTACTAAGTCCTAAAACTAATAGTTTATTGTTAAAACCTTGAAGTTGCTGACAAGAGTTAACGTTAACGTTATTATGACTTGTGTTTCAAGAGCTTACAGCCTCAGGATCTTATAGTTGTCGTAAGCTACTGATAAGGTTCTGGAAAGGCTGTCATTTAACTTATGTGTGATCTAAAGGTTAAATTTTTAACCTTGATATTACCATAAGGTTTTGAAAAGTTGAAATTGCTTATAAGTAGTTTCTAAAACCTACCTACAACTTTGAGGTTAGATCAGAGTTGTCTAGGCAAACAAATTAGGACTGTGTGGTGAAAAACAAAACCAATAAGCTGTTGTTTTGAGCTGAAGGCATGATTCAAGTCCTACAGGAATATTTTAAAGCTTGAGAGGCATCCTCAAAACCCGACAGTTGTCTCCGCGACTTCAAATAATAGGTATACATTGTAAGCATTACGCGTCTTGAAAAATGAACCGACACAGGGTGATACAAAAAAAGGAGTGGAAATTTTAAGCGTAAAGTGCTTCGATCAAGGATAAAACTAGATACAACATAGAACTCTGAAATGTGTCTGGAAAAATAGATGCCCAAATTGCCTTTGGGAGCTTTTTTTGCTTGTAGTCCATGCAATTAAAGCAAAACTGTACACTAATGCAATATGGTTGACATTCGAATATTAGACGTATGGTCGAAATTATGTTTCGTATTGTTCTATTGCTGATATCATTTGTTTCTGTGGGGACAAGTTTTTATTGTGATTTTAAACGTAATGCGGATTCTATGAGATTTAGTTCGGTGGTAAAGTGCGTAAAAAATTTTATGAATGATTAATACAACGGTAAGTTTTATTATTTTTATTAGTTAGTAGTTGTAAACTTCTGTTCTCTGTAAACTTCGTATCAGTTCGATTTTGCTATTTATTTTTTTTGTAATTTTCAGCTGTTCCTTTAATTAAATCGATGAAGACATTTTTTTTTCATTTAGTGATACTAATGGAAAGCTGGGTATTCAAGATAATAAGTTCACATTAAATTAATATGTTTTTTTATGAAATAGGAAGGTTTTTTTGGAAAGTATTAAAACATTTTTCACACAAAAAAAAAATACAAATACCAATTTTTACAGAATGTATGTATAATAATCGATACGACAACAAATAATAATGAAAAATAAGGGTGGACCATATACCACAAACGTGTTTTTATACTTTTAGAATACCACCCTTAGGCCCGGTTTCTGAATTGAGAATTTCACTAACCAAATGCTTAAGTATCGTTCTGTCACTGCAGATGTCACACAAGAGAATGTGACAGAACGATACTTAAGCATTAGGTTAGTGAAATTGTCAATTCAGAAACCGGGCCTTAGGGTGGTATTCATGAACGATACTTAAACTGAGATCCAAATTGAACTCAGTTTAAACTTAGTTTAAAGTGAGCTCAATTTTGAACTTACTTTAAACTGAGTTCAAAATCGATCTATGTTTAAACTTAGTTTAGTGAGATCAATTTTGAACTTACTTTAAACTGAGTTCTAAATTGATATTATTATTATTCGAATCGAATCGAATCCAATGGAATCTAATCGAATCGAATGTAATTGAATCGAATTGAATCGAATCGAAACGAATAGAATCGAATCGAATCGGCTATTGCTAGGTTCATACTGATTCAAGTATCAAAATTTTAACTGCCCATATTTCCTAAACGGCTAATGCTAGACCCATGTTTATGGTACTCTAAAAAAAGGACTCGACGAGCTTTATCTGATGAAAGCAACAAAAATAATAAAAAGTTATAAAAAATAAGTTTCAAAACTTTAACTGCCAATAACTCCTAAACGGCTAATGCTAGACCCATGTTTATGGTACTCTGAAAAAAGGGCATGACGAGCTCTACCTGATAAAAGAAAAAAATAATAATAAAGAAGTATCAAAACTTTAACTAGTACCCATATCTCCTATTCTATCTATCTATCTATCTATCTATCTAAACGGCTAATGCTAGACCCATTTTTATGGTACTCAAAAAAAGGGTTCGACGAGCTCTACTTGATGAAAGCAACAAAAATAATAAAATGTTATTAACTAGTGGTTCGCCCCGAACTTTGAACTCGCGACCCCATATCTCAGCAACCCCTCGACCGATTTGGCTCATGTTTGAACTTAAAAATTCTCTTTACCTTATTTACCTGCCCACCTGACGATCCGACTAAATTTACTCAAGTTATCGTCGAACGAACATTCATACATACATACATACATACATACGTACATACATACTAACGCCGGATAGTTCCAGTAGACTCGGAGAACTTCGCTCGCTTCGCTCGCTCGTTCAAAAATTTTAAAAAAAGAAGTATCAAATTTTTAACTGCCCATATCTCCTAAACGGCTTATGCTAGACCCATGTTTATGGTACTCTAAAAAAAGGGCACGACGAGCTCTACCTGTAAAAGACCAAAAATAATAAAAAAGAAGTACCAAATCTTTAACTGCCCATATTATCTCCTAAACGGCCAATGCTAGACCCAAATTTGTAATTTAATTGAATGGGCGAGCGAAGCGAGCGAAGTTCTCCGAGTCTACTTGAACAATCCGGCGTTTGTATGTTTGTATGTATTAATGTTTGTTCGACGATAACTTGAGTAAATTTTGTCGGATCGTCATGAAATTTGGCAGGTGGGTAAATGAGGCAAAGAAAATGTTTAAGTTCGAACATGAGCCAAATCGGTCGAGGTTTGCAGAGATATGGGGTCGCGAGTTCGTAGTTCGGGGCGAACCAATAGTTTAATTTGATTCGATTCAATTCGATTCGATTAGATTCGATTGAATTGGATTTGATTTGATTTGATATTGATTTGATTCGATTCGATGCGATTCGAATCGAATCGAATCAATTTAAATTAAATTACTAATTTGGGTCTAGCATTGGCCGTTTAGGAGATACTAGTGGTTCGTTCCGAACTTTGAACTCGCGACCCTCTATCTCAGTAACCCCTCGACCGATTTGCCTCATTTACCCGCCTGCCAAATTTCATGACGATCCGACTACATTTACTCAAGTTATCGTCGAACGAACATTCATACATACATACATACATACATACAAACGCCGGATTGTTCCAGTAGACTCGGAGAACTTTGCTCGCTACGCTCGCTCGTTCATATATGGGCAGTTAAAGTTTTGATACTTCTTTTTTATTGAACGAGCGAGCGAAGCGAGCGAAGTTCTCCGAGTCTACTGGAACAATCCGGTGTTTGTATGTATGTTCGTTCGACGATAACTTGAGTAAATTCGGTCGGATCATTATGAAATTTGGTAGGCGGGTAAATGAAATTAAAAGAATTTTTAAGTTCGAACATGAGCCAAATCGGTCGAGGGGTTGCCGAGATATGGGGTAAGATAAGTTTATATGGGGTCGCGAGTTCACAGTTCGGGGCGAACTACTAGTTATTTTTGTTTCTTTCATCAGGTAGAGCTCGTCGAGCCCCTTTTTTAGAGTACCATGAACACGGGTCTAGCGTTAGCCGTTTCGGAGATATGGGCAGTTAAAGTTTTGATACATCTTTTTAGTATTTTTGTTGCTTTCATCAGGTAGAGCTCGTTGAAACCTTTTTTTGAGTACCATAAACATGGGTCTAGCATTAGCCGTTTAGGAGATTAGGCAGTTAAAGTTTTGATACTTGAATCAGTACACACGACAGCACGTCGACCCTTACACGCTAGCACTTTTCTCGGTTACGTTACGGGCGATTTTACAACAACTGACGTTCTGTCGTGTGTACCATGAATCTAGCAATAGCCGATTCGATTCGATTCGATTCGATTCGTTTCGTTTCGATTCGATTCAATTCGTTTCGTTTCGATTCGATTCGATTCGATTCGATTTGATTCGATTCGATTCAATTCGAATAATAATAATATCAATTTTGAACTCAGTAATACCAGTTGGTTAAAGTAACTTCAAAATTGATCTCACTAAACTAAATATAAACAGAGATCAATTTTGAACTCGGTTTAAAGTAAGTTCAAAATTGATCTCACTTTATACTAAGTTTAAACAGAGTTCAATTTTGATCTCAGTTCATGACCACCCTTAGAGCAGCCTGTAGCTGTTTGTTGAACGAAGGTCAAACGCATGTCCCCCTACAACCAAAACTTAAAAGCAACAAATTTAGCTCAGTGGTGGTTTTCGCAACTGGTAAGTCTTGGACAACTCCTGGTAATAACCTTGAAGCGTTGAAAACAGCCTTGTCGTTTGAGGTAGCTCCGCGAGATTACCTTCAGCTCTTCTTTTGGAAAACCTTAAGAGCTCTTAGCTGTTACAGTTCTGAAAAGGAAAAACATAATACTTTCAAGTAATTTCCTAACGTCAGCCATATTTAATATTAAAAAATGAAAAAAAAAACGAAACAAAACCAATATTTTAATTAAATAAAGCATAATCAAATACCATGCGCTACACGATTTATAATATATATTTTTCATATGAATAGTAGTTTGATTTCTGATGTGACTTACCACCGATCACCAATTTTTTTTATTTTATTTTATTAATAAATCTTCGAAATGTTTAACTTATGAAAGGCCCGTCTTGTATACAGCACTATTATCGTAAAGTTTCACGATGAAGTGCCAATCGCACTATATTTTGATTATTTCCTGACTTTACCAAGCTACTTATTATTTTTATAAACACTTTGCTTATCTAGCCATTTTTAAAGATGGCCTAACGAAAAAGGAATGACGCCATTGTAAATAAGTATTTGAATGTGTGTAAAAAATCTTAAACAGAAGCTATTTAAAACTTGTAAGTCCTGGAAAGGTATTTATTCATATCTATCAAAAAGGTTCTAAGTTGTCATAGAGTTACATCCAAGACTAATTTAGAACTTATAAGTTGTCTTGCAAGGTTATAAAAACGTTAAATTAAGGTTGTGAAGGTTATATTTAGGTTCTATGCAAGTATTGGAAAGGTTCTGGATTTGAGCTATAGGTTGTGCTGTAGCTCTCAGAAAGGTTCTAAAACCGGGGCCCTTTTGGCACTCAGAAGGTAATTACAAGGTTAATATAACTTTATTGAGAGTTATAAGACTTACGAGCAGATTTCCATACAAAGGTTCTAGAACCTGTTCAAAACCTTTCTACAACCTAAAATGTTACTTGGGTTGATGCCTATTGAACGGATAAATAAAATACAAAATTAAATAAATACAACTTCATACCAATTGCGACTGGAGTATCACAAGGCTCTTTACTAGGACCGCTGCTCTATATTGCTTACCTTTATTACATAGATTGCTGTTTGCAGCATGCCAAGGTATTTTTTATATGCAGACGATAATATGAATGGTCCACTTTAGTAGTACCGACTCATTTCTTCATCTAGATGAGCTGTAAATTCGAGCGATAGCAATATTGCCACTCAAGTAGTGGAAATATTGCCAGTTTGGTTTGATTATTTAATAAAGTGTGAATCTGGTAGGTTATATACAGGGCGTCCCACGGCTATGCCACATGGAGGGAAAGTACCTTAAATATTGTAGATGGAACATTTTACTGAAAGAAGACATTATTTTAATTTAAAAAGCAATTTAAACTGCATTCATAGATATTGAAATAATTACATGGTTGAACCGGGAATCGAACCCGTTACATGAGAAAAAAATATTACCCTGTAGTTTTATCATACCGATCGAAAGGCTTCATGATAAGGATTATTTTTTGCTTAATAACATAGTGTCAAAAATAAAAGGAAGACTATGAATTTTAACATTTACCTAGTAGTATACTACAAGTCGAGCCGTATCCTGAGCCGAAAGACGCGTAAAATTTTGTCCATCGCAATGCGGCTGGCTGATTATAAAGAAATAATTCAAAAATGTGTTTCATTTTCATACTTTTAATCTTTTGTTACTGTGATTTTCATTGATAAATTGATTAATGTTGTATTAAAAATGTTAAAATTCATGGTCTTCCTTTTATTTCTGACACTATGTTATTAAGCAAAAAATAATCCTTGTGATGAAGCCTTTCGATCGTTATGATAAAACTACAGGATAATTATTTTTCTCATGTAATGGGTTCGATTCCCGGTTCAACCATGTAATTATTTCAATATCTATGAATGCAGTTTAAATTGTTTTTTAAATTACTTTACTTCGACATTCTGCTGGCGTTACTTCGTTCTCTTAACATATCTCCAACGGTAATTGACTGGTTTCGTAGTTATCTACACGGGCGCCGGCAGCGTATTCGTATTGAAGATTCTTTCTCTGGATGGTGTGGAATATCTGCCGGTGTACCGCAAGGTGGTGTGCTGTCTCCGCTTCTTTTTGCCATTTTTATCAACAGTATCTCTCGTCGACTTTCTTCTTCCTACCACCTTTATGCAGACGATTTACAAATTTATACGCAGGCTTCTCTAGACAATCTAAGTTCAGCCATTGATATCACGAACAATGACTTCGCGCGTATCTCTGATTGGAGCGAGTCCTATGGACTCAAAGTAAACCCAACCAAGACGCAGGTTATAATAATTGGGAGTCCGTATTTTATCTCCAGGGTTGACGAACACTTACTTCCTCCAGTCCAGTTTAATGGAGTTGTAATACCACTTAGCTCTGTGGTGAAAAATTTGGGTGTTATGATTGATGCTACTCTGTCCTGGAAAGCTCAATTAGAAATGGTAAGCCGGAAGATGTTTGCATCCGCAGGCTCGCTAAGGAGACTCCGTAACTTTTTACCCACTGCTACTAAAGTTGCGCTAGCTCAATCACTCCTCTTACCGATTCTCGACTATGCTGACACCTGCTATCTCGACCTTACTGAAGAGCAGCTAACTAAACTTGAGCGACTTCAAAACTTCAGCATACGGTTCATATTTGGTTTACGTAAATATGACCACGTTTCAGACTATCGCTATAAGCTCAAGTGGCTCCCCATTCGTCTCCGCCGGAATGCACACACTTTGTTTCTCCTGTACAGCATTCTGTTCAATCCAGCCACCCCATCCTACCTAAAAGAACGCTTCCATTTTCTCCATTCTACCCATAGCCTGAATCTCCGATCATCCCACAACCTGCTCCTTAGTTTGCCCTCCTATACCACCCAATTCTACGGTTCCTCATTTACAGTACAGGCAGTTAGGCTGTGGAATGCTCTGCCTGTGGAGGTGAGAAAAGCCAAATCCCTACCTATTTTCAAGGGGATGGTAAAAAGCTTGTATCTCACTGGTAATTTCCAATAATTATCTTCTGTTGTTATCGTATGTGTATGTATCTATGTACAATTGTACAATATGGTGTATATAAGTATGTTTATTATATCTGTAGGTATAAGTACCTATATGGCTATAATAATATATATTAGTTTGTGTATTGATATAATATGTACGTATATAATATTGTATCTATTTAATGGGTATTATTATGTATTTGTAACTGGTAAATATATTTACATCCCGCATTTGTAACTTTCTTAGGTATATTTAATTATTTTCCTATGTTATATTTATGTACACTATTTTACCGAATATTATATTATCTCTGTCCTATCCATCCAATGGTTGCCTGGCAGAGATCGCTTTTAGCGATAAGGCCGCCAATTGTATGCATACTGATTAGTTTAAGAATTCCTTTGTAAATTATTTTCGTGTACAATAAAGAGTTTTCTATCTATCTATCTATCTAAATTAAAATAATGTCTTCTTTCAGTAAAATGTTCCATCTACAATATTTAAGGTACTTTCCCTCCATGTGGCATAGCCGTGGGACGCCCTGTATATCTGACCGTTTGCACCTGCGATTTATCGGTTTACTCAAGCGAGCTCGGACGCACTCAAGCGGTTGGCATCAACTTTGAATTTAGATTATTTAAATTTGTAAGCGCGGAGACACATCCGCTCGGGTAGCTACTTCAGTCCGTCGCTGCAGGGAAAATGGTTTGAGTAAGTATAGGCAGCGACATGCTGGTATAGCCCTTTTTGTTCGATTTGATGCACAATATTCCGCACGCGACAAGAACTACCGTGACTGGATATCTACTTATCGTGACGCTAGCCGTTCAAATTCTGAAATGATTGTAACTTAAGAGGGTGCAGGAGCACGATTTCCCCATACAAACGTAGTTCCGGTTTAATTTCTAAACTACAGGCTGGATTTTTCTGAAACTTGGTTTATATCAGTAGATGACCAATACGGATGTTTGCAAATAGTTTTTATATTTAAAAAAATAATTTGTAAGAAATTAGAGTGATAATTTTTCTCGCCGAAACGGTTACTTTCAGCTGTTATTTACTTACATTATTACACTGCCTATTGGAGTCTAAATACCTTCGGAACATCAATAATGTATTGTATATGTCAGAAAAAAAATTTTTTGAAATCTATACTTATAATAAAACTCTAGCGAAGTCAATTCTGTACATTGAATATTTTTAGAAAAAAACTAGCAGGGGTTACTAAGTAAACTATACTAAATCCAAAAATGCAAAAAAAACTGTTTATGTCTGTCTGTCTGTCTGTCTGTCTGTCTGTCTGTATGAACACGATAAACGCGAACACCGCTGAATAGTTTTCAACCAAACTTAACATGGTCGTAACTCACGTTTCTGGGAGTAACTTAGGCTATCCGATGTTTAGAATACATTGCGGGTTGCAATTTTAACTTTGTTTTTTGTAAGAAATATTCATAATTTGGATATGGCTTCTTGAGAAGGTATGTTAAGAACGTGATACTGAACATATTTCTGCAAAAAAAAAAATTAAGTCCGACTTTGAACCACATTTTCTCGAAAACCTTCATTGCGGGTTGCAATTTTAACTTGATTTTTTGTAAGAAATATCCATAATTTTGATATGGCTTCTTGAGAAGGTATGTTAAGAACGTGATAATGATCACATTTCTGAAAAAAAATATTTAAAAGTCAGACTTTATTATCTCGGAAACCGTTGATTTCCCAGGCATAGTTCCTTGGGCAAAAATGTTCGTTATGATGAGGACTATACGTATATTTTATTTTGTTTTTATTTTATTTTAGCGGAAAATGTTAGTTCTACAAGCGTAGCATAAGGCCGGGTTAGAGCGTATCTATGGGTTTAAACAATAGGTATCTCACTCTTTTGTTTGACGTAGAGCGGGATGGACAGAGCCATAGATACGCTCTAACCCAGCCTTATGATGCTTGCTGGAGGGAATTGTGAGTGGTTTTCGGTGGAGGTCTGACAAAGTTTATCGATGTTAGAAATGTAGTACTGTTGCGTCGCGGTCGAAATGTTCTGAGTTTGAACCCACGCGAGGTTGAAATTTTTTTTTGTGCCTTTTTTAAAATATTTACTCTACTGAGCCCAACTTGATATGAAAAACATATACTTTGTTTGCCGTAGAGCGGGATAGACAGAGTTATTTGCGGTAGATACGCTCTAACCCAATCTTATGCTTTGCTTGCTGGCTTAGCATGAGAATGGGTAAGTCCTTATCTATGGGCTTATAACTTTATCTATCCCACTCTACGTCGAGGGAGATACATATAAACCCCCATACTTCCCAGGCAATTCTTATGCTAAGCTTCCTGGTATCTTACACGGGCGATACCTAATCTAAACAAAACATATTTTATCATAAATGTATTGTTTAGATTAGGGCACACACACACAGCCAGACACACAGACAGGCACACCCTCATAAACACATAAACAGACACACACACAAAGCTATCAAACTTATGACATCCCTCTTTGTTGGTCGGGGGTTAAAAAAACCTTCCTTTTGAGTTTTCCTCCACAGTCGAATTTAAATTAAATGTCAAATGTGTAAAAACGCATACGAAGTCGCGGGCACAACTAGTAGCTAATAAAATGTAGAAATGGCAGCGGAATTACGAAAAAATTTGGGAAAATAGATCTATTACATTACAACTACAACTACATACTCGCGTAAGGACACGAACACACGTAGACTCATACAGCCGCATTGCCTCTCACTTTTCCCGCGCCCTGTCTCGCTCTGGGTGAAACAGCTATAGAAAAAAGTGTTTCACGCGCTTGGCCATCGCCGAGTTCCCACAGTCCTACAGGGGATTCTTAAATGAACATTACTCACCAGGCTCGCACTATCTAGCTAGAAGAGTCTGCTTTCTGATATTTCCCTCTCTCGAGGTAATCACAGAAAATTGTTCCAACTTTATTTTTTGCTCGCAGGAGTTCTTGAGATACATAGACGTGTTGAAGAGGAGCAATGAGGAAATGCGCTGGAGCACTCGTCTGCCACATCATATCAACGACAGAAAGCTGTATTACTTTAGTTAAAAGAGTAGACAAATACATTTTCTAACAAAAACTTAAGTATATTTTTTGCTCACTTAGTTTCTCAAAACTCAATAAAGTAAATAATGATTTTGCGGTAAGTACTCGTACTTCAGGAACTGAAACACCTGAGTTCAAAATCGTGAAGTTCTTTACTATTTTTTAAATGTAAGGTATTTTGAACGACGTTCATAGAATATTATTAAGTAGTCGTGACGTTGTATTGGGGTAGGTCAAGTAAATCGATTCACCTGTTTAATCATTCAGCGTAGCATCGAATGCACCCTGCCGTTCTCAATACAACCTAAGGTCATAAGTAAGGCAAGTTTACAAGTAATAAAGTAGAATATGGCCGTCTTGCACCACTTTCTTAGATGTGGTTAAAACAGCATTTAACTAAATTCTTCATACAAAAGTCGATTTAAATGGTGACTTAAGTGGAATTTAAGAAGTGGTGCAAGACGGCCTTAAATAACAGAATAAGTACTTAAGGAAAAAAAATATCTGAAGTCACTTATTTGATTTTAGTTTTATAAATGACGCAATTTTTCCAAAGTTGTTATTATTTTCTTCAGTAGAAGATAACATTAACTAGAGTAATAAGTAAGTAAGAGCCTAAGTAGGTATACATTTTCATTATCTGCCTTCTCTCATAAAGAGAGATCAGAGTCTATATCATCCAGTGTGCGAATTGCAGAATAACATTATTTGTATCAAGAAGTAGTAGACTTTACAGGTAGAGCAACCCTTAGTGGCCTACAGAATGTAGCATCTCAAGTAATCGATACCTGAAAGACATACAGTATCGCCAGTGTAGCGACAGTAACTGTAGTGGCTGCTATGCGTTTTTATTTAAAATATTTATCCAAATAATTATTTTTTATCACATCTACCTACATCTAATCGAAATTATAGGTCGTTCCCCGCCACTTCCCCGCAAACAGGGACGACTAAAAGTGATTTGAATTTGGTATGTCGATATTGTAAGTAAAAGTTCATATGACTTAAGAGACCACAGACAACAATCATGCATGGACAAGAAACTGGCAGTATAAAAAAAAAACACGCGCAAACCAAATTAAAAAAAATGTGGTTAATTATATGCATAAAAAAATTAGAAATGCATTCTATCTTTAATATTAATTCTACATTCGTGAAACTCTTACTTTCATCAAATAAAAGTGTTTCTTCCTCAAGTAGGGAGAATAAAAGTCTTTAAATAGTACTAGTTGTGCCCGCGACTTCGTATGCGTTTTTACACATTTGACATTTAATTTAAATTCGACTGTGGAGGAAAACTCAAAAGGAAGGTTTTTTTTAACCCCCGACCAAAAAAGAGGGGTGTTATAAGTTTCACAGCTTTGTGAGTGTGTCTGTATAAGTGTTTATGAGGGTGTGTCTGTCTGTGGCACCGTAGCTCTTAAATGGGTGAACGATTTGGAAGCTTTAGGTTTTTTTTTAAATTTGAAAGCAGGTTTTCTAGCGAATGTTCTTAGTTAAGTTTGGTCAAAATTGGTTCAGCTATTTATTAAATGTGCTTATTCGAAGCTAAAATGTCGGGGGTATTTTAATAGTTATTATTTCTTAACTTGCGGTAGCAGGGCTCAAAAGAAAGCAATAGAATAAAATAGAATAAAAACCCTAATCTAAACAATACATTTATAAATTTAACTAGTTGTGCCCGCGACTTCGTATGCGTTTTTACACATTTGACATTTAATTTAAATTCGACTGTGGAGGAAAACTCAAAACAAAGAGACTTTTTTTTAACCCCCGACCAACAAAGAGGGGTGTCATAAGTTTGATAGCTTTGTGTGTGTGTCTGTTTATGTGTTTATGAGGGTGTGCCTGCCTGTGTGTCTGTCTGTGTATGTGTACCCTAATCTAAACAATACATTTATGATAAAATATGTTTTGTTTAGATTAGGTATCGCCCGTGTAAGATACCAGGAAGCTTAGCATAAGAATTGCCTGGGAAGTATGGGGGTTTATTATGTATCTCCCTCGACGTAGAGTGGGATAGATAAAGTTATAAGCCCATGGATAAGGTCTTACCCATTCTCATGCTAAGCCAGCAAGCAAAGCATAAGGTTGGGTTAGAGCGTATCTACCGCAAATAACTCTGTCTATCCCGCTCTACGGCAAACAAAATATATTTTTTTTAATATCAAGTAGGGCTCAGTAGAGTAAATATTTAAAAAAAAGCACAAAAAAAAATTTCAACCTCGCGTGGGTTCAAACCCAGAACATTTCGACCGCGACGCAACAGTAGGTACTACATTTCTAACATCGATAAACTTTGTCCGACCTCCACCGAAAACCACTCACAATTCCCTCCAGCAAGCATCATAAGGCTGGGTTAGAGCGTATCTATGGCTCTGTCCATCCCGCTCTACGTCAAACAAAAGAGTGAGATACCTATTGTTTTAAACCCATAGATACGCTCTAACCCGGCCTTATGCTACGCTTGTAGAACTAAAATTTTCCGTCAAAATAAAATAAAAACAAATGCCGATTTTTCATTTACAATATGCGCCCGAAATGCCAAAAGTCGTAGCGTGCTATTATACAGAGTGTTAAAAGACCGCCAATAAAGCGGGAGACCACGTATACGTATAGTCCTCATCATAACGAACATTTTTGCCCAAGGAACTATGCCTGGGAAATCAACGGTTTCCGAGATAATAAAGTACGACATTTTTTTTTTTTTTCAGAAATGTGTTCAGTATCACGTTCTTAACATACCTTCTCAAGAAGCCATATCAAAATTATGGATATTTCTTACAAAAAATCAAGTTAAAATTGCAACCCGCAATGTAGGTTTTCGAGAGAATGTGGTTCAAAGTTGGACTTTTAATTTTTTTTTGCAGAAATATGTTCAGTATCACAATCTTAACATACCTTCTCAAGAAGCCATATCCAAATTATGAATATTTCTTACAAAAAACGAAGTTAAAATTGCAACCCGCAATGTATTCTAAACATCGGATAGCCTAAGTTACTCCCAGAAACATGAGTTACGACCATGTTAAGTTTGGTTGAAAACTATTCAGCGGTGTTCGCGTTTATCGTGTTCATACAGACAGACAGACAGACAGACAGACAGACAGACAGACAGACAGACAGACAGACAGACAGACAGACAGACATAAACCGTTTTTTTTGCATTTTTGGATTCAGTATAGTTTACTTAGTAACCCCTGCTAGTTTTTTTCTAAAAATATTCAATGTACAGAATTGACTTCGCTAGAGTTTTATTATAAGTATAGATAGATATAGATAATAAATATGTATTGTTTACATTAAGGTATCGCCCGTAATAAGATACCAGGAAGCTTAGCATAAGAATTGCTTAGAAAGTAAAAGGGTTTATATGTACCTATCTCCCTCGACTTAGCACTCTAAGTGGATCCCACTGGATAGATAAAGTTTTAAGCCCATAGATAAGGTCTTACTCATTCTCATGCTAAGCCAGCAAGCAAAGCATACGGCTAATAACTCTGTCTATCCAGCTCAACGGTAAACAATAGTTATTTTTTATGCAAGAATGCAAAATTATTGTTTGCGGCGAGTGCTTGTATTGAATACCGAGCGGTGTTAAAAGACCGCCAACAAAGTGGGAGACCACATACAGGGTGTTAAAAGACCGCCAACAAAGCGGGAAACGCGTATTGTCCTCATCAGAAGGAACATTTTTGCCCAAGGAACTATGCCTGGGAAATCAACGGTTTCCGAGATAATGAGGTTGAAAGTCGGACTTTTCAAAACTTTTCTTTTGCAGAAATTTATTCAGTCTCTAGTTCATAAGAATCCCCTGAAGCTCTGCAGCCCTCTCGCTCGCACTTTTCAACATTTTAATTGATTGTAAGAGAATGATTAAACTTTGGGCGATAAAATATAGTTGCAGACATAGATAATAAAGCTATCGACATGTGGACACACTTTTGATTTCATAATCCTACTAATAAAAAAATATCACTGAACTTCGGTTAAAAGTAGTAGTTCAGTAATATTTATTTTTTAAACTATAAATGTGAAATTTAAAGTATGTCTACATGTCGATAGCTTTATTATCTATGTCTGCAACTATATTTTATTGTCCAAAGTTGAACCGTTCTCTTACAATAAATTAAAATGTTGAAAAGTGCAAGCGAGAGGGCTGCAGAGCTTCAGGGGATTCTTAATATACATTTTCAAGAAGCCATATCAAAATTGTGAATATTTCTTACAAAAAACGACGTTAAAGTTGCAACCCGCAATGTATTCTTAACAACGGCACTTCAAGCTTAAGTAACATAATCTGATACCTACGCTTGCGCAATATGACTTCTGTGCGTTACACGTCCATTGCGTGAAAAAATATTTTTCAAAATTATAACCTAAAAAACCAAAATCATTTCCCAACAATAATTTATCGAAAAAGTACTTTGTTTTGGTGTCTAATGGCTTTCGGGTCTGTTGGCGGTCTTTTAACACCCTGTATAGTCCTCATCATAACGAACATTTTTGCGCAAGAAACTATGCCTAGGAAATCAACGGTTTCCGGGATAATAAGGTTCCAAGTCGGATTTTTTTTTCCGGAAATTCAATTTTTTTTTTCGGAAATGTGTTCAGTATTACGTTATTAACATATATTCTCAAGAAGCTATATCAAAATTATGAATATTTCTTACAAAAAACTAAGTTAAAATTGCAACCCGCAATGTATTCTGAACATCGGATAGCCTAGATTGTTCCCAGAACCAGGACTTATCACGGTCCTAAATTTGACTGAAAACTATTCAGCGGTATTCGCGTGATGAGGTAACACACAGACAGACAGACAGACAGACAGACAGACCGACAGACAGACAGACAGACAGACATAGACCGATTTTTTTGCATTTTTGTATTCAGTATAGTTTACTTAGTAACCCCTGCTAGTTTTTTTCTAAAAATATTCAATGTACAGAATTGACTTCGCTAGAGTTTTATTATAAGTATAGATTTTACTTACTTGCAGAGAAAATGGTATCGGACGCTAATTATTCGTAAGTTCCATTCACTTATTTTCTCATAGAGGGTGATAAAAAGTAGAGTGTTCACTTCAGGAGCAACACTTTTTTAACCTCGAGTACTTTGAATACCTTGCAGTGCTCAGGATACAAAGAAACACTGTAGCCTTAAAAATTGTGTTATAGTCCCTCGGGTAACTATCTACTATTGTAACTTCTATCAATTAACTACGAGTAAATAGTGTTACATAAGGATGTCCTGTTATCAAACAAGGAATTCGCTTATCAAACTTAGGTAAATAGTTTCAGTTTTACTTATCATCATCAACAAAGACGAGTAATCTATGCGGATCAGAAAACCGCTTTTCATTGATCAATATAATCTATTGGATATGTTTTAATTTTCTGATAGAATATTATGAATAGCCATGCGACTTATGCTTTTTAGAAGCTTTTTTTTAAATTAACTAATTATAAACATATTTACTCACGTTCTATTTTAATAACTTCGTTAATTAAGTAGGTACTTACTCGTCCAAAACTTTGTTCTTTAATTGATACGCTAGTATTAGGTGCTAATCTAACTTTTTTGACTAAATATGGTAATGTAGGAAGCATCATAATTTATACACCTCAGATCATTGTAAAAATGCCAAGATAAAATTCGTACTACAGACTATCTAATCAAGTGGACATTGTTATCAATAAAATTGATTTCGCGAACAGGTGCGTGTCCTAGCCAAAAATGTGTTATTTTCGAACCAAAGTCTTGGTCAGGGCGAACGCAAGAAGTGACAACAGACGATAAAAAAAGTAAAGTGATAGTGAAAAATGGATCGTAAAATAATAAAGTTTCAGCCAGCCGCGCCACGCGTTGCGCCCGCATGGACCTCATCAACTTCAGACGGTAAACAGTTTACCTACCCTACTCTATGTAGCGTGCCATTTTAATAACTGGCTAAAGGACCTTAGACACGGTGACCCTGTTTTACACAAGCATACCTAAGTAATTTTTTTTTGCATTCGATTGGCAAGAATTCTAATTCGAATTCGAGTTCTGCTCGAGGGATGCCGTTTACATTGGCATATCCCTTCCTCTCCGGATGAAAAACATAGTAGCTTCAGTTATTTCTTCTTGTAACCTGTCAGGTACACTATCTGAGATGAACAGTAAAATGCGCTTTATCTCCGTTCGATTTAAGATAACTACCTCAAATCTTGTGGTAGCACGCGTCTTGTAATTTATCCCAGATCGTTTCTTTATTATAACAGGTTGTAGGAAAGAAAATCGAGACAGGACTTAAACCCTTAATCTCAGACAAACGTGCCTAATTGTCTAACTATTTGAACTGCTGGTATAAAAGTTAAACTTCGCGCAAAAAAAGTGCTAAACTCTGTTCGTCCCCGTTCAGATTTTTGACCTCGATGACTGTAACACCGATGTCATCGCTTCGGTATCGGTGATTTAACACATGAGATGAACTCTACTGATTACAAATTAAACATTTACGCCTTTAATTGAGCGTAAAAAATAGTAAAGGCTAAAAACTTAATTTCTTCTATGTTTTATACTATACATAGAAGACCCATTTTCTTTAATTTGGTCCAAATAGCTTCTCCATGGCTTTCCTCTACCTCTCTTTCCTTCTATTATATTAGTAGAAGGTGGATGTCGTGATGTACCAGGCTGCTAAGGAACTGGCCTGTGATCGAAATGCAAGGAGAATGCTGCACCGACAAGAGGATAACTCTTAAATATAATGATGATCCATTTTCTTGCCCTTGATGATTAAGATACTTAATAATATGCGCATCATAGATAATACGAGTTGTACTGGGGGACTGCTCTTCTCAGGCACTAAAAAGCGTAATTTTGCACATTCTTTGACACAGCGGAGCACATCTCAAAGCTGCGCGCGTCGCAATCCCCGATCGCCATATCGCTGACGCGGTGTCCCAAGTGGACCTCGCTGGAGCCCCTGCAGTTCCGCAAGTACTGGGATAACAAGGCACCCGCCACGCTCCTGAACACCGGACAGACTGGTAAGATAATATGTCTTCAGAACTTTGTTCAGATTTTGTTCAAATCCAAAAACCTTGATTAACTTCGAACTCCTAAAACTAAGATTCATTACCTGGCTATATCTGTAGCATATGCTTCTATCATCGGACAAACAGACAGAATATAACAAAGATCATAGTCATCATTGTGAACCAACATTAATATGCCCACTTCTGGATAAAAGGACTTTTCCCCTTCGCGCCATTCTCCTCTGTCTCTCGTTACATGTAACCACAGACTACTGTCGACTTGGAGATATCGACTGACCTTCGGACTGCTGGCCCACTCACGGACCACCATCCGTCTAACCCTTAAGGTTTGACGATAGCAACGTGGTAAGAAATTCAAAATTTCACAGTTTTTTTTTACATTTTGTAGCTAAACTGAGCTATTTTTAATAACATAATATTATTTTCATTATTATGGCAATAACATAATATTATTTTCATTATTGTAAACAACAGAACAACAATAATTTAGCCGATTATGTGTTCTGGTCATCAACAAGTTTTTTGGGCAGTGCCACTGCTTCGTAGACCAGAACACCTAATCGGCTGAATTATTGTATGAAAAGAACACTATTTTATTTCCGCGAACGAAAAATCGCTCAACAAAAATAGCTCAGTTTAGCTACAAAATGTGAAAAACTGTAAAAATTATAAATTTCCCGCCACGTTGCTATCGTCAAACCTTAAGGATTAGACGGATGGTGGTCCGTGAGTGGACCAGCAGTCCGAAGGTCAGTCGATATCTTTAAGTCGACAGTAGTCTGTGGTTACAGTAATGTAACGAGAGACAGAGGAGAATGGCGTGGAGGGGAAAAGTCCTTTTATCCAGAAGTGGGCATATTAATGTTTGTTCACTATGATGACTATGATGACTATGATTCTCCGCTCGGGGAGGCTTTAAGCCTCTAGTAATACAAGTAAATCCCGCAGCTTACTTCACGTTTGAGGGCGGCGAGCGACCACGACTGAGCGGTGGTCCTCTCATCGGTGACTACATCTTCGAGCAGCTGCACTTTCACTGGTCCGTGGACGACTTCACAGGCTGCGAGCACGTGCTTAACGGTCGCGGGTGAGATGTATACAGGGTGTTGTTTTGTAACACCCGGCTCAGGGGTGATTATTTACACGACACTGAAGCCAGAAAAAAAAAAAATATATCAGTGAAAAATACCCAAATATAATTAAATTGTGGCCGCCCGTATATTACACTAAGGCTAGCGGCGAGTCGGGCGCAACATCGCGTGCGCGCTTTGAGAAAGCGGGGTTGTCCACACGTCGCGGTTATTATATAACAACTTGAAAAATGTGATTTAAGCATAAAACAAATTTTTTTAAAAAAAAAGAACTTGTTTTTAGTTTCAAGCGTTGCTTAAACTATCGTCCCTGACTCGGGTGTTACTGACCAAAATAACACCCTGTATATATAAAAATTTATCGCCGTGCACTAGTCTCGCTAAAACTAAGAAACGGCTTGACCGATTTGCATATTTACTGTTCTGTTTAGTTCACCATAGTTCAGGGTAGGTTTAAAAGCAAAGAAATATGGAAAAAGTTAAAGGATTAGCTGAAAACGGAAGAAATAAAAATTGGTCATTTTGTATTGGAATCGCCATTTTTGACGCGGAGAGTCAAACTATTTCAGGTGATACGAAGTTCACCGGGTCAGCTAGTCTTCATTAAAACTTGGGCCTCCGCTCATATTCTCAGTTAGGTGAAGTGACTTCTCGGACGCTGCTTTAGAATAGGCTTGCCGAGCACCTATCTGAGTATACGATCCAGTTAGTTGACTCGGCCCAGTCCACAGCAAAGACAAGTCAATACGTGCGGGGCCAACACTGGCTGATATTGAAGATATCACCTCCAAACAACTTTGGCCTTCGCATCTAGGACAAATGGTTTATACAGGGTGTTAAAAGACCGCCAACAGACCCGAAAGCCACGCATACTAGAGACCAAAACAAAGTACTTTTTCGATAAATTATTGCTGGGAAATGATTTTGGTTTTTTAGGTTATAATTTTGAAAAATATTTTATTACGCAATGGACGTGTAACGCACAGAAGTCATATTGCGCAAGTGTAAGTATAAGTTTATGATACTTAAGCTTGAAGTGCCGATGTTTAGAATACATTGCGGGTTGAAATTTTAACGTCGTTTTTTGTGCGAAATATTCATAATTTTGATATGGCTTCTTGAGAAGGTATGTTAAGAACTAGATACTGAATACATTTCTGCAAAAAAAAAGTTTTGAAATATCCGACTTTGAACCTCATTATCTCGGAAACCGTTGATTTCCCAGGCATAGTTCCTTGGGCAAATGGGTTCATTTTGATGAGGACAATACGTGGTTTTCCGCTTTGTTGGCGGTCTTTTAACACTCTGTATACCGTCCCGTCCAGTGGCATCTCGACTTACACTGACGCTGCAGTGCCTGGGACATGATTTTTTGGATGAGTTAAAATTATGATGATAAGCTGACAGAATGTACCTATAGCTTTTGGGCAAGCCTAGTCCATCATCACCAGGTATCTTTATTAGAACCCCAAGATGTTGAGTTACCCACAAAGTTTTCCAAGGGGCTCTTGGTAAAGGAGACCATTCACGCTTCATACTAAGTTGGGCCCCAAACTCAAAGTGCCGTCCAAAGAAGAATTATACTTCCAAACTGTTACGCATATCGTCAAACATATTTGATACTAGGGCACCAACACAGTGAAGCCTATAGTTTACCTGCTAACAGTCATTGAAAATTTGATATTCCTATACATAATTGTACGGTCAACCACAGTCTAACTCCATGGTAGCTCTTATTATAGCAGTAACAGACGCTTGAACCTGGTGCGGCCGAACCAACGCACTGTGCGGTGCGCTGTTCACTGACACGACCGTACCGAACCACAGATTGCCCATTCTATTCGTATCGTATGCGTTCGATGTGCAAACGCTTCGAACCAACCGAACCGTAAATAATAATAATAATGTTCGGTGTATTATGCTACACACGATCGAACATTTTCCGACACCGCACCGCGTTCGTGGTTCGGCCGCACCAGGTTCGAGCGTCGGTTACTGTTATTACCGCGCGAGGCATTATTATACCCCATCGAACAAAATGGAGTATCCTAGTGTTGCACAGACTCTACCTACCTGTTTAGAAACATCTCACCCCAACTCAATCGCACAGATTGTAACACGAGAGGCATAAGTGCGTCAATCGAACAAACCCCAAGAGTGTCGCTGACTGTACGTACATTGGTTCCGTCATCAGCAGCCGGAAGCCGGAAGGGTGTTAGGCGGAAGGATATAGACCACATGCCCGAGTTTGCTCGACTTGCACTACCTACTGCGTTAGCCACTAAATCCGGTGGCTTATTGACTTTGCGCCATACATAGCTTACATTTAGGCGATACGTCTACAGAGTTACGCGTATAACTTGGCCGACGAACAAAAGCCTCGATTACACGGTGCCACCGACGACAATAAACTTAGTGTGGCAGTATATGCTTTACGTGGAATTCTCTGCTTATAAAGCCTCACAATAGCTGACGGACGGAGATTCGAAGCTTCAAAGGATTCCCAGTAGAAATTTGCTAGTTACCAAAGCCCAGACTATGGCCTAGACATTTCATGTCATCCTCCTTTATCAGCCAAATTACGTGTGTCGTGTAGGTAACACGAGTTAATTCGAATATGGGCCAAATCGGTTGAGGGGATGCCGAGATATGGAGTTGTATAACCCGTGCCATTAAAGAAAACATTTAGGACGGAGTTAAAAACCTAGCGTTGTCTCGCTTTGACTGTATTAATTAGAGCCAGAGGGCGAGTGTTTTGAAGTCCATCCTAAATGTTTTCTTTAATGACACGGGTTATACATTTTATATGCAATGCTCGCGCGCCTGCGCGATTGGTGTTAGCAAAAAGTAACACATCGCGAGTTCGAGGCACCGCTAGTATATCGAATGTCTAATCTAATACCTTTATCTCAATATTATGTTTATGGAGTAGTAATCAGCTAGTCTACTGATTTGGTTTGAGTCCTTATTTCCCGCATGACGCACTAAAAAGGCCACCAATTTTAGAAGTTTCAGGTACGAGTATATCCAGCCCGACGTGACATGAAAAAAGTGATTCGGTACAATACAATAATAAACATTCGAACAGCGAATGACAGTTCGCAAATTGAAGCAATTTTGGCAACAAATGTCTGTACTTTATCTGAACTAACTGCCAATGGTATGGGCTATGTAGTCGTTCAGCTGATGTACGACTTGTAAAGTTTTTAGCCCATCTTTGGGGCGTAGAGTAATTTTTTCTCACTCCGATTTATGAAGAAATAATACAAATAATTTGGTCCAAAATTTGTCGAATCACGATTATTTTTTATGTTTTTTTTTGTAGTTGTCGCGATTCGACCCGTTTAAAAACAAATTATACAGGGTGTTAAAAGACCGCCAACAAAGTGGGAAACCACGTATTGTCCTCATCATAATGAACATTTTTGCCCGAGGAACTATGCCTGGGAAATCAACGGTTTCCGAGATAATGAGGTTCAAAGTCGGACTATTCAAAACTTTTTTTTGCAGAAATGTATTCAGTATCTAGTTCTTAACTTATCTGCTTAAGAAATCATATCAAAATTATGAATATTTCTTACAAAAAACGACGCTAAAATTGCAACCCGCAATGTATTCTAAACATCGGCACTTATGTGCGTTACACGTCCATTGCGTGATAAATTTTTTTTAAAAATTATAACCTAAAAAACCAAAATCATTTTCCAGCAATAATTTATCGAAGAAGTACTTTGTTTTGGTATCTAGTATGCGTGGCTTTCGGGTCTGTTGGCGGTCTTTTAACACCCTGTATTTAGTCAATATCACGAATCATTAAAAGTTACCAAAGACTGCAAACTTTTGAAATATTGGTAATGTTGCCGACAGCAGCACAATCTCTACTCCCAACTTTTCGTATGGATGTGCAACTTTTCGTATGGATGTGCATAAATTCACTTAACCCCTCGGGTGGCAGAGCGACCAAACACGTTTTTGCAGGATTAAGTTTTAGTGGAAAAACTAGAAAATTTATATTCTAGAACTCTCTCACACTTTAAAGTCCGTTCGATATCATAGTGTCACTTTTATATTTGCCGCCTTGGCGCGCGGCGGCTTTTCACAAAAGAATGTAAAGGAAGCCGACGCGGCGCAAACACGCCAGTGAATTTGGCTCGCCGCTCGTCATTCTGTAAAGAAGCTTCATCGTATTGAGAGGTTGTTCTTGTGACTTTTGACTTAGTATTTTGTATTGAGTGTCGATCGCTGCGTGTAGATAAAATGTTTTTTCGTCCGTGGGAGGATAGCGAGGTGCCTCTAGACGAAACTTCGAATGACCCAAAAATTCAAAGACGAAGGTTTTGTAAAACATGTTACAAATTCTAGTTATGTCCATCAGCATTGTGATGAAATTAATTTGTCTGCGCCCATCACAGATACTTCAAAAATAGTTGGTATCCCAAGAACCAAGATTGCCGTCGTGTGTACCGACACTATCTAAAAGCGAACGGACTTTACACCGTCCAAATGAAAGAAAGAAAGTGAAAGTGAATAGTGCTTTATTGCCAAAAATAAATAATCTAGATTGTTGTGATCAAGTCCATTGGATCACTGTTTTATCTTTGTATCCCAAGCACTGCAGCGTCCGGGCCTCTTCATCCATCTTGTGTGAGTGGTGGTGCCACTGGACGCTGTGTAAACAATCTCTTTGCGTAGATGCAAAGGCGTTAGTTACCTATTTTTAGTATATTTTATTCTAAAGCTCTGTGTATTGATTGAGGATTGAGGCATTTCTTTGTTTAGCGAAACAATTGAAATACCATCCTCTAACGCTCATTTCCACATGACTCTTCTCATCGAGATTGTCGTTGATTCAAGCATCTACTCGTAGCTACGGCGCACAATAGTTCATCATACTAAGAGGCATTCACTGGATAGAAAATCACTCGACGAACGCTTCTTTACAAAGTATATCTAACGTACGGTGAAATCCAAACTTAAACCATATCGTTTTTTTAGCACTTATTCGTACGCTTATTTCCTCAACCCTATTGAATTCATCCCTCATCACGACCAAATCAATCCGGTCATGAAAATAATGTATGTCACTTGAGCGTATCCATTTCATCCCCACTTATTCTGTAAATTCTGTCGTATATAATAATCCCCATATCTAACCGGTAGGGAGGGACTATTGGTACCTACTAGGCTACTAGTAAAGTAGTAACCGCTAATAAGGAATTGCCGAAATGGCGGAGCATTGCAAGGGATATAAAATGAGTCTTAATTCGTGAAATATGTAAAATTTTGTAAATTCCGCCATATTGAAAAGTATGCGTCAAGGGTAGAGGGGCTGGTTGGTGATCCAGAGGTTGTGAAAATTTTTCTTTCTTTTATACGTGCAATCGTGCATCGCCGAAATTATTTCCAATCAACGTCAAAATGAAATCACCGAGCTGTGTTGATGTGTTGATGTGTTGATATTTACAATCCCGACGGCCGGAGTGGAATATCTAATATGTTGCGGTGGCAGTGCCCTTGAATAACAAGCCTGGGACGTCGCAGTGCTTACACTTGAAATATTAGAGCAACATCTTAGAACAACAAGGCGTAGAGCTTTATACAGTGTTATACTGCCAATTATAGGTAATGCAAATAGTGATCATCTAAAACAAGGTCCCAGGCGTTCGAGTGTTCGTTTCAACCATTTAGTGTGAGTTAAGGTGCCACTAGACGCTGTATAAATCATATCATTACATAGATGCAAGGCTTTCTTTGTGTTCTTGTGATTGCGTGGTTTCTTAGGAGAAACGGGTCTCCTCCTTCTCTCTTGTCGAAAGTCGAAAGCGTCACATGTCGCGCTCCTAGAAACGTGCCAACTTTATCGCGCTGGGGTCGCCTCCAGGGGAAACGGGTGAAGAAGTTTAAAACTTAACATATTATCAGATAAATTATTTATCAAAGGAGAGCAAAGTCTCTGGAGAGCAAAGTGTAAAAAGTGGTTCTCTGTGTACACCTAATCGCGATACACGCGTGCATTCAACATCAGGTAAACCTTTACATTTTCGTTGCAAAGTTGCCCGTAACGTACAAGGTTCAACGAAAGTAGCGTGGCGGGAAGTGCAAAATTTTCATGGGTTTTTTAATTTGTAGCTAAACTTAACAATTATTTTCAGCAATTTTTGTTCTAAGGCAATAAAACAATATATTTTTTAATTATTCTAAACCACAGAATAATAATATTATATAGGTATTATAATTCAGCTGATTCAAACTTTTAGCAATATAGTTTCACTTATAGTCGACTACAGCTCAGTAGTAATTAGGTACTTTGACGTCACTTACTTGCATCGGTCACGCATAATCTCCACCGGCCTGCCCTTAGCCTGCCCTTCATCGTAATAATAATAATAATTATTGTCCTCGATATGACAGTGTCATGACGTCACTCCTTGATACATAATTACAGCCGTAGTAAATACTGACTACCTATCTGTCGTTTAAATAAAATAATCTTACTGTGAGCTATAAATGCTCTCTAAATAAAAAATAAAATAAATAAATAAATAAATTGGATTTATTCATCACATTTAAGACAAAACAGTCAAAGGGTGGTATTCTAGAACGCTAATTAAACTCAGTTCACACTAGAACGCTACTTAAACTCTGTTTAAACTCAATTCAAACTAGAAGTGTCGACTGTCGATAAAACAGTGCATGTTTTGATTTGAATATCCCTCCCTTCATATTAAAACATGCACTGCTTTATCGACAGTCTGAACTCTGTTTAAACTGAGTTTAAGTCGCGTTCTAGAATACCACCCTAAGTCTAATACTGTATAAGTGAAGCTAAAAATTAGATCTAGAATCTCTAGTGGCATAGATTTTGTTTTATGAGATTTGCACGTTTATCAGTATGTTTTATTTACACCATTAATATTTGTTACATCAATTTTGAAAACCAGCCATGCACTCACGCAGCGTAATGCTGAGTTTGTCACCCATTACACTATTGTCTTAGCATAACTGTATTTTTACTTTGAATGCTGTTTTTTTGTTGAGCAATGGTAAAAATTAATCACGTGCTCAATGCAGATTGGCGATTTTTGCGTTGGGAGTATAATGAATGCCTCATACGCTGACTCAGGTTTCCTCACGATGTTTTCCTTCATATCAGCTAGTGGTATTGCTATCACAAATAACACGTAAACTTGGAATAAATTAAAGTACATGCCCGCCCGCACCGGGAATCGAACCTGGGCTTTCGATTCCGAGTCCATTGTTCTACCTACTAGGCCACCACCGCTCCACGAGCCATGGTAATGAACGCTTTTTATTTATTTATTATTATTTATTAATACACTGGCAGCTTAAAGCTGATGCGTGTAAATCACTTTAGTGCACTTTTTAAATGTTTATCGAGTCCTTTTTTAAAAGAGTTCACCGAGGGGGCACTGATTACTGCCTCAGGTAGTTTATTCCACGCATTCACTACACGGTTCGGCAAGAAGTGTTTTCTGGGGTTGCTTGCCCATGGTTGCTGGTTCAACTTCAGTGAGTGCCCTCTTAGCATTTTGTTTGTATTTAGCTCGTATATCATAGCAAGATCTGGTACATTGTAGTGGTTGTGTAGGATTTTGTATGTTTCTATTAGGTCGCCTCGTTCTCTGCGCTGTTCCAGGGTGGTTAGCCCTAATTCTTTTAGTCTGTATTCATAGGGATGGTTTTTGAGACATGGTATCATTTTAGTGGCTCGCCGTTGTACTCTCTCGAGCAAGTCAATATCTTTCTTAAAGTAAGGGTTCCATATCTGAAATGCATATTCCAATAGTGGTCTTGTTATTCTTATTCTAGATACGCAGCGGAAGGC
Organism: Zelleria hepariella; assembly: GCA_949319315.1. NCBI lineage: Eukaryota > Metazoa > Arthropoda > Insecta > Lepidoptera > Yponomeutidae > Zelleria > Zelleria hepariella. The sequence continues at coordinate 11,032,556 of OX439387.1, forward strand.
CACTTCGTGCACTTCAATAGCAAGTACAAGTCTGTGGAGGAGGCGGTGGGGCACCCGGACGGCCTAGCCGTGGTCGGGTTCCTTCTTGAGGTCTTCGACGCGCCCAATCCGAAGTTCGACAAGTTCGTCGAGGGGCTGGAGCGGATACAGAAGCGGGACTCGCCTGTGCAAGTTTCAGCAGGTAAAAGTCACTACTATTAGTAAAAAAGAGGAATAAGGTGATCATCATCAGGGAATGGACGGAGATAGCCAGCGTGAAACACCTAGTCCGCTTGTCAAGGGACAGAAAATAAGGAGTTGTATCCACCGATCCCGGGATCAGATGGATGTCTCCACGGATTTCGCCGAGTTGTCTCCACCGATCCCGGGATCACAGGATACAAACATCATTTTAATTTTTATGTTTCCATCTGATCCCGGGATCGGTGGATACAACTCCGAAAATAATATGAATATGAAGGTGACCAATGATCACACTTCTCAACTCAAGAGATTTTATCGTCAAATTCACAGGAATAATTATTTTACTATTAAAGTCTCATAGCCTATCTTGACTATCCATTCATAATCGAAGCAAATACAAGCAACAACGGCAAATGTCAGCTTAGTTAATGTGTGCCAGCTATAAAAAGACATAATGAACGGGACGTCATCCTTTTGGTTTGTATAGGGATTTACTTACATTTGATTATTTTGATCTGCATCGCATCTATCTACTAGCTACTAAGGTCACTAAAACATTTTTTATTTATAAACCTCACCTGTCTACCACATTATTAGAAAGCCTAGTGGCCTAGTACATTATGAATTAACTCTGTTCAACAGAATTAATTAACTTAAGGTGTGACCCCTTTAATCAACCAACATAGTTTAAATTTATGTAAGAAGGGGTTATCGCGTCTGTGTTACACAAAAACTTTAGCTTATATTTTGTTCTGCAGTTTGTAGTTATTCCAATGAAATCTTAAGTATGGTTTTACCTAAACCACAAATACCTAATCCCAAGCGATAACAGGGTTTAGGTAAACTCTTGTAGGCATTCAATTTCCGGTTTTCAAAATCCAGCCCTGAAACATTAGCACCCTTGAAATAAATAGTAACGTTTGATTAGTATGCAGAAATTCACTTCAGTTCGAGACGACTTTCAGACGGCACCAGGCTGCAAAGTGAGATGTCGCTTTGCAAAGTTTAAACGTTATGATAAATTCACCAGGGGCACCTCCATTGCGTATTCACAACTTGGCCTGAGAATTAATTACGCCAGATTTTATGAAGGTCTCAAGCCTTTTAAAACACAGGTCGTTTGGGCTTACATAATATACGCCTCCTATACATAATATCGTTTATTACCTAAACACATGGGACTCGCCTGCCTATACCTTTGAGTGATCCTGAATAATTTTGGGAACTTTATTATTACACCACTTTTTGTTTTTTCTAAAGCACTAACCCGTGCTAGGGAATATTTTAAACATTTATAATGGGTTGAAAAAATTCACTCGGGACAGGACAGGACTTGAACCCGCAACCGTTATTATTAAATTTGAGCTTTCTAATCGCTGAGTATTATCAGATAAAAATGTTAACGAAACAGTATTTACTACACATAAATGCTTATCTAACAAAAATGATAGAGTATGATACGTATAATACGATTATGAAGGGTTAAAAACGGCCCTAACATGACACAAAGTATTAAGTATAGGTATTCCCAAAGGAGAGTCCCTCTGTTATTTGAAATGCCTTTATTTTGACTCAAATGTCGTTCAACATACCTACTCGTATTTTATTATTGTAGCGGTGGCAACCCAGTGGGTATGACCATTATCGCTCGCTGTTCTATACCGCAAGTCTCTCTAGGGAGAAGTTCTAGGTTGTAGGTATTCATGGTGGTGGCATATACCCAGAGTCTTCAATTATTTTTAGAAGATAGTACAACATGCTACTGTACACTGTAAGATGAGCGTGTCCCGGCATGATATAAACGTACACGGTGGGCACTCCTTCACATTAAATAAAATAGATACATAAATACAAATAAGTGAAGTTAACAGAACCTTAAACGGTCTCAAATAATTGGCCAATAAAAATAGTTGTGATCGTCTAGTTTTGATAATAAAGGACCATACGTTGTGTGTTAAATTTCGTAAGTAAATGGGTAAAGTCAATAAATCAATAAGTTTGTGAATAATTGCTGAAAAGGTAAAGACATTTAAAGGTCACATAAAAAAACACAGATTGAAGACAATATTTTTAGCATTCCTTAAATTAATCGTTTGGGTGTCTGTCAGTCGCTTTTCCAAGGAAAGTGATCTGAAACAGTGTTTTCGGACTTGGGACCGAAATTGTGGTTTAAAAGGCCTTTTCACGACATATCAACTCTCACCTTCACCGCTCTGACCACTCTCCCCTTGAGTCTTATTTGGAAAGATCATGCAACGTAAGCGTAGGCAAGCGCCGATAATAATAAAATTCCTAAATTATATTGTACACATTCATGCTACTCAGCTTTAGACCGCGGCTGGAATCTGGAACCCCCCTCGTAAGATAGCATCGAGACAAAGGCCTCAAATGCTCTGCAGTTCTCTCCTGACACTATACACAATACGCATTGACGCAATACACTGTTCACAAAAAAGCCTTAATAGACGGTCGCGTCTAATCACTTTCACTCGCGTGTAGTAAAGATAAAATACAATAAATATAATAGGATGAGCTACAAGGAAATTATAAGAAAAATAAAAGACACTAAGCTTCACCTTCTGCATCATCCTAGAACTAGCTCCTAAGTCGCAGTAGTTAGTTTCAAGCTGTGAATAAATGTATTGAATGAAGTCTCCTTCGGCTGTAGTGTGGCCCCTAGACTGTATATGAAACACGTAGAAGTTTGCCTCAGAGACTCCTCCAAATCGCGACACTGTTGGGAAAAATATTATATCTCGTTCTCTGCTGTTGTTGAAGTAGTTGAGTCGTCGATGATTAAAACCTGTAATAGTTCTGTTATGGAGCAGTAGTCCATCTTCGTCGTTCGTCCTCGTTAGTACCTGTCCTAATTCTAAACAAAACTGCCGCCCTAACCGAAACGACGGACAAGTAAAGGGGAAAACCTTCTGCTCCTTGCTAGAGGGATGAGGGATTTAAAGACTGTTAGAATATAATAAATAAAGTACTTAGATACCATACAATACACTAATAAATAATTGAATAATTATAAATAACTCGCGCTATAAACACTTTCGTGGAACAAAAGCACAGACAGGGACGCCCCTCGATTCTACACTCTTTCAACGTATTTTACCTCAAAAATGCCTTCTGGCTTAATCACTCCGCGAATTCCACCGAATAGGGTGTAATAACTTATTCACACACTGCTCACTAACGTTTCGCGCGCGGTCAGACTCCAAGACTCAAGCTTACTTGATTTCTCTGGGACTGAAAGTCTAGGTCTAGAAAGGACCTTTCAGGTTTCAAAGTTTGACTTTACTCTTTCGCGGTTAAAACTTCACTGACCTTTTTTGTTCCCTGATTTCCCTTCACATCTCGGTCAGAATTAAGCTCCTCCCACAGGAAAGCAATAAATATCCTATTTTATGACCCCCTAATTTACGACTTGAAGTGGACGAGCTAGAAATGGCACAAAAACCCCAAGCCCTTCTAAATCCATAAAGATTACCAAATTTTTTCTGAAATATTAGGTTTTTTCCGTCTAGACCCTTTGACATTCCTTTTGTACTAAAATCGCTAATAAAGTTCTAAGTTATTAAAATGAAGACAGATAATAGCTTGTGTAATTCGTGTGCCGAAGAATCTAATGGTAGATAATTCAGTATAGTGCATATTTGATATCGCACTTGTTTTATAAGGACACCAAATCTTTTCCCTTACTGATGTCATTAATCGAATAAAAGTAAATCTAGATTTGTAAAATAGTTTGAGCCCTTTTTCATACAACCTAATTTAAATCTTACAGGGTCCTTACGGGAACCGCCTGATTTTCTGTCAACAAGTTGCAAACTGGAACATGTAAGCTGTCAGAAGGACAATAAATTTGTGTATTTAATGACAACGTATAACTAAGACAAAGGAAAATGTCAGCTCAAATCTAAATTTGCACTACTCTAGGCTGCTTGGAATAGCGTTGAATTTCGTTAGACGAAATTGTAAATCGAAACGATTTGACGAAATTGGTTGTCAGAAATAGGAGAGACAACTGTCTCTCCTATTTCTGACAACCTTACTTTAAGGACCATTTAATATTAACCTTTATTACAAAGCAACAAGGTCCTTATATTCGGGTTTCAACACGTTCTTCTCGTGAAAGCGAATGATAAAACGTGACAGTTTTATGAATTTTGGGAAATTTCCATCGAAAGCGTCATTTGATTTAAATGCTTATTATCGAATCCCTAAAGTTCACTTCTCTGAAAAATTAAAATTCCAGCCCTGCGATAGAACAGTAATCTCGGCAATCACACCGAAGTTGCACTCTAAGTCGGACGTCGCCTCCATACAATGTCGTGCATGCTCGTCGAGTCGTTGATCTGTACACACAACTTCTATTCGAATTGGGCGTGATCACCCCTTCCATCCTGTATGGGATCTTACACTGGTAAAATAATATATGGCGTTACTTGGCTCATTTCAAACAATAATATCATCAAAAACTGTAACTAGACAGAACATAAGAATGCATGGAATGTCTCTTGTTACAACACCGTTAGCACTCGGGCGCGTTTATTCGACACGAATTGTGTAGCGCGGCTACCGTGGCGTCCGTGGTTAGAGGATTACGAGAAATTTGAACGTTGCTACCTTGCAAACAAAGTTCACTCTTGCCATCTCTGAACACAGGAGCGCCCGACCGCGCGGACGCCGCGCGGCCTACGCACGAAAATTTTTGTCTCGTTTTTCTGCGCGCTAACTGTGAAGGATAACTTAAGGAAAAAATCCGTGACTTATTTGGCTCAGCACTTATTTAGGTGCCGTCTTTCTCTAAATCACATTGAGCTGAATAGTATGCGTAGGTATAAGGCCCAACTGAATAGTATTAAGGCCCAACTATCGGCGGCTTTTGGCACAACTAGACTACTTTTGGCGATAAAATATTTTATTACGAATAAAATGGTGTAAGGGATCTGGGAATCTAAACCTTAGGTCCTAAAAATCGAAGAGTTTTAGCAAAAAACGCATCCAAAAAGAAGAAATGATTTTTTTTCCATGGGCGGCGCTAGTTGTGCCTAGGTTTTCACCTTAAGGGTGGACGATAGAAAGGTGGCGGGAAATTCAAAATTTTCACAGATATAGTGTACCTAGTGTACTAAGCAAAGTGAGGCATCTCGTGGCACCTCGCACAAGATGTGTAAAGGAACCACTGCCTGGGACATGTATGAACCATTTCTACCGCTTAAGGGGAGACGATAGCAACGTGGCGGGAAATTCAAAATTTTCACCGTTTTTTACATTTTGTAGCTAAACTGAACTATTTTTGTTAAACGTTGCTATCGTCTACCCTTAAGCGGTGGAAATGGTTCATACATGTCCCTGGAAGTTGTTCCTTTACACATCTTGTGCGAGGTGCCACGAGATTCCTCACTTTGCTTAGTACACTAGGTACACATATCATGTAGGTTGGGTATCTACGGCATTCGTTTTCTGGCTGACATTTGCGGAAACAACGTGCAAAGTTGGCCGTGGTGAAACCAACTAAACTGGCGCTCAGTCAATTGAATGTTTGTGTGCTAGAGTAAGCTAGGGCTACAGTATTATACGAGTATCTACACTACACACACATTACATTGTACGCAGAAGCAGAAGTATTGCTTAAGCTTTCGATGCACCGTGATTTTTGAACTTTGGGTGACCGTGATAACGAACAACCTATTTTTCATCTTCCATGCTCGGAAAGTACGCTGTTACTTTAAACATGCGATCGCAGTAGGTAAATCCTTTTTTAAACCATTTTGCATTTTTGTGCGCTTCGAAATTTGAACTCGACGACGCCCTAATAAAAAAAAGAATAAGGAACTCCTTCAACTTGTAGCATTGCCTAGCAACGGGTTGTTGATTTTATGACACTTCAAGAAGACACGATTTGTAATCAACAACCCGTTGCTAGGCCACGCCACATACTCCTTTGTGAAGAAGCAAAGAAGAAGGAAACTCATTTCACTAACCTCTATGTAGGTACCTATGTCTATTGCTTGTCACGCATGGGTAACAAAATCATTTCCTCGCTTCTGTGAGATGAAAAGTTTTGTGTTTCGCACGAATGCAATATTATTTGCGTCTCGAGCTTCTGAATACCTCGCTACGCTCAGGTTTATTTTTGTGAACCACTCGCTACGCTCGTGGCTCAATTTTAGAAACCTTCGCTAGCTCGGTATTCAATACAAGCACTCGCCGCAAAACCGCAAAAAAAAATTGCATAACAAATAACAATTTTTTTCAAATACTGATTATATATTTTTTTATGAAGCCCGTATGTTGTCCCACTGCTAGGCAAAGGCCTCCCCCCTCTCAGCCCAGATTTTTCGGTCCTGAGCTACCTCCGACCACTCCGACAAATATTTGTCGAGATCTTCCCGCCATCTTCTTGTCGGCCGGCCTCGTCTGCGGTGTCCGCACCCATTCGGTGACAAGTCTCGCCAACCAAATGCACCCGGTCTCGCCAACCGGATGCATTTGGTTGCGGTCGCAAGGCCCACGTCGGAAATGTGGGTTTTGGATCGCAGCGTGGTGTTTCGGACCCTGTTGATCCTCTTGACGACGAGTATACTCCGCTCCATCACTCGCTGGCAAATCTTCAGCCTGTCCTTCTGCTTCAGTCAATGAAAAAATACCGTAAAGTAACCTGGTATAGCTGAGAATCATTCATTTATACTTAAGCTTCCTTACAGGTTTAGACTACTTGTTCACGTTAAAAGAAGTACCGACTTACTTTAAAGATACGATGCAGTTAAAAAATTGGTTTGAAGGTCGTGGTAATCCTTCTGAAGTATTTGTTATGTGCTAGCATATCCCAAACAGTGCCAACTGCCGGGCATTTGGCAAAGTTTTCGTGAAACAACACTAGAGCTTTGAGCTGACACAAAAAGTTACACCATGTCACACATTTGACATTCGTTGGCTATAAGAGTTTTGATGGTTGCATTTTCAATCTCTTTTTTTTTTACTAAACTATGTAATCTGATAATTCAAACATCGGGTTTCATACGCCACTATTGCCCGAATGACGATTCATATTATAGGTACATATTATGTACCTATAGCTATAAACAAAGACATTCACATACACTACCGCCTATAATATGTAGAATAGAAATAACCTTTGAGAGTCTGAAAATCTTTTGACAAATATCACGCAAGTGGAACTGCGGGAAAACGTTAGTTCAACAGAAACAATCCACGAAGAAGACACAACCATAACAAAATAAATAATTCAATCAGGAGCTCGGTTTTGTTTATTATCTACCCTGTCCTTGCGATTCCTAAAGTTTTCTCCGTAGAATCCAGAGTTCCATGAAAAAGTCAACCGAGGTTCGCGAATCACGTTGCAGGAGCACTATAAGAACTCGCAGTGGACCATAACCACAACTGACTAGGAGCAAAGTGGTTTCGTATTAGGTACAATACTTAGTTATTTGTTATGCAAGGATGCAAATTATTGTTTGCAGCGAGTGCTACAAGCACTTGAATACCGAGCTAGTGAAGGTTTCTAAAATTGAGCGTAGAAAAAAAAATCCTGAGCGTAGCGAGGTATTTAGAAGTACGAGACTCAAATAATATTGCATCCGTACGAAACGAACAACTTTTAATTTCACAGAGATAAGTATTACGTATGTTAGATGCAAGAAAAACAATAGACAACTAAGGTAGAAAAAGATTAGTGAGTGAGTTTTCTTCTTCTTTGCTTTGCTTTGATAGTAGGGCGTCGCGTTGAAATTTCGAAGCGCGTTAAATGCTTATTATTATGGTTTAGTATTATCTTTTCCACGATTGTAGCTAACAGCATAGTAACAGCATAATTTCCGAGCCTGGGAGATGAAAAAGTAATTTACTGAAGGCGCCTTAGTTTTAGAACCGCTGCCTTAACCTATCGTATAGTCCCAAGCTAGACCAAATCTGTTTCTATGTGGGTGCTAATGTGTAGATATATATTCATATATTCGAGGCGTCTGTTCTCAGAGTCTCTCGCTTGGATGGAGAGGGCCGACCTGAGTGAAGGCAACTACGTCACTTACAAGGGTTCATTGACCACGCCTCCCTACACCGAGTGTGTCACTTGGATCATCTACGAGAAGACTGTACAAATCTGCTCAGAGCAGGTGAGTTATTCTTCTGCTCTACCTGCGTGTTAAGGTTCAACGAAAGTAGCGTGGCGTTTTTCAGTTTTTTTTTTTGTAGCTATAACTAAGATATTTTTGTTCAGCGATTTTTGTTTCACGACATTAAATTAGTATTATTTTCATCATTCTAACTAAACAATAAACAACAGAACAACAATAATTAAGCTGATTTGTTTTTCTGGTCGACAAACCAATGGTACTGCCCAAATTCGAGCAAATCTCATAATCAGCCGAATTGTTGTTGTTTAGTTATTTAGAATAATGAAAACAATACTATTATATTGTCTGAAAACAAAATTTTTCTTTTTAGCTACAAAATTGATATATTTTTTTTAATTGTGCATTTCGGGCCATTCACGCTAGGCCATGCACATTGCACGCTACTTTCACAGATGTGGCCAAGCTAATTCGAGCGCTAAGCAATCGTTAATTCTTGGCCACGTATACAAAAAAAAACACTGATTACAAAGTAGTAACAATGCCTTTACAAAATGCTAACGTGTAACCGCTACAGGTGTTAAGAAAGAAACTTATTACATGAAGCCTTTTAATTTGAGCCTTATCGCAAGGTAATAAATCCACTTAGACTTTGATAGCCTTTTAGTCCAAGTTAATGAATACTTCAAACGAATAGCAGCTGCCTTAAAAGTCATAATTTAAGCTCAATTTAGAAGCAAGGCCTCTCGTTCATTGCGTTAGAGAGGTCATAGTTTCACTATGTAGGTAAGTAGCAAAAAAGCTAGATACTTAGTATAACATAGTATTAGTAATAAATACTTTAAATAATTATTTATGGCATGAATAAAACCTTTTCATTTTGACTATACGGGTCTACCGCACACTCATACATTAACTGCCGGTTTCTGATTTGAGAAATTCGCTAAGCAAGTACTTAAATATCGTTCTACCTCTGCGGATTTCTCACAAAAGAAAGTGACAGGACGATAGTTAAGTATTTACTTAGTAAAATTCTCAATTCAGAAACCGGGCCTAAGGGTGGTATTCTAGAACGATACTAAAACTGAGTTTAAACAGAGTTCAGACAGTCGATAAAACAATGCATGTTTTGATATGAAGGGAGGGATATTCAAATCAAAACATGCACTGTTTTATCGACAGTCGACATTACTAAACTCTACTTAAACTGAGTTTAAACAGAGTTCAAGTCGCGTTCTAGTTTGAACTGAGTTTAAACACAGTTTAAGTAGCGTTCTAGTTTGAACTGAGTTTAAGTAGCGTTCTAGAATACCACGCTTAGGCCCGGTTTCTGAATTGAGAATTTTACTAAGCAAATACTTAACTATCGCTCTGTCACGCTCTATTGTGAGAAATCTACAGAGACAGAACGATACTTACCCATTTGCTTAGTGAATTTCTCAACTCAGAAACCGGGCCTTAGAGTAGGGTGCGCTATTTTTCTTAAGTTTATATCAAATACTAGTTGTGCCCGCGACTTCGTATGCGTTTTTACACATTTGACATAATTATTATTTAAATTCGACTGTGGAGGAAAACTCAAAAGGAAGGTTTTTTTTAACCCCCGACCAACAAAGAGGGGTGTCATAAGTTTGATAGCTTTGCGTGTGTGTCTGTTTATGTGTTTATGAGGGTGTGCCTGTCTGTGTGTCTGTCTGTGTGTGTGTGTGTGTGTGCCCTAATCTAAACAATACATTTATGATAAAAAGTGTTTTGTTTAGATTAAGTATCGCCCGTGTAAGATACCAGGAAGCTTAGCATAAGAATTGCCTGGGAAGTTGGGGGTTTATTATGTATCTCCCTCGACGTAGAGTGGGATAGATAAAGTTATAAGCCCATAGATAAGGTCTTACCCATTCTCATGCTAAGCCAGCAAGCAAAGCATAAGGTTGGGTTAGAGCGTATCTACCGCAAATAACTCTGTCTATCCCGCTCTACGGCAAACAAAATATTTTTTTTTATATCAAGTTGGGCTCAGTAGAGTAAATATTAAAAAAAAGGCACAAAAAAAAATTTCAACCTCACGTGGGTTCAAACCCAGAACATTTCGATCGCGACGCAACAGTACTACATTTCTAAACTTTGTCCGACCTCCACCGAAAACCACTCACAATTCCCTCCAGCAAGCATCATAAGGCTGGGTTAAAGCGTATCTATGGCTCTGTCCATCCCGCTCTACGTCAAACAAAAGAGTGAGATACCTATTGTTTTAAACCCATAGATACGCTCAAACCCGGCCTTATGCTACGCTTGTATAACTAACATTTTCCGCCAAAATAAAATAAAAACAAATGCCGATTTTTCATTTACAATATGCGCCCCAAATGCCAAAAGTCGTAGCGTGCTATTATACAGAGTGTTAAAAGACCGCCAACAAAGCGGGAGACCACGTATACGTATAGTCCTCGTCATAACGAATATTTTTGCCCAAGGAACTATGCCTGGGAAATCAACGGTTTCCGAGATAATAAAGTCGAACTTAATTTTTTTTTTTCAAAAATGTTTTCAGTATCACGTTCTTAACATACCTTCTTAAGAACCCATATCAAAATTATGGATATTTCTTACAAAAAATCAAGTTAAAATTGCAACCCGCAATGTAGGTTTTCGAGAGAATGTGGTTCAAAGTCGGTTTTTTTTTTTTTTTGCAGAAATATGTTCAGTATCACGTTCTTAGCATACCTTCTCAAGAAGCCATATCCAAATTATGAATATTTCTTACAAAAAACGAAGTTAAAATTGCAACCCGCAATGTATTCTAAACATTGGATAGCCTAAGTTACTCCCAAAAACGTGAGTTACGACCATGTTAAGTTTGGTTGAAAACTATTCAGCGGTGTTCGCGTTTATCGTGTTCATACAGACAGACAGACAGACAGACAGACAGACAGACATAAACCGTTTTTTTTTGCATTTTTGGATTCAGTATAGTTTACTTAGTAACCCCTGCTAGTTTTTTTCTAAAAATATTCAATGTACAGAATTGACTTCGCTAGAGTTTTATTATAAGTATAGATATAAGTATAGATTCGTTATTATTTACCTGTGGACAAGACTAATCTAGCATTTAGACGCCGCAAAATTTGCGGTAGATCTTGCCACTTCAGCTTGCGCTTCGGTAGAGTACCGAGAGTACAAGAGCGGTGGCTCTTGGATGCCTCAACTACCTTCTTTCCTGGAACGTGCCGGAGCTGTAAAAGTCGCTCGCGACGTAGAACTAATGAACAAAGGGCCTAAAGCGTAGGTTTGTATTCAGTCGATGGCACATCAGAAAGGCCAATTACATGAGGGTTTATTAATTTACTTTATGGGTGCTGAGAAAATGTTCAGCCCACATCTGCCATTACTTGTACACAAGACAGCACATCGACCCTTACACGCTAACACTCTACTTGGTTACGTTACCGGCGACAACAAAAATGTACACTCTGACGTACTTTCGTGTGTACCGACAACTTCCAAGAGCCTTTAGAGGTCAGTACTTTGTACTTGTCGTAGCCAGCAAACAAAAACTCGCAGCTCTTAGGTTCTCGTAGCACGTCTACGCCGTAGCGCGTTCGTAGCTGGCATTTAAATACAACAAGGGCTCTACGAAACGTTTTTAAAGTAAGCTTGTAAATAAGTTGTGGAGTTAAATGCAACTTTGTCCAGTGATATTTAGTATTCTGCATTACGTTTGAAACCCTCGGGCTTTTAAAGGGGCATTCCCATATCAGCATAAAGGCTTATAGGCTGTACGGTTACAATTTTCCACTGATGGGAAAAAAGAAGATAATTATAGAAGGAAATCACATGTCATGTCTAGATCATAATTTTTATTTGCGGTAAATAAAATATATCTATTTGTAGCTTAAATTAAATCAAAATCAAATGTCGACCCTATTTAAATAAATGATTTAACGCAATTTTAAGCCATGTCAGAAACCCTTTGGGTTGCCTAAAAACTCTGACACCAGGGGTGGCCACTACCTCATACAATTACCTACCTAACGCAAATAAAAATAATAAGCATGTATGATTTCAGTGTCTAACTATAAATTACGTTTCATTTATCCATGAATAGATAAATATATTTTGTACTTAAATCACTTTAAAATATTCCGAGCACACGACTTCTTACTCTATCCGCTAGGGACCGCTTGGACGCCGCGATCTAAAAGTTAAAGAAACAAAAGTTTATTTCTTAACTCCTGACTAAGGAAAACTCTAATTGTCCCTCCTTGCCTCCTCAGCTGAACCTCCTCCGGCAACTGGAGGGTCTGGACAGCCGGCCGATCGAGCGGAACGTCCGGCCAACGCAGCGACACCCGCCTGGTCACTCCGTCATCTACGTCGAGCAGATCAAGTCCAAGCTATAGTCTACCTACTTCTTACGCCGAGGGTCCGGACAGCCCGCCGATCGAACGAAACGTCCGGCCAACGCAGCGGTACCCGCCTGGTCACTCCTTCATCTACATCGAGCAGATCAAGTCCAAGCTATAGTCTACCTACTTCTTACGCCGAGGTTCCAGTCAGCCGGCCGATCGAACGAAACGTCCGGCCAACGCAGCGGTACCCGCCTGGTCACTCCGTCATCTACATCGAGCAGATCAAGTCCAAGCTATAGTCTACCTACTTCTTACGCCGAGGTTCCAGTCAGCCGGCCGATCGAACGAAACGTCCGGCCAACGCAGCGGCACCCGCCTGGACACTCGGTCATCTACGTCGAGCAGACGTAGATGACCACCGTCGTCGAGTCCAAGCTATAACCTGCGTCTTACGCTAAGAGTTCGCCCAGACACTATCATCTACATCACACTGCTAAAATCCAAGCTTTAATAGAAAAAAAAACAAACGGCTTCAACTTTAGTTTTATTTATTTTGGTACTGACCCAATGCTTAGAGTCCTAGGGCTCGTGACCTTAGTTCAATCTATAACCTAATTCGGAAGGCAAAGTTTTTTGTTCGAAAGTCCGTTATTGGCTTAATCTTATCTTTAGACAATATTGAGAAACTAATTTAATCATTTTTTATTTTGGCCCAGTAGTTTTGTTTTTATGCGCTAAAATGTTTTGTTCCTATGACCGCCAACAGTATGTAGACCGTCGCGTGACGTCATAAAACCGTATCTTTAAAACGTTGTAAAATCCAAACTACTGAACCAAAATAAAAAATATTGAAATTAGTTTCTCAATATTGTCTAAAGATAAGATTAAGCCAATAACGGACTTTCGAACAAAAAACTTTGCCTTCCGAATTGCCTTACGTTGAGGGTTACGCTTAAGCTGGAAACCCGAGGCTTAGGTGGCTCTGCACGTATTGACTTGTCTTTCCTGTGGGCTAGGCCGACTAAACTATCAGGCAGGATGGTATAGTTGCTAGACAAGCCTCCTCCATCTAAACTGCTGCGTCCGAGTGGTCACTTCACCCATCTAGTGCGAGTACTACTGGACGCTGTATAAATAATCTCATTACGTAGATGAAAGGCGTACGTTTTAATTGAATAGCTTAGTGCCTTGCAGGGCCAAAGTAGTAGCTTAATTTTATAGTTGGTTTTTATCTAAAACTTAAACTTTCGTAAGCACTGCACATTTTTATATCGATTTAGGGGTTTCACTTACTTTTATTTTGTCCGAATAGCCGACATGTTTCGACTTCGTTTTTATCTAGGTTTTTATCTAGATTTATGTCTACAATTTGATTCACTATCTCTACAGCAAGCGTAGTACAGCGTAGACAAAATTGTTCCCTTTATTCCCACCTGTTATGTTGAGTTTAGGCTACGGTTTCCCCATGTAAGGGAGTCTGGTGATGAGTCTATTTTAAAAACAAATATAAATTGCTTACAGAAGTATTTTATTAGTGGTCACTTTTTAATTGGACATTTAACAAGAGACAATATACAACTAAGTACTGAATAACAGTATTGAAAAGACGCGATAGAATTTGATGTACGCATGCTTCAGTAATCAGTATCTTATTTATGAAGCTATTTATTTTATGGGTCATGAATCGGTGCTCCGAATAAGGGTCTAGTAATGCCATTAGGGCTTAACAATAACGCGGTAACTACCAGGTTTGTGCCTATGTTAGTATCTCCCACAGGGAAATCTAGAAATCCTATGTTGTTGGAGCTCGAAGCTTGTTTAATGCTAACACGGTCGAGTTTCGTTTGCACCAGCTTCCGAAGTCTTTTTAGCTCGGGCTTCCGAAAAATACCTACTGTGTTTTTAGCTAAACCAACAGTGTTTTAATTAAACGATTGCACCACCTCAGGGCTTCATTTTATTTGGCGTGTTGTATTGTGTACATTTCTAATTGCTAAATACGCTACGAATCCCAAACGAGTCAATAAATATTAGAGTTTATTGGTAATGAATCGTTCTTCTACATCACACCAAACATGCGATATAAACGAAGTCTAATCTTTACAAAAGTTTATATCTAACCATCGGAACAAATCAACACTACTGATGACACCCGCAATAAGCCCAAGAGATTCGCTGACGCGCTCGCGCATTCGGATGTAGAAAATATGGCGCACCATGTCCTGGACGTGCTCATCCAAGGGCAAAACAGAGGATGATCCACGCGCAGTCGCTCTCGTTTCTTTCTTCGTCATTGGGACTTCCTTAGGAAGGAACGGCTGCGACACCCTTTCATACTCTTCGTCAAACTTCGACGCTAAACGCTGAAGCACAACCATCACTGCGCGTTTTTTCAAAACTGCTACATCGTAGCCCTCGTACCAAGGCTTTAGCAAGTGGCGGAAAGAACTCTGGAGCTCAGCGTAGTAGAACATGCGGTCCTCAAACTGCAATTTAATCATAGCGTCTCTCCAACTGGTGATTGATAGATCCCACTCTTTAACGTCCGTCATCTGATTCTGTGAGTCAGGTACGCTCAGCTTCAACATCATCTGTTCGTACCCGAACTTCATCTTCTCAACCTCAGTCTGGTGATAGAACAACACTGGATTCTTCGCCACAAATATGTCACGCTCCAGGAATAGTCGTTTGTAAGGAATGACTTCGGGATCACTAGTTGTGGCAACTTCTATCATTATGTTAATGAATGATCTGGCAATGTTATACAGCGCTTTTGCTCGCAATTTTTCTTTGGCACACTCGATTGTGTCTGCTATGTGGCTAATCTGCTCGATTGCCTCGCCATGCAGGTTCAAGGTCAGCTTGTCGGTGTGGGTATCGAAGAAATTGATGTTAACGGTGCTTAACTCCCAGTATTCTTCGTATATCCCCGGGTGCATCGATAAAAACGTAATACAAATCTCTTTAGACTGGCCTGGAGCTAGTACATCTTCGTTCTTATTGAAAAAGTAATACTGAGCATACAAGTCGTCGGATATAAATGGGATCGGCTTCCTGAGTTTCTTCCAGCAGTAGCGAATGGCCACAGTTCCTAGATTCATAAGGAACAGTGTAGCTCGTCCCATTTTTTTCGCAGGAACGTTGTAATAATACGTCCATGAATTACAAGATTCATGCCAAGGCTCGGTGAGCAGCTGCAGTAAATGGTCTGGCAATGTTTGACCAGGTATTTCTTTGATAAGAACTGTATTGTTGATCCTCAAAGCGTAAAGCCCACAAAGATTATCCTCAGGGGGGCATTGTGGTGCTGTGATTTCGATATTAGGACAAGCACGCGGTTTTACTTCCCTATTTTGGGCTATCCTATTCGGATTCATGCCTTCCACCATCATCTCAGCAATACATGGTCTGTAATTTTAAATATTAAATTATGTTTATGCAATAACTCAGTGAAGCCTGGTCATCTAGGGTGTTGGGAGGCTGAGTATGTCTTGATGAGGTAAAAACACCACTACACAAAATGCACTCTGGTGACTTTACCGCAAAAAGTATAGATTGTGGAGTTGGATGGGAACAAACATTTGGGTTATGGGGATGTATATGGATGGACTGGGTAACTAGGCTATGAGTTTGTAACAACGGAAGTCTGCCACGAAAAATGTCTCAGGGTTGTATCATTGGCAAACGGTGATTTAAATTCAAAGATAGAATAGGTACGGATAAAGCTAAGAAGTGCTGGCTCTTAAGGGTAGACGATAGCAACGAGGCGGAAAATTCAAAATTTTCACAGTTTTTTACATTTTGTAGCTAAAATGAGCTATTTTTGTTCAGCGATTTTTCGTTCGCGGAAATTACAAAGTATTCTTTTCATTATTGTAAACAATAAAACAACAATAATTCAGCCGATTATGTGTTCTGGTCTACGACAAGTTTTTTGGGCAGTGCCACTGCTTCGTAGACCAGAACACATAATCGGCTGAATTATTGTTGTTCTGTTATTTACAATAATGAAAAGCATACTTTGTTGTTTCCGCGAACGAAAAATCGCTGAACAAAAATAGCTCAGTTTAGCTACAAAATGTAAAAAACTGTGGAAATTTTGAATTTCCCGCCACCTTGCTATCATCCCACCTTAAACAAAACTTACTCGTACTGTTAGTCCTACCAAACGCGAGAGAGGCATAAGCTAGCCTTATTGGTAACCGGTTATTTATTATCTTACTTACCGGTGAGGAACAAGCTTATCGATTTTGTCTTTCAACTCAGTCTCGCGGTATTCCCGATACTTTTCGTAATCAGCCTCGAGGCCTTTGCAAGGCTTCCGTTCAGGCAAACCAGCTAGGCCTTTCTCCACTCTTTGAATGTACATCGGGACTCCAATATGCTCTATGACTGGTGCTTTTCCTTTATCGTAGGTTGTCTGCGTGACTTCATATGTTGGCTGGCAGTAGCATTTCTGATGGAGCTTCACGGGGTCCTCCCAGAGGCAGCCACGGCATGTGGTGGCTTTGGGGCTGAGTTTGGCAGCTTCTAGGGTAGCCTTGCGTTCCTTGTCCTGACGCACTCTCTCAAGCAGGTTCATGGCCAGGTCTGCGGGGGGCCGGTCGGTCAACCGCCCAAGCTCCTTGGTCTGTGCGTTCCTGATCCTCACCCATTTCTCCCAGGTCATCAGCCGATGGTCTGGGTTAAGAGTGTCCGTGTCGCATGGATCGATGTTTTCGTTCATGTTTGTAAGTCGATCTTTGCAATCGGGTCAGAAAATGTGTTTGTAGTGACGAAACACAATTTCAGGCAAACCGTTATTTATTATGCAAACTGACGTTTTACTTCACAGTTTTTTTTAAAACATGAAAATATAGTTGAACTCTTTAGTCTTTAACAAGTTCCAAACAAAAAGTTTGTACTTATAAACAATAACATTCAACTGTCATAACTTGTAAACATTGCATTCATTAGTCATTCTAGTGTACTTTCTTGGTAAAAATATCTGAAAGTAACGAAATTCTCCGTAAATAAACATGAAGAAAACAAGACAGAAACGAGAGACCTGAGGATAATATAAAACTACTTAAAATTTTATAAAAATGGAAAACAAAGGTAAGATTGGCAAGATGAACTGCAGCTTTAAAACAAATCTGTTTAGTACAGGGTGGCCCGTTCGCTGTGTGCCTATCCCACACACATTATACAATACTATAGGTACTATGACTGTAGAGAGTGGGGTGTCTAGAATAGAACCATGAAAGAGACATCGTTAATACAACGTTAACACCTGTTTTGTATAAGAATAAGTGTATTGCAAATTACATTGGAGATAAACTACCGTATTCAGTCGTTCCTCTTCTCGAAACTCGACTCCACTCATACTCGACGAAGAAAAACGTTATTACAAAACATCATACTCCAGCGAGTTTCTTATTAGAGTAGATTATATTATTTTTTCACATTCAAAGTGTCAGATTTTTACTCCTCTCCACTGGAGCTAATTTCTCACCTGAGTGGAGGAAATGCTCTTTCCAGTCAAGTAATTAACTGTCAAAGCTAAGGTACCTGATCTATGTTGAATTCTCTTTGAGAGAGAAAATTGGTTCAGTATTTCAAAATAATTTATGATGAGAAGGCGCTGGCATTTCAAGTCTTGCGCTTCTATCGTACATGAGGCTACCAGGTTAGTAGCTTTACCTAATGCCAGCACTTCAAAAGTTATCTTAAGGCGTTAAGTAGGTCTCTTCACCAATATTTGCAGTAATTGGCAACAATCTTCAATAAAAAAAATACAAAGTCCCGAAGTAGGTAGCTTAGCTTTGACTGATTGAGAATTTCCTCCACTTGGGTGAGGAACTTGCTCCTGTGGAGTGAAAATCTGATAGTTCATTTCTGCACTTAAATGAGAAACTCGCTCGAGTGGAGGAAATTTTGTAATACCACTTTCTTGAGTCGGGTATGAGTGGAGTCGATTCACGAGGAACGATCGACTTGGAATAGGTGTAAATATAATTTGCACTCAAGCTTCAAACTCATTCTAAGTAAAATAAAATACCTTTACAAATACACCATGTTCCTGCCTAATATTACCTACTCTTTGAAAGGTTCACCCTGTATGCAAAGAAATAGTTCGTCCGCGTTGCTCTGCGCAAAGTAATTAAGCAATTTACAAGTGCCGCTGCATTGCGCTCATCAGAGAGCGACAGACGCAAAATAGAAGGACACAGATGGTTCTAGATGAGGCATAGTTGAATTGTAATGAGGGCTACCGCACTCAGATTTACCGCTAGGGGCGTTTTTGTGTAGCACAAGGCCCAAAAATTACACTGTTAGTATGGGCTACGGGGGTTTAAAGTTGTCAATATTTTGCAATACCTGAGATTAATTTATGGCAAACATTGGTTGTCCCGCTACTAACTATACTGTTTTGAAACAGTTTTATCTTTCGGAAAATTAATTGTGTTCTTTTTAATCGTAATAAAAACAGGCTTGCTCGATGTGTTTTATTAGTAAAGTTTTAGGTTAGGTATTAAATGTGATTTTAATGTAAGTTACCTTTTTTACATACCTACTACTCTAAGAAATATCTAACTTTAAGAGCTATAATTCTTTTCTTACTCGAAAGTGGCGCCAACTAGTGAGCACAAAAACGGTAGCCCTCATTCAATTTAAATAGAATATTCAGGAATATTCAGTAAATCAGGCTTTTAAACCTCTATTTGGCCCATTAAGAAAAATAGTTAAGCCTCGCGTTGAGATTTTGCAGGAGAGTTTTTAGCAAAAAACGCATCCAAAAAGAAGATATGATTTTTTTTCATTGGCGGCGCTAGTTGTGCGTCCTATTGGGCCTTAAAGTGCTTGAGTTTATCTGCAATTGCATCCAGTTAAAACCGATGTTAACATCTATAGCTAGTTAAAAGCTCTTTTGTCACCCCAAGCCTGCTACGTTTGTACGTGATGGGTATTATTGATGGGTATGTATGGACGTAGTCAAACAACGATACTCTAGCCAAACAAACTAAACCGATAGAAATATTCGTACCTGACGGGATCTCTAGCTCGTAAAGGAGCGAGAGATCTGTCTCACAAGCCAGGTTAGTATTTTTATTTTATGTAAAAGTTAATTTACTTACTTACTCCGCTGCCTCCGCTGACTTAGCGACTCGAAGTGGGTCTTGGCTTCAGCGAAAAGAAGTTTACTATTACGAGCCCTAACTTCACAAACTCTAATATAGTCAAAATATGTGGCAAGTTTTATTGTTTGTGTACTAGCTTACATACCGTTCAGCGTCTAGTTGGTAAATGTTAATTTACAAAAACTCAATTGTTTTCCTGAAAAGTCACCTCTTCTCTATATCTTTCTCGCTGCACCACTTATTTTAGTGGTTTTAGTAATTTACAACCAATAAAATATCGAACTTTATTAGTATCCTTAACTCTACTGCGGTGACGTTAAATTCCGTTGGATCAGAATGTATAGGTGGTCGAAGTTGTTTTTGTATTGAATGACATTGCATTGCCCGGGGTCTGCAGCAGTTTTCCTCGTACGAGAGATCTCAATGTTTTTCTGTGTTTCCGTTATCTAAGGTACACAGAAGGAAACTTTGCACAAGATTGTACCGGCAACGTCGTTACACTTTGATACTTTATCCGTCTTCTTGTTTGTACTGTACTGTACCTGGGAAGATAAAAATAATGAATCATGTGTAATTAAATCGAAAACAAGAACTAAGGCTGTAAACAGCGTCATACTGTTTCAATTCGAATTACGCAGGTGTCACTGAAAATAAGAATCTTCAAACGCTTAGACGAGGGTGGGTTGAAATGCTGCTGGGCGGGCGGGATAATTATACTCGTCCCTTGTATTCATGCAAGTGACACAGAGATGAATTATAAAACCTTAGGGTGAAATACTTCGAGAAAATTTTCCGAGCTGATCTGAAATTCCATCAAGAAAAAGTAGAGCTAATCTACTATGGCAGAGGGTAGTATTTCCATACGCGCATATACGCCTTTGAGATGTGGTGCTGGAGGAAGATGCTGGACATTGGACAGCACACCGCACCAACGTGTCAATATTGGATGAGCTTAAGATAAAAACGCGACTCTCCACCATCTGCATACGAAGGATCCTTGAATACTTTGGTCACATTGCCAGGATCGACAGCGACAAAAATCGACGGAAAACGACCAAGAGTCAAGAGGAATATGCCTGACACAGTAGACCGACCAAGTCCGCTCCGCACTCAACACAACAGTATACGATGTCATACATATAGCCGCAGACAGGAACAACTGGCGACGCATCGTGCGACAAGGATTGCCCCGATTGAATGACCACGACCCTCAGCGATGAGGATACCGATGCAAAGAGGAGGAGTGTTTCCATACATATGACACGTTGAGCTGAGACGAGCGATATTTAAAATGTGTGAAAACACATAATTATAACTTCTCCGTCCATCTCCGCTTCGGTAGATTACCTAATGACCTTATATGACAAACATCAGTTGAGATAGAACATCACATCAGTCCACAACAATTAGCACTTCATAGTAGTAAAACCTAATACTAACTGGTAAGATGACTATATAAGACGTGCTGTAAAGGTCTCAATTCTCAAACACTGAATGAAACATGAAAATAAATCATGTGTAAATCCGTTAAAAATTGTGTGTCTAATGTAAAATCTGTTTCAGCACAAGAAACAGTACCGGAAGAAAAAGAAGAATTAGAAGGGACCGTTGAAGAGAGGGTGATTCCCGACTACGGAACCCTCGAGTGGATTCAGTACTGTAGCGAGCTAGATGGCCACCTGCCTTCGCCCATAGACATATCCATCACAGGCTCAATCATGGACTACTACGCTCCGGAGCTCAAATGGTACAACTACGACGTCTATCCTCACAAGATTAAGATGACAAATACAGGGTATACAGGTAAAAAAAAACTATACTACTGTACTGTTGCTGAATATTTTAATGACATTTTAATTTAATATTTATATAATAATAATCTAATAATTTATTTAGTGCTCATTAATTCATTTCTGTTAATTTAAATACCGTGTAAATATGTTCATAGTTAGTATTAATTTGCATGTTAGCATGTAATGTAAACTACTATTTTTACGCCCTCTGGCAAAACATAGAGCTCAATCTATTTTTATGACCATCTTGTTTCTAATCACCTATGTTTAACAAATAAACAATTCCTATTCTTATTCTTAAAAAGTAAAGATAGTGTTGAAGTTTGAAGTACACTTTTAATAAGAGTCTTCACGGGGACAGAGTAGGTACCTAGGTAAGCGTAGGCTTGGCCGTCTTATAATACAGGGTGCACTGTAAGTCGATAGCGGAACTTTAAGTAGGCCATCTACTGATCAATACAAGCAAATTGTACTAGGTGGCGAAAAAAATTGAGCGAAAAAAAATCAGCTGTCCCATACAAAAGGTCGACTCAGTACTGCGCCAAATGTATGAAACAGCAGATTTTTTTTTCGTTCTATTTTTTTCGCCACCTAGTACAAGTTGTTTGTATTGATCAGTAGAAAGCCTACTTAAAGTTCCGCTATCGACTTAGAGTGCACCCTGTAGAATTTGCGAGTTGTAAAATACAAAATGCGAAATAGGTATCAGGAAGTGCATTTTAAGTAGTTTTGCACTGCCGGCAAAAGTTAAATTGCCAACCCCATGTTATTTTAATTTCGTTTTTGCAATGTAATCATCAATTTAGTTCAGGACAGGGTGAAACACAATTATAAGATACACGCGGATAATCTTATTTGTGGTTTGCCTTCCGGGCACATTCGCATGTTTAATATTTCCCAGTTTATGAATAAATTATCATCACGCTGACACACGTCGTCAGTGATGTACACTAAATGTATGACATGACATTCGGCCCTACGAGTCGCACGAGTCGCATCAGCTGGGACCCACGGAAGTCTACCTTAATGAGAATTTTGTTGGTCAAAACCAGCGAACCGTTCGCTGCTCCAAACATTTGCAAACTTAATTTATAAACCACCTTTTGTCTGAGGAGTTTCGGTACTGACTGTCGCCACATGCGGGCGAAATGTAGAGTCGAGAAACAAGTACCTACGCAGGTACGGATTGAGACACGTTAGGATACCCCGTGTTAGTTCTTATAGTGGGCCTCATAAGCGAGTAAATCAAACAAAAAGGTGTACCCTACCGCGTTACTGACTGTACCTCTCTATCATGTGTTATGAAATTTTCCACGTTAAAGGCACGCTGAAAATTTTCATTACACCGCCGCTTTGTCATAGCAATAACCTGAGTCTATTTTTAGAGATTATGCGAATAAACAAACATTGAAGCTTCCAGTTTTGCTCAACTATCTACACTACCCTTCTAATAATAAGTAAACATGGAAAAAAAAGAATAGAGGTAGGCTACATATTAAAACTTTCGCTGCCTTGGACGCGTAAACGCGTCATCGAGAAATTCGTTGAGTGCTTTGCACGCAAATAATCGGCAATAGTAAACATACCACACGTACTCTAGATGCCTTTCAACGCGTCTGTGCGTCATACCCGAATGCTAAATGCGTTTCAACGCGTCTGTGCGTCATCGTTTATCGAAATTAATTATTACTGTGCAAGGTTCTACAAAATCAGGTGCGGATAATTTCAGGGTCCCATTCATGGTCATGAAAGTTGAGATAAGTCATAAAACACCAACGGTCGAGCAACGGGCATGGCGCCAGTTTATCTGCACTCCTGGCCCCATGCCAATAAAGGGTTAACTTTAAAGTACAACGTTTTACAAACGGGCCTAACTTTTTTGCATGGTGTTGGTCTAACCTTCTGGAAAGCAGGGTGACTAACACGGTATATCTCGCTTTCAGTGGTAGTCGGTGCCAAGTGGATGGCGGAGCGGCCGTACATCGAAGGCGGGCCGTTGCTAGAGAAACACATCCTCTCTCAGATACACTTCCATTGGGGCAGTGACATGACGGAGGGCAGCGACCACGTGGTCGATCAGCGCCGGTACCCCGGTGAGATGCAGGTTTGTCACCTAGCACCTAGCCTATCACAAGGGCGTCGCCAAGGGGGGGCAGGGAGGGGCAGCTGAAAAGTCCTAAGTCTTTGAGTTAATTTGCTTGAAGTTCAAGCCTTGAACAATCATTCCCGTACGTCGAAACTCGAATGAATTCACCAATTCCACTCCTAATATTCCGTACGCTCAACTACGCTCTGGCTGTAGATGTAAGGCTCGTAGTACAAGTGAAAAGCTTCATGTGCTGTCGACTTTACCTACCATTCATACCTACTTTTCTCATTCATAAAGAATGAGAAAAGTATGAATTGTAGTAGGTAAAGTCAACTTGCCCCCCCCCTGCGCCATCGGCTGGCGACGCCCTTGGCCTATCACCTTCTTATCTACATCGTAAAAACATCAAGAAACCTCTATTGCTGCTAAAAACTGATTTCTACCCTGCAAGCGTAGCACAAGGCTAGGTTAGAGCTAGAGCGTATCTAAAATAAATAAAATAAAATAAAATAGCCTTTTATTGCTTCTCAAAGTTCTCAAAGTTAGTACATATAAAAATGCTTGAAAAAAACAAAATAAGTTGTATTGAAAAAAAAATTCTTAACCTAAGTATTAAGTATATGTACTTTAAAATAAATAAAAATTGTTGGGTATGAGATGCCCCTATTGGGTAAAGGCCTCCTCCAGATTTTGCCACAGTTCTCTATCTTGAGCTTTCTCTATCCAGTTTTTTCCCGCAATATTTATTATGTCGTCGGCCCATCGTTTATTCACCTTTCCATTGCGTGATTTTCTTTGTCCATCTTTGGTCTTCTATTCTTGCGACATGGCCGGCCCATTTCCACTTTAATTGTTTGATATGATGGCGTACGTCTTTAATCTTTGTGCGGTCTCTTATGCTTGTGTTTTTCAGAAATAAATATGTTTAATATTGATACAGTCAGTAAATGTTGGTAGGTAACTAATTAGGAAACAATGTATGACAAACTTGTTGAACAGGTGTTTTCACACTAACTGAAAAGAATACGTGCTTCAGTACTAAGTAAAATAACTGACTTGGCTTTACATGGATATCTCACAACTTTTTACGGTGGAAGCGAGACTTGGTTTTTGTACATTTATATTTTTGATGGGATTGTTTTTTCTAAAGGACTAACCCGTGCTAGGGAATATTTTAAACATTTATAATAAGTTGAAATAATTCACTCGGGACAGGACTTGAACCCGCAACCTCTCGCATACCGTGCAGGCGCTCTACAAGTCCTGTCCCGAATAATTTTTTTCAACTTATTATAAATGTTTATATAAGAGCAATTTTCCCGCAAAAAAAAAAACTGTTTTTAGGACTAGCAACTGTGCAGACTTTTTTAAACAGAATAAGCACACTGGAGCTTTTGTGAAATACAACCGTGCTGGAAGCACACAATTTGTTGGGTAGATATAACTACTCAATTTGGCAGGTAACTGAGCAATTTAAATTCCACTATCACAAACGTCTTTATATCGGGTTCAGGAATTCTTAGAGCTACATTCACAAAGGCGAATCGAAATCGAATATCCATTTCAACGATGCATTCAAAATGTAAGTAGGTAGTACTTAAGGAAAAACCTAACAGAAATACCAAAATAAATGCAAACCGACACTGTACTAATAATGGTTCGCCCCGAACTGTGAACTCGCGATCCTATAGCTCGGTACCTAACCCATCGACCGATTTGGCTTTCTTTCTCGTTGTGCTCCCCTAGCAGTTGTTGTAGGTACGAGTATAGCTACCTGCGATACCTAGTTTTGTCTATTTATTTCCAGTAATTTATACTTTTGAACCAATCCTGCCGTCTGTTTTAGTTGTGTCGGTAAAGACGATTCGCTAGGTACCTACCTATTCTCTCTTGATTCTACAAAGATAAATTGAAATTGAAATTGAAATTGAAAAAATATTTATTTCGGGAATATCACAAAATAAAAACAAGCACAATAAGATTAAAATTAAAAATATTTACAAATTATCTTCCCGAAAATGGACCTAGCTCAGCTGTATGCCGTCTGAAATAGTCTTCAGACGGCGCTGATTTTCAGCTAGCCCCATGCCACTGATTCATTGATACACATATTAATTAACTAGGTACATACACACATTTTTACAAACAGATATTAACCCAGGTGACGCATTCACGATTCTTCAATGGTTCAATTAATTAAGTAAATAAGATTAGCAATTACATTGACAATTCAACAAAAAAATTATAATATATTAATAATATTGGCGGTTACAACATTGCACGAAAAAACAATGATATAGGCAGGTAGACACATTTTGTCGATACACTAATACAATAGTACAATTTGTTATCGATCACGTTTGAATTAAGACCGTATTTTTAGCACACAGCAGGTTTCCAAACTCCTTTTGTAACTTAAGTAATCTTTGTTTGTATTTTAGTTTGAACGTTTGGACTGTAATTAATTTATCTCTTATTGGAGGAGGTAGGTCGTTCCATATTTTTGCACTTCTATAAGTAAAGCATCCTCTAAAACCTGCTAGGCTATGTTTAGGTACACATAACATATTCAAATCTGTCGATCTTGTGTGTATACAGTGAGCATCTCGTCTAAATTTAAGTTTCTTGTAGAGGTATTCAGGGGTCTTATTCCATACTACTTTGTGCGTGAGACAAGCCAAATGTAGCTCCCTTCTAGCTTCCATTTTCAATTTATTGTTTTTATTGAGGTAGGGGGTGACGTGCGTGCGCTTTGGGATTTTATAACAGAAACGCGCGCACGCATTCTGTACTCTCTGGATTGCCTCCGCCGTTTTCCGTGATATTCTAGGACCATACACAGCACTGCAGTAGTTAAAAGGTGATAGAATTAGGAGCTCGACTAGAGTTTCTCTCACATCTACGCTTAGGTAATTTCGAATACCGTACAAAACCTTCAACTTAAAGAAAGCGTATCTGATCTTTTCCTGTACGTGTGATTGGAACTCCAGCCGTTCATCGTAAATAAGTCCAAGGTTCCTAGCTTCATGCACGAATGGTATTTTTTTACTATCGATGGTTATGACAGGGTCCCGGTCCATGACAGATGTTATTTGATTACTCGTACCAATGACCATACATTTTGATTTGAGTGGGTTCAATACCAAACAATTACCTTGTGCCCAGACAAATATTTTATTTAGATCGTTATTTATTTTTATGACCGCTAAAGAAGTATCTTCCTGACTGAACGAGTAGTACATTTGCGTGTCGTCGGCATATAAGTGACACCGGCACCCCTCAAGTAGCTCAGGCATATCTGCAGTGTAAATAGTAAAAAGGATTGGACTCAAAATTGAGCCTTGGGGAGTTCCTCTTTCCAATTCCGCTACATCTGAGGTAATAATTTCTCCATTTTCGTTAACTGTGGATACAAACTGCTTACGTCCTAATAAGAAGGACCGGAACCACTTACATGTATTATTAGAAAAACCATAGTATTTAAGTTTAGCGATCAGCAACTCGCCATTGATGCAGTCAAAAGCCCGCGAGTAATCCAATAGAACCAGTATACTTGCTAGCTTAGCATTGGAGGCAGTAATGATGTCATCCGTTACCTTTACAAGTGCTGTCTCGGTACCATGACCGCTCCTAAAGCCTGACTGCACACTGGGAATTATTTTCTCGTTAGTAAGGTGCCTAGTAATTTGGATTTGTACAGCTTTTTCAACCACCTTAGACATAACTGGCAGAACACTAATCGGCCTCAAATCTTTATAGCTAGCAATATTAGAAGATTTAGGGATTGGTTTCACTACTGCCAATTTATAACTTGCAGGATATGTTTGTGTTTCTATAGATTTATTCACAATTGCAGTAATAATTGGTAATGTAAAAGGCAACGTCCATTTAATCATGTCTATGCTGATGCCATCATGGCCCTTAGCATTCGTTTGTATACCAGCTAATATCTTCTCTACGTCGGATTGACTTACACAAGTAAGAGTAAAAAAGCTCTCATTGTACCTAGAATTTTTAAAATTGTTCATGTAATCTACATTGACGTTGCTGTTACCCGGTACATCTAAAAAGTGCTGATTAATTTTTTCAGGATTATTTAGCTCAACAGGAATATCAACAGACTGTTGGGAATAGAAGGGTGAAGTCTCTTTAAAATGTTTCCACATTTTACCCGAATTATTTTTATTGTTATTTACATAATATTTATAGTACGCAATTTTTTCTTTATTAATGGTGAAGTTTACAAGATTTTTTAAGTTTTTGTAGTAATCCAAATCACTATCCTTCCTACTCTTTTGAGCCTTGGCTAAGGCTTCATCTCGCAAGTCCATCATGAAGCGAACGGTATCAGTAATCCAAGGCTTTAGTTTATATCCTACCTTAGTTTTTTTAGTAGGAGCATGAGTGTCGAATAAGCGAATAATATATTCGTTAAAAAGATCGATCATTAGATCAACATTATTTAATTCAAGAATCCTATACCACGGAGTATTCAAAAGATCTTGTTCGAACTTAGATTTATCTATTCGATTTAGAGGGCGAGATATCGATATGTGTGTGACTAATTTAGGTTTTTTCATGTCCACATCGACCCAGACCATACCATGATCACTCAGTGATCGGTTATGCAACACATTTGTATTCTTCACTTTACTCGGGGTATCAGTAATAACGAGATCTATCAATGTTCGGGTGGTATCTGTGATTCTAGTTGGTTCTTTAATACACTGATTTAGGTTAAGTTGATGTAAAAAACTTAGAAGTCCCCTTGCGTCATAGGATTCCGCTTTCATAAGATCTGTATTGAGGTCCGCTAACAAAAATATATGGTTACAATATGAAAAAGCGGATACCGATTCTGCTAACGCATCCATAGCCTCACCTCGACTGATTGCCTCTGGTCTATACGCGGTACCAATGGCAACTTGGGTCCCAGCAACAGAAAGCTCCATCCACATCTGCTCCAGCACCGAGCTTGGATGCTCCGTGACCTTAGCACGTATACCTCTTCGGACATAGAAGCCTACTCCACCACCCGTACGACCGGCTGACCTAGCTTGAAGCTTGAGTGAGTAGCCGGGAACTTTGGGAGCAATTAGTTCAGCACCTTCCTTTACCCATGTTTCATTTAAAGCCAAAATATCTAACCTGAGTTTAGTAATTGTATTAATTAATTCGTCCTGTCCGGTGTTTAGCGACCGAACGTTCAATAATCCAAGACGCAAATGTTTACTCCTATTGTTTCCGTTGAATGTGTACGTTGTGCAAAATCACAAAAAATCCAACAATTTTCAAACCGCTACAAAGAAAAGATCTTATTCCAGAGAATGTAAGTGTAAGACCCACCACACGTGAAAATGTTTCCATTGTGTCAATAAGATATTGCATTCTGTCTAGAAAGTTACAGTTACACTCTTTTTTACCTAGAATTAGAGTTATCTTCGTGAAGTACAGTAGACAAAGTTGTAAATAGAGGAAAAAAAAAATCAGACAGAGCGCTTCCCTATTAATAATAATGTCATTCGGCCGCACAGACTTCTGAGCCAACTTTATCTGGTCCAAAAACACTTCTTAGGTCGTCCTCAGATCTGATGCGGTGGCTAGCCTTTCCTTGTTCACGGCGTACAAGGACTCGTCCCTCTCTCGTCCAGATAAAGCGCCATCCACGGCGCTTACCCTCTTCCCGAGCTTTGTTGAACAGCCATCTATTTGCTTTTGTAAGTCGCTCGTTTACATAGAAACGGCGAGTAGGACCAGGCAGGCCGCAGTCCGCAGTAGTGGCGCCACGGCGCACGCGTGCTGCACTCAGGAACTTGTCTTTGAGCGCGCGGCGCGCCAGCCGCACGGCGATGGGACGCGGGCGCATCGCGCTGTCGCCGCTCGCACCCTCCACCAAGCCACCGGGCCGGACGGGCCCCACACGTGTCGCATTCACAATGTCCTGCTCAACAATCTCCAGGCCAAGTTTGTTTGCCACTAGATGGACAATGTGGCCAATGCTCTCCTCCTTCATCTCAGGTATTCCAGAGATTTCCACGTCGTTCTCCAGGAATTCTTGGTCGCGGCCGTTCAACTCCACTTTCAGGTGTTCGATGGTTTTGCAGAGCGACTCATTTTCAGCTGCGAGTTTCGTGGATGTATCGGTGACTGAGTCAAGGCGTGCCTCCATTACTGAAATTCTCAGATCGAAAGAGCTTACAGTGTTCGTGAGAGTGGTAAGCTTTCCGTTAACCTCCGCCTTGAAGGCATCAATGGAGTCCTTCAGCGAGTTGAACCTTTTGTTGATGAGGTTCATGATGCTCTCCGTGTCTATGTTTACTATCGAGGACATAGCTTCTCGATCATCCTCTCCCCTATTTAAAACCATTGGGCTGGCTACCTGGCTGACCTTTGCCGGTTTACAGTTTTCACATTTCCATTTAGGTTTATTCATAGGTAGGATTTTTTTAAAGGCGTTTAAATCCAACCCTGCACATATGTAATGCAACAATACTGAGCATCCATTGCACTTCATCAATTCTTCTGGCTTTATTTTAGACTTGCATTTGAAACCGTCCATTTTTGCACAGCGCGTAAACAGTAGGTAGGTAACCGTCTCGCACGCAGCTGATTTTGACAGCGCCGCCGGCCGGTTAGGTTGGGTTGGTAAACAAAGACGGCGCGGAGATAGATGTAAGACTGCCCTCAAATGCTTAATAATTTACGGAATTGACGAGAAACACTGTTTATTGCATGTAATAGCACGAATATTGTCAGTTATGTGAAGTTTTGGTGGTAAGTCAGTGGCAGAGAATGTTCCTGTTTACTCACGGTTAGTCCAATGAATCACCTAACGGATTTTTGCCAGGTCCCACTTAGTGCCACAAAACTATCACTTCCAGCTCTTTGATGGATCAGATAACACTTGTGTTTACAGTTCTGCACTCATTTATCCGAAATACACAACCCATTGACCCTGTATTCACTTTTATAACTGTATATTAATTAAATTCACTAGCAGAAAAACAACTGATGTTTACGCTTGGAGCGCCACCTAGCGAAATTGAATTCATCTCAAGAAAATCCCTCGTCTGTAAAACGATGCCATTTGCTCTACACGTGTGGGTAGTCAATAGCAGAAATTCCTTTTTTGTCGCCAGAGTCGCGATATAAAACATGAAATAAGGAAATTACTTTACAAGGTATTTTACCAGGCAAAACAAATAACGCTTGGAACAAAGAGAAAGTGGATAATTATTTTCAGGAAATAATGCAATTCGGAAGGCAAAGTTTTTTGTTCGAAAGTCCGTTATTGGCTTAATCTTATATTTAGACAATATTGAGAAACTAATTTCAATATTTTTTATTTTGGTTCAGTAGTTTGGATTTTACAACGTTTCAAAGATACGGTTTTATGACCTTCACGCGACGGTCTGCATACTGTTGGCGCTGTTTGGCGGTCATAGGAACAAAACATTTTAGCGCATAAAAACAAAACTACTGAAGTAAAATAAAAAATATTGAAATTAGTTTCTCAATATTGTCTAAAGATAAGATTAAGCCAATAACGGACTTTCGAACAAAAAACTTTGCCTTCCGAATTGCCCTACCCTACCCGACGATTCTCTCGTCATATTAACTTTTTTCCGCACATCGCAAAAAAACGCTTCTTCTTTCAGGTTACATACTTTAGAGCCGAATACATGACTCAAGAAGAGGCTTTCAAGCATCCAGATGGCGTCTGTATGGTGTGCTACGTAATAAAGGTCCGTTCGGATTTAAAATATCTACTATTATTTTAACAACCTGTAGAATAGTGGTATTAAATAGTCTCAGGCACTGCAGCGTCTGGGTGGTCACTTCACCATCTAGTGTGAGTGAAGGTTCCACTGCCACTGGACGCTATATAAATCATCTCATCGCGTAGATGCAAAGGCCTAAGTGTGAATAAATATCTTACTTACTTACTAATTAAGTAGTTAGTACCTATAGGTCTACTCCTACAGTAAATGTAGAGTAGGAGTAGACCTATAGGTACTAACTACTTAATTAGTAAGTAAGTAAGATATTTATTCACAAGATAAAACACATAATTAGCATCTTCGTCAGTAAGATCAGGCACACACACTACATTAAACCGTACTTACTTATAATCGGATGGAAAAATTTGTAAGGGGAACTGAAAATATTTTGACTTTTCTTCATCATCATCATCATCATCAACCCACCTCTGTCCACTGTTAGGTATAGGCCTTTTCCCTAGCGCCACCTCGCCATCCGCATCCATGGCTCCTTTGCCATCCGATGTCATCTCCGACCATCGGGCTGCTGGTCTTCCTACTGACCGCCGTCCTACTCTGGGCTACCACTCTGTCACTACCCTTGTCCACCGGCCATCTTCCCACCTCACCAGGGGCCTTAGCCTGTAACGCAATGGCATGTCGATGGCGTCCCAGCAGAAGGACTAAACCGAGGTTTCCTCGTTTTTCTCCAACAACCAGAGAACTAATCCTTTAGAATTACTTAGAATCAGAATATTCTTTGCTGTACTACAAAAACATTAAAACGACCGACAGCATTGTGAAGGCTTCTAATTGGCTCTCTGTTTCTAAACTTCGTATCTACAATGTGTTTCTAAAGCTGTTAGCCTTCCAAAAATAAATATATAAATAAATAAATAAATTAATAAATCCTAATTCAAGCCGTCAACTAGGAGCCCATTTTGACACCATTGCGTTACAGGCTAAGGCTCCAGGTTTCCTGCCCATTTCCACTTGAGACTCGAGATTCGATCACCAACATCGTCAACCTTCGATCCACGGGTCTTATGCCTTTACTTAGCTAACGGAAAAGTTCGCTACGCATTGGACCGGACAATAAAACTGCGGACGTTCGTCTGTCGTTATGGAGGAAGAAGTTATGAAGTTTTGGCGTTTACGGGCGTGGCTATAGAAGAACCGGAATACGGCTGTCAAATTTCGCTTAGCACAGATTAATTTTGACAGCCGTATCTATGGCCACGCCATTAAGCGCCATCTATGAAATGCTCTGTGATTTTTTGCTGAAAACGGCTCATTGTCTACAATGAAACAAAATGGTGCTTTCGCCTACCTCGCCCCGTTTCGATGAAAATGTCTCATCATGGCGTAAAGGGGTGAAAGCACCATTTTGTTTCATGTAGTTTTTTCTTTGCTGGAACTATTAGATAGGTACGTACCTACTCTACTCGCACCTAATCATTAAAAGATTATGTAACTTTTAGTTTTGTCAAAGCATTTAAAGTATTAACACAGGCACTAAATTACGTCAGACGAAACATGAAGTTTCAGCTTGCCTTCTACAAGGGTGCACTTTTGGTTATTCGCTGAAAACTTTTTCGAAGCTCGTGTTCTCTTTAGCAAGTCTAGTAGCTTGCCCTCATGTTACGCCCTGATTAGGAGGTTGGAAAACACAAAACGTCACCTCAGGAGGAAAAAACAAAATTTTCACAAAGGCTTCCTGCAGCCTTTGAGAAAAAATGTTTTTTCCTTAAGCTCGTAGATCAAAATAATGCGAGATCGAGCTCTATCTACTCGTAGCCGTAGCTAAATAATAATATGGCATGGCACGATGACGTCATATCGACGTTTGACTGCTTGATACTGTCTTGTACATCAGATAGAAGGCTCAGGGATTTGCTAAGTATAACCTATCATACCTAAACTTTGATGGCGCGCTGCAGGTTTTGTTGCAAGTAGCAAGGTGTTTATGTAGACAGGCAAGCTTTTCAGGTTGTTACCTACCAACTGACTGAACCTAGGTAGGTACGGTATATACCTATAGGTACAAGGGCGTCGCCAGCCGATGGCGCAGGGGGGGGCAAGTTGACTTTACCTACTACTACAATTCATACTTTTCTCATTCTCTATGAATGAGAAAAGTAGGTATGAATTGTAGGTAAAGTCGACAGCACATGAAGCTTTTCACTTGTACTACGAGCCTTACATCTACATACAGCGATTGTAATAACTTCCCCACTCCCCCTCTCCCGCTTCAACGATAGAGTAGAGCAGAGCGTAGTTGAGCGTACGGAATATTAGGAGTGGAATTGGTGAATTCATTCGAGTTTCGACGTACGGGAATGATTGTTCAAGGCTTGAACTTCAAGCAAATTAACTCAAAGACTTAGGACTTTGGTTGCATTATATTTGGCAACTTTTTTAGAATCTCTAGGGGGGGGGCAGCTGCCCCTCCCTGCCCCCCCTTGGCGACGCCCTTGTATAGGTACTAAGCCTACGGCAACCTTCTGTGCTGAGCGTTTTCATTGCGTCCCTTTAAAGATGTCGCATATGAATCATGTCAAGAGAGATAAATCTCGATGGGAGTTGGCAGCCTCGGTTTTGGTTTACACAGTACCCAGTCAGCCTTATCCCTAGGCTGTTACTAACATAAATTAGTTACACAAATAAAGTAAGTCGTTCTCTGTGTGGTCTGCGGGTGGGCTTTGTTTTGGCTTGACCTGGTTTGTTGTTTGTCTTCCATATTATAGGTCATTGCTAGTCGGTTAGAGAGAAAATATGGGCCTACCTGCACGATTGCGGCTCATGTTTAGCGTCGTAGTGAGTAATGTACTTAGTCGCCCTCATTGCATCGTCTCGTCCTCGTCAAGTTACGTGGGTAAAGGTAAAACTAACACAACACCTAAACCACCAGCAAATAAGGTCCAAAACTCCTTCCACAGTACGGAATAAGCCCCGACGAGCGGCTCGACAAGTTCATCGAAGGTTTCCCGCGCATCCAAGAGGCTCAGACCCACACCAAGATCGGCCCATACCCCATGAGCCAGCTGATGCCGTGCTTCGCTTCCTCTACTGGGGCACCCTCAAGAGCGTCAGAGACGAAGAATACGTCATTAGGTGGATCGTGCCGCGGGTGACGCTCTTTGCGACTGTGGACCAGGTGAGTTGGTTGCGTCAAGAAAATAAAAAGGGGTAGGTCTACATGAGGGTGATTTCCCTTTGAGAGTGGTCAAGTGATTTGATTAGGTGCATTGCACAGCTGCACTAGGTTGATCGCAGTTGAATCAAATAAATTTAAGTAGGTACTCAGTAAGTTGCACATTACAAGAGTGGATCATGGCCTAAGGTCTCCCTGTCCTACATTTCATTCCATTGCTCTCTAGGGCCCTTTCCCTTTTGCTCCACGTCTTTCCAGAAATTGTGTCGTATACTTAGGTGGTTTTGTAAAGCGTTACTCTTTGCCACCAGATGAAAGAGTTCCGAAAATTAATGGATCCATGGGACGAGCCTCTGCTGAGAAACTACAGGCCCATAAAGGAGCGCGAGGGCAGACGCCTATTTTTCTTCAACCCTCATTGGTGCCTTTACAACTCCTTGCTACCGATGCCGGTGTTCCCGGATCGTTCGATCTCTATACTTTCGCCGGTTTACCTAAATCACCCTGATTTGCTGCCAAAGCAAAATGCTTACATGCTGGAACCACCTGAAGAGGCCGAAGAAAACACCAATGGCACGGACGGGCAATCGGGCAGCAAGTCGCAAACTTCTAGACTAACCTGAAAAGTTATGAGCCCCTGAATTTGGATTGAAAATATTGTGATCTCGAACTTTCAAGATCCTGATTAAGAAAAAAATATGACGATGTGATTTTCTGGCAACATTCATCAATGTTTTTTTGTGATTGCAACACTAAAATCAAATGTCATGTGTCAAAACTGTCATTTGTCAAACAAAACAAAATGTCAATTCATTCACTGAAACTGAAAGAACTTTGTGTCGAAATGTTTTTATCAATAAAAACTGATTTCCTAGCTTTAAAGTGCTTGAATTTTTAAGCCTACAGGTTTTCGACAGTTAACTACTTAGTTTCCACCGGGCTATGGTTCGAAATTTCACTTAAATATCTGTTTTGAGTTAGCGCAGTCAAGTAGAGCTTTCGAGCTTTCGATATGGACTACGATTATTTGATAAAGCTGCTATGTGTTGGCGACTCGGGCGTTGGGAAGACCAGCTTCCTCTACAAGTACACGGATGGAGTGTTTCACTCGCAGTTCATCTCTACCGTCGGTATCGACTTCAGAGAGAAGACTGTTGTAAGTAACCTAAACACTATCTAAAATTCAAGTCTATTATAAAATGTGGTTGGTGGGTCAAGTTGGTGTTGTTGCTGGCACTGCGGTGACCGAGTGGTCACTTAGCCCATCTAGTGTGAGTGGAGGTGCCACTAAACGCTTTTTAAATCATCTACTTAACACAGTTAGATGTGAAAGTCTAATAAAAAGTCAAACCAAGAGAAAAGCAAAGTTTAAGAGGTGCTGTTAGACCTACCTACACCTACACATTATTTAAACTAGGCTCAGGACATCCTAATATTTTTTTGTTTGATTTTATGAGATTTCTCTTTGTTTAAATGCAAGCTGTGATGGCATAATTTGTTTATAAAACTATGGTTATCATGTTGATGTAGTTGATCTTGGCATACTAGATGTGTCTTTATCTTTTGAAACATTCATGCATTTCTGCTTCCCATATAATTTCAGGTCTATCAACAGAATGGGAGGCACCATCGGATCCACTTACAACTTTGGGATACCGCTGGCCAGGAAAGGTAAATTAAATATTAATTAGTTTGAATGAACAAAACTAAACTATGCAAGGTGTGTTCAAAATCAGTGATTAGATCCTTGCAAAATTTTGGGTTTTTGAGGATCTAATCGAGAATGCAATACATTATGACTACAAGTAATATTACTACAGTTCTTTTAGGTAGGGGGTGCACGGTTTCAAAATAAACAGTTTTCATCCCACTATTGGCTAGCTTTATTCCACTATATAAAGCGAGATGGCGCTAATCGATTGAGGGATAAAAACGATTGAGGGATAAAAACGATTGAGGGATAAAAATGCAGCCATGCAAGGGCTTAAGTCAGTAACGCAAGGGTGTGTCAATACGTACCTATTAGAAGGACAAAACCAGATTTTCAACTAGCGAACCAATCCTCTAGAATTAGAATCAGAATGTTCTTTGCTTTATTTGAAAAACATTAAAAGGACTGACAGCATTAATAAATCGCAATTGAAACCTACAACTAAGAGTGTATCGAGGCACCATAGCGTTTACAGACTCAGGCCCCTGCAGTGGCTGTAACACTTTTAAGCTCAACACTTCATACTTGAAAAACAATAAAACATGCACTCTCAATTTTTTCAGATTCCGAAGTCTTACAACGGCATTCTACCGAGACGCCATGGGGTTCCTGCTGCTCTTTGACCTCACCAACGAGGCCTCATTCCTGGAGGTCAGAAACTGGATTGAACAGTTAAAGGTAAATCTAAGAAAGAAGTAGAGCTCCATTGGATGAGCATTGGCACAGTATGCTGGAGGTTGTAGGTCCAAGTACCAGACTCAACCAATTACTTTACGTTTAATATTTTTTTACTCTTGCATGCCTGAAGCATAATAATTAATCCCTTTATTTGACACTCGCATGAATAAGAAAATTTCGTGTCAATATTTCAATAATTTTCAATAATTCAATATTTCATGAATAAAAACGTATTATATATTTTTATTGAATTCCTTTGAATAAACATTAAAAATATATAAATCGACACATGACTATGCGAATTTAAAGACAAATTATTCAAAAAACTTCGTCAATATGAACGCAATATACCGATAACAATAAGAGCTAAGTCAAGTGTGTTATTCTTGGCATTGAACGCAATGTAGAAACCATGCTGTGACTTACTATTTATCGGCATGATTGTTGCTCATCTTTAGTTTCTTTTTCTAACTAATATTTTATAAGCTTGATTGTGTGTTCGTATTTGTACGTGTAAGTGTTGCCAGAAGCTCTGCTATTGTAATAAAGAAAATGCAAAATATACTCAGATTCCGGTAAGCTACTTTTCTGTTTGGTTTTTCCTTTAAGGCATGACTATAAGTAGTTTCGTAGAAAATATCTGCTATCAGAGAGATTGGGCAGCCTCACAAAGCTTAATATAGGCCAGTAAAGTTATGGTTCCTATGGTTTAGGTTTTTTCTAAAGCACTAACCCTTGCTACTTTTTACTTGACTCGGTAGCTCAATTGGTAGAGCGCCTGCACGGTGTGCGAGAGGTTGCGGGTTCAAGTCCTGTCCCGAGTGACTTTTTTCAACTTATTATAAATGTGTAAACCATAAGGTACTCTAAGAATTTTCCCTTGATTAAAATTAAAACTAAGGTCTTTGCAGTGAGGTGGTTTATACAGGGTCCAGTGGCACCTTCACTTACATTACATGGGTGAAGAGACCACACGGCGCTGCAGTGCCTGGGACATTGTTTTAGATGGAGTAGGTAGGCTTGTCCAGCACCTATACCATCCTGACAGAATTCCCATGATTATCAGCTAATAAGTAAAAAGCAGGACTTTTTAGTCAATCGTAGTCTAATGGTCGTACATACGACAGCACGTCAGAGTGTACATTTATGTTGTAAAGTCGCCCGTAACGCAACCGAGTAGAGTGCTAGCGTGTAAAGGTCGACGTGCTGTCATGTGTACATAGAAAATGCTTATACGAAAAATTTTGATACCAGATTTGATAAATTGTTTCATCGTCTATTATTCCGATTAGAAGTTTTAAGCAGCATGAGCATGTATCAGATGCTAATGAAAAGGTCGGTCTTACAGAATCCGAAGTCTCTGTTTTAAAAATATTATTGCACAACCCTCGTAACAATGAAATAAAGGTTATAATACGCAAAAGCTTTGAAACCGACATGACCACTCGCGTTATTAGATTCTGTAATACAGACACTGTTATCGAAGAATACAACAATCAAAGAGAATTTGTATTGTGACGAAACATTGTGTGAATTATGTATGCTTGTTTATTTGTGTTATTTTTTTGTGTGTATATTTTTTTTTTGTTTGATTGCATGCATATACACGACAGCACTTCATACTGTAAGGTTTTGTTGTTAAGTCGCCCGTAGCGCAACCGAGTAGAGTGCTAGCGTGTAAAGGTCGACGTGCTGTCGTGTGTACGAGTACGTTTACGATAATAATAAAAACTTTGATTGAAAAAAAATAAACTATCATATCTTTACTTCAGCTCTTAAAGATAAAGATAAAGATAAAGATAAAATATTCTTTATTGTACACCAATATAACAGGCTAGGAAAAAAACTCTTACCAAAGTCCCACCCTCGATCTTCCAGACGCACAGTCTAACGGACGACCCGGATATAGTTCTCTGCGGACACAAGTGCGATCTCCAGGAGAAGCGGCTGGTCAACGTGAACCGAGCGAGAGAGTTCGCTAAGAATTACAATCTGGCCTATCTCGAGACCAGCGCCAAGTCGGGCCAGAATATCGATCGGGCTATCGACATACTGCTGGAGAAAGTCATGACGAGGTACGAATATTATTTATTTATTGTGCCTATATTTTGACATTTGATTGCATGAATAAATGAGGCCTATAGAATCAAAGGCTGCAAGGTGCTATTGTTCTTCATACGCACTTTGCAGCCTTTGATTCTATACGCCTCAAATGTTTTCACATCAGCTTTTACAATACGCGCCATGAAAGATGGAACTTGACACACCATAACACATTGGCGTGTGGATGGCGTCCCAGTAGAAGGAAAAAACCGGGGTTTCCTCAGTTTTCTCCTATAACCAGCGAAATAAACCTCTAGAATTAGAATCAGAATATTCTTTGCTGTACTAGAAACAAATTAAACGGACAGACAGCATTAATAAATTGTAATTGATGCCGTTAACTGGGAGCCCATTTGGGCACCATTACGTAACAGACTCAGGCCCTGGTTTGACTTGCACAAATGTACAGTAGACGATCTACTAAGGTCTCTTTAGCGGTATGTGGTCTGAGTGCGGAAAGGGACCTGACGTCATCGTCGCGGCGGAAAGAGTACGGGAGGCGCGGTCAAGTCTCATTCTTCGTCGCGCGTATTTTACCAGGAGTGGGCAAAAAATGGCACGAAATATCTGGCTAAAGATCGAATTCAACATAATCTGCCTTTCCTATGTTTTTAACCGGGCAATCCGATAATGAGATGCTTACCATGTAGAAAACGTACCCTTTAGTCTTTGGATACTTACAGCCTGTAAGTATCCAAAGACTAAGGGTTGCCATCTTTCCGATATTCCTTGGATTGTTTCTAGTTTGAGGCGCATTAAAAGATGATTTTGAATGTAGGAAGGTAGCTAGAGATCAGACTGAACATTCCTGCTTACCTACTGCTCCTCACGTTTAAAAACTTCCTAAGTACTTGCTGATTATTTTGCTCTTTAGTTATGTTTAAGTTCAAGCCTACTCCATCTAAAACAATGTCCCAGGCACTGCAGCGCCGAGTGGTCTCTTCACCTATCTAGTGTGAGTGAAGGTGCCACTGGACGCTGCATAAATCATCTCATTACGTAGATGCAAAGGCCTTAGTTTTTAGTTATGTTTGCACAGTGGCGAACTCTGTCGCTTCTCGAGCGATACACGACCGACACAAACTAAGCAAACGAGGATGCTGAAAATTCGGCACTGAGTATATGCAGTTTACACCAAACGCCTGTAGATGGCGCTAGAGGGCCGAGTTTGGCTGCGGTACGTTTTGATTTACAAAACCATACCTGTTGTTTATCTTACTTGTTAGATAGGTATGGTATAGATAGATAAAATAATACTGACACTCTAGCGTACCGAAGAACTGACACACAGTAAATCACCCTTAGGAGCGTAAACCCAAATAGTGCTTCAGGAAACGTACTAAATAGAGCCACCACATTTATCGTTTTAGATAGGGCCACCACATTATGTATGTATCGATAGTTAGAATGAGTACTGAAGGTGGTATTTTTCTTGTCGACAGAATGGAGTCTTCAGTAGAATACGCGATGATGTGCGCATCGGGTCGTCGCCGCCAATCACTGCAGAAGCTGCAAGCGAGGCAGGATAGAAAGATGTGCACTTGCTAGTGC
Organism: Zelleria hepariella; assembly: GCA_949319315.1. Taxonomy (NCBI): domain Eukaryota; kingdom Metazoa; phylum Arthropoda; class Insecta; order Lepidoptera; family Yponomeutidae; genus Zelleria; species Zelleria hepariella. The sequence continues at coordinate 11,073,144 of OX439387.1, forward strand.
GCGCTACCGTAACTGTGATTTTATACATTCCATTTAAACTACATATACAGGTAGCGTCACGAGTTATGAGCGCTCGACGAAACTGGTGGGGATATCTGCGCAAGTGTGTACAATCGCGCGCAAAATGTCTAATATCCACGCGGGATCTAAGACTGACGCTGAGCTGAACTATAGTTGAGTGAGATACTACAAGGTGTTACAAAAGTACCTAACTCTTTTTACAGGGTGTAACCTACTGGTCAACAGGATGTCAAATCTGTAAAAAAAAGTTGAAAAAAACAATTTTTATTTTATAACCTCAAAATTGAAAAAAATTCATAACTTTTTTGTTTTTGTTATTAGCTCAAATTTAAAAATATGTTTGTGCGTGTAGGTGCATTTACATAGCTTTGAGTTGTTAAAACATTGTGAAAGTCAATGTAAACAATATTTAAAAAATACTTTTCTCCCGCCACATCGTTCACATATTATTAATTTAAAAATTAACGGAACGTCATAGAGCAAAAAAAAAATTTTGGTTGTGATCTCTATCACCGGGTGCTATTACCCTGTAAAAAGAGTTAGGTACTTTTGTAACACCTTGTATAAAAATCGGAAAAACTGACTAAACTTAAAGAATGAAAGTATTCTTTACGGATTTTGCACTCGATATATTTTAAATGGTTTTCTATACAATTATTTTAACGGACATTACGATAAAACGGGTGTACCATCAATGAAAAATAATCTCAATCCAATATGTATTGTTCTCAATAACTTTTTTGAATCTTTCTGAACTGTCTTTTTAAAACATTTTGTTTCGGCATTCTTTCTGCCACGAAACAAAAAAACGATGTACGCGACTGTACCCAGAAGCTAGAGCGACTGATCCACCAATCACGTGCCCGCGCTCGCCGGCGATCGCGCCTCTTCGTTGCCCCTCTCGTACCCCGCCAAACAGACCCAAAAAATGACTTCTGCGCATTCAAGGTCAGCGCTCATAACTCGTGACGCTACCTGTACTGCATTGTGTAATGTTATTGCTATGTATGTGGGTTTAGTAGGCCAATGCCTGGTTCGTAAAATGGTTAGAAGGACCAAGTCGCTGTTTGCATTATATTTTGGAGATGAAAAATTATTTAGCTCTAAAACTAGTTCGAGTAAGAATGGCTAAATCTGAAACGGACAAGTCGGTTTCGTTGCGAAGTAGCGAAGATCTTGAGATTATAGACATTCGCCGACTAAACCCTGTTTTGTCTTATATTGTGCCAAAGATTTTTTCTCCAATATTTTTTATCGGATAAGGTAATTTTAAGCGTCTCTCGAGTTCAACAGTACTTACCCCTCAGGCTCTTCTCCACTGCGTTACCGATTGATTATACGGACAATATACCGTAATGTAGAACGGAAATTATAGTAACGCAGTGGTCACTTAAAAGGGCCTAACAATACGCATAGTTTGAGACTGATTTTATGTTTTTGATACGCACAATGTAAAGTGAAACATTTATGGATCCTCCTAATTAAGTTTTCTGTATACCCACTTAATTTTTTATCTATGAACCTTATAAGGAACACTTTCGGAAAATGTACCGGTTGAATCCTAATTATGATATTTTTTTAAACCTACATCAGTCTAAGGAATGGAATAAGGAACCTAAATAAGCCTTTTCTTAAAAAAAAAAGACACAAATGTTTACACTAATTGAACGTAGGAAATGGAAAATACAGTTTTGGACGCTGACTACTATCTGAAGTCCGTTTGAAGACTGACCAAACTGATAGTATTTAATGCATTCGGAATTAACTTGTAACATTGGTCAATTTAATATCATCGGAAAAAAACTAACTTCTTGCACCAACACACTATTTATATAGTTTTTGCACGCATTTTCGAATTATTGACACTGCTGAACAAATGGATGCAGGGTAACTTTGTTCTAGTCAACATTTGTACTTACTTCTAAGTAATTTAAATCAATTATATCTTTGTAAATCCACATATTTACTACTCTATTTAAAAGTACATACAGGTATTTTATTACCGCCCTTTTTAATAGTTTTTAAGTATCCAAGTTATATTTAAAAGTTAACCTTCCCAAGAAACCTATCATTACTAAAGTATTGTGATTTATATACTACACACAATGTTATTAAAAAATCTAGTCGATAAGAGTGTTTGTAAAATAATATAATAAAAATTAACTTTTGAAATGTTATATTCTTGACCAAATTGCCATTTTTTATAATGATAAGTCTGTGGTGTTTTCCTATTTGTGAAATGTTTTCGATGTATTAAAATATTATCATGGACATAATTTTATTATTTAGTTTTAGCCGAACTAACTAACAATACAAAGGGTGTATTCTTGTAGACCATTTCCACGTGACCAAAGTCGCGGGCATAAGCTAAAGCTAGAAGGTACACACGACAGCACGTCAGCGTGTACATTTTTTTTTTTGTAAAGTCGCCCGTAACGCAAGCGAGTAGAGTGCTAGCGTGTAAAGGTCGACGTGCTGTCGTGTGTACACATCTATGACAGTCAATGGTTGATACCCATTGAGTTGTTTTGAAGTTCTAGGGGTGGCCACATCATACGATTACCTACCTACGTACGTATTTAACTGAAAATGGCTGATAAGAATGTGTTAATTAAAACACCTTGAATATGATCGTTAATTCATGTTTAGTCGCAAACCCAACAATGTGCATTAGAGTTAGTTAAAACAACGCAAGTAGAGCAATTAGGGTGATTACTCGAATGACTACTATGTGTTTGTTGTTTTGGTGAAAACTCGTCGGCGGCTCATTCGGGGCCCAAATTGCCCCATTACCCCCCGATGGGGAAGTAATTACAGACGCCGCTCCTAATTTTAAGGTCGGTTACAGTCACAGATACCCCACGGCAGCTCTTACCGCGCGCGGCATAAGGGCGCCAATCGAACAACAAGGGGTATCTTAGCGTGTGGCTGACTGTACAAACTTACAGGCCACATTGCATTGCATTGCGTTTCTTTTCACCGGAGTGCTACACAAGCGCAAAGGCGTTTTGACAATCCGTTACGGACCGGGGCGACCCCTGGCAGACAAGAAATCCGTCCCGGCTTCGCACGAGTGCAATTTAGATAAAACGTAATGCGCTTTGCTTTGTTTACTTAAAAAAATCCTTTCGTGCAAAAATTTTATGTAACTGACGGTGAAAACCGTATGAAAATCCATTGCGTGGTTTAGGTGTTAGAGGAAAAACAGACAGAAGGATGCGGAAAGCCACTTTGTTTATACTATGTAGTTGTAGAGTCACGAATGTGGAAGTCCTACCTACGACGCGGCAATCGTTCCCGAGAACTCATGTAAACCATAAAAAAGTAAAAGATGCCTGGGAAATTGTGCTTCACCACGATAAGTACTGACTTCTTCAAGGATTGCCACCAATGATGGATGGACAACGCAAGAAGCGCAGTGGTAGAAGAAAGCCGTGGTGGCCTAGAAACATCAGCGAATGGACGGGGTTTTCGTTTACAGCCAGCGTTTAAGGTAGAAGATCTATTTCGCACGTAGATTATTGTCTTTCGGCATGAAATAGACAAGAATATGGATAGCTGACGGCGAACCTCTATTAGAAGGAGGAAGAAAGACATTAGTCCAAACCGCTCTAAAATCTAGGAAGATCAAAAGAATGAGAGGGCTTTGTACAGTCGGCCACAGTCTCAGATACCCCTTTTTGTTCGATTGGCGCCCTTATGCCGCGCGCGATAAGAGCTGCCATGGGGTATCTGAGATTGTGGCCGACCGTACCGAACGCCTATCGCCCTTCGGGCCACTACCACTAAACAGTACCTTCCACTGGTGGTACGGTCAGCCACAATCTCAGATACCCCATGGCAGCTCTTATCGCGCGCGGCATAAGGGCGCCAATCGAACAAAAAGGGGTATCTGAGACTGGCCGACTGTACAAGTGGCGCTACCTAGTTTCATTTGTATTGTACACAATTCACTTGTATTGTACGTACACACGACAGCACGCCAGACTGTACACTTTTGTTGTAACGAAACCGATTAGAGTGCTATGTAAGGGTCGACGTGCTGTAGTGTGTACTACTGGTGGTACAATTCTGAAGGCAAAGTTTTTTGTTCGAAAGTCCGTTATTGGCTTAATCTTATCTTTAGACAATATTGAGAAACTAATTTAACTAGTGGTTCGCCCCGAACTATGAACTCGCGACCCCATATCTCAGCAACCCCTCAACCGATTTGGCTCATATTCGAACTTAAAAATTCTCTTGGCCTCATTTACCTGCCTACCAAATTTCATAACGATCCGACTAAATTTACTCAAGTTTTCGTCGAACGAACATTCATACATACATACATACATACATACATACATACATACATACATACATACATACATACATACATACATACATACATACAAACGCCGGGTTGTTCCAGTAGACTCGGAGAACTTCGCTCACTTCGTTCGCCCGTTCAACTACTGATTGGTATGGAGATGGAATCTTATCATCATTACAAGGCTTAAAGGGGTACTGAGGATTGAAAGTGTTAAGCCTACTCCATATAAAATGTCTAGGCACTACAGCCTCCGAGTGGTCACTTCACCAATCTAGTGTTAGTGAAAGTACTAGTGGTTCGCCCCGAACTGTGAACTCGCGACCCCATATAAACTTAACAACTCCATATCTCGGCAACCCCTCGACCGATTTGGCTCATGTTCGAACTTAAAAATTCTTTTAATTTCATTTACCGGCCTACCAAATTTCATAACGATCCGACCAAATTTACTCAAGTTATCGTCGAACGAACATTCATACATACATACATACATACATACATACATACATACATACATACATACATACAAACGCCGGATTGTTCCAGTAGACTCGGAGAACTTCGCTCGCTCGTTCAAATATTTTTTTTTTGTGCCTTTAGTTTTGTTTTTATGCGCTAAAATGTTTTGTTCCTATGACCGCCAACAGTATGCAGACCGTCGCGTGACGTCATAAAACCGTATCTTTGAAACGTTGTAAAATCCAAACTACTGAACCAAAATAAAAAATATTTGAATTAGTTTCTCAATATTGTCTAAAGATAAGATTAAGCCAATAACGGACTTTCGAACAAAAAACTTTGCCTTCCGAATTGGGATAAGGTGTCTCGAGCTCGAAGCTCGGTCGTACGTACTTGTGGGCACGCCGATTCGATTTTCGCTGTCAAGCAGTACCTAGATAAGTATACCGAATTAGGAAGGATGGTTCTCAAGGAGCACCGCTTCACCAATTCTAGGAATACTTAGGTGCATAGGCTTTGTACCTAATTTGCATTACATAATCTTAACTAATATTAGATGGAGATAGGATTTGACACAATTTCTCTTAGAAATTCCCACGTGTAAGCCATTGGCATTTAGTCGGGAACGGCGAAACTCAATAAGTACCGGAAGTCATTTCGAGTTGATTGCTTAATTCTTCGCAAGCAAACAAGTGCCCACTGAAAATTATCCGAATTGATTAACAAGGAATTTCCTGTAATTTTCCTGTTCGGTTTTCATCAGAATGAATCCATATAAAAACCCAAGATGGAAACTTTTGTTGATCGAGATAACCCTTCGACGGCTCATCAAATAGGAAATCTGATGCGAAGAAACCGAAACTTATTTGGAAGCCCCACGCTGTAGAGACGAGGGGTTGAGAGTTCACCAAACTGCAATCAACCGGCCCCTTCGCGCACGTGATTCGCGTCGCACACACCCCTCTCTGAAATTAAACTTTATGACACCCGCATAGGGTTTAAATCTCGGGCCCCCTCGCGTACGTTGGGGGGCTGCACATGGCGCCACGAGATGGACTGTATTGCGTGGGTGCAGTGTCCAAATTACGTCGGGTCTGAATGGCCGCATCGCGCCGCCTCGGCCCCACTGCGCAGTCGCAGATGCGGAAGCAACGTCACACTAGAGGGTTAATCTCCTGGGTCCTAGTGACGACGAGGCGCCACCGCCGCCGTATCATTTTACTATCTCAAAGCAATGTCGCAGAGTCTCATTAAAAACGTAATATTGTTTTTATTAGCCCGAAAGCTCAAGGCGTTTCCGAGACGAGAGGAAGCTCATAAGTCATCATTATAATTTTTATTTCAGTCCGCACAGATCGTCTGTTTTATCGCTGCTTTTAATTTATGACTCGAGAGTTCACTATGAGGGCAGTTGTTTTAAAACTGCCTCGGTACTGCGGAGACCTACGGAACCCAAGCGTTGCAAGTTGAACTTGACCGTTCCTCACCCCTGTAGAGAGCGCGCCCCCGCCCACAGGACCGCGCCTAACTTCACGTCACATCTCACTTTGTTTATGTACTGAAAGACAACAGTGCGCTGCAGCCGGTGTCTTGCGCGGTGCCTAATTAAAACGTCTTGAACACATGTTTTCGGTGCGTGAATGGGTCTCGCGGGTGTAACCTCACTCGGCTAGCGTCCGCGGTGCGTTGTGCCGAACAGTGCGGTTTGTTGGACTGCGTGAACTAGTGCAGTGTTAACGTTGCGTGTCAAAAGTTGCGAGGTTTTTTACTGTTTTCTTTTGCACTGGACTGCGGCATGGGATGTTTGCTTACACGCTGTGATTGAACTTGTAAGTGGCTAGCTACGAGCATGCGAAATTTTGTACCTACTTTACATTCTTTCCTATAAGTTATACGGGTTCTACGTCCTAAGTCTTCAAATATACATTCGCATTTGCGTTTTGTTTTTGAAAAGTTAAATTTTTTTGTATGATGTGTTAAGTAGGTACCTACCTACTTAAATAATCAACAGTTTATTAATGATTTCGCTAAATCGGCGTGGTCCGGTGAAGTTTAGAATAATTGCTTTAGGGTCCATGGAAGCGAGGGAAAGTTATGCGGATACAAATTTTGTGGTCGCGGCCCCATGTATTAACTGTCAACCCCTAAAGCGAAGGGAATTTTACGAGAAAATTTCACCAAAGTTAGCATTATTTACAGATATTTGTTTCACCCCTTTCCAACGAAGTTAACAAAAAATAACCCCGGTTGGAACAATTGAAAACAATATTGGAATTCAACCCTTTTCGAGCTTAAAATAATTCTGTATCTTCTAACAAAATAATGCGGGGTTTCTTCCAGTTAACATGGAATTTGAAAATGATCTAGCCAGCCCCTCTACCCTTGACGCATTTTTCCAATACGGCTGCAATATGGCGCAATTTACAAAATTTTATGTTTTACAAATTAAGACGCATTTTGTGTTTTTATTGAATAAAACAGCCTTACCTTTGAAAAAACATTACAAAGTATTTAAAATCAAAACATTACTATGCTAATTCAACGAGAAATTAATTTTAAAACTTTTTCAATTTGATCGCAATAGCGTCAAGGGTAACCCCCCTGAAGTGCGTACTTCAGGCAGCGTGAAAACGTAAGCTCAAAAGCGAAAATGCGCGGTTGGAAAATTCCTTCGTTATTCAATTTATTCCGTAGAGCTCGCTCCGACAGGGTTCCTACCTACCTTAATATTGAGTAGGTAGCTCTGGATGAACTGGATCGTATTGCCTCTGGCGCCGGTAGGTACCGATGTGGGACAATTTTACCAAGATTGCGTTTTTGCTGAAGAGCGAGTTTTCCTTCTTGTAGGTGGGTAGGTAATCTTATGAGGTAGTGGCCACCCCTGTTGTCAGAGTTTTTAGGCTGGGACCAACTGGTTGAGAACGTATTAATTTATAAATTAATTCTGATTATTATCTATCCAGTAGTACCTAATACATCGGATCAGTTGTCCATACTAGGCAGTGACTTATGTCATTGATACTAGGTTTATTTTTAAATCAAACGTAGAGTCGATATCAAGAAACGAAATCAGGTTCCCGCTTATCATCTTAAAGTAAAGCAAATCATTTTATGTAGAAGAGAAGAATAACTAATTTAATACGTGCATTTTTATTTGGTCGTTTTACATCTAATGATAAGGAACTACGAACGAATTCGGAAGCCGTTAAGTTGACTTCCTTTTTACAAGTTTTTGGTGGCATATTACCATTACCGCTTTGAATTACTCAGACGGCTAGACCTAATTATAAGCCATCATTAGTACCAGATTACCCGGTTGTAGTGTTTGACGGATAGGTAATTAAACTCCATGATTAAGTTGCCTAATGCCGTTCGCTGTCCAAATAGCTCTTATTGCTGTGGGTTCTAGTCTTGTATTCCGTAGTTGCATAGAGATGCAGTTCGGCCACATAATTAACTAGATAGCCTATTTAATTCAGTCTGTCAATGTTTGAAGGATGTTCCGGTATCTATTGCAACCTACCTATCAATTATATTTACGTAGAAATCTAATCCCCTAATAAGAAACACTGACGATTGGTTTTACCTTTGCGACGAACCGCACAAGATAAAAAGGCATGACACAAAAACAAAGGTGAAAAAATCCTCAACACGTCGAAAAAAACGTCATGAAATAGGATTGTCCTGATCCTAACGTGTAGCTTTGTCAACATGTTTTGCTGTATCATGTATTCGGCAGATATTGGCAGATAGAAATCTGCCTTGACTCACATCAATAGGAACAGGAATGCGGCTTTTTCATGTGGGACGCCACATTCGTCTCATTCCTGTCGGGCGGTGATCATCAATTTTTCGCTAGACATTGATATACTCGTAAGTCACATAAATCCCGAGTCGTGTTGTAGCGCTCGTTTGTTGTAGTCGACTTTATCACAAGAAAAACGAGTTTTCTGATTTTTCTTCTAATATTGTCGATAGAGACTGTAGGATCTAGATATAAGTAGATCGATTAAAATCTGCGTTCGGTTATTGTTCGTTTTAGGGCACATTTATAACTCTATTTCTATTTCTATTTCAATTTCTAGATAGCGAACGTGCCTTATCCAGAATAGGCTGAACATAAAATAAAAGGCTGGTGTGTACACACGGCAGCACGTCAGAGTGTACATTTTTGTTGTAAAGTCGCCCGTAACGCAACCGAGTAGAGTGCTAGAGTGTAAAGGTCGACGTGCTGTCGTGTGTACCTAACGCCAGTAAAATAATTAGGTTGTTTAATTGGTATATTGGGCCAAATGGGCAAATCTCCACCAAAGCCTCCAAAGACTACTTCGTTTCTACCTCCACGTCGTAGAACTTATCTTGTCGGGTAGTCGCAAACCAACTTAAAGATCCATACCCACCTCATGTGGAACGAGCAAGTGGCTGGCCAATAGCTGGTTGTTGACGGCTGTAATTTTGATTAAGGTTCCACCGTTCCACCGCTTGCATACCTAAGAAGCGGATAACTATTCGCGCGCAAGCTATACCTAGGTAAACTACCTAGTTGCCTCGCTGGAAATAGAAGAGCATAAATAATAGCAGTAAAGTTTACTGTTTGTAGACTCCTTGACTTACATCGCTCGGCCAATCTTCGGAAAATTACGTCAGGATTGCGGTACTGCCAAATCTTAATTGCAACGCCTTCGCATTTAAGACGACGTGCGTCTCACAACTAGCGCCGCCAATGGAAAAAAAATCATATCTTTTTTTTGGATGCGTTTTTAGCAAAAAACGCTCCTGCGATTCCTCAACGCGAGGCTTAACTATTTTTAGGACCTAAGGTTTGGATTCCAGATCCTAGAACTTAAGAATGCAATCGATTCTCGCCAAAAGTGGCCACTTTTGGCGAGAATCGATTGCATTCGTAGGAAATCTAATCCTGGAATCCAAACCTTAGGTCCTAAAAATAGTTAAGCCTCGCGTTGAGGAATCGCAGGAGCGTTTTTTGCTAAAAACGCATCCAAAAAAAAGATATGATTTTTTTTCCATTGGCGGCGCTAGTTGTGAGACGCACGTCGTCTTAACCACTGAAAGGTTGTTTACACAATACGTGAAAAAGTTTCAATACGCCACTTTGATACAAGGTACGATACGGTTTTTCTCCTGTCATCAAAGGAGAGATGGGTCATGAAAAAACGGAAAAAGTTAGGGAAAATTAGGCTTCATAAATTAGTTCGTAGCTTGATAGATTATGTTACACACCTAATACTTTTAAGCCTCTTTATGTGAAGATGTGTCTTTAGACCAAAATAAGAACGAGGATTGGGAGGATTGCCTGTTTTCCTCGAATCTTAATCCGAGGCCCCCCGAGGGGCTCTATTCAGAAATAAAATCTCTATTCACCGTAAATCTTTCAATGCCTTCTGTATCCTCTATGGATTTTCAAGTTACATTGTTTATACGATTTATAATATAAACGGCACATCGGCGCTTCCCTCGCATTTCTCACGATTTAGAATAAACAGATCGCGGTAAAAATTTAGGGTAAGGTCGACTATTACGTAAGTACGCCTTTGCGTACTTCGGCACATTACATGCAGGATCGTACACACGACAGCACGTCGACCTTTACACGCTAGCACTCTACTCGGTTACGTTACGGGCGACTTTACAACAAAAGTGTACACTCTGACGTGCTGTATTGTGTACGTAGAGCAACATGATTCAGAAAGAGAATTTAAATAGGGTATGATTTAAGCTATCATCAATTTATTATGTTTTGAATGTTTTAAATAATAAGGTTTGTCCGCAAAATAATAGATCTGTCATCAAAGTGTAGTCGCCAAACAATATAAAAACAATTTTATAATAAATCACATATAATCATCGGGATATTTTATCAAGTATCAAATAAATAGGTTTGTACTTATTTTAATAGGTTTGTCCTAATAACTGTATAATCAAATTAAGGAAAAACGGTCATCAACAAAATGAAATAATATGTAACTTAAAAAAATCATAAAGATCCAGAAAAATAATGTTTTTGTATGTATGAATTTAACTACTATCTTACATTAGGTACTTGTATACTGGTTGTACACACGACAGCACGTCAGACAGTACATTTTTGTTGCAAAGTCACCAAAGTAAGTGAATAGAGTGCACGCGTGTAAGGGTCGACGTGCTGTCGTGTGTACCTATTGTTGTACCGGCACTTTCTCCACTAGTGATTTCTCAACGAGCTATGATAACATTATTGGAGGAGTTGCATCATCTTCACCACAACTTGATGCCATGATAATACAACGTGTTACAAAACATCCTAACTCTTTTTACAGGGTGTAACCTACTGGTCAACAGGATGTCAATTCTGTAAAAAAAAGTTGGAAAAGACAATTTTTATTTTATAACCTCAAAATTTAAAATTTTTCATAACTTTTTTGTTTTTGGTATTAGCTCAAATTTAAAAATATGTTTGTGTGTGTAGGTGCAATTGCATAGCTTTGAGTTGTTAAAACATTGTAAAAGTCAATGAAAACAATATTTAAAAAATACTTTTCTCCCGCCACAGCGTTCACATTTTATTAATTTAAAAATCAACGGAACGTCATAGAGCAAAAAAAATATTTAGGTTGTGATCTCTATCACCGGGTGCTATTACCCTGTAAAAAGAGTTAGCATCTTTTGTAACACCTTGTATAAAGAAACTATTGGGAAATCAATTAAAACCAAAAACCCTAACGCAACCGAGTAGAGTGCTAGCGTGTAAAGGTCGACGTGCTGTCGTGTGTACGACCCATCGCTGCGCATGATTGGTAAATTTTCATAGCGCGCCAATTTGGCTCCGCCCCTTTGATCATTTTTTAATAAAATTTATGAACTGAACTATTAAATTGGTAACGAATAGTATTATTTGGAGAATTGAACGAAATAATTTGTAACTACTGTACTGATGACAAAATGACAAATAAAAACAAGTCGCAATCTGCGGACGATAATCAATTTATTTGATGACAGATCTACTATTCTGAATACGGAGCTGTTATTTTGGGAATAAACCTATTATTCTGAGAACAAAGTTTTTATTCAATGGATGCACTACAATTATATAGATAATCCATCTCTTTTTCTGCGAACAAATTGACATTAATTTGGTAATTTATACCTGGCGACACTTTTTATTTTTCTGAGAATGAAAATATTTCGTGGTGATAGATCTATTAATTTGATGATACAAGTTGATGACAAATATAAACTTTGATGACACAAAATATAGTTCCCATTTAAATATAGACCTACTCACTTGATAGTATAATGTAGGTAAGTAACTACTCAGTAAAAATATGGTTGCTTTAGCCCGAGGCCGAGGGCTATACTACGTATATAACTTTGTCCGAAAAGGATAAGGTTTGGATTGTCATATACCTACCTAAAAAGTAGACCAATACCTAACATCGAAATATAAGACCAATTACACTAGTGGTTCGCCCCGAACTATGAACTCGCGACCCCATATCTCGGCAACCCCTCGACCGATTTCGACCGACCGAACTTAAAAATTCTCTTTGCCTCATTTACCCGCCTACCAAATTTCATGACGATCCGACAAATTTTACTCAAGTTATCGTCGAACGAACATACATACATACAAACATACAAGTGCCGGATTGTTCCAGTAGACTCGAAGAACTTCGCTCGCTCGTTCAACTATATATAATAGGCTTACTATATTATATCCACATAATAGATATTATGTATACGTCCACCATACACCCTTTTGTTCGATTGACTCACTTCTGCCGTGCGCAAGAAGAGCTACCATCATGGGTTATCCTAGCATGTCGGTGACTGTAACTCTAACGCTAACACAACTAGCAAAAGCACGAGAATTTACGTCTGACACACATTAAAGTGGCGAAACTTGTCTACTGTTAGCTAAGCTTGGAGCGTTAAATGAAAACGAATTATGAACTCTTCACACATGATCAAATCAGCAGACAGCTTAAATTAATTATCCTAACGGCCTTACAAAGGCATTACGTACCGTTCTGTAAACGTATTAAAGTCAAATCATATTTCAAGCTGCTCCAACTTGAAACGTTCCGGGCGTGGAATTTAATATGGCTCCAAGGGTCCGGCCAAACATCCGCGTGCTTGCAAGGTGATAGTATATCGCACCGAATCGCTATATTTGAATACTACATACTAGTACCTAATTATATGTACATCATTTCCTCTTTTCAGTATTACATCTAACATTTGTCTGGTCTGCTTCAAATTTTGTATTTTGTACATAAACATACAAAATCTCTCTTATACATACTTAGGTATATTCTCTTACTTTTACGTGTTTTTGGTGAAAAAAAAAAACTTTAAAGATTTCAGTGTTCTCTATCCATGCATCTATTTTTCTTTTTATTTGAGTTGATGTTGTTACATATAAATCTTTTTGACAATTTAATTTCTCAACGTCTTAATAACGTAGAGGGAAATTTTGTATCGGGTTCTGTAATTTTTTGTAGTTACTTGTAGAATCGCTAGATTGTTCAAGCTCTTCCACATTAAATCGTATTTTTTGCCATTTTGTCGCCGCAAATACTCGTGACGAAAGCCGTGGCGCTGAAGGAGGAAATCCTCTTTTAATTTTCTTTAAATTTAATATAAGTATTGCAATCTCTGACAAGCCCGCGACCGTCGGTACCAGGCGGGCTTATCTCCTGTCCGCTGAACCCCTGTCAGTAACAGGCTGCTCATTTGCAATTACCTACAGTTAGCGACAAGCTATGATATCGTTGAAACGTTGGAAAATTTTAAAGAGCTGATAAAAACGAATGTTAAACCCGTTAAACCTGTAGTTTAATCGAGTACTGTCCACTTTTATGTTTCTTATGAATTTCCTAACGTATTATATTTCTTTTTTTAAGCTCCGCGCGCTTCCATTCCATAACGCAACATTCCATAATAAAATACAACCTTCGCATCAATAATAATATTAGTTACAAATCTAACAATGCTCTAACAAAACTAATACTCTACTTTTGGATTGAAATTATACAAAGAAATAAATAACAAGTAACATAGGTATGTACCTTACATACACTTAATAAATTATTATTGACTTTACTTTTTTTAAACCGCGCCTAATAGAAAAATGTGCAGTGCTCACGTAAGTTTAAGTTTAATTTAATTTTTAAAACATTTACTTAGTCCATTTTGTATTGCCATTGAAAATAGTTTAAATCTGTTACTGTTTTTTCCCATTTCAATGTGCATCTACTAACATCCACTCCAAATCTACATTGCACTGTTTGCTACTGCTCTACATTTTCAACGCGCACGCGGCATAAGTGCCTCAATCGAACAAAAAGGGGTATCTTAGCGCGTCGCTGACTGTACCTACCTATTTGTAGGTACTATTGCACCTAGCTATCTTTAGGAACATTCCTGTGGTCAAAGGGAGGGACCTGAAGGAATGCTCGTTTTAGTTACAGTATCCGTATATTGCGTTTCATTTAAGTACCTATCAAGCAATATTCATCATCGCAGAACCCTCTTCTGTGATCGGTGTCAACCAAATATCTTTTGATAGTAAATAATTAAATTACATCTAAGATGAATAATAAATAATCCCATCCCACTAATATTATAAATGCGAAAGTTTGTGAGTGAGTGTGTTTGTTACCTACTCTTTAACGTTGAAACGGCCAGACGGATTTGGCTGAAATTTGGAATGGATACAGTTTAGATACCAAAATAATACATAGGCTACATTTTATCACGCCTTTACACTTAAGAACAAAGTAAAACACGTATCCTGTTTCTATAGTCCACGCGGACGAAGTCGCGGGCAAAACTTTATTCAGGATAGTAAACTGACAGATGCTAACTGTCACTTTGCAAAATAATGTTGCCATATTTATTGTAATAGTGATGCATTCCACTCGTTGTGCGATTCAGCTCAGTCACAAAAAAAAGCGAAATACGAAATTCCGCATGGTAGCCCGTGCGTCAGGAATTCCGGACGGAAAAAAAAACGTTCGGAACGCAATATTTCCATAGATCATTTAAAAAACACAATTTTTAACGCATTTAACACTCCTCAAAAAAGTGGACCAAAACACACTTTCTCATTACTAATTAATAAGTTTTTAGTTAATTTCATATAATATGCTTTTCATCAATCGGCCTATAAATCGATTATATCGATTACGCAATTCGATTCATGTCAAACTTTTTGTCACCACACTATTTAATTTTCACCAGAGACTGGTCACACCGTAAACGTCAGTGTACTATATCTTGAATGAAGAATTAGACTTTAGTTAAACATTAAGATAGCACAACTTTTCATTATATTGGGTTTTTAGCGTGCAATTCAGTGGCTCTCTTTATTTTTCATTTACTTTTTTATACTCTGTTAACCTACATAGAGGGGTGCCAAACTTCGACATGGTTCATTATGTTAGACGTGCTGAACATATACATTTATATCTCTTGATTTTCTGTAGATACAGTTTTCTTCTAATTCAACCTTGGCACAACTCACGTGTTTTCAATTTTCACAAATTCCAACCTCGTCAGCACCAGATGTGTGTCAATATTGATTCACAATTTTTATTCAAACACATTCTTATCCAATAATTCACTCATTATAATAGTAAAAGCTTCGCTGCAACTGTAATCGTTAAAGATTAGTTGAAATCGGTCCATAAATCCTAAAATTAGTTTGTGTGCCGTCATATGGGTGAATTGGATACGCAGCCCGTTAAAACGTAATGACCCACACAACCCACCTATTGACTATTGGGTAATGTTCTAAAAATAATAAGACTTTGTTTTATTACGGCTTAACCTCGAAAACCGATATGTTGTTTGACGCAATTCCGATTGATACTCGCATTTGTGAGATATCAGTTACTTACCTTTCGAGAGCTATGAAACTTTGGAATTGGTGGCAAAAAGAAAACAATTTGTATACTCATTTAAACATTTCCATAAAAAAGAGACTTTTGAGTTCTAGTTACAATCGTCAATAGGGTTCCGTACCAGAGTAGCTACCACGAGTGCGAAAAAGCTGTGCCGGACGTCTGCCGGACGTCTGTCTTGTATCCTAATACTCTAGTAGTGAGGTTGTTTATCCAACTTATCACTTTCAGTGACAGTAAGCACTCGTGGTAGCTGCTCAGCAAACAATCTTTATACTCTTATCTTTTGCAACTTTTTGGTTTTACGACCAAAAAACAAAATCAGTTTAATTACTGTTGTTCTGTTGTTTACAATAATGAAAAGAATACAATTTTACTGTCGTGAAACAAAAATAGCTCATTTTCGCTACAAAATAAAAAGCACGTGAAAACTGTGCATTTCCCGCCACGCTACTTTAGTTGACCCCTAATAGAAAGCTTCAACTTGTTTTTGTTTCGAATTCAGCACATGTGCGTCAATCGATCAAAAAGGGATATCCTAGCGTGTCGCTGGCCGTACCTTATTCCAGATTCCTAGGTTGGCTGTAAATGGTAACAATTTTGGTGGCGTATCGATCAAAAAGGGATATCCTAGCGTGTCGCTGGCCGTACCTTAGTCCAGATTCCTAGGTTGGCTGTAAATGGTATAAATTTTGTCGGCGTATCTTGCCCTAAAATCCTTTGCCGGAGGCCTCTTATCGGGGAGACGCTTCGACCCTCGCCCCAAACTGTCCACCCTAGGGTTGCACGACTATCGACGGATTAACATGTTTTTTATTATTATTATTTAACCCCACGCAACTAAATGTAGTTTTTATGCAAGTGTGGATAAGACTCTATCGATCGAGTCACGCGAGTGGTGTGCTACGGACAATGAAAAAGTCTGTGCCTGAGAGTTTATAATTTAAATCTAAAAAAAAATAACAGTTTAAAAAAACTAAAAAACACGCTTTTATAGCTAACCGAACTAAAAGGTAGAAAATAATTTTTAATTACAATGAGTTTAAAATTATAATAAAATTTTTGTTATTAACAGAATAATACAATTCAAAGTAAAAAGCGTGGGGTGCTTGATATATTAAATGTTACAATCATTCTATTGTAAACTATCTATGAGATGCACCCCACGCTTTTTTTACTCTGAATGGTATTATTCTGTTAATAACAAAAATTTTATTATAATTTTAAACTCATTGTAATTAAAAATTATTTTCTACTTTTTAGTTCGGTTAGCTATAAAAGCGTGTTTTTTAGTTTTTTTAAACTGTTATTTATTTTCAATTTTTTAGTTCGATTTATATTTTTTTTGTATATTCTGACATTTCTAGTACTCAAACCTCAGTTGGCTCCTTAGAGTCTTTTGATCCCTACATGAAAGAGAATCGATTAACATAAAAAATTTTTTTTTGGTATTTTGCATTTTTTTGCTGACCGTACATTTTTTCCAAAATCTGTGAATGCAGTTCATAATATCTCAAAAAGTTATGAAAGGTCTCCTAAGAACGTTTTCCTGTAACTATAACGGTTAAGGTACGCCCTTACTGCCCCGTTTCATAAATCCACCCTGTATAATGGCACTCTAGGGGTATAATGGGAAACTGTTATCAAATTATTGCATTGTCATTGGTCCTTGATACGTATGCAAAGTTTCAAATTAATCAGACTTCTGGAAGTTGGTAAAAATTAAGCTCAAAGATTCCGTTACATACATACATACATACATACATACATATAGTTAGGGAGGCGAGGTAGCTAAATGGCGTAATTCAACGGCGCCGTCGAGACCTATCAAAATCGAAAGATAAAATAATTTCGAAAAGAAAAGCTCGTATGGCAAAAACCATTTTAGCGGTGGGTTTGGCGTGTACGGTTTTTCAAAAATATTTAAAAAAAAACAGTTACTTGGGCAGTCTCGAGCGCGTCAGATATTCATACTACGTATGCCCCGAGTGCCTCTGATAACAACGGTATACTAATCTGCCGGTTTGCGTGGTGGGGGTAGGCGTAAAGTAGTCAAAATGCAAAAAAAAAAAAAATTACTCGAGCGCGTCAGATTTTCGGAAGGGGTGTTAAGTAGGCCCCAAGGAAGCTCCCTTAAAAAAAAATTACGATTTCGGCGTGACGATAAGTTACGATGAATTTTTGAAAATGCAAAAAAAAAAGTTTTTTTGAAATACTCGAGCGCGTCAGATTAAGATATTGGGGGTTGATTTTAGACCATTTTTTTTTTTCAGACTATCCATTTTTTTTACTAATCTGATCGTCTATCCTAGGCGCGCGTCACTACATATAGAGCTAAATACTTTACAAGGTTGTTGTATTAGGTCTAAGGTATCTCTCATATCTTAATTAAACTGCCACGCTCGAGTATTGCCGAAAATTCCCCTATTCGCCTCCCTAACTAATACATACAGGCCAAGCTTATAAAAGCGTGTTAAAAATGTATCGCTCGCATGGGAGATCTAACAAGAGACGGAAGTCAGATCTGTCTCGTTCCGCCATACCAACGGTACACCCAAGCCGATTCTGTCAATACCTCATTTGTTTCGTAATTTATTGGAGGACAAAATGCTGAAAAACCTCTTGAAATCAACTTTTCGGTTCATTAAATAAAAAGTATCGAGCTATGCGAAAAGTTGTTGTAAATTCGTGTTTCAAGAGCAAACTTTAAAAAAATTGCTCTGTATTTGACTCAACCGTATTATACAGGGACAAAATAACTAGTGGTTCGCCCCGAACTACGAACTCGCGACCCCATATCTCAGCAACCCCTCGACCGATTTGGCTCATCTTCGAACTTAAAAATTATCTTTGCCTGATTTACTCGCCTACCTACCAAATTTCATAATGATCCGACTAAGTTTTCTCAAGTTATCGTCGAACGAACATTCATACATACAAACATACAAACATACATACAAACATACATACATACAAACATACAAATGCCGGATTGTTCCAGTACACTCGGAGAACTTCGCTCGCTCGTTCAATTACATCAGTGGTGTCGTGTGGAATCGTGGATCTAAATGGGCACTTTATCGCTAGTAGTGAACCCCGCGCTCACTCGACTCTTCTACTTCGCTTTCAGATGTAAAGAACGGTTTACTATCGGAATTTATTTTGCACAACCACTCCTTTACTGCGTGAGGATGCGGATCTCACTTTATTATCAAGGAATGCCCAAGAAATGTGGACTCTTTATTCCTTTTTAATGTACTGCATATCCTTCGCAATGTAGAGACGGAATGCACTGCAATTCACTGTACGGGAATAAAATTTAAACAAAGATAACGCAAAATGGTTTAAAATAAATTCCATTCAGATTAAAGGATGTTTGCAAAACGCGGCCAAAAAAGGACTTGGCCAAATTCCAACGGGAATTCTGGCTTGGAAACAAGCGGTCGGGGTAATCAATAAAACAAAATACCAGAAAGTACTGGACCATATTGTTGTTTCCCCATAAGGGTCGCAAACAGCCATTAATTCGTTTATTGGCCTGATTATAAAACTTGGTTACGTGGAGCCCCTTATTTAATATCCTACACGATGTTGGGGTAAACACGTTTATTTGTTGGGGTAGGACGGTAGGACACAGTTCATTTAGCTAATGGATTGTTGCTGAGCCGGTTATGATAAAAAAGTAAACTTTTAAAGAGGGTCAAGGAAGAATTAAATATTAATAACAGTAATTTCACTGAAGGTTTTGATCCTCTTTGTTCTAAATTAAAATTGAAGTCTTAGCTTGAAGCTAAAGTAGATGAGTCAATGGCCAGTAACATAAGGCATCTACTTGTAAGACAAAGTGCTCATTGACTCTCCGCAGCTGTTAGCGACCTCACACAGTAGATATTATTGATCTTCACTTTAGCCAGTGGTAGATAGAGATATTAATAATTTCTTTACTCATCTCTACAGGCAATATCAGCGAAGGGCGTCGTGGAATAGACAGTTTAGTTCAGCCGATTGTGAAATAATAATATTTCCAGATGTATCTTTTGTTTGCTGCCGCCAGATGTTGTTTTTCAAACAAACGATATCAGGATCGATAAAGTGGTTTTATTTTCAAGTGACGTTTGGATTACACGAAATAAAAACTTTATTAATTTGAAACGATTAGCGCTACCCTTTAGTTGTAGCAAAAGTCAAATAAATAACGGTTAATTTCCTTCGCAGCCACATTTTGTAGTCATAAAATACGTAAGGAGAATATGCATTTAGTTGCACGCCACGGCTAGCCCGAATGAGTAACAAAGAACTTTATTGCAACAATCCTGTGTGAAATATTACTGTTAAAAAGTGCTTCTCACTTTTAATCCCTACCTTTTGTTTCGTAAATTGCACTTTTGAACCGCTCCAGTACATTGGGCTGAATTCCACATAGTGCCATTCAGTCACATTGTGAAAGTTTCGAAGCGGAAAACTCCGCCATCACAAAATGTGCAAGTTAATTGATGTAATGAACCTCACGGAAGCTCAGCTAAGTTTGTTATCGAACCCCACGTCCCATCGGCAGTTCTTTTATACCGAACTTCCGTTCAATTATTCGAGAAAGGCTCGTGAAGCCTTTTCCAATATATTACCATCTCCACTTGACAAAGTTGGAGAAAAATACGTTGTCAATGGCGGCTGATTTTCCGCCTTCGTCTCGCACGGCAAGATGAAACAGTCGCTTCGACCTATAGCTAGGAATAGGCACTATTGCATACTAAACGCAAAAATAGTTCACGATAGTTTCATGACTAGTTAGAGGTACACACACGTTACATTATAACTCTGACCCACATATTCCTTCTATTACGGCCGCGGGAGCAATATGTGCATCCCGTTTGCCGATATGCGTTTACGTTTTTGCGTTATTTTTGTACAACTATCCACGAATTATTTATCCACGCTATCTACCTAGGTTGGATAACTCCACATTAACGAAAGTGATGTCTGCTTTTAAAGTTTGTTACAGGCATTACAACGAATACCTTTACGACCACAATGAAAGATAAAAATAATTAGAAGGTAGATACGAGTACAAATGTCGTGTAAGATATTGTATTCCTAGTAAAGTGAATATTTCAGCAATTTTCTTTAAAGCAATTAATCTTCACGATCTACTGTTTCAAATTACACAATGTAATGGGTAAACAAATAGTGTCCCACACCGTTCCCGGCATCGGATCGAAGTCGGGTCGGCGGCACACAGATAAATCGCAGCGTTGACAGCGCGGGCGCCGCGAGCTCGCCTCCCTCCATCCAAGCTCCAAACGGTGTTATTAAATTGAACTCTGAAAATATTGCACCGATTTGAATACGTTACGCTGCTCAGCGGCTGCTGCCGGCAAAAACGCGCAACGCTTTTGTTTGATTTTCAGAGAACGCGCATACGAAATGAACGGCCATAAAATCTGTATCAATATTTCTATCTTCATTTGATAGAGGGTTGGATTATTAGAAAAGGTGCTCTATCAGTGTTACTCGTTCTTGAGAGTCAAACGCGATTGCATCGACGCATATAAAATTGATGTCACTAAAAGAGAGCTTTTCCCAATTACAAAGGCCGTGAAAGAGGCTCTAAAAGCTAATCGAAAACAAGACAATGTAATCCTTATTGTGTTAGGCGTATAAGACTAAATATAATGACAGCTCAGTTAACGAGGAGTGGGAAAATACGGTCCCTTAATAGCGGACCTTTAGCACTCTACTGCAGTTGTCTGGACAATCGGTGTCCTCTCCAGCAAGCCCAGTGTGTATAATGAATTAGAAACCCTAAATCGTTTGGGGAAAGTTGAAGTTCTATCGCAGTGCGGTCAATTTAATTAATTACCAACTACGACCTACTCTACGTTGAAACTTTTGTTGGATAATATAATTTTGCGTTAGGCTACCGACAGCCTAGTAAACAATGGACTCTGAAGTGAAGTGAAAAGAAACAAAGTCATAGTGATTTGTATTTTGTATTTGTATAGGTTCATACATAGTACCTGCGCCGGGAATCGAGGTCTCTCGTTTCCGAGTCCAATGTTCTACCACTACTTATGCTACCACACACTTACACATTCGAGCTTCAGTTATTCGAGCTTCAGTTCATTCGGGCTTCCGTTTTTCGACCTTCAGTAGCGGACTCAAGTACACGTCATCTACATCAGGCTACCGTTCTATAGGCACACATTGAAATTGCCATCTCAGTGGATTGTTATTTACGAGGGGACAAAGAGGGTGCTAGTTTACGGTTCATAACGTAAATGTTTAATATTGATTTACCTATTATTATAAGGAAATTGCATTAGGAAGTTTTTACGAGAACCGCAAAGAGCTTTTCGCGAGAAGTTACTGTGGTTTTCTTGGATAATGAAGGAGGGGCTTTTAGAAGACGTTAAGTAGGTAAGTAAGTTAAGTTGGTTTTCTCGGACAGATCACCCAGATTCCACGCCATTGAGAGAGCAAAGTTTCCATGGTAACGTTGGCTGCGTCATGAGATAGTCCCGCACACTGGACCGCATTTTTGCCCAAATCGCCGAATATAAACAGCATTGCCAGACTTAGGGAAAAATCCGCAAAATACAGGTAGTAAGGTTAGGCCGGACATAACCAATAAACACAACATAGCTAAACGGCAAAATTTTAAATCGAAATACATAAAAAGTGCTAACCGTTTAAGCAAAAAATAAATTATAACAATACTTGTAACAGTAGATCTACGAATCTTTGCAGAGGCAATCTTCAGTATACGTACTACAGTTTTTTCAGCCTCGGACAGCGACGGATTAAAACCTCTCGAATCTGGCATCACTGACAGTGCGTAATACCGGAGTATATTTAAACCTTCGATTAACCAAATGCACGGTGAGTCAGACGTCCGTCAGTCCGCTCTATTAAAAGCTAGCCGGTTTCTTTGTACTGACACTTGGCGAACGCTGATGTTGTCTATTACTGTAACAATGTCGGTAAGCGGAGTTGATCCTTGCTCAGGATTAACTTAGGCCATTTCCATACTTATACATCTATTGTAGATGATTTGAACATCATCTACTTGCAACTCCACTCACATGCACAGGCGAAGCATAAGGCTGGGTTAGAGCGTATCCATGAGTTTATAACTCTAGCTATCCCGCTCTACAGCAAACAAAATAGTGAGATAAATATAGTTATAACCCCCTTATGCACTGCGTAACCCAGGCTCATGCTAAGAAAGCAGTAATCTGTCTGTTGTGCCTAAGACATCGATGGAGTAGACTTGCCCAGCACCTTATGCCATCCGCTTTGCTTAAAAGGGACGGCAAAGTCAAGGCCAGTATGTGCAGTGCAAACTGGGACGTGGGTTTTCTTACGATGTTTTCCTTCATAGTCAGCGAGTCCCTCTCAAGCGAGAGGAGTTATCTAATTCAAATACTAATGCTCGCTTGACTTTACAAATGGCTTCACAAAGTACAACATTTTAGGGTTTTTGCTCTTCTCTCTCTCTCTCTCTCATTTCTTGAAACTATAGCCATTAGCCACCCATCCCATAGGTCTCGTCCATTGTACTCCATTCTTTTTAGTCTTGGACGTTTCTCATCCCGTCTCTTCCTGCCACCTTCACCAGGTCATCAGTACATCTCATCGGTTGCCTGCTCACATTTCTACGCCCTGTTCTGGGTCTATATAAAGTAGCTTTCTATCACAATACTATGCAAAAAAAAAACTCAATATAAAAGCCTAACTTTGACATACGATGACTGTATAACGCAAACACGTTCCTAATTACCAGCAGAGCGCTGGAATTGGCAATAATGAGAATTTCCACGAAGCCGGCTCAATTTAACAATCTAACGCAGTGGTTCCTAACCTGGGGGTAATTACCCCCGTAGGGGTAAAAGAGCTTTCCTGCAGGGTAATTACGCAAAGTAATCCTACCGCGAGTGGCAAGGTGTCCGCCTTTATTGAGATTCTGTAAGATTGAAGTAGGTGATTTTACGGCCGCGCTTCGCGCCCCTATTTAACAAACAACTACAAAAATAATTATATTGCCATTTCAGAGCGAAAATAAAGAAAAAAACTTTAGAATAGAGAGCAATAGAAACCAGCCTTCAAATAAATCAATCATAATCACATTATTGCAAAAAAAAAATGTTGCGTCAAAATGTAAGAAAATAATTAAATACTATTGTTTTTTAACATTTTGAAGGGGGTAAGATCAGCTTTCCTTGGGGGTCAAAGGGGTGGCCGGACTGAAAAGGTTAGCAACCACTGATCTAACGCCTCGAACAGACGCGTGCCACAGAACAGGGAAACACGGGAAGTTCGCTAAGCCTCAGTCACGTAACTAAACACCGCTGCAGGTAATTTGTATGGAAGCAGCGAGCAGTCTTCAGGTGTTTGATGTGTTTGATACAAACGACATAACTGGATAACGTTTCTCGCGGTGATTTTAGCTGAGTGCTGCGATTTGAGACTTCCAACTCATTGTACAGTCGACAGCAGGTAAAACTCTACAATTTCGTCGCAAAATGACGGACTAGTGACTCACCGTTTAGTTCAGTGATAAGTATTCAACAATAATTTGAAGAATAAAATGTAGGTACGTCATTTAATACCAAAAATACCGTGACATCATTAACAATTTCTAAGTTTCCTTGAGTGCCTAAAGCGGGGAGCCATGTAAATGTCACTCTTGCTGTCTGTCAGCCTGTAGGTTATCAGTATATCTCCATCAATGTCTAAGAGCTCGTAGCAACGAGTCACAGACACCAAATTTTGGCACCAAAGTTCCAAGCGTAACCCATACATAATATAAATAAAGTCTTAACATATTTTAAAGTGTGAAGGGCAAACAAAATTAGAGTAAAATTCACGGTGTTCGCTCTTGTCTTTTCATACTAGAAATTATTTAATGCGCGAAATTATTTAATAACTTTCATCTCACCAGAGTCACTTCCCGGGCTCTATTCACCGGTCCTTTCAATTTCCTCCTCAGCTCCAGCACAACAGCGGATCGATATTGCAATAATAACATTTCGTTCGACCGCGACCGCAACATGTTTGCGGTCGGCACGTGGTAGCGTCGGCGAAACAAACAACTGTCGCCGTCACTGCAGTCACAAGTTCATAACAGAGGAATGAACAAGTTCATAACATAGGAATTAACAAGTTCATAACATAAAGGAATGAACAAGTTCATAACATAGGAATTAAGAAGGGTAGGAACCTGTGCCCGCTCGTTCCCGCCCCTACATTCTTGACGTTTTATATGTTTTGCTAAGCCAGAGTCACTTTCCGGGCTCTATTCAGTGGTCCTTTCGCAATTTCCTCCTTGATTTCAGCGTGGGTTCAACACAACAGCGGACCGATAGTGAAACAATAACATCGCGTTCGACCGCAACCGCAGCATGTTTGCGGTCAGCACGTGGTAGCGTCGGCGAAACAAACGACTGCCACTGTCACTGCGGTCAGAGCATAGGAATAGAGCTTTAGAATAACTCGGCCGTGAAAAAATTACCAACTGCCAAGAGTAAAAATATCTCCTCATGTACCTAAATGTCAAATTATCAAAGTTGAATGTCTTTCCATAAAGAGTACGATAAAAAATGCTAAAATGCTAAAAAATGCGATAAAAACTGCTTTTAAAAAATAGGTAAAAACATCCACTGTATAGTCCCTCGAATTAAAAAAAACACAAAAAAGTTTATTGCTAAATAAGGTTACATTTTGCGTCCTGGCTCCCAAACTGGGATATCCTATATTAGATCAGATAGATCAGTCGATATTGTTGCACGACGTCAAAACTATAATGTCAGTCACTTTGTACACAAGGCAGCACGTAGACGCTTACACTCTATTCACTTACGTTACGGGGGACTTTGCAACGAAATTGTAAGCGTCTACGTGCCGTCGTGTGTACCAACCAATACTGAATTAATTAACTCTACCAGTATCTATGCATTCCTTGATTGACGCCCTCTATTAGGCATAGCTAGGCCTCTTCTTTGTCACGCATCCAATTTTCCCGGTCCCTTTGTAAAAAAATGTATCGACTGACATCCTACTATCCTATCCTACTTCTTACTAATATTATAGTTGGGAAAGTTTGTAAGTATGGATGGATGGATGTTTGTGACTCTTTCACGCTGAAACGGTTGAACTGATTTGGATGAAATTTGGAATGGAGATAGCTTAGACATCAGAATAACATATAGGCTACATACACAGCGCTTTTACACTTAGGAGCAAAGTATATCCTTTTTCTGTAGTCCACGCGGACGAAGTCGCGGGCAAAAGTTAGTAAATAATATACATATGCAGGCAGCTATCGTTGAACAATCGTTGAATAAGACTGCGAAGTCACCGATATGGAGGCTGTTGTTGAAAGCAGTCGCACACGTCAATACATAATATCGAAGAGGCACAGGGTACAACCATCAAAGAAAGTCACTAGTTTTTCATTGCAGGCAAGCGATTAATAGAGTCAGTCAAGCGCTTTTTAAAATCTATTAGGTATGGCAACAAAAATTAAAGGAAATACGCCATGTTTTATCGCGAGCTTAGTGTATATTTAATTAAAGTGGTAAGAATCCCCATTTCTTACAATTAGGTCCTTAAAACCACGAAAATTTTAAAAAGCTTAGTGTACATTTTAATCATTGTAGAAAATAGGTTAGAAAACAATTATTTCCTTTCAAAGTGGGTTAAGATGGAATTTAAGGATATATCCTTATTGCTTTAATGCTTTAATGGTACTACCCTTGCTACAATACAATTTAACAAGGTCCCGTAAACTGGTATGGGGGTACAATGTTGAGGCTGTAAAAAACTAAAAGAGTGAATTGCGATGTCGACTATACCTATTCGAGTCGGTGCCAGTGTCACAGCTGGGTATCGGAAGCTGCTGTCACCTTTTGCTCCCTGACAGACTGGACGTTGGCGGCACACTATGTAGACATTCTAATTCCAATGTTTGCTTTCTAGTCTTCGATCAAGGATAAAACTAGATACAACATAGAACTCTGAAATGTGTCTGGAAAAATAGATTCCCAAATTGCCTTTGGGAGCTTATTTGCTCGTAGTCTATGCAATTAAAGTAAAACTGTACACGAATGCAATAAGGTTGACATTCGAATGTTAGACGTATGGTCGAAATGATGTTTCGAATTGTTCTATTGCTGATATCATTTGTTTCTGTGGGGACAAGTTTTTATTGAGATTTTATACGTTATGCGGATTCTATGGGATTTAGTTCGGTGTTTCTAGTATACATATTATAAGGTGCTTATTTGGTACCATTGGTGAACCTTCTGAGTGTTGAAAGTTGTCAGTAATTAAACTGAAGAACTAAATTGTAGCAAGGAATTTCGTACCTATCACTTTTTCAGTTTTTCAGAATGCAACCCTCGGTGCGCGAATACGACTTACACTTGGTCGCTTTTTCATTTAAAAAAATATATATATTTTAAATATAATATTCTATTCAATATTTGGTTCCGTCTGGGTCAACATGATTATAGGTGAACATGAGTCTAGGTAAAGTGGCTCGTAATATTCCGGGTTGTTAGTGTTCTGTGCCCTTCGATCAAGGATAAAACTAGATACAACACAGAACTCTGAAATGTGTCTGGAAAAATAGATGTCCAAACCGCCTTTGGGAGCTTATTTGCTCGTAGTCTATGCAATTAAAGTAAAACTGTACACTAATGCAATAAGGTTGACATTCGAATGTTAGACGTATGGTCGAAATGATGTTTCGAATTGTTCTATTGCTGATATCATTTGTTTCTGTGGGGACAAGTTTTTATTGTGATTTTATACGTTATGCGCATTGGTTAGGCGGATTCTATGGGATTTAGTTCGGTGTTTCTAGTATACATATAAGGTGCTTATTTGGTACCATTGGTGAACCTTCTGAGTGTTGAAAGTTGTCAGTAATTAAACTGAAGAACTAAATTGTAGCAAGGAATTTCGTATCACTTTTTCAGTTTTTCAGAATGCAACCCTCGGTGCGCGAATACGACTTACACTTGGTCGCTTTTTCATTTAAAAAAATATATATATTTTAAATATAATATTCTATTCAATATTTGGTTCCGTCTGGGTCAACATGATTATAGGTGAACATGAGTCTAGGTAAAGTGGCTCGTAATATTCCGGGTTGTTAGTGTTCTGTGCCCTTCGATCAAGGATAAAACTAGATACAACACAGAACTCTGAAATGTGTCTGGAAAAATAGATGTCCAAACCGCCTTTGGGAGCTTATTTGCTCGTAGTCTATGCAATTAAAGTAAAACTGTACACTAATGCAATAAGGTTGACATTCGAATATTAGACGTATGGTCGAAATGATGTTTCGTATTGTTCTATTGCTGATATCTTTTGTTTCTGTGGGGACAAGTTTTTATTGTGATTTTATACGTAATGCGGATTCTATGGGATTTAGTTCGGTGTCTGTGCCGCTCATGATGTTTTACGGTGGTATTTTTCTCTGAGGTATTACAGGCATAGCGCTTAAATCAGTAGGTTCCTGCCAGTCCAGTTGCTCACTTATGCAGCAATTTCCCATACAAACGTAGTTCCGGTTTAATTTCTAAACTACAGGCTGGATTTTGCTGAAACTTGGTTTATATCAGTAGATGACCAATATGGATGTTTGCAAATAGTTTTTACAATAAAAGAAATAGCCTGAAAGAAATTAGAGCGATGCGTTTTTCGTGCCGAAAAGGGGGTTACTTTCAGCTGTTATTTACTTACATTATTACACTGTCTATTGGAGTCTAACTACCTTGGGAACATCAATAATGTATTGTAATTGACAGAAAAAAAAAGATTTTTGAAATAGCTAAGAAAATACAGGGTGTTAAAAGACCGCCAACAAAGCGGGAAACCACGTATTGTCCTCATCATAAGGAACATTTTTGCCCAAGGAACTATGCCTGGGAAATCAACGGTTTCCGAGATAATGAGGTTCAAAGTCGGACTTTTCAAAACTTTTTTTTCGCAGAAATGCATTTAGTATCTAGTTCTTAACATATCTTCTCAAGAAGCCATATCAAAATTATGAATATTTCTTGCAAAAAACGACGTTAAAATTGTAACCCGCAATGTATTCTAAACATCGGCACTTCAAGCTTAAGTAACATAAACTGATACCTACGCTTGCGCAATATGACTTCTGTGCGTTACACGTCCATTGCGTCATAAAATATTTTTCAAAATTATAACCTAAAAAACCAAAATCATTTCCCAGCAATAATTTATCGAAAAACTACTTTGTTTTGGTGTCTAGTATGCGTGGCTTTCGGGTCTGTTGGCGGTCTTTTAACACCCTGTATAGAAATGGCAGCTGAACTACGAAAAAATTTGGGAAAATAGATCTATTACGTTATAACTACAACTACATACTCGCGAAAGGACACGAACACACGTAGACTCATATAGCCGCATTGCCTCTCACTTTTCCCGCGCCCCGTCTCGCTCTGGGTGAAACAGCTGTAGAAAACAGTGTTTCACGCGCTTTGCCATCGCCGAGTTCCCACGGTCCTGAAGGGGGCTCTTAAAAGCCCTGTCTTTCCCATCGCAGCAGCTAATAACAAACACCTCAGTCGGCATCCCTCAAGCATGCCTAATGACGAATTGATGTGAACAAGAGCATTTGTAAGCGCGCCCTTATCTCACGTAGCCGAAGCGTTGTCGCTTGCAAACTGTTATGAATTCCCCGGCGCAAATATGCGACTGCAGAATTGACTCAGTACTAATGTAGCTGTCTTCTTCATATCTTCACTCGAGAGGTGCGTTTTTATCGGTCGATAATATCGCAATATGTTGTCAGTACATTTTGTATTAGGATGGCCATGGAGTTACACACACTGCTGCGATAATAACGGTATGGCCATCCAAATACTGAATGTACTGAAAACAGATATCTATCGCGATAACTTATGCGATATTATCGATCGATAAAAACGCGCCTGTGTGGGGGAGCCTTAAATACGTTTAAAACAATACAGTGACTGACTGACAGACAAAGAAGCCTTCGCATAATAAGAACTTTCTGTAAATCTGTAATCGCCTCTAAACGTTTGCAATGTAGAGTTTCTAGAGTAAAAAATAGTACTTGTTTTCATTTTACACCATACTTCAATTAGGATAGAGAAATCACTTTGCAAGTACAGACAACAACATGAAACCCCTTAAATTTTCGTTGCAAATTCGCCCATAGTGTAACTAAATAGATTGCACGCTAAAGGTCTACGCGCTGTCGCCTGTACAATAGCAAGGTTTTATGTTTTGTAAACGGTTTCAGTTACTCGAAATAATTTAGTTTAAGTTCAATGGTACTTACCTATAATAAACTTTTTTTTTTTAATATTAATTAAATATACTTTTACAAAATTAATAATAATCATGGCATGGTAAGTAGTTAAGCTTCTGATAGCGTATACCCGGTCTCCGCGGCCTTTGCGTTCGCATCACTCGCATCCAACTGTTTATTATGTACAGAATGCTTTCGAATAATATTTCTGCCTACATTTCACGTAAAATACGGGAGTCGTTTTTTCCTAACAATGACAGAAAATAGAAACAGAATCCTAAATGGAAAATATAATAAAAGGTCACGTTTTCTTATTTCATTACGTTCATAATCTTGTTCGCAAGACAAAACTGAAAATATTTTATGTATTAAGATGGCACACAGTCGGCAACACGCTAGGATACCCCTTTTTGTTCGTTTGGCGCCTTATGCTTCCATGGGGTATCTGTGACTGTTGCTGACCGTACAACCCTATCAATAACCCATATTCATTTAGTTTAATTAACTAGATAACTTTTTTAACCCAAAGCCCGAGATATTTCGTAGCAATACAATAGCAGCGCGCGTATGAGTTAATTTGTCACATTAATATAATATTATGATGTGCAACAGTTAACCTCGGTTTATGAATATTACACATCCTCCATGATTTCAACTAATTTTAGAATTTTCCGATTGTTCCAGAAGGCGCCGTACTAGCACAAACAAAACAAACAGTGATACCACTACCGCCACAATGGTCTTCCTAGCGCTTTAACTTTTACACACGACAATGCTGCCATGTGCGCTCTACACTGACGCTTCACCGAGCCAGTGAGGGGCAAAAGGACGGAGGGTTGTGCAGTGGAGGAGCAATGGAGTGAGGGCAGGCGATGTCGGCGCGGGAGGTGGAACTGGCGGGCGGCGCGCCGTGGGGGTTCCGGATGCACGGCGGCGCCGATCAGAATCAGCCGCTCAGGATTTCTAGAGTGAGAGCTTGGGCTGTTTTCCTAACCTTTTTTTAGCCACGGACCCTAAAGGGTGTCTTGTGTATGCCACGAATATTTCTCTCGATGGGTGAGCGAGCGCTCTTGGGGTCGTGTTGATTTTTAAAGACTACACTAGTTTGTGGACAAAACTTTTCTTATTTAAGATTTGATATTTGTGCAATAAACTGTAAATAATAATGGTAAACGCAACTGAGCGATCGAGTGGCTCGGCTGCTCGGCTTGACGGCAACTACACGAAGCCACTAGTGATCCCATTGCGGCCAGTCATCGACAGCTCTAAAGGCTCGATTCCACCTTAGTTCGACAAAGAGATAAATAGATAGAGAACTCTTTATCGCACAACGAAAAGAATATTGCAGATAACTACATTAGTATACAGTACAGCACGAATGAATTTGTCGGTGTACTCACTCGAGTATATTAGCATTTACAAAATGAGCGCGCACTCTATGGCACAACCGCTTATTCGTGTAGTGTACTCAGTTGCATTACGGGGGCGACTTTACAACAAAAGTGTACACTCCGACGTGCTGTCGTGTATGCCGAGAGCCGGTCTATTTTTAACCGAATGAAAAAAGGAGATTATATTTTTGAAATTTTAGTTGTTTTAAAGCCGAAGGTATTTTGTTGCGCTGGTGATTCTGAGCCAAATTACAAAATTTCATTCCAAAACGCGCGAAAAAAAAATTTACTTCTCCATAAAAATGGTGTCGATTGGGGATAGCCGTTTGTATTGGGAAGTGTTTTTTTTTTCCGCTCGTTTTGAAGTTAAATTTTGGAATTTGGCTCAGAATCACGAGTGCAACTAAATACCTTCGGCTTTAAAACCACTAAAATTCCACGGTGTATATCCGACTAATCTTAGCAAGCTGGTTATGGACCCAAGGTTGAGAAGGCTGTACTAGAGTATTCGTTTAAATGGAAATGCTTTTAAGGATAGTAGGTAGGCAGGTAGTGGCAATGTCTTGTATGCAAAGTTGCATTAGTTCTACGCTATGCAACATAAAGAAAAAGTGCATTATTAAATATTTCATTCGTTCAGTTACAAAAGAGCCTCTACAAAAGAGTGGATACCTCTATGGCTCTACCCTTGAATTTTGAAGAGTAAAATGGCTCCGAACTGAGAAAACTAATATTGCTACCTACTATACCAATGTTTGAAACCGTTCACAAAATACACATTGTGCACTGCTTACGAAGTTAAAGTGTAAAACATATTTAAGCCTTTGGTAAATTAAATTTTGATGCGAGCGTTTAACTCGGTAGCATTTTCGCTTAGGTAGGTAGGTACGTACTTTTGGTTTCGACGCGTTCATTCCAAAAAAGTGTTTAACGTTTTTAACATGACAGCCCGAGGCTGCATACATGCGGGATGGATAGCAAAAAAAAAAAACTACCTAGCTGAAAAACTGGCACAAAAATGCGCAATGAAATTGGATTCTGAAACTTTTTGCATTTCCACTTGCATAAGATACAAAATAAAAGTATGGCTTACAGAAATGCTCAGCGAGCGTTCGCTGGAAATGCTACTATCTTGATCAATAGACAATACCTCACTGTACCCGTAATGCTATTTGTTTATCGTGTCTTTAGAAGATAAACTGGAAGTATTACCTATAAGTAAAGCTGCAGCAGATAACTTTATGATGATTTTTTCAAGCTAGGGTTGTGTGGGGTCATGTAAGGCCCTTCTGTTATCCATAACTGTGCGCATAAACGTCTTCAACAATTTCCATTTCCAAAGTAGGTGAAGCGACGACACGGGAGTAGCAGTGTTGCCATATTTATGGAATTGTTCGTATTTTTACGGATTTGGGAAGTCCAATACGGAGAACCGATGCTTATTTTTATACGTACTTTGCCAGATTACCTAATTGAGACCAGTATTTGTACGTATATTTTGTAAGTAAGTAAATAAAATGTTTATTTGGTTTATTTATTTAGAGAAACTTTCGATCGTTTTTCACCAAGAACAGCAGTTATTAGCGAATTGTTACGAAAATCGCAAGTCCTTGGCCCTGGCCCTAGCATCTAGAGTAGACACTACTGCCGGGCTAATGTGGCTTTCTGCAAAAAAAATTAGCGTTGCGATAAAAATATTATATATTTGTAAGGACTGAAAACATGGAGGAGAAAAACATGCATCAGCGTCTCAATGAAGGTTTACTTCACTTTTATTTAGAACTTGATTTTTCCCGCGGCTCCGTCCGCTCGGACTAATTTTTTTCTCATGATTTAAACGGATACGAATCCAAAAAAAATCAAAGATTTTGAAAATCGGTTTAGCCGTTCTTGAGGTATAAATGGTGTAACTAGCTCGACTGTTTTAGAGAAGAAGATTTTCACTTTGAATGAAAATGCGGATTTCATGCCGTCTCCATTTGGCAACACTGGGGAGCAGTTAATTCAATTTCTTGTCAACAGTCGTAGACAGCTCTTCGCCGGGCTGTTATTGCAAGCCGGGCTGTTTGCGGTAAGCTCGCCTCGATCCTGCAACTGGTACACACGACAGCTCGTCAGACTGTACACTTTTGTTGTAAAGTCGCCCGTAACGTATCCGAGTAGAGTGCTAGCGTGTAAAGGTCCACGTGCTGTCGTGTGTACGACAGGGCTGCTCAGCTGCACTAAATCATATTTAATTGAAGATTTCTCTCACAGAATGCGATCGCGCTTTCCATGATTCTGTCACACTCCAACGCCCCTACACATCCTAGACCAGCCAACACCAAAATTCGCTCCTGACGGAAATGCTTTCTTGCCCTAAATTCTAGAAAAAAATCTACTTATAGTAAGCTTAGGCCTTTGCATTAACATAATAAGATGATTTATACAGCGTCTACTGGCACCTTCACTCTGCGGTTCCAGGCACTCTTATTGTTTATCTATTCGATAGTACAAAATTAATTAATAAAAAAAACTACTACTGGTGAAAAGGGTACACTGTTATTAAGCTATTGCATTGATTCAGAGTGATTTGCTGTTGTGCGTTGAGGAGTTAATGTTCTCCATCTCCGAAGTTCGTCAACAGATCTTCACAATTTTTATGGGACCACAATGACATGGGAAGTATAAAAAATAATAATTATAAAATCGGTTCACGTAGAAAAGAGTACTGAGGTAAATCACGTAAAAATAAAAATATAAACATACCTACGGGTCGAATTGAGTACCTCCTCATTTTTGAAGCCGGTTAAAAATGGATCTAAAGTGGTACAGTATAATGAACACTTACATCCTTACTAGGTTCGAAGAGTATTCGAGCTGTAGTTTCTCATTGGGCATCGTCAAATAATATTTTTTATTCTATAAATCGAAAATATAGACAAATATAAGAAACTAATTTGAATATTTTCTTAATTGTTCATGTAAATATTTTTTCATTAATTATTAAAAAAAATTTAAAGTTTTGTGTATGACGTCACCATAGGCATTATGTACTAAGTTCATTGCATTCATTCATGCTCTTAAAAAATAAAAATATGTAGACGTTTGACAAATGTCAGTGTCAAGTCAACAAGAAGGTTATTTTCTCAGTTATTTGACACTTTTGACAGTTGTTGTTGACGAATGTATTTTTTTAAATACCTATTTGTAGGCAATGGAACTACCGCATTAGAGGCTATGATGACGTCATCGAAAGAAAAATGAAGTAATCATTTTTGGCGGAAATATTAATAATCCGTTTTAATTTTACTTATTTAAACCCCTAATAGTAATCAGTATCCCTATTCCTCGAAATGGTTTTCAATTTATAATCGATGCCTCACTGATCAATGCCCATTTATCAAGACAATAAGTATTGCACCGGGCAGAGCCCCGGCAGCTCGTTTGCAGTCTCTTGTTAATTAGACTCGATAATTATTATACTCGACTGTTTTGTTTGCAAGATCGTAGATTTGAAAAACATAGCTACTAAGTACAACTTGTTTTTTTTTTATCAGGGAGGAATGTAGCGAAGAAATTAATGAAAATTTTCAAAAGCTTCATTGACATTGATCTCCAAAACTGACTGGCCTCAATGTATTGGTAATAATCAGCCTTTCTATCATTCATTAGTGCACATAAAATTACATCGGAAGGGACCTTTTCCAAATTAGTTAGTGAAAAACTAAGCGTCCTTTCAGGAAATACCACAATAATATAGTAGCTGGAAATACCAGTAGCAATACCACACGCTAAATTTTAAGGAAAACATCGTGAGGAAACCCGCGGCTTAGTTGGCTCCACACGTATTGACTTTGTCTTTCCTGTGGGCTAGGCCGACTAAGCTGTCAGGATGGTATAGGTGCTGGGCAAGCCTACTCCATCTAAAACAATGTCCCAGGCATTGCAGTGCCGAGTGGTCTCTTCACCCATCTAGTGTGAGTGAAGGTGCCACTGGACGCTGTATAAATCATCTCACTACGTAGATGCAAAGGCCTTAGTTTTTCAGGAAAATATCGTCACGTAACCCGCGGAGTACTAGACAAATTGACGTTGTCTTTTCTGTTGTGCCAGTTAGCCCAGTTATCCGACCAATATTGTAGCCCATACAAAATTCAATTTTAAAATTATTCCTATCTTATCTAGCGATCAAAAAACGGGCCTTAGTTAGAGGATGATAAATATGTTGGAGAGCTTACTTCACGTAAAACATTTGGTAGGTACTGTAGCGTCCGGGTGAACACTTCACCCTTCTTGTGTGAGTGGAGGTGTCACTAGACGTTGTAGGTATAAAAGCCGGAGCGTTTTATTTCAACTTGCGGGGTACAGAAGTATCCAGACACTGCCAATATCCGATGCCTTCACAAGCATTCTCACGAACCAACTCCTCAAACGACGTATCTTCCTTCACATAATATGCTACGAGTGGGTCCCCTACGCTAAATCGAATGACGTCGGCTTATTCATTGCATCTAAAAAAACTAAGGCCTTTGCATATACGTAATGACATACCTTCACTCACACTAGATGGATGAAGAGACCACTCGGCGCTGCAGTGCCTGGGACATTGTTTTAGATGGAGTAATTGTATCGAAAGACCAATAATATTATAACATCCAAAAGTTTAAAGTACCTAGAAGCAGTTGTAAGATGTAAATAGTCACAATTTCGATCTGACGAACGTTTGATTAATTTTAATAGTTTCAATGTAGAGCTCATGTAAGCTGCTTCTCCGCTTCATTATAAGTTATAACCTAGAGCTAAATAACTCAATATTTTACTTGTAAGTTTTGGTGGTCGATATTATTAATGTTCTATTTATCATCACCATCATCCTGAATACCTCTTCATGT
The DNA here is from genome assembly GCA_949319315.1 of Zelleria hepariella. Taxonomy (NCBI): domain Eukaryota; kingdom Metazoa; phylum Arthropoda; class Insecta; order Lepidoptera; family Yponomeutidae; genus Zelleria; species Zelleria hepariella. Next base: position 11,109,413 of record OX439387.1, read on the forward strand.
TTACGCCACTTTGCACTTCTCTTCATCTGCCTTCGATATTACAAATCTACTGTAGATTATTCTTCAATTAGCCACACTGACCCAGCAGCCTCGCGAGGCAGACGCGTGAACAGGGCGTCAAGTCTGTATCTGTAACGCAGTTGTGTCTCGAAGGTTCCCAGTTGTAGGCTTAAATGACGGTTTAATATAATATTTTTTTTTTTCTAGTACAACAGAAAATAATTATTCTGATTCTAATTTCAAAGGATTTCTTCGGTGGCTGTATTCTTCCTATCTAAATGGAACCTTTCGAAACAATATTGCGTTACAGACTTGAGGCCACTAGGCGATTTAACACTTTTTTTATGTTGCCTCTTTTATGTCCTACTGCTGGGCAAAGGCCTCCCCTTTGACTTTTCACTCATTCCTACATATCTTGGGCCACCTCTTGTCACTAGGCAGACGTTTGCGTAGGACTAGGAACACTAGACAAGCGCTTGCTGCTCGGTCAGTATGGACGGCTTATGGCATTCGATTCGGCGTAGGGTACCCTCCTTCACACGCTAAGAGTGTCGCCGGTTTTGTTTCAGCGCTACAGCGACTCGCTCGAGCGGGCCCTCGATGTGAGTACCGGCTTGCCCTTATCCTGTGTGCCGAATAAACACTAATCAATCAGCCAGAATGAGATGCTGTTTGCCTAAACCTTTATTAAAGATCCGTGTGTTTGTGTGGGTGAAATTACACTGACAAAATGTAGGGAAGACTTGTGACACAACGGATTTGAGAAAAGCTTTCAATATGGCCAGTCGCCTTACAAGGCTGTTTCCCCCGTGCCGTGCAATCTACTAGAATGAGATGCTTTTTACCTTAACCTTTATTAAACAATGGAAAAAATAACACTAATAAAATGTCGGAAAGACTTGTGAAGGTGTGACACATCCGGATTTGAGAAAATCCCACATTGTCAAAGATACAAAATAAAAACTAAGTACCTATGAAAATGGTGCATTTCACGCCACACTACTTCCGTTTTCCTTTCTATACACGAGCACCATCAGATATCACATTATTGACACCGAATGCAATGTAATATTTAACCCACATTATTAACATCGAAAGCAATGTTTTAATTAATTGTGATTTAACCTAACCAATACGCAAGAATCACATTGTGATTTTATACCTCGACTTATTTAAAGACTCAATAAAGTTAAAGCTTTACACCAAACCAAAATACGCATTGCTTGCAATTTCCCGCGAAACGCCAATACCCAATGCCAAAGGAAAAGCCCCGGAAATCGGGTCGCGCAATTAACAGCGCCGAAATCTCAGCGATTTTTCACGCTCGACTGCAAATGTTGTTTCCACAAATCTTTCGCGCCCTACATTATTTCCTGAATACTTTTTTGTTCATATCGTAAAGTAAGGGGTGGGGGCGTGACTAAACGAGCGCAGGCGGGTGGAGCCGGGTAAATTACGAGGCTTATCGGGCTAGTCGCGCGACGTTGGGGCCACGAGCCCAGCGTAGAGCGGAGCGACAAGATACTAAAGTTTTCACAAGTGACTAAACGAGCGCAGGCGGGTGGAGCCGGGTAAATTACGAGGCTCCTGTGGCCGCGAGCCCAGCGTAGAGCGGAGCGACAAGATACTAAAGTTTTCACAAGTGACTAAACGAGCGCAAGCGGGTGGACCCGGGTAAATTACGAGGCTTATCGGGCTAGTCACGCGAAGCTTGGGCCATGAGCATGGCGTGGAGCTGAGTGACAAGATACTTCAGTTTTCATAAGTGTATAAACGAGCTCAGGCGGGTGGAGCCGGGTAAATTACAAGGCTTATCGGGCTAGTCACGCGAAGCTTGGGCCACGAGCATAGCGTGGAGCGAGTTAAGCTACAAATTCATAGCACAGTTAAGCTACCAATTTTAAATGAAACATTTATTTTATTTTCCGTTACGCTCGTCTCGTGGCCGGATCCCAAGCCTATAGTGCGGGCCCCTGTGCTGGTGCAATGGCACTTGACTTTTGACTTATTTACCACACACCCTGTAAAAGATTCGGTCACGGAAAATACACCCTCACTACACCGCGCTCAGCGTAAAACTCAATATTCGATGTTAGAGGTTTGCTGCCTTATTTCCAGTCTGTGTTTAGTTCTTTTGCAAAGAAGTTAGCTTTGACTGATTGAAAGTCAACGTCTCTATACGTTTATCAAAAATTATAATAAGAAGTTAGTATCTACTATTCGAATCGAAACATTTCGACGGACGCAAATTGATTCTGAAAGGCGAAGCGTCGGCGGAATGAAATTGTACGATTTCAGGATTGCCTTTGAAATTCAGCTCAATCCCATCCTAATAACATTAACTCCCACCGAGTGTTATTTAAACAAATGGTGTAAGGTAGCACAATATTTGTTCGACCAGTTCTGGCTGACTCCAGTCTTCTGATCCCCTCGTACGTAAGTCCTTAGCAGGAGGGTTTAAAGTAGGTCCTCCCGAGGGTCAAGTTATGCAGGAGTCGTGGCAGGGTTTGTAGGCGCGTCACGTCGCCGGCTTGGTCCCACACATCGCGTCGTCTTCGGGATCTTGAGTTTCGTGGTCGTCTCGGAGATCCTATGCTCAATTTATCGTGTTTACGGAGGGACGTTTCACTCTCGACACCTCACTGTGCGCATTCGTAAACAATGTGGCTTTAGGTTTCTTGTTGGAAAAGTACGATCTTGGGGACTTTCAAATCAATCAACAGAGTTTTATGCGCGGACGGGAATGCAACTAAATCCTCAAAACAACAGCACAGCAACGTTTACCCAAGATAAAGAAGGGAACTCTAAACTAAGGTGGGAGATAAACAGCAGTTCGCCTGGCAACCCTAGTCGCGCAGGCAGCGACCGCTGTCGCCTCCTGCGCGACTAGGGTTGCTAGGCGTCCGGCTAAAGCCGGACATAGGTAGGCTTTTTGATCGAGTGTCCGGCCAAATTAAACGGTGTCCGGCCTGTCCGGCTTTTGTTAGGCTTTACCTCGCACCTCGGTAGCGTTTTTTGAAAACCGATTTTCGTAAAATGGGCCTGGCAACACTGCGCTAGATGTCTCGTATAATTTTGGGTTTTTAATTTTGTGTTTTCCCTTGGGAAATAATAATATTTAATGAATGATTAGTAGTAATAAAATAGACTGATTCGTTATTCAATTTTATTTTATTTCATTACAATTTAAGAAGTTTTATGGTAAATGATCAAGAAAATCTTGGTTTTACGTAAAAAAAAATGTCGTATTATTGCTAAGACAGAAAATCCTTAATAGTTTAGGGTGTCCGGCTTTTTTACCCAAATGTCCGGCCAAACTGGCTGGTCTGTCCGGCTATTAGGTTAGACGACCTGGCAAGCCTATGCGCGACAGTCGCGCACGCCCGGGGCGTAATTTTATACCGCACGTAATCGCGGCACCACGACAATTTTCTAAATGAGCGGATGCGGCGTCATTCTCATTTAGTCCCTCCCGACGTGTGACGTCATTCACGCGCCAACAGACGACAAAGCTGAAACATCCCCTCGCAATCAGAGCCTGTAATGAGGTACCCTGCCCTCTGACTCCCACTCCGGTCGAGGATTAACCTAGCTTTGATCACACTTATTGTCCACCTACGACTACGGTCCGTGTTTGCAGCATTTTATCAGGGGATTTATAGCGGAGATTGACGGGGATCACGGATCCATTTTTGGAATTGGGAACTCATCGATCGAGAGGGCGGTCGTCTCCAAAAACGCGGCCTTATGTATTCAGAATAAACCGACAATAACCTCCAAGTTATAGGCGACACCTACTTCAAAGTTTTATAAGAAAAGTTTGTCTGTAGCTCACCGAGGCTCCAAAGAGGCTCAACTTACTGCGAAGGCAACACAAGTTTAATATTTATTATTGATAACTTTTCGCCCGCGACTTCGTCCGCGGTGACTAAGATAAAAGGTTGCTCTATTTTTCCCCCGTCAATTTCAACCCAATCGGTCAAGCCGTTTAGTAGTTGACATACCGACAGCAGCACCACCTAACGGGTCCAATTGTATTTTTAAAACATCCAGGAAACCATCGGAATACCCATATAAAATTTCAACCCAATCAGTTCAGCCGTTTAGAAGTTATGAGAAAAAGATAAGTATGGAAGGATAATTTTTACTACCCGTTGTCCTATTACCCGTTTTCACGTAAGAATGAAGCATTTTCCCGCGGTAAAAAGTAGCCTATGTTAATCAGGGATAATGTCGGCTTCTTATGGTAAAAGAATTTTCAAATCGGTCTAGTACCTAGTTTTGCTAGACTATTCAATACAAACAAACAAACAATCAAATCTTTCCTCTTTAAAATATTAGTGTATATGGTGTAGATTAGTGTAGATAGTGTAAATAAATTGGAAGAAAGAGTGTATATCCACTTACTTATTGCGATTCTTCCACCTATCCTTCATATTAGAGCACGAAATTAGATACAGTTTCCCACTGACTGCAGCTCTTATCTGGCGGAGCCTCGTAGCAAATTGCTGTTAAGTTTTAAACGAATGAAGTTATCTCGTGTCGGGACCGAGAGGCACTTGATTTAATTGGAATAACAAGACATCCCTCAGAAGTTGTGCATTTAATTATACAGTACTCTTGGATGTCGACGCTCGCTCGTGGTGTCGGCAAATGTATCCTGTTTACAACGTTACAACCCTCACTACATACGACAATGCTTATTAGAAGCATAATTAACATACACGAGTGTTGCCTCGTGAAACGTGGAGCTGGAGCAAGGCTAAAGATAAAAGAAAGCTAATTTGCCCCCAAAGGGAATTGTTTACGCAATTTCCTAGCCACTAATAATGTATGACAAGGAACGGCTCTTAATCCAAGCCCAGCCGCGGTATTTCCTACACGTTTAGGCTTTTTGCCTCGCCAAGCGGCTCACTTGGACTCGAACAATGGACTCATTCCTTTCGAGTTTCCCTTACACAGCTAATGCATTTTCCTTCCCATCGATATTGTTTCTAGAAGGAGTTAGCCGAAGGCTTTTCTCTCCATTATCGCCTGAGAACAATGAAAGTTACAAATTATAAAGAAGTACGACGCGCTCGTTTAGGTACTTCTTTAAAACTTCATCTTCTAGCGCTGTTTGTTACCTATTCGGAGTTTCGCTACGAAACTCTTAGAAATGCGTAAATGGAGTAGATCGAAGTTCATTGTCCTATTGGATGAGAATCAAAGCCCAAGGCACGTAGTTGCCGATAGCTATAGACAAGACATAGCCACGAGCTCACGCGCGCACGACAGGTAGCAGCCATTCCATCCACAAGATTAATATTCGAAGCGAGTGATGGATCGGACAACAATAGGCGTGTTGGAAGTGCGCCGGTATCCACGCATGCATTTACGCATAATGCCCTTATAATGTTTGAAGGAAATTGTCCGTGTCGTCGCGCCCTTTAAACCTTAGTAGCCCCGTGGACTTTCTTGGCGCCAGTCATTCGACTTGACACACTCGTTTTTTTCTGTGACTGTGGCTAATTGCGTTATGTGATGACTGTTCTCAGTGTTGTGTCTGACCGCACTTATTATGTTATTAACTTTTTGTCAGTCTAACTTAAGTTTTGTTTTAGTTGTGCGCATGGTTTGTTTTTCGTGTTCCGTCGCGTTTTGATGGAAATTACCCGGCGTGAGCTTGGGGAATGTTTGAATTGGGAATGTGCGCGTTAAAATGTTGTGATAGGGTCCGAAGGGTGTGAAGCGTGGAAACAAAGCTCGGAAAGCGGAAGGAAACATGCTGAAGTTTTGTTCACCAGGCGTGAGGCGACGCGAACACAATGCGGTTAGTAACTCATGCGTCAGGGACACAGACGAGAACTATCACAATCATCCCTAACCGCTAATGATAGAGGTAGGCACACAAATGCGCTACAATGAGAAGCAATTCGGTTACCCGCGTATTTGATCAGGACGGTTGTAATGTTCTCGACATCTATTCATTTGGATCCGCTAATTGATTCGCATTCCTGATCCCAAAGTCTGATTAAATTCCAAATGTAATACAATCCGCGGCGTATCACGGATATACGTCTATCTACATCTGACGCAAAAATAATCGCACGCATTCATCGAAAGCCGAGCCTGACCCAATTTCGTGGCTCTGCCATGGGATTACACTATAGTGTCTTTGTGCATATTTTATACACTGTTGGGCGCATACTTAAGTAAGCGGCGACTTCTGAATTATCAAGAGAGCCTTGTCTTTCGTAGGTACTCCTTTAGGAACTAACCTAACCACTTTACCTTGACCCAAGATAGTATTGAGCTCAGTACTGAAATATAAGCACCGTCTGTCTACTTCCACAATTTAATTCAAGGCACTAACAAGGAATTCCAACTTTATCAACTTGGAATGGGAGACGGACAATGTTTTTTTCTGTCTTTGTTAGCGTTAACGAACTAATTGTCTCTAACTGGACGCGCAATGTCTCAAGTTCTCAACCCTAAGAGAGTTTATGCACTGCATCCAACCCGGATCGAATCCGTATCTGAGACATGAGACGGTGCGAAGTTTAGCCGTCCGTCGTACATACTATTAATTTTGTACTGACGAGTATTAGCAAAGTTCATCAAACAGAAACCATTTTAGATATTTTTCCAATACTCGTAATACTAAAAACAGTGGACTGGGCAAAGTCAGACCCAAAGAGCAAAGTTGCCACATTTTACGGTACACCCGAGTTCCGTTTTCCGACGTCAAGAATATCTCCGGTTTGGATCATTCACGTACTGCCTCGGAGCCGCATCGGACGTAGTGCGTAAACGCCCTAAGACAGACACTATGACTGAGATACTTACTCGTGGGTCATTTCTATTTTTTTCTAAAGCACTAACCCGTGCTAGACGGGTAAGTGCTAACTCGGAGAAGAGAGAGAAAACATTTTAAAGATTTTAGTTTGAAAAAATTCGGAAAAAATGCCACCTTTTTCAACCTCATAATAAATATTAAAAAATTTACTTAGGCCCTTCAACAATACCTCTGTCTCTGCCCTTCAACGACACTTTTACTCTTCGTTCCAGGTGAACCCAGGTCGCAAGGCGTCGCTGAGCGGCATCAGGGAGGGTGACATCATCTCGTCCATCAACGGTCGAACCACCAGAGGCGTCACCAACGCGGAGGCCCACGCCCTGCTGCGGCAAGCCGGCCCGGTGCTCAAGTTGGGGCTGAACGAGTAAGTAACACACAATTCGGAACGCAAAGTTTTTTGTTCGAAAGTCCGTTATTGGCTTAATCTTATCTTTAGACAATATTGAGAAACTAATTTCAATATTTTTATTTTGGTTCAGTAGTTTGGATTTTACAACGTTTCAAAGATACGGTTTTATGACGTCACGCGACGGTCTGCATACTGTTGGCGGTCATAGGAACAAAACATTTTAGCGCATAAAAACAAAACTACAGGACCAAAATAAAAAAATATTTAAATTAGTTTCTCAATATTGTCTAAAGATAAGATTAAGCCAATAACGGACTTTCGAACAAAAAACTTTGGGTTCCGAATTCAATCGGGCTGAAATTTCAGTCGGAGTCGCTTGAAAGTGAAGCAACGAGAGCCAGCAGTGTCATTGGCTCCGCGCATCTTATTAAAAACAAATAAATACTAGTGGTTCGCCCCGAACTGTGAACTCGCGACCCCATATAAACTTAACAACCCCATATCTCGGCAACCCCTCGACCGATTTGACTCATGTTCGAACTTAAAAATTCTTTTAATTTCATTTACCCGCCTACCAAATTTCATAACGATCCGACCAAATTTACTCAAGTTATCGTCGAACGAACGAACTTTCGGCGCTCAGACCTCATACGCTAAGAGACCTATAAATCGTCTACTGCGCATGACACACCACGTGGTGCGTCAAATCTCATATTTCGTGGCGCGTATTGTAACATCCTCTACACTCACTAGCCATTTAGAAAAGTCGATTGGAAAAGTTAAGCAACATCGCAGGCAGTCACTCTATGGCTTGTATTTCCCATCACTACGTTATTTATTCCCTTCCCATGATGCCTGTCTTCTTGCCTAAATGGCAACACTCCATTAAAATTACATGCATACAATATAATAACATAACAGTGACAAATATGTATCCTTGATGGTCGTTCGTAATGTTGAAGGCAAAAGAACGTCGTAAGGAGTGGAATGGCCAAGCCAGATGGAAAGGCATCTCTACCTACCGGGCCTACCGGCTATTGAATGGTCCATTCTCAAATCAAATATGGAAACGCCTAAGGGCATCAGTAACAAGCCAAAGCACATCGACTGTGCTCAAATTGGGAGTAGGCGACATCTCGGACGGGGGAGAGCAAATGTTGTAGACTGCATGAGTACACAAGATATTATTTGCATGTGGGTTTGTAACATTTTCATTAGTCTCCTCATAAATAAGATCGTAGGGAGTTTTTTATCCGACTGTACAAAGCAGCTTTATTTGTAAGTGTCCGAGATGTCGCCTCAAAAATATTAAAAATACAAAGCGACATTTCGGACAAAGTGTCCGAAAATATTTTGTCCGAGATGTCGCCTACTCCAAATTGGGGCTTAATGAGTAAGTAAGAAAGGATTAACCTGCCTTTGTAGAGTTTCAGGCTAGTTATGTGAGACAGAGATAACAATTTCAGTAGTAATGTTTTAGTTATGGCAAGATCTGTAAATAGAGCGCATAGAAAATCATATTGAAATATGTCGTAGCGGTAAATCCTATATTTTATTCTGCTTACCAAAATTAATGAGGATTTTCAAAGGCTAAGCATTTTCAAAGGTATCCAGGCCAGCAGACGTGACTAATTTTTTATAAGTTTTAAATACTTTTTACCGAACTGGCTGATTTTCTTGAAACAATACTTCAATATGCCATTAGTGATATTAAAAAAAGTTTTTTTTTTCTTTTAATATTGTTTATAGGGGCTGGCTGTAGGGCTGTCCCGCTGTGGCCAGTTCGTAATAGTTTCACTGTTCACCTAAAAAAAAACATAATCTTTGCTCTTATCGAGAAAAAATAAACACAAGATAAAAAAAGTTAAAATGTAATAATTATTAAGCTTACCTACCTACATTGAATTACCGTACCTACATTAAAAACTGGTAACGACTAGGTATACCCTCTTTGGGTTGCAGTAGGTTCATTAAATAATTCGCTTACGTCTTGGACCTACTTACTCTACGTTTCTATTGATAACAATAGTTCTATACAGGCCGATACTTTGTTACTGTTAGACGCCACTGGCACAGTAAATCGTACGTAAAGTCGTCTCGATATCAAGCGCTCACATTCGCTGCACAGTCTAATCCTAATCCTATAGACCAGGGTTTGTCAAACTATCGATCGGATGGAGCCCTTTAGGTACCTTTTCATAGCGGTTTTACAAAATAGTGAAACAGGTCCTCATAAAATAGTGGACCACATGGTAACCGCATATACTAAAGCCCTCTCCACACACACGCTGTGAAGTCGCGACTTCACGTCCGTGCCGTGAACAGCGCGACCCTCCTGAGCAGCTTGCTTAGCACAAGAACGGGTTAGAGCGTGTCTATGAGTTTATAACAATATCTATCCCACTCTACGTCAAACAAAAGAGTGAGATACATAAAGTTATAACCCCATGTACTGCCTAACCCATCCTTGTGTTACGTTTGCAGGCGTAAAATCCATCCAAACTCACGGTCGCGCCCTTTCACGGGGCTTCACGGCGTGAGTGTGAAAATGTTGTACGAGGATAGATTACCGCGCTCATGCCCATATGAGAAAAAACAATCATACGCCTAAATATTATCCGATGTCATAGTTTTTTCACCGCTAATCGTTTCTGCAGATTATAAATGCCCACACACTTTGAGAACTCCTGCCATAGGTGGGTCGCTCGACTGAGTCGCGACTCGCGACGTCACAGACACTTTTGAGCTCGCCTCCTTTTCTAAGTCCTTTTCTAAATAGACTAAACGACAGCTTTCACGAGGAGTTGGCGGCGTCCTAAGTAGGCATATCTCACGTTAGCCTGCGATTTGTAAGAACTTGCGATGGAACATACCTACAATACAACGTGTTACAAAACATCCTAACTCTTTTTACAGGGTGTATCCTACTCATCAACAAGATGTAGATTGTGTAAAAGAAAAGTTGAAAATACCAATTTTTACTTTATAACCTCAAAATTGAAAAATTTCACAACTTTTTTGTTTTTGGTAAAAGCCCAAATTTAAAAATACGTTTGTGTTTGTAGTTGCATTTGCATAGCTTTGAGTTGTTAAAACATTGTGAAAGTCAATGAAAACAATATTTAAAAAATACTTTTCCTCCGCCACAGCGTTCACATTATATTAATTTAAAAATCAACGGAACGTCATAGAGCAAAAAAAATATTTAGGTTGTGCTCCCTATCACCGGGTGCTATTACCCTGTAAAAATAGTTAGGAATCTTTTGTAACACCTTGTATAGTACTCCAATCCCCAGTTACTCAGCACCGAGTAAAACGGGATGATTAGAAACCAGAGTATGAATAGAAACACAAATGATACCAGTAATCAGTAATTTTAAGTTCTCTTGTTTTTATTCATACTCCACTTTCTAATCACCCAGGTTAAAGCTTAAAGTTAAGCTTAAAACAATATCAAACTTTCAAACGTTACTGGGTGTTGATTGGAGTTTAGTAATTATTATGAGGCATTAAAAAAATCCACATAGGGCTCTGATCATTTCACAGGTAGAGCAAAAATATTTCGCCTATGGTGGTATTGTCAATTTAATTTTAATCGCGCGAATATTTCAGGATCACGTTGAATGTGTGTGCGATAATGGCCAATTAGGACCTTAACGCCGTTGTCTAGAAGTGGAATTACATTTCTCACGATATCATTCCCGAAACTAGACAGTTTGTAACTGAAACTTTGGGACATTGACTCGTTATCACGTGTTTCTGAGGTACGTTTTAGCGTGTCTGTCACCGCTGTATCTCATGAACCATGTATATTTCTGTTGCCGCTGTAACAACAAAATAGTAAAAAAAATTTATAAAATAAATATTTAACCCATACAACAAACGTGATTTTTTTGCCGTTTTTATAGATAATGGTACCCTTCGTGCGCGAATCTGACTCGTACTTGGCCAGATTTTTTAAATGTTGGCTGTTAATTGCACTACTGCACTGGAATGAGTAGCTTTTCTTGTTTCGAGTTATAAAGTTCGGAAACAAGTTAGTCGGTTGTCACGATGGGGCTGATCCCCTAATTACGCATTTGCAGAAATCGCCTTGGATCCACTGGTTGTACACACGACAGAACGTCCACCCTTACACGCTAGCGCTCTATTCGATTACGTTACGGGCGACTTTACAACAAAAGTGTACAGTCTGGCGTGCTGTCGTGTGTACAATATGTCTTAGCGTCACGATTGTCACTGGGTATCTACCTACCTATATCCTATATGACCTCATCAAACCTCGAAATATCGGTTAACCTCTACGAGATGAGTATCTTGAATTTGATTCCTATATTCCTCATATTTTATAGTATCGACAATCATTCGATTATCATTTGATTATAGGTACAAATTGAAAATATATCTACAATAAATTCATACAATACCCAAAATCCATAATTTATTTATGAAAGTGTCAACGTATGTAGGCAATACCGTTGACACTTAATCCTCGTGTAATTACACAAGTTACATGAAAAGTCAAATGGATTTTTAATCCTTTCATCCGTCATAATGCGGCACTTGTTCCATCCGACGGTGGTTGGAGTGCACTCCGCTCCACGACTCTACTTCCTGACTTCCTGTGGAATTATGATCGTAACGGCTTTCCTCCCACTCCATAGTTCAATGAGGCTTCAGGCCGCACTGAAAGGTTAATGAATAGAAGTCGGTGCCAAGATAACTATGTGCATGGAGGAAAATTCTGACCGTAGTCTGTAGAAATGAAGGCAGATATTGTTTTAGTAGCTGAAAAGCCTGTGATTGGAAACTAACTACCTTTCTTCTGTCTGACAGTTTTGAAAATCTTCTATATATATAAAAATGAATCGCCGTGCATTAGTCTCGCTAAAACTAAGAAACGGCTTGACCGATTTGCATATTTACTGTTTTGTTTAGTTCACCATAGTTCAGGGTAGGTTTAAAAGCAAAGAAATATGGGAAAAGTTAAAGGATTAGCTGAAAAACGGAAGAAATAAAAATTGGTCATTTTGTAGTGGAATCGCCATTTTTGACGCGGAGAGTCAAACTATTTCAGGTGATACGAAGTTCACCGGGTCGGCTAGTGCGCAATAGTTCTCCATACTGAGACATGCGACGACATAACTTTTATGGGCAGCCAAAACATAATTTAGATAGCACAAAAGTGGTTCACATTTACTAATAGAGACATCTACCATTTCCTCGTCGACAGCATCAAATGTAATCCATAACTACAGTAGGTACCATAAAAGTTCTTTCTAAGGTGCATACTCGGCGAAATATCTAAGTAACCGCTCAGGCGCTTTCTGTAACAACGGTTACATGACGTCACGGATTCTAAGGGCTGCTTGCAACTTGTGTTACAAAAAGTCACTGTCCCTGACCCACTGGTTGGTAATCCAAATATTTGATTGATCGTGTGACATTGAGCCGTTTCGACTTAGGTTTTATTTTTAGTAATAGCAATACTAGCTAACCAAGAAGAAAAAAAGGGTTGGCTAGAGAAAAACTACTCTGTTTTATCAACAGATGTTTATGCCATCTGTGGTCTTGGCTCGAGAGATTTACAACTACATTTTTGCAGTGAAATCCATGCCGTAAGTGATTTTATTTGCTTAATTATACTAGTGTATACTACGGCAAACAATACACATAGCTTACATACAGAAACTTTAGTATAAAAGTTTGATTTAACTTGATTTGTAATTTCACCCCACCCGTTGAGGTTGCGAAAGCTTTGCCTTGTTGGTTGTTCTACTAATCATTTCGTATGGTATTGACCTTGAAGTGATAAATTACATTAGGTTATTCAATAGGTCTAATGTGTATAAAATTTAAACCAGGTGTAATGTTTATTTTATGCAGTATTCGTGAAAAATACCGAACATGGTGAGATTTGTAGGAATTTCCCTAAAGTGCTGTAGGTAACAAGAGTAACATTTCGACGCCATTACTGGAAATTAAGGGTCTTTGCGCACGGGCTTACCATGGCACTAATTTTGTATTGAGTTTTGTTAACATAATAAAATAACAATACTATTATGCCTTAAGTTTTGAACTGATATGATTGGGTGATCGGGTGAAGTGATAAACATAATAATATTGTTTAATTATTTTACAAAAAAAAAAACTTTCCGTAAGCCTACTTTTTTATTCGTGGGTCAAGTTGGGGGTGGGGAGTTAACGTTTGGGCATATGCATGGGGGCAATAAGAAAGGCCTATCCTTAAAATTTCCACAAATAAAATATTTACCAAAAAAGTTTTTGTAAAAAAAATATTAAATTTTTAACATCCTTGAACTTTTTTTTTGATGGGATAGGATTGAGTTGGTTTGAAGCGCAAAAAAGATTACGTAACTTGGTACCGAGAAACGCACAATTTTATTTATGAGTAGAGATGTTATGAGATGTTGTGAGGCCTTAAAAAAATTTTTTTTTTCTAAAGATTCTTTGATTTTCAAATTACCTTGTTCAGTATTTTATTCTAAAATAACCGCGATGTCCGCACACCCTTTAATAATATCCATGTTATTATTTCACCACCATTGTCAGAAAAATACAGTTCTAATCATTCAATTACAATAACTAACATTATTATGTCTATTTCAGAAGTTCCAATTGTCAAGATCGAGAGCGAAGCGGAAAACAGAGAAGCCGTCAGTTTTTAAAACAAACGACTGAAGATCATAACTGCTTGTTAATAATGCAAAAACTATATTTTTTTGCATGTAGATAATATGTAATTTTGACAAATAATTATTTTGAAGTGGATACTTTTTTTTATATTATCTATGTTAAGTTCACACAGGCAATATTTTTATAATAAAAGGGCATTTTAGTTTAAATTTTTACCACGCCATTTTGTATTTTTTTTATAAATTAGCTAAACATTACATTGTAAAAAAAATAAAACATATTAAAATATGTAAATTTTCCACGCCACCAATCGTCAAATTTAGCCTGTCACCTTACTAGATTTAGGTATGTGACCATTATATCGTTAGGTTTCAATATTTTTGTGCTTCATTGTTTTTTACAATTTGTGTAGGTAAGTACCAATAATTGCAATAATCGTAAAATTAAACATGTATATACAATTTTTCAGTAATTTATGGCTCCAATTCCAACTTCTTGAAACCGGGTACAAGTTTAAGCGAAAATGCCCAAAAACAACTTTGTTTCATGTGACATGTAACAAATGTTATTTATGGACTAATGTTAATAAAAACAACTTTTTTTAAGCACACCTAAGTAATAATTTTAGCTGAGCACACCTGTTGCAAAAATTTTACTTGCATGTTCAGCAACATGAATTTTTAAGTTTTTATTTTATTTCGTAAGTAAATAAAATTATAAAATATTTTTTTTTCTTCACTTGTATCGTTTAATTTATCTTTCCCCACACAATAGTTACAGTAACCAACAGATCAACCTACCCTGCCTACAACTCTATTCATTTGACGTTTGAAGTTTGACTTCGCAATGATTCAATCTGTTGCTTACTGTACGAGAAAATAGAAAACCCTAGCCATGCCCGCGACTTCGTTCGTGAGGGATTCGAATACAACTTATCCTATATGATATTCCAGGGTATTATCTATGTATCCATTGCTATTATCCTAACACACATTTATTAATTCTCACAAACAAACACACGCACCCACACACACTCACACATTTACATTTCTACACACTGAGAGGACCCTAAACGTGTACTACCCATTTTTCTATTTTATTTCATAGATTTATAAATTTAATACACTGAACGTAGGTATATTGTAAAATTGCTCATTGTAAGTTACGCATATTTATCTAAAAATATGTTTTATACGGAACACATTTTTTTGTAGCTATGTAGATCTACTTGTATAAATTTTCCGGACGGGGGCGCTGTTAGCTGAAATACAGGTTTACCTACGCCTAAGTTAGCAACAGATGTTACTATTGTTTCCTGAAGAATATACCTAATAAATATTCTTAATTCGTATTTCTTTAATCTTGTAAATATTTTTTTCTGGTGTAAAATAAAGTGTTCTCTATCTATCTATCTAGCATTTATTATTGAAATTTAATACCACACATACGAAGAAGCATGTGAAACCATTAAACATTCGACGTAGGTAAGTAATTGTCTCAGCTATATTGTTTTACAACGTATGAAATTCTGCGTCTGAACGGGGCCCTTAGTTCTCCATTGATCCTTAAGCGCTTATTGTAACAGGTGTAGCATCATATTATCGTGTTTTTGGGAACTTATTTCATTACCTTTTATCAGTTACTAGTTATCATGTGTTACGGTGTTGCAAAGATAATTTAATAAGCTCTCTTGTAAATAAAACATCGCTTGGTTTCATGTAACGTACTAACTATACTCTTAGTGTTAAGAGAACACCGAGATTTCCGTACTTGTGTTTGGGTATCGGCCTATAAAAATCGTTTTTGTGAAGTGTTTTTATAGCAATGGTTGTTGATATAATTTACTAGAAAACGTGATTTGTGTACCTTTTTATAAGTGTAAATATTTTGAGCGCATTATATCTCCTAACCAGTGAAAAAAATAGTTAAATCTCAGCGGCGCGGCGCTTCAACTACGCGTAAAATCAAAATGTAACCAGACTTTTCAATGGTATGTATTTCATGTATTTATTACTAAGTGTAACTATTATTTGTATTACAATGTGTTTATATGTTTCCTAGCTTGAATTTATTCCTACAAACGTATACCCTTATATCATTAGATTAGAAAAAAATGAGAAAAATATGCAACTGCACAGAAATTTTCAATAATGCATTTTCATGACCTCCTGCAATTTGTTTAACTACATAAATTGATACAATCTTAATAGTAATAGGTACCTACGCTATCTGTGTATTGGAATTAATCATGGCATTAAATCAATAAAGTCTAATTAGAGAGATATGACAGTTTTTCTGAAAACCACGCGCTGCGTTTTTGCAGTTGCGATTTTGCCCAAATGCACCAGCGCTCAAGAGCCGTGCGGCCGCGAACGCCAGCGCCTGACCGGTTAACATCGCCGACGTTATAAGAGTGGAAACTTCAGCAATTTCAAATCAAAAATCTTGTTACAGGGACCGGGAGATGTCGCCGCGCCGGCGATCCATCGGAAAAGCAGGCGAGCTCAAAAGTGAGTTAATAACATTCATTACAGTTTACATTGGAAAATCGAACCCGGAACGCAACTAGCCGGTCTATTCCCCGAGGTCTCCCGTTTGTTGGTAAGCCAACGAAGGCTAGATAAGAAAACTGAAAGTTAAGACATAAAAAGCCTACTCCATTGAGAGAAAACTCAACGGTAATAGCTTTCAGAGAAACAGGAGCAGCAGCAACAGCAACTTTCAATTACAGCGTAAACTTTACAGGAAGATAATATTTAGCGAGCTTATAACGGAGGCATGGGGATTCCAAGCCTGTCTACTGCAAAGTTCCAAAGTTAACATCTACAACGAAACTCCGTCAGCTATACCTCGGATGAGCATGCCTGCTCATTAGGTCCTAACGCCGAAAAAAAAAACAGGCAATTTGACGAAGTCTAGAGTAAATAAAATGTCGTCATGGTCATTGTCACCATCACTGTCGTTTCCCTCTCCTGAAGGCGTAGCATAAGGCTGGGTTAGGCAGTACATAAGGGTTATTAATGCGCCGTGCATAGGGAATAGCCCACGCGCCAAGAAAAATGCTCAAAATCGAGTCCTGTATCAAATACACCAAAAAAATCGAAAATGTTCACATATCAAACCCTAGAATTAGGTGAGACTTATCTAAAATAGCCAATTTCGTGTTGACATTCATAAACGATTTGAAGATAAAAATAGGCGGCGCACTTTTTTTCAAGCAACATACCTTGCAATCTGTTATGGATATCAACATGAAACTGGCTGTGTTAGATAGGTCTCAACTAATTCTAGGGTTTGATATGTGAACATTATCGTTTTTTTTTGTGTATTTGATACAGGAATCGATTTTGTGCATTTTTCTTTGCGCGCGGGCTAATTCACTATGCCCAGAGCCTTAAAACTATATGCATTTCACTGTTTTGTTTGACATAGAGGATACTAGTTATAAACTCATAGATACGCTCTTACTGAACCTTATGCTAACCCAGCTGCTCTATTCTTGACTATAACAAGTTACGCTCATGTGAGCATGTCTAATCCAAATCAAGCTCAGCTCACGTAGGTCTTCTGTGGCCATCTTTAGGATAAGTGTTGCCTAGAGTCTGCCTGGCGTTGCCTTACCCCGGTTTAGTGTGCACCACCCCGTGCAGATGGGCTATTTGGAACCAACGAGTGTTGTAGTGTATATTTTGTAGCACAATTTCGCTTTAATACTTGCAGACAGGGTATCTTTGACCCCTGCTGGCAGGCTTGTTCTGTGAGATTAGAACATGGTACAGTTGACGCTTTAACGCGTGCACTCTATTCAGTTATGTTACGGGCGACTTTCCATCGACAACGTAAAGGTGCACGTGCGGTTGACTGTACCAACGTAATCAACTTCAACGTACTTATCGGATCATGATTGATACCGAGTAAGCTGCGCCATTCATTACCAAATGCTTGCGAAATTGTGGCCACTGATAAAATTACAATAAATACATGCAATAAAAAAGGCTGCCAATTCAAAAGTATCTTAGTGAAACATTCCAATTATACACTCTCTGTTAACTACTTTCTGCTGGGTTAGCATGAGCCTGGGTTAGAGCTATCTATGGATTTATAACTCAGTCTACCCTGGTCTTCGTCAAACAAAGGAGTGAGAGGCATATAGTTTTATAACCCTTATGTAATACGGTAACCCAGACTCATGCTAAGCAAGCTGGTGCCTACAATTTAAATAATTATCTGTCTCTACAAATGGTATATTTCCTAAATTGTCGCGCTGCTGAGAAATTGGTTAGCAGGATGTTACATCTGGGGGCACGGCAGTGCCCCCGCCAGGTCGAGCGCGAAGCAAACACTGCCGTACCATCCTTTACTGGAACCATTTCGCCGCATTTTCAGGCCCCTATTTGAGAACCTCTGGATAAGACCAGAACGCAGAAATTTTCGTCATCTAGTAAGCTATAATCAATTACTTAAAATCCAAAATTTCAAGTCTGTAGGTCATTTAGTTCCAAAGTTAAGCGAAAGCAAAGTTTCGCATTTATGACACACACTCACTCACTCACTCACTCACTCACTCACTCACTCATGATCATCATAATAGAACTAGTACTTCCCAAAAACTCAGAGAGCTGAAATTTGGTACAGAGTTAGGGTTGAATGGCCACATAAAGGGAAAACTATAAAAACTAGGATAATCGAAGATCTGGAGTACCTGGTGACCCTGATTAGAAAACACACGAGCCCAACCAAACTATTATAGATCGACATATACCGCCCTTACAAAAAATATTCAACTTGGTGGGCCGCTTTATTTGATGTCAAAAATCTAAGGTCCGAAGTATCTGATGAAGAACCCTCAGCTGGTATCAGCTTTATTAGAGATATTATGGTAATGCCCCTTCTACTATTGGTTCATAAAAAAATCGACTGTCATTGCAAAAATCCAGCGTAGTGGGACACATCTTCATTTAATCTAGCCT
Source organism: Zelleria hepariella (assembly GCA_949319315.1). NCBI lineage: Eukaryota > Metazoa > Arthropoda > Insecta > Lepidoptera > Yponomeutidae > Zelleria > Zelleria hepariella. The sequence continues at coordinate 11,128,227 of OX439387.1, forward strand.
ATAGCGTCCCACTAGTGGTTCGCTCCGAACTATGAACTCGCGACCTCAGTTACAGATGTATAACTTTGCTTACGCCATTCGCGCAGGCGCGCGTGCGCTTTGCATTTAAACTATACAACCCCATATCTCGGCAACCCATCGACCGATTTGGCTCATGTTCGAATTTAAAAATTCTTTTAATTTAGTTTACCCGCCTATCAAATTTCATAACGATCCGACCTTTACTCAAGTTATCGTCGAACAAACATTCATACATACATACAAACGCCGGATTGTTCCAGCAGCCTCGGAGGACTTCGTTCGCTTCGCTCGCTCGTTCAACAAGAAATAGTCGGACGATTAACTTTATTCTACTCGAACATTACACAAATTTAAAAACTGTGTCAAATAAGAAAATCTAATAAAATTAATCAATATGCCCTCGTTTCTACAAAAAGAAGTGAAATCCCACCAAAAACATTCTGTAAAAACTAGCCAGGTCTCGATGGATCTGCTTGTTTATCTCTAAAAAAGTAATGAAATCTAGACAAAGTCGTGCCAAGTCTAAGGTTCCTTACTGCGATTTCTTTATTATTATAGTTAATGTTGTGAGACTTGGCTGTTGAAGGGTACACAAGGGTACAAAACCAGGTGCTCCATGACACCATTGCACCAATCTGTCGCCAGAACCGCTTGTGTACCCTTCAACGGCCAAGTCTCACAACATTAACTATAATAATAAAGAAATCGCAGTAAGGAACCTTAGACTTGGCACGACTTTGTCTAGATTTCATTACTTTTTTAGAGATAAACAAGCAGATCCATCGAGACCTGGCTAGTTTTTACAGAATGTTTTTGGTGGGATCCTTTTTACACTTTTCATTTCGCGCCGGAATTTGTGTGTTGCGTATAAAATTGAGGCGAAATACCCCATTAGGTTCCGCGGAACAATGACGAAAATTCGCTCTTAGTAGCTGCGAGTAACTTCTACCGCGTTGTTTTTCGACAGTGATCAATCTTCGTAACACACGCTTGCCTAACTAAAAGTGCTTCACAGTGGCACATTCGTGTACGAACATAGAGCTGGTTGTTACACGAAATAAATACAACAAGGAAAGAGAAGGCGCGTCTTGATGTTTGCAGTGCTGCTGGTAATTATCTGGCAATGGCAACCTCTTTTATCCCGAATTAAACCTTTATTTCTATATGGCGAGCGAATGTCTCTAGGGGAGTGTATAGCCGAATCTATCTATCTATACTTATAATAAAACTCTAGCGAAGTCAATTCTGTACATTGAATATTTTTAGAAAAAAACTAGCAGGGGTTACTAAGTAAACTATATTGAATACAAAAATGCAAAAAAAAACGGTCTATGTCTGTCTGTCTGTCTGTGTGTCTGTTTGTCTGTGTGTTACCTCATCACGCAAATACCGCTGAATAGTTTTCAGTCAAATTTAGGACCGTGATAATTCCTGGTTCTGGGCATAATCTACGCTATCCAATGTTTAGAATACAACGAGTGATAAATCCGTTAAAATCTGTGTTTAAATTATGTATAGTGCTTGTGCAAACCTAAGAAAATATTAAGTCATATTATATTAAAACACTACTGTAACACTGACTAAACATACAACAAAACTGGCAAAGTGCGAGTAGAGCTCGTGCATTGACAGTTCCGTACCGCCATATAATAAAAAAATTGGTTATACGGACCCTCGGCGCGTGAGTCCGAGTCGCGCTTGACCGTTTTTATATTTTTTTGTTATACTATGGAGTAAGCCCTAAAATCATACCAAGTTTGATGCTTATATGCCTTACCGTTTTTTCTATAGAGCAAAAAGTATAAAACAACGTTTTTTGTATGGGGACCCCTCTTATTTTTTAATATATTTTTATATTTATTGTTTTTTGGGTAATCTACCATAATAAAACATAATCTGTGAAAATTTCAACTGGCTACCTAGTACGGTTTCAAAGATACAGCCCGTTGAATGAGTGTTACGGTGTATGTATCGGGTGCCAGCTGTTTAGTGATGTCACAGCAGCTGAAGACCGCGCGCCCGTCGCACAGCTAGTTTAAAATTAAATATCTCGAGAACTATAAGTAGTATCAAAAAAAAATTCACCCAATGTTTCCATTTTTTATAGAGTGTATGGTAAGGTAAAAATCAAAAGTTGATGGTATTCTTCATTCTTATGTTAAGCTTCCTGGTATCTTATCACGGGCGATACCTTAATGTAAACAATACATGTTTGGATTTGGGTTTTTATTATATTTTATTCTATTGCTTTGTTTTGAGCCCACTTTCTTTAGAGCTACGGTGCCACAGACAGACACACCCTCATAAACACATACCTATACAGACACACACACAAAGCTGTCAAACTTATAACACCCCTCTTTTTTGGTCGGGGATTAAAAAAACCTTCCTTTTGAGTTTTCCTCCACAGTCGAATTTAAATTAAATGTCAAATGTGTAAAAACGCATACGAAGTCGCGGGCACAACTAGTAACGAATAAAACGCTGCACTGTTAGCAAAATGACCAGCTTTCAACTGACAGTTAAAAGCTGAATTGGCATGCATGCGTGTCCATAGAAGAACCGTGTCAAAATTAATCTGTGCTAAGCAGAAGGGTGGAGGGCACTAGAACTCTGGGAAAACCACCGATGGGATGGACTGACGTCAAGTCATTTCGAACGTCTATGTTATTCCACCAACGAGGAATATTTCATGGTTCATATGTTGGTACTTTAGATCTGTACTGTACCTACAGGGTGCACTCTAAGTCAATAGCGGAACTTTAAGTAGGCTGTCTACTGATCAATACCAACAACTTGTACTAGGTGGCGAAAAAAATGGAGCGAAAAAAATATCTGCTGTTTCATACATTTGGCGCAGTACTGAGTCGACCTTTTGTATGGAACAGCTGATATTTTTTTAGCTCCATTTTTTCGCCACCTAGTACAAGTTGTTTGTATTGATCAGTAGACAGCCTACTTAAAGTTCCGCTATCGACTTAGAGTGAACCCTGTAGGTACAGTACAGATCTAATGTACCAACATATGAACCATGTTTTCCTTGTTGGTGGAATAACATAGACGCTCGAAATGACTTGACGTCAGTCCATCCCATCGGTGGTTTCCCCAGGGTTCTAGTGTTTATTCCGCGATTGTTTCCGAGCCCGCATGGAATTGGACTGCAATATGCTTACGCTACAGTTATTTTTAATATGGGCCATTAGTGTATTGGGATCACCGCCACTTGTATGCAGCAGATGGATTGCCTCATGCATTTGGTATTGCTTTTAGAATAGAGTTGCACTGTATGCCTGCCTATGCTACGAAATGCATACTTACTAGTGGTTCGCCCCGAACTTTGAACTCGCGACCCCATATCTCAGCAACCCCTCGACCGATTTGGCTCATGTTTGAATTTAAAAATTATCTTTGCCTCATTTATCTGCATACCAAATTTCCTGACGATCCAAATACGACGTAGTTCTTTTTGTACACAGCATCAGAGCGAGTACAGTTGTTTTATCTCACGAAGGCGGATGAGCCTTGTTTTGTTTTGTAGTTGTTATGCGTATAGACGCATGCTCTTGTGTGCATAACTCAAAAATTCGAAATTCAAAGACACACACGCAAAGACAATGTGCATGTACATTTACACAGGTATGGCACATCCGCCTTGGTAAGATAAAATATCTGTGAAATTCGTCGAGAATATTAAGGTGAAATACGTCTCACAACTAGCGCCGCCAATGGAAAAAAATCATATCTTTTTTTAGATGCGTTTTTAGCAAAAAACGCTCCTGCGATTCCTCAACGCGAGGCTTAACTATTTTTAGGACCTAAGGTTTGGATTCCAGATCCTAGAACTTAAGAATGCAATCGATTCTCGCCAAAAGTGGCCACTTTTGGCGAGAATCGATTGCATTCGTAGGAAATCCAATCCTGGAATCCAAACCTTAGGTCCTAAAAATATTTAAGCCTCGCGTTGAGGAATCGCAGGAGCGTTTTTTGCTAAAAACGCATCCAAAAAAAAGATATGATTTTTTTTCCATTGGCGGCGCTAGTTGTGAGACGTACGTCGTCTTAATGTCAAAAATTGAAACAACCGTTAGAGGCAAACGTATTTCTGCGCATTTTATTAGCGTAGGTGAGGTGACTAATCAAAACTGCCTAAAATGAATTTGCTAACGCTACGTTCGAGTATAGACGGAGATAGGGTCCATGACCTATAGAGTTCCTCACATGTTACAATGTTATTTAAGATCTTATACACTTATGGTTGCAATAAAGTATTGAATATTGAGTATTGTTATTAGTAAAGCGAAAGGGGGCGAGAGCGTCCGCCATGTATACAGGGAAATTTTTAAATATCTTTATTTCTCAGACACCCGAACTTCTAAATGTGATTTTCAATAACTTTTGTTCTACGACTTCAGACAAAGTAAGATATTATTTCCGTATTTTTTTTTTTGCGCTGAGTAACATAGGAGCAGGAGAGGCTAGAGAGAGGAGGGGTATGCAGGCACGCCGCGCAGGCAGCGCTGAAATGGCAGAAATGCCCACTTTTAAAGAATAAAAAACGTTCACTAGATAGAAATTATCGAGCTTTTCGAAAAGTCGTAGAACAAAAGTTGTTGGAAGACACCTTTAGAATTTGACGTGTTTTAAGACTAAAGCTATTTAAAAATTACCCTGTATATCGTTTCTCTATTGACGCAGGTTATACCGGCGGAGAGCTCTGTCGGTAGAGCAGTGAGCAGAGTTCTGCCATTAGCCAGCGTACAGTCGGTCACAGTCTCAGATACCCCTTTTTGTTCGATTGGCGCCCTTATGCCGCGCGCCGTAAGTGCTGCCATGGGGTATCTGAGATTGTGGCCGACCGTACCTCGGGCTAATCCGTTCACGGCTGACGCGGAGCACTTACCGTCGACCGACCTATACCTACGAAACACGAGGATACCCCTTTTGTTCGATAGACGCACTTACACCACGAGCGATAAGAACTACCGTGGGGTATCCTTGTCGCTGACCGTACCACGTGGGCGTGGGATGCGGTGCAGTAGGAATAGTTTATTCATGCGTCTCATCGCTAGTCTTAACTATAATTTGTAGGACCTAGATTCTAGAATTCTAGATCGTATAAGCCGTGCCAATAGAGAAGCGATATGAAAATGGCAGCGGGTACCTATGGTAAGGTCTGAAAAAGAGGTTACGAAAATACGATTTCGGTTCATACCTAAAACTTTCTTACATTTTTGGTTAGGAAATATTGTTTTACGATGCTTTCTTTATTGATTAGGTAACTTTTCTACGTTCGGTTTGTGATTAAACAACAATCTTTATGAAAATAAGATCAAAAATATTAAAACGTAGTAAATAATACAAACCTCAACAAATAACAACACTCAACGTAAACTACAATATTGAAATAACTCGACAAACATTAAAAAATCAATAAGAGGCGAACGTATTTTGGCGTGTATTATTAGCCAAGCGTAGGTGACTAATCAGCTAGGGAAGCACAATGTAACGATAAAAGTTTTATCCCATTATCGGCTATCGCCATCTTGCTTTATTTCACCGCGTGAAGCGAGATGCCGCTACCCGATAGTGGGATAAAACTTTTATCTTGAAGTTGTGCTTCCCTAGCTGGACTGCCTAAAATGACTTTGCTAACGTTACGTGTGAGTATAGACGGAGATATGATTAAAGCGAGAGGGCGCGAGAGTGTCCGCCATTTATATATCGTTTCTTTAATGGCCTATGAATAAAACTTGCACAAGTAAACAACGACCAGTGGCTTGTCACGAATCACGGTCACTTCAATTTGGCTTTTGAACAAATCTGATAATGAGACATTAATTTGGGTGATTTTATGTTTGACACGATCACCAGTTACTGTTGTGATTGTGATTTTGATAGTTAACGAATCAAATTAAAATTGCTTTGCGATCCATTCATTTCGTTGGCGATGTTGATCTGGCAATTTAACACTTATTCGCGTACTGTCTATGCTGTTATGTATGTGTCTCTGTTTTGTTTTATTTTATTTTATTTAATATTTTGGGCACCCGCTGAAAACCAGCGCCGTGGCGTGCCACGGCATTATGCTGAGCGGCTACCTTTTTGGTGCAATCTGATAAATTGTATTTAAATTACCAATTATTTAAATTACCAATTTAAAGTACCATATAAAGTTTTTTTCTATTTCTATTTCTATTACTTATGTCGATCACGATCATAATCACGATAGGTTGGAAAGGGATCGTTGATAGATGTTGAAATCAGGCAATCAAGTCTCTGCTCTTGCCGGTTAAAATGCCAATAAATACTTAATGCATTTTACAAGGCGAAAGTTCTTTTTCAAATTCACACTGCGGAATGTTGAGCCAGCAGGGAACGTGAAAAATCTGGGGACATATTATTTGCAACGTGCGCGCTTACTATAAATCAGGGAGGTAGAATATTTTCTTCGCACTGTTGGGGAGTATTTCCTTTTGTAGTACCCAACATGCATTACTTTATCGCACGTCTGCATATTCACAGGCAATGCGAAGCGGCGACTTTATACATACAGGGTGTTAAAAGACCGCCAATAAAGCGGGAAACCACGTACTGTACTCATCATAATAAACATTTTTGTCCAAGGAACTATGCCTGGGAAATCAACGGTTTCAGAGATAATGAGGTTGAAAGTCGGACTTTTCAAAACTTTTTTTTTGCAGGAATGTATTCAGTATCTAGTTCTTAACATACCTTCTCAGGAAGCCATATCAAAATTATGAATATTTCTTACAAAAAACGACGTTAATATTGCAACCCGCAATGTATTCTAAACATCGGCACTTCAAGTTAATTAACAAAAACTTATACCTACGCTTGCGCAATATGGCTTCTGTGCGTCACACGTCCATTGCGTAGTAAAATATTTTTCAAAATTATAACCTAAAAAACCAAAATCATTTCCCAGCAATAATTTATCGAAAAAGTACTTTGTTTTGGACTTTTGGTGTCTAGTATGCGTGGCTTTCGGGTCTGTTGGCGGTCTTTTAACACCCTGTATAGATACCTCACTTACTCGAGAATTTTAATAGCGATTCAAACTTTCCTCTGCAAGTTTAAACTAGGTATAAATACGGCAAGTTGAGAGTTGAAATTCAAATGGCAGTTCGCTGCTTCGGATCTATTGATGGTCTTTTAACTTTATCCGACACACGTTTCTGCTCGTATGCGTCAAATATTCTAAAGATTATTGGCGTTTTTACGCCCGTGCTTCGCGATGAATTTTTTATTTTGATTTTTCTTTTGCTTTCAGGACCGTCGCAGTTGATTGGCGATGCGGGAGGGAGTGCGACCCCACAGGCCCCAGTGTATGCGACTATAAGACCTGCTCCTTCACCTCTGAACCGACCGGTGCCACCAGCTCTGCGCTCGTCTTTGAACTCTCTTCCATCTGCATTGAGCTCCACACCGCTAGTGAAGTCAGTCGGAGCGCCAGAGGAATCCATCAAAATACACCCGACCAACCCTTTCTACACAAACTCGCCTCCAAACTCACACTCCAGCCCGTCGAAGCTGCCAGTACCTAACGGCAGAGCATCAAATTCAAGCTTAGATAGAACCACTAAACCAATCAACTACTCGAGCTCCGCGGACAACTACGATGGACTCAAGTCGCCTTCGTTTTTTACAAAGTCTTATGATTCTGGCCCGAACAGCCTACCCCCTGGCCCGTATTTAGGTATCACCTCAGATGTTCACACCAACGGCTACTCCAATCAAAGCCCCAAGTATGCAGGCAGCGAAGTCAAACGCGAGCCTTTCTCTTATGATAGTTTATATAGTCAAGGTATAAGTAACGGGCTTCCAAATGTTAAGGCGAACACAGAAAGTTCGCGAGACCCTTTTGATACAAGTAGGCTTGGTAGCGATCCGTTTGAAAAATATTTACGGTCAAACACTAAAGGAAATGATTACGGCTACAGTAAAATAACAAATTCACTGAGCGAGAACAATGTCACTGAAGAAATGACGACACACTCTGTGACTGAACATAAAATCAGCGAGATTGAGGAGGTTAAAACGATAAAGAAGATAATACTAAACGGATCAGGCGATGAAACCTCCCCTTCTCTTCATGAGTCTTGCTACACGCCAACGCCAAAACGCAACCAAGAATTTGACTTCAAAAACAATCACCAGCCATATTCTAAGACATTCGAAGATAATCGCCGCGAACAATCGAAGACTTACGAATATAGTCCCTCTCACAACGGATCAAAGGACAGATTCAAACATACGGACAAAATATCGAATGGTTTGAACTCTTCAGCTGACCGATGGAACGATGAGAGAAGCTTCAGTTCTACTTACTATTCTACACAAGGGAAGCAACACTACGCATCACCGACTGCAGGTAAGATTTTCTTTTTTATACAGGGTGTTATAAAAAGGTAATGTGACACTGAAGGGGGTCGCTTCTCTCATCGATATTTATTGGAGCAAGTGAAAATCTCGAAAAAAAAACATTTGTTCCATACATAAATTCGATCCGTAGTAACTGTACCAAATGAATAGTGCAGATATTTTTTTATTATAGTTTTTTTTTCGATAAATCGCACTTGACTCCATAGTAAAAAGACCTTTCTGAAACACCCTGTATTGTATGTACATTTTTAACTCACACTAGAGTGTGAAGTGACCACTTGGACGCTGTAGAACTTACACTACACTAATCTTATTCAGCATATCAGCACCAATTCCTTCCTCTCAGGTTAGTCAGCCTAACCTAGGAATGAAAATCCATATTTTCTACAGCTTCCTTGCCCAATGACGCCATGGAGACATAGTAACTATTTAATTAATAAACTGCGAACGTGTTAATCATGCAGTTCTTTCTCCCTTGTTATTTGCCGCTCCTGTGGAGAAGTTGCTAAGCGAACTAACTTCAACTTTTCTCATTTCTTAGCTTCTAGTTATCCGTATGTGCTTTTATGAAAATTGCACAGCACTAGGCTAGGCATAGCAATTTAACGAAGTGCAAAACTTGACGATTTTATAAAGCGCCTGCTGTTATCGGAATTGATGCAGTTTTACAACATTGCTAACAATTTTTGCCCAGGCGCTAAATATTTTGAACAAAATATAACTCGATTGTTATGCCAATAACAAAGTGAAACTATGGTAGGTACGCAAATATATGTATAGTCCCGGCACAATATTTACTTCACTAAAGGTTCGATAACTTAGTTACCCATCCCAAAAAGGCAGGTCCATTTCCCAGCGCGGTTAATAGGTTTTCCTGTTTTTGTGATCGAAAAACTGCTTCCCACGAAGATATCCATCGCTTTCTTTGCCCAAGTGGAGAATAATCGACTCTTTTAATTGCTCTCTTTTAGGGAAAACCCTAATGAAACAAGTCAATAAATGTCGAGCAGCGCAACTGTATGTAGCGAAATTGCGCCTTCATTGCATTAATTTCGGAGGCAAATAAAACGTAAATTGAAACTGACTTTGATGGTTTTAAAATACTAATTGACGGATCATATGGAATTACTTTCGTGGCGACTGATGGATGAATCCGATGCAAAACAGAGGTTTTTTTCTCCGTTATATTTGCACGATATGAAATGAGACGTCAGCTTTTGAGCTTCAAAAACATACGACTGTTTTATTACGGAATATATTCAGGCTGATTTACACAAGGCAAGTTTCTGACTCAAGTCAGTGCTGACTCAATACTAACCCTATGTAAATTTATTTGATGTCACTACTGAATCGACTCTAACTCAGCATTAATAAAGGCCTTTTTGCATCTTCGTAATGAGATGATTTATACAGTCCAGTGGTACTACCTTCACTCACACTAGATGGGTGAGGAGACCACTCGTCGTTGCAGTGCATGGGACATTGTTTTTAGATGAAGTAGGCTTGCCCAGCACCTATACCATCCTGACAGCTTAGTCAACCTAGCCCACAACAGAAGGAACTCAGCATTAAGTGTATGGAAAAACAACTAGGATCTAGTTGTTCGTAACCAGTCACGAAAGATCGATTCCGATGGCGGGGGATTTGACAGTGTTGGTAGGCAATAAGTTAATCGCATCCATCCATCAGGGAAGTCTAAGAGCGATCCGTCACCAAACAAAGTACAATCACAGAAGACAAGCCAAGGTCCCATGGGCTCGGCCGGGCGAGGCGTCACGCTCCAGAAGTCACCTTCAGGACTCCGCTCGCGTCTCCAATAGTCTCGCCGCCGTCTCTTCGCGATCCTATCGTTCTGTGGCTCCTAGAAACAAGCGACAACCGGACCGTTTAAATCGCGAACGCCGAAAAACAATCCACGGTCGGAGTTTTTAATCGCAAAAGTCCAAGAAATAAATAGTTTACCAGAAAACAATCGGCAATCGTGGAGGAAGATTCCGTCCAGCTGCACCGGTTAAGAAGAAACAAACGACGATCGGACGGTTCAAATCGGGAACCCCCCGAGAGTCCGAGAAACGTTCAACGTGAAAACAATCGACGATCGCGGGGAGATTCCATCCATCCATCCATCGAAGAGCAAAACAAATGGCGCGGTCACTTGTATGTTGAGACAATGACATCCACGTCGATGCCGTGCTTCCGTGCGGGCCCCTATGTGTTCCATCCGGTGTCCGAGTCCTCAGCCACAGAGTCCGATGACAGCGCAGACTCAGGACAGGAGAAGACGGTCAAAGGCGAACGAACGAACAAGTACACCGATCCGAAACGACGAACCATCAACAAGGTCAGCAAGAAGATCCTGAAAGCCATCGAGAGATTGACCTGCAATATCACACGGAGCAAGAAAACGAAGAAAATCGCCGAGCCCAAGCCTGAGAAAAAGGGTTAGTAATTGAAACGTTAAGAGGAGATCGAAATCTTTATTGGATAGGGCGGCATATTAATTTAGGGATCTCTCAGGGCGAGGCAATATTATAGTCGCCTACCTAGTGAGTCCGCAAAATATTCCAAGCTTTCTTTTATGACAAACCTTCGTCTATACGTCGCAATTTTCCTCCAGCTCTAATTAAACAGTGTTTTTATGAGACAATTTTATAAAAATGCGCGCCTTAGTCTTTCAGCGGCGTTTAATATGAAAAGTTTTATTTATTTAGCGAAACAATTTTATTTACGTGACGAAGTTGGATGCTTCGCCTTTTTTAGCGGAGGCCTCCGTATTAAATTTTATTAAGAGTACGGTTCCCGCGAATACCGCTTGTACCGTTTTTACAGGTTCACATGGTCCAAATTAATTTTCAGCTCAAAGACAGCACAGATTTATGTGCAATTTTTTTTTACAGGATTCTTATTATATGCTGTATCAACTTGTATTCAACAAACTACAAAATTATCACTTGCCCATAATGTATTGAAAATTTTCCATACAGATTGCTTTTAAATAATAACTACTAAATTAAAAATGATGAACCCTTCGACATAGTAACACTAAATTAGAAAATCTCATAAACGGCTAAACCAATTTAATAAAACATGCCTGAGAACCATCGCTAGAAAACTGGCTTTCGAATTAAAAAAAACGCATCCAAACGGTACCACAGCAGACACACACACACACACAAATACCGGTCAAACTTATAACACCTTATAATAACTTATCGTTTTGCGTCGGGGGTTAAACACATTTCTCATCAAAATGATTAAATTTACAGTTCATGAAGTTGGCTGGCTTGTGATGTTGAACTTTGGTTCATAAAGTTGGTGTAATAAGCCGTAATTTCGTTTGAAACGCTCCCAAGTTTATTGTCCGAGGCATGATATCCAGCTCGGATGCGGGCCACTCGTAAAGCCAAGCGCGATCAATGCATCAACTACTGAGGAGATTTCAACAATGTCGTTGCTTCAACGAGTGCCTATTCTAGATTCGACGGATGTCTATGTATCTCCATAACAAAAGAAATATGTCTCGCTGAACGTGAAAACTCTCACGCCCCCATTATCTCCACGAAGCAAAGCAGTTGCACTAAGTCCTTGGAATTGTATTTCTGATATACGTGCATACCATGAAATTGATTGCTTACAATTTTATTTGAAGTGTAGTGTACGAAAGTTAAGGTTGGACTATAGCAACGTGGCGGGAAATTAAATCTTTTCTCAGTTTTAGAAATTTTGAAGCTTAACTGAGCTATTTTTGTTCAGCGCACAGACTTTAGTGCAGCGATTTTGCGTTCGCGGCAATAACATAGGGGAGAAGACAAAGCAGTGGCACTGCCCAAAAAACTAGTTTATAAAAAAACACATAATCGGCTGAATTATAGTTGTTCTGTAGTTTACAATAATGAAAAGAATACCATGTTATTGCCGCAAACGAAAAAAATAGCTCTGTTTAGCTTCAAAAATTTTAAAACGGTGAAAATTTTAAATTTTTCGCCACGTTGCTATCGTCTAACCTTAAAGTTGAATAATTTGTTATACCATCCATAATCTTACCGCGATAAGACCCTACTTATTTGAAACGTGAAACATCAAAGTTTTTAATTGACAGCTACGAATTCTCAATAGTAGAATAGAAGCGCATCACGCTGAACATTCAAACACGTTGGACGAAGATTGAGCATTCCCTGTGACCCAAATATTTTGAATAAGGCCCTCGGGTTTGTGTGTTTTCCATCTATCTACATATGAGGGCAGGACGGGCCTTGATCTCTCCAAAAATTATGACGAAAAGGTCTCGCCAATCCCTGCATAGATTTGGCGATAATAAAGTTTTCCAAAGGGCTCTATCCCTCAATAACACTGTCCCAATATCTGGAGAGCATTTTACAAAGTCATAAAATTATTCAATAAAGTAGCTTCTACCCAAGGCATAATTATTTTCCACTGCTAAAAAGAACATGCATTCTCTCCAAGAGAGAGTTCGGAGTTGGTCATTGGATTTGAAATTCAGTAGAGTCAAGTTATATGATACTATCAGTAATCGAACCTATTCAAATAGCCTGCTAATTCATTATTATTAATATAAGCCTTGTGTCTTCACTACCCTTGCAATAAAATAAGTACTTATATCTGTAATTGTAATTGTGTATTGCTTTGTGTATTAAATATGTTATAGAACTTAGGTAATCTGGAACGTCCAAACTCGAAAGGTGTTTGAAAAATGCATATTGCTCCAATTTTAAAATGTATTTCGTGGATAAACACCCGAAGCGTTAACGTCGTGAATGATTGAAAGCACACGCGTTAGGCAGCATTTCTATTTGTTTTCATTGGGCCGATGCACTCCAGCTATGTTGCATGGCAGAGTAGGCTCTGCCCGTTTTTTCGCTCGCGTGTTCAATTTGGTAAGGCATGGGACGTTTCGCTATACATTCTCCTAAACGATGTCATTTTCTTAGTTAATCAATAGCCTTTTAACCGACCAATCTAGCCATGGTAGCTACCCATGACGCCACAGAAAAGAAAGAGAGTAGTGGGACAAGTCGGCAGTCCTTGAAATGAAGACGCGTATTAAGTATCTGTTGCACTTCTGCTGTCGTATCAAAGACGTACCGAGATTACAAGGCGCATCCGAGACGTACCGAAATTACAAGGCGCCGCGTTTGAGACATGCAGAGCTTACAAGGCGCGTCCGAGTCGTGCCGAGATTACAAGGTGCCGCGTCCGAGACGTACCGAGCTCACAAGGCGCCGCGTCAGAGATGTGCCGAGCTTAGAAGGCGCGTCCGAGACGTACCGAGATTACAAGGCGCCGCGTCCGAAATGTGCCGAGCTTACAAGGCGCTTCCGAGACGTACCGATCTTACAAGGCGCCGCGTCAGAGACGTAGCGAGATTAGGTGTACGTATCACAAGGCGCGTTTTGTCCATTTCTATGGAGAGAAACTTCTGCATCTTCTGCGTCTGTGACGCTCGCTCTGTGAACTGCGCGCCGGATATACTCGTACGTATCACAAGCCCGACAATGGGCAGTTTTCACCACACGGGCGGAGGGTGCGTCTACACGTTGCGACAACTGACAGGCAAAGTTCCGTTCGTCCCTTTGACTGGACCACCCATTTTCCCGCCTCAATGGTTACGCACAACGGGTGACCCCTTTTTGGACAATCCGTGCGCTTGCATAACTAAACTCCCATTGATGGTGGTTATACAGCTCAGATGAGCCAAACTATTCAGGCCTGCTACTCTAGGAATTCGGTTTTTCCAGTGGAAAAAAAAACAATCGAATAAAAGAAACAAAACAATTGTAACAGTAACTCAACAACAAATATAAACAATCGTTTGAAACAAAAAGATTACAGAAAAATGGGAATCCTAATATAAGATCCCTAAGTCAGCGCACGAAAAACGATTGTGCGAGAGCTGTATATATACACCATGGAATTTTTGTGGTTTTAAAGCCGAAGGTATTTAGTTGCACTCGTGATTCTCAGCCAAATTCCAAAATTTTACTTCAAAACAAGCGAAAAAAAAAACACTTCCCAATACAAACGGCTATCGCCAATCGATACCATTTGTATGGAAAAGTGAATTTTATTTTCGCGCATTCTGGAATGAAATTTTGTAATTTGGCTCAGAATCACCTGTGCAAAAAAATACCTTCGGCTTTAAAACCACTAAAATTGCACGGAGTAGTGTCTTACAAATTAATTTGATATTTCGTCCTATATAGCTATTAATTATATCGTTTTGGCGTTTCCCAAATAAGACCTCTTTTGCGTTCTTTTCCCTTCCTGTTAACTACCCTATTGACCTCTTGCTCTCTTGAGGGCTCGGTACATTGGCTGAATAGGCGCGGGCTTTGAGATGAAATATGTCTCACAACTAGCGCCGCCAATGAAATAAATCTCATGTTTTTTTATGCGTTTTTAGCAAAAAACGCTCCTGCGATTTCTCAACGCGAGGCCTAACTATTTTTAGGACCAATTTTGGCGAGAATCGATTGCATTCGTAGGAAATCCAATCCTGGAATCCAAACCTTAGGTCCTAAAAATAGTTAAGCCTCGCGTTGAGAAATCGCAGGAGCGTTTTTTGCTAAAAACGCATCCAAAAAAAATATGATTTTTTCATTGGCGGCGCTAGTTGTGAGACGTATTGCGCCTTAAATGAAAGCCGAAAGATGCATCTTCCCACACGAATTTGCTCACCACCGGTGTCATTGGTCGCAATTTGTATTCGTTGCGCGTAGCGTATGAAGATGCCATTCTCATGAGTTATTGTTGCTGATTGGCTTGTTTATGAGTAGGTACCCACAGCTGATCATTGATAAGTTTCGCAATGGGCTTTGGAAATGGTTACGTACGACGTCTCCATTGGAATACTGTTTGATTTCGCAGTAACTAGCCATTCTGTCCAAAACTGCCTACCGAATATTGATTTGGCCGCTTGTGACGTTGGACGTTGGGTTCTATTAAGGTTATATTCAATTAATCAGCCCTCTCTTACTTAGATTAAAGATATTCGCATTGCTTTACGAAAAAAATAATACTTGAATATTCCCGATTACTTCTTACTATACGGTTTTTACGCAAATTGCCTATATGAGCAAAAACATTTTGGGAAACGCTAGGAAGTTACTTAGTCCGTTAATGGAATAGTTGGTTCTACAACTTTGTTCCAAGTTTGTTATTTTTCGCATTATTAGGGTTTTGCCATTTTCATCAAATTCGAACTTACATCCTTTTCACCGCTGTCGCGCGCGCAACCATTCAGACGCTGCTAGTGCCTGCTGAATATTGTTTATACAAGGTGTTACAAAAGATCCCGACTCTTTTTACAGGGTGTTAGGGATCAAAATATTGTTTCGCTCTATGACGTTCCATTGATTTTTATAGAATAAAATGAGAAGTATTTTTTAAATAATAATATTGTTTTCATTGACTTTCACAATGTTTTAACAACTCAATATCCTCGCTATGCAAACACATCTAGGTACACACCCAAACATATATTACCAAAAACAAAAAAGTAATGAAGAATTTTCAATTTTGAGGTTATAAAATTAAAATTGTTTTTTTCAACTTTTTTTTACAGAATTGACATCCTGTTGACCAGTAGGTTACACCCTGTAAAAGAGTTAGGATGTTTTGTAACACGTTGTATTGTACCTACGGAGAAGAACCCTCCCACCGAATCCATAGAATATAGATAATCCACGTATCAACAATGCTACTAATTGTCATAGGCGGAGCCCGATTGTCGGTGTAGTAACAAATGAACAATGCTCTTGCGAGCTGGAGCTGCCCGATTTGAGCCTTTGCTCTAAATTGCTCTATTGTTGTTAAGGATTCTCCCGTGGCGTATCCATGACCATTCACGCGTTTGCAATCACCCAGCCTCCGAGATGTAATACAGATGTTTTCACAACAATATCGCCGATTTCAATGCTGTATTTCTATGAGCAATAACAATACAAACATACCCAATCTGAATTAAATGATTAGTGGAAATCACGGATCAATATTCAATATCATAAAGAAGAGTTCGCTTGAAACATGACTTGGAACCGGCGACCTCTGTTTTACCGTGCCATCGCTCCGACAATATTGATGACAATGCTCTCTAAATAACGTGTATTTATAATTTCATTTTTAAAACTATGTTTGTAGCAATCTTGAGCTTTGACCACTCTTAAGGCTTTAAGGCTTTTTTAACGACTCTACCATTTTACGTCTAACCTTTCAGGATCCATACGTGCGCTCTTAGGTGTTATAGGAACTAAAATAACTGCATTGCTCCACAAAACTAAGTGAAGTGTTGTGAAAAACAACCGATACGCATTCGCTCCGTCTCATCGCGTGGCCCAGTTTTTGGCAGTTTAATAGTTAGGCCATGGTAGTCGGAACTAGTCTTGAATAGGCCCGAGTGACAAGCACCGGCGTGATGGATGGATCCCTGCCTCACTTATTTCGTCGCACACAATTAGGTGGACAGCGCTGTCAGTCCGCCACACCTCTCTATGCCTCCGGACAATAAATCCGTATTTATTGGATGTCAATCATGCTCGACGTACGCACGGAACTATGCGTTAATCGAAATAGACGGTCTCTGACAGTGTTTTCCTGTGTAGAGCGCAAAATTGAAATACCTAGTAGCCAGACGGATCCAGTTTTTTAATGCATTTACTAAGCCTGTCACAACACAATCCTTTGGCAAAGTATTATATCAAATGATTCCAGAGATCTGCCATTGTTACTCAACGGCGCTTCGTCTTCTTACAAAGAGTGTAGTGTTTCTTTTACAATGTTTTCCTAAGGTAAATAAAGTACTTGACGACCTCTTGCCGCTACTTATTCTCGTCTTATTGCTCTCTCTGAATTCATTACACAACGTGACTGTCGTATTTTTACTCCCCCTTGTTCCAGCTCTGCTGAATTGTACTGGAATACTCCATGATTGAATTAGTAGTAATCCTTGCGATCGCTGCATTCGAGACCTATCCTATTAGGTATCTAGGTTAGCTTAGTCTTGCCTGCTTACGCAAAATGTTTTAATCTAGGCCTTGCTGCTTGTTATTCTTATTATGCTTAGCAATCGAATAGCTCCTTGTTTCGTTTGGCAGCTTCAAAGGGCGAAATAGCTAAACTGATTGCCAACCTCCGATATGAGAAGATTTTTTTTAACCTTCCAAAGTTCAGCTCTACAAAATTGTACTATCACATCTTAAAACATTCCAGGATCGAATTAGTGATCGTTGCGATCGCTGCATTGGGGCAACTTAGCTTGCTCTTAGTCGTAGCTAAAAACTTAAAGCTCTCAGCGCGTAACGTCTGAATGAGTCGTCTCGATTGGAAATCCGCTCGCTGGCTGTAGCGCTTAGCGCTTCGCATCGAGAGGCCACTCTATGTTCTCCGATACTCGAAAATTAACAATTCTTTTCCGACTATCGGGAGCTCTAAAGCTGTAGTCTGTACCTAAGTAAAGTTAACCTGTAAGCGCCGTCGGGTAAAGTACAAAATCGTTCGCCCGCGGAGGTGTGCGGCGTGTGTAGTCCAGCGTGTCGCAATCAGTACACAAAGCGGGTATTTTATTGTGATTTACATACAGATTGTGTCCATTGTAGGCGCGGACCCTGTGACAGTCGCCCTCGGACATCCGCGCTCGCGCCTGCCGCCGCTGTCCCTGCCTCGGCCCTCGGCCCTCGGCTCTCGGCATCCGCACCCGCCGCTAAGCAGTGAACTTTTTTAATCTCTCTGTGCTCCTTTTATGAACAATATTGTTTGAAGCACCTATGAAAGGAAGTTTTGTAAGTACTTGTATGAGAAAAAAGAGCCCTCATCGGCGCACACGGGCTCGTTGTTTTTGTTATTTTTTAATTGCGCTAGAGCGGCGTCGTCCTTTGAACGTTAATTTGCCGTTACTGTACGTTCAACGTGCTCTTATCCTTTATTATGCCTCCGTGCAAGTAACAGCTTGCTGTCCACTGATTAGTCTGAGCTAAGGATCAATTAACAGAGTACAAAAACGTAGAGTCGCTATGGAAACAAAACCAAAGTATCGGATCATTACCGCGGATAATCTCGTTAGAGAACAAACCTTTATTGTTCTGATTTTAATTAAATTATTTGCAAACTCCGATAACTGAAGATCGGGTCTGTTCGCTTGATTTCATCTGCAACGAAGTGGGAAGTAAGTAACAAGCACTCCCCCTCCGCCCCCACAAATATTGGGAGTAATACCCCGCTTTGTGAAGTCATCCAGGTTTCTTTGAATTATTGAGTTGTATCAAAATTTCCTTTAGACACTCGAACGGTTAATGAAACTTTAATTGAGAGTGAACGACGGTTGGCAAGAAATGCTGCATGACGTCTAATTAATTTTGTAGATTGTATCGAAGGGTTTATAAACTCATCTCGCTTCAGAGAAAGAGATGGGATTTCATTGGCTTTATATCACAGAGATCGGTACCTCTTGATATTAATTACAGCAACCCATCTATAATTTAAACCAAACAAACGGTGTGAATAATCCCCGCTTCCTTAGTAAGGGGAGCGAAATGTCAACCCGTTTGGCGATCCGCCCGAGATCGCTATGTATAACCGCTGGATTGAACTCCGGGTAATTCTAGCCCAGCTGACTTCGGTTAAACCTAGAAACCTTCATTCCGAAGCGTAATTCTGATTTGAATCTGTACATTCCCTACTAAGTTATGTACGGTTGGTCTTAGGCGGTTATCCGCATCGGATCACCGGTGATGGTTCATCGAGATGGCAGATCCTATCGTGCACGCATCTGTGGTTCGGCGTGTGCGTGGACCAATTAGAATTAGAACGTACTCTGTGTCGCGGGCAGTGGGCAGAGTTGCCGCACACCGGTGGTGCCGGGAAGTGCGTGCCGACTACCCCGTTTAAATATCAGCTGTAGAGGCTAACTTTAGACTTATCGGAAACATATTGAATTAACCCGCAGCCGCAGCTGTGCCCCGGCGATTAGCGCTGCACAAGCAAAAACACCGCCGCAGGAAGTCTTGCCGCTAGCCTAAATCGGATTGTTCGCTCGAATGAAGTTTTGTAATCGTATCGGTTTACAGATTCCACGGAAACTCTGGTGAGTGCTTCTGACGAATGTTGTTAAGGAATATCTGGCGACTCACTGCGCCGCAATGTTTTGGATTCCTGGTTTACCCTTTGGGTTCCATAAATAACGATTTGTGTGAGAAAATTTTTCGGCTCCAGCGTGAAGCGTTAATATTGTGACTTGTCGCCGGAGTTGACGTCAAGCAAATATAAACAAAGTGCGGGACGCAAGAAGCTCGCCTCTCGGAATAATTTATTGTTTGCAGAATCGCGACTCCATATTTGTTTTGCCTCGTTCTTTTTCTTCTTCTCCCTGCGCCTTATTAGAGCGAACTAAGCCCTTTGTGAGACAAAACCGTTTACCGAAGTTCTTTGTGCAAGTCATTGACTTGGCTGATTCTTGTTCTTGTTCAAACAAAGTTGAATTGAGATGTCTTCGCCGTTTTACCATGAAGTGACTCGAGAGTAATGTTCAAAGGCTCTTCTGGCGGCGACTTTTTCTCATGTAGAGTTATCATTATAACTCGAGTGTTCGAGCGAACTTTTATTCATTTCAACTTTCCAGTTATTGCAGGCTTTTACTGTCTTTACCCGGTAAGCTCGGAAATACTGGGGCACTTCTAACGTTTAAATTTTACGCAGCAAAACATTGTTGTTGGTTTTATTTCTTATGCAGTACGTATGAATAACCCTTGAAGTAATATTTTTGAATGTATTTTTTTTATTTACTCTTTTCTTTGTTCTATGTTTATTTGACTTTGCATTAAATTGTCTGTCTGCCGATTTCTGAATTGAGAAATTCACTAAGCAAATGGATAAGTATCGTCCTGTCTCTGCAGATTTCTCACAAAAGAGCGTGACGGAACGATAGTTAAGTATTTGCTTAGCAAAATTCTCAATTCTAAGTTCTCAAAGTGGCCTAGGCAAACTCAAAAAAGAGTATGGTATAGGTGCTGCTGCTGGGAAAACCCAATCCTTTAAAAATTGTATCAGGCACTTTGCCTATGTGGTCACTTCACTCATCTAGAGTGAATGGAAGCGCTCCTTGCTGGCCATTTTCTATAGTAGGTGTTAAAGGCGTAAGTTTTTTTTTAAACTTTTTTTTTTTTTGGCAGTGGAAGTTTCAATCTACGATGTCGCCAGCAAGCCGCCGCTGAGGACGCCGAGCTCCTGTGCGCCCGCGCAGCCTACCAGCCCGACCGCGAAACGTGAGTACCCTCACTCTTAAGTGCACCAACACAAGAACGCTTTTTCAACCATAGCGTGGCGAGAGGCGGAAAAGCACTCGTCTGTGTTCGGAAAACCGCTCGTGTGGCGTGACACATTGTTTAAAATACTATTTTTCCATTGATAAGTCAACTCCTTGGTTCATTCTTGATAAGTGATACTGATGAAGGTTGATGTCCTAAACGTAACATGATAGACAAATGAGTCGGTTTAGTTGAGCTTGATTAGACTGCAATGTCTCACCCGCACAAAACCAAATCATCGGAGCTAAAGTGTAAGCGCGTCGTTTCCTATTTGTGCTTAGTATTATAAACTTTTCAAGTCGATACGACAAAAACTATTGCCCCCTGACCTGACCCATCTTGCTAAGGGCATATCGATGAAAATGGCCCCGCTTGCGGAATTTACCGACAGTTGACTCTCGAATGGACTCCTTTGTTCTTTTGGACACGAGAAAACCCCATTGTTCTCACTCTTCGTAATTAAATACCTAACAGATATGAAGATGCGTGTTTTGGGGGTCATAATCAATACGGGCAGGTTTTTGTAGAGACTCTAACGAAAAGAAGCCCTTTTATTCATAAGAGAGGAAAGTAACGTCTTTAGGTCAGCGGGATTCGCTAAAAATCTATTGAATCTAGTTTCCGTTATCAAATGATAACGTAATTGTTACATTCAATAATAATAATTTTCCAGAAATAAATACATTATTTAACAATGAAACTGCTCTACACTAAGATTTGTTTTTAATCACGTTAATTTCACTTTCACGCACTATTTTTGTTTTTGTGCAAACCAAGGTTGTAAGTCAGTAAAATTCCTAAATCTCATGCGACATAATATCTTAGAAGGGTTTTGTCCACGTCTAAAAGCTAAGCACTAACATATACAAATTCCCAGGCCGCTGGCAAGTGTCAGCCCCTTATTATACGTGAACCTACTCGACACAGGATAACGGCTTGAGTTATACCTGCTCCATCCAGTTGGGGGATTAGCAAGTATAATAGTCGCACTGACTTATCTTGAACCCTTCAGCCGTAAAACATATCTCATATCTTCAGCTGGTAAGGACCATTTTGCACTGTACAGAAATTCTGGTCGAACACAGTCCGATTCCGATGCAACGAGCACAGTTATTCGTGTGTTGTACGAGGTTTATGTCCTTTGTCGCGCTGAAATCAGAAAAGTTAAGACATTGTGTGAGTAATAGCGCACGCCAGTGTTGTGACGAGTCAGCTGTAAACATGTCACACATTCAGCGCGAATTCTGTCACGGTTCTCTCGAGTATTTTCTCTGGTCTGCGAAATGTAGAGTCAAGGCTAGTTCCTTTTCTTTTATCAGTTTCATTGTTAGTTTTCCGCTCTTGATTATAATCGCAGGTCGCAATATCTCTGTCTGATAACAAGGTTTAGATAAATGGTTTCCTTTGCATCTCGACTGTGCTAAAAAAACTGATAGTCCACCGTGGGTGTGTCTCCTAACACATTAGAGAGATCGTCATTCATTCACGTGCGAGACAATATTTTTTTCGCCTCCACACGTTGCGATCACTTGTCCGACGACACATTCACCCTGTAACCCCTTGAATCTGTGCCAGGAGAGCGAGCGCCATCTCGTTTTGGCACAACTAGCCCGGATCTATCCGACGATTATGTCATGCATCGCAATTCCGAGTACACTTTGTTTCCCCGCATTTCCCAAATGCCCGCACATCCAATGGTATCGGTTGTGTTTGCGATTCCGGCGAGCCGCGACGAATGCAGATATTTATGGAAGGTCAAGTGTGTGCGATGGCTTCGGCCCTTTCGTGAAAGGAATATCCACAATCCCTGTGTAAACGGCTGAGATGAAATGGGGAAACTTATTTGCGAAACGTTTTCATGCATGGAGAAAGTTTATGGCTGCGAAGTGACGCAGGGAGTCCTTCCGCACATTTTATAACGCTACTGAAACGCGATTCGTCACATTGAACACTGCTTAGATTAGACAAAGGGCTCGGTTCCAATTTTGTATATTCCGTGTCGTTTTACAACTCTATTGTCTTAGAAGATTATCTTGTTGATAGTTTTCAAAGCATTTTGCCAAGACAAAAAATAGCAAGCCATTGGTCCGAAATTAAATCTTAGTGCCAAGCGAATGAAATAATTCAATCAGAAACAACAGCGAAACTTTTATGATGTCTGCCAAAAATTCTTGACCTATTTGGAAATTAATACTTTCAATTGTGTCGCTGACCAAAACTTTTCTTTCGAGCCAAGAAACTGAACTTTACATTCGTTCCTAACTGAAACATCTACCGAATATGTACTTTTACGACCTTTCTCCTCCCTCATCCTCCTCCTCCCCCTTCATGCTCCCGTGACACATCATGGTGTCATCCTATTACGTGTAATACACAGAAGTGTCCCACGATTTGCCATTGAAAGACATGGTTATTTCTGTCGCTAAGCAAGCTAATGGATTATGCAAACACTTTCTTGCCACCGACATAATAACGTTCAAGAATGGATACTATTTAATCTGTTACGAATTCAGCATTACTTGACTTAATTTTATATTCGTGATTTCGATTTGAATGTTTTGACTCACAAATTAATTAATTATCAGATAGAGTATATACAAGGTGTTACAAAAGATGCTAACTCTTTTTACAGAGTAATAGCACCCGGTGATAGGAATCACAACCTTAATATTTTTTTTTGCTCTGTGACGTTCCGTCCATTTTTAAATTAATAAAATATGAACGCTGTGGTGGGAGAAAAGTATTTTTTAAATATTGTTTTCATTGACTTTCACAATGTTTTAACAACTCAAAGCTATGCAAATGCACCTACACCCACAAACATATTTTTAAATTTGAGCTAATACCAAAAACAAAAAAGTTATGAAAAATTTTCAATTTTGAGGTTATACAATAAAAATTGGTTTTTTTTCAACTTTTTTTACAGATTTGACATCTTGTTGACCTGTAGGTTACACCCTGTAAAAAGAGTTAGGATGTTTTGTAACACGTTGTATAGAGCCATTTCCCAGTGGGGTCCATAACAAGGAGCTACTCAAATAGACAAACAATTTGATTGCCTACAACCGCACCGGGATGCATGTGGAAGTGGTCAATCAGACTAGCCGACCTGTGCCTAGGAATATACGGACTAGTTGCAGTTGATCCACTTCCAGATATCTAAACTACCGGTGTATGTTGCAATCCTGCCTAATGCGTCGCGATCTTAGCTCGCCTCCAACGCAGAAAATACTGGGTCATATAGTTAGGCTTCAAATACGAGAGTAAACCGAATAGATATCGCTTTTTTAAGCCGAAACTGACTCCAAAAGGATACGTAGTAAACACGTCGAAACGAATGTTGCATGCGTGTATTAAATACAAACTAACGCTGCGTTCGTTTTGCGTCCGGCCAGGGCCAAACCCTTTTACGTCGCACGCCATTGTGTTCCAAGTTCCTCCCGTTAGCCGTCCCTAAAATAGGCAAAGTGTGCATATGAGTGTAATACTAATTTGCAATAATTGTATGGAATTTACATATAGCGCCCGATAATATCGGCCGGTGCGTCAGTGGCTAGCGGCCGTCTCCCCTCGCGCGGCGTGTGCGCTGCAGCGGCTCACTCGCGAACACGTCTCCGCGTAAAAATACACGTCCACGGCAGCGCTCGCGCACTTCAACCCATTTATAATTATCAGTAAATCGTGGCGCGAGCAGACGACTGCCACGGCCGGCGACCGCTCGCCGAAAAGATAACCGCGTACGACGCCCGCCAGGCCACTCCGGCGCACCGAGCCCTTCGCGACCCACCTGATCTCGGAGCCCTAACTAACGCATTAGCTCTATCTAACTCTAAACACACGCCACTCCTACGCCTTGGACGCCGGCTCCGACGCCGGTGTACCGTGACGCGCGCCGCACTTGATTGGACAAAGTGTGATTACGATTAGGTATTGTGATAGTGACAGATAACAGTGCTGTGAATATTACTTTCAAACATGCCCGAGAAACCGAAGCGGCGCAAAAATAATAAAAACAAGCGGAAAAATAAGAATAACAACTATCAACATGCGAACAAAAATAATAGTGGTGCAAAGGAGGCGCTTAAAAGCGAGGAGTGCAGTGTTTCTAGTTCTAAAACCGAACTAGACGGTAGTGTATCAGATCTTAGTACTACAGGTGTATTGAAGGAGAGCAATTGTGAAATTCAAAACGAAACAAGTAGTGACGTTGTTAAAACTCCTATTGAAGTTCCTAGCCAGTCAAATGAAAATGCATTGAGTGCAAATAATATTGCAAGTAGTAATATAGTAGTGGAAGAAAAAAGAAATGATGAGACCGAAGTAGATAGTAAGGTGATTATGAACGAAGAACTAAGCACAGATTTATTAAATTATGTCGTCGAATCTCCAGAACAATCAACCACAAATGTTCCAAAACTTGCCAAAACGATCAAAAGTAAAAGTTTGGATAACGATGATGACCCGAAGATAGTTGAAATTACGGAAAACCACCCTGACGACAACCTGTTAGTAGTAGATTGCAGTAATGTTCACGTATCTGAAGTCGAATCTGACGTAGAGTGGGAAACCGCCAATACTTTGCAAGAAAGCATGGTTGCATCTTCCGATAAAATTGCTACAGGAAAGTTAAGTATTGCATGTATACCTTTAACAGTAGCTCAGTGTGACCACAATAAGTCACTTACTCCGGAAGAAGAATTAAACTTGCGTCAGTATTTAGACACGTTAAACCTAACAACCCAGCCGCCAGATGCCGGAACAATTGAAATCAAAGCGGAGATTGAAGAAATGATTACTCGTGAGGTGAAACATAGACTTCGTAAGAAAGGTTACGCTGAAGATTTTGTTCTACCGATACTGGGTCCTGGCCGACATCTAGATGTCATAGACGAGGAAAGTGGTGAATCTTCCATGGCGTCTCGCAGACAATCCTACCTGAGCGAGAAGAAAAGCGATAATGATGATCTAGAAGATGACGTATTTGAAGATAAAAACAAACCAAATAAAAGACTAGAAAAATGCCCTCCGGCACTAAAAATACGAAACAAAAATCATGGACGTCAAATAACTCAACAATGCGTGTTGGTTGATGCAAAAATTAAAGAGCCAGATGTGATGGAAGCCCGTGGCGATTGGTCAGTGCAGACCGTTGAAAAGATGGCGGGTGCAGAAGTGGTTTATTTGACTGATTCATCCAGCAGTACTAGTTCAGTGTATGATCTGAATGAGGAAATTGATGATGGCGTAGAAACAGATGTTTCTGTTCGGATGATCACACCAACTATAGAAGTTACAGATACGGAGAGACTGTTGAAAGAATCATTCTTACGTGACAGCGATTTAAACTCTACCCATGAAAATACAAAATCAACATTAACCTTGCATAATAAAGTGCCCATCAGTGAATCTAAAACTAATAATAAAGATGTAACTGAAAACACGATTTCCAAAATTAATGAGAGTCCTGAACGAAACCCTCATGAAATTATTGTTTTATCTACTGATGACATAAAAACTTCTCTGTATGTAAAAGAATTGGATGATGAAAATGCCGCAACAGAAAACCATAAAGCAAATGATGTCGAGAAAAACATACCTGCTCCTCAAACAAACTCTTTAAAAGAACAAAAACACAACGATTTAGACTTAGAAATGAAGGTTCTTAAATGTGAAATGAATGTGGCTTTCAACAATTTGATACAAGAATACATATCAGATACAGAAAGTAGTGACCACCCCAAGGAGCAATTTAATCGGCAAGACTCGTCAAGTAGCGTTGGTTCCTCTCAGTGCACAGCCAAATATAACCCGACCTCGTCGTCCCTTAATGATGTATCTAACATTTTGCATGATGAGATGAACGACAAGAACAAAAAACACAGTGAACAATCACACATTACTCAAGCGGCCAGTCATGTGAAAGATGTTTTTGAATGTGTTACAGGACCGCAACTGGACAAGGAGGACGCTAAAACTATTGACAAACATCCACTGCATTTGAGAGATCTGTGCGTGAAAAGAATAGCCGCATTCCCTTACGGCGAAAAGATATTAGAAGAATTAGCATCAGTATCTGAACGTTTGCAAAATATTAATATTTATGGTTCAAGCTCTACAAGCGTTACCAAAGACCAGACTCAGGTAGAAAGCACAACAAAAAGTTACACAGAATCGGAGAAAATGCCTTACTATCCATTACCCGACGTGTCTTCCATAGGAAAGGTGTCATTGCCAACGAAACCAAAAGAGTCAGCGCCACCACCGGTGCAACCAAGGAACTCATCATTGAAAATATCTCAAGAAGACTCGCATTGGACCGGTCTGCCAACACAACAAGAACCTGTCTATGTTTGCCTCTCGCCTTCACAAAAAATGTTGATGGATAAAACAAACACTGTTATCACAAAGGAAGATGCCTCCCAGCTTGTTGAAATGCACAAAAAATATGTTGACAGAAGAGGGTATAATGAATATTACGATAAAATAAAACCTAATGACAAACATTCATTCGGTGAGCCTCCAGCTATACCTTTCAAATCTCAAACGGGAAGTCGCTTGCTTGCCTTGATAAGAGATCCATCTGTTACAAATAACATCCATTCTTCGCAACGAAAAAGTTACCACAATAGCAGTGTAGACCAACTACAAAGAAACTATGATCATGCGGAGTCAAAATATGCAAAAAAAATGGATCAGTTCAGCTCAGCTAAAGATATAACACATAACTTCAAACCAATTCCACCTCCAAGACCAAAGAAGTTCTCATCCCACTTGTACGAAAGTGACGAAAGCTCAGATTTTACTGATAATTCCTTGCTTTCCATGAAAAGAGAACGAAAGTTTTTCCATTACTCAACCGGCAATCTAAGTAAAGAAATTGAAAATGACGTCTCTTCTATCCAAGACATGCATAGGCGCTACGTAAATGTCCGTGAATCAGTGAACAAACTAGACTGTCCTAGACGCCCTTCGCTGCCAAAAGACTTGTGCGAGCAACAGATGGAATACATCCGCCAGAAAGAAAAAGAAGTTGAAGCAGAAATTCGCCGTTTAGAACAACAAAAGCTAAATGTCACGAATTCCGAAAGAAAGGGTCCCAGAGCTCCGCTTGTATCCGAGAAAGAAGTAGTGAACAAACAGTTTTTCGATTCAGATAATTATCATATCTCACGGAAAAGAGACGTCGCCTTTACTAGAAACAAATCTCCAGAGAGAGAAGAAAAATCAAAAATATCGTCCGTATTTAGCAGCAGCCAAGAGGAAGTACAACGCGATAAAATGTACTCGGAATACATGAGCCAAATGGCAGAGCGACAAGAGAGGAAACATCAGAAAATTATCAAAATAACTAACACTTCCGCTACTAAACCAAACACCACTACTATTTCCAAGAGCATGTCTGCTCTAGATATCCTAGACGCAAAAACGAACAATCCGATCGAAAAAGAATTCATTTGCAAAGCTCGAGAACGCTGGAACAAGTTAGGTATCAAAGATCCAGAGACTGAAGACGAGCGGGACGATAAGACAAACGTTTATCGCGAACCTACACCTAAAGTGATTGAACATAGGATTAAAGTGATTGAATGTGGCGAGGAGAGAGATGTGCGTAAACTGCCAAGCCATTTGCAGGAGTTTGTGCGGCTCACGGCGAAGGATAAAGAGAAAGGGACCAGCAGCCCCGGTGAGTCCTCGGTTGGACCGTCGACCCCGCACGTCATATTGTGTGCAGTTCTTATAATAGTGATTGCCATTGTTAAATACTGGATGCGTTTGTTGCGAAACAAGTGAGACTAACTCGTGACTCTCCAACTTTTCTAATAACATTTTAATACTGTAGTTTGAGTTGAATTGTTGAATGTCGTGAGCATTGCATGTTGTTTGAAAAACTTTGCCTATTTATTTACGTTACCCTATTTCCGAATGTTATGGAGTTCCCACAGGAGACGAAGAGTGCATTGACTTTGATGGGCAAATCGGATTGAAACTGTGAAGGTGAGTACACATTATAAATAGCACTACATTCAATATCTAGAACTAGTCCAGTATAGAACATTCCCTGTACATGTGCCAAGTTACTGTGTTTGCATAATTCGAATGATACAGTAATATTTCAGGGATTTATTGACAGAGATTCTACTCAATGCGCTTATTCCATTAGTACTGATTAGTAATGCTTTATAGTTGTTGTTAGGGATCCGTACGTGCATTACGAGTCCTCTTTTTACTTTGTTTAAAAATAGCTCTGTTGTCAGTGATATAGAGCGCGGGAGCGAAAAAATCTCTGGAGATGTTGAGTCGACTACAAAAGTAGGTCGGAACGAATGTGAATTGGCACTCGTGTCTTGCAAAATCTCTGATTGATTCACTAGTGGAAATAGAGGTACGCTTATGTAACTTTGTAACCTTCTCCAGATCTAGAGTGACGGATATCGGCTAGCACTATAGTAAATTGTTTTCCGCACAGTTACACCTCCAGATGAATGAAAATTTTCAATTTGGATTTAGATCAAGGCGTTCTATGTATTGTTTCTCATGCTATCTTAATTTACCATTAATGAGAAGGTGCATTATGGCAGGGATTTCAAGCTACATAATAAATTGATTTCACTGGTGTAATGTAAGTAAGCACTAATGTTGTTTCAATGTTTCAATCGGTTGATAGACAGCTGTTTACTTCGCTGGAACTTTTGATAGTGAATGTCTTATCAATCATTTGTCATTATGCATTTGTGAGAACATAAAACGTAATCTCGCATTGATTGTGATACATATCAAGGTAACCACTGTGCTGTAAAATAATAAGGCTGATAAAATATTGACCGGAATTAGAAACAAAAAAAGAGTCTCCAGTCTCCTTCCAATATTATTTTACCTATCTCCTCCATAACCTTTATAAGTAACAGGTTTAGGACCCAATTTCTTCGCACATTGTCTGCCAGATGGCACGCCGTGAATCGGACGAGTAGATCTGACGCTATTCAACCTGATTTACCTCAGGTTTATTTACCGTACTTTTCAAGCATTTTACCATAGGCCCGGTTTCCGAATTGAGAATTTTACGAAGTAAATACTTAACGTTCTGTCACATTCTTTTGTGAGAAATCTGCAGCGACAGAACGATACTTAAGTACTTGCTTAGCGAATTTCTCAATTCAGAAATCGGCAGTAGGTATGACTTATTATAAGTATACTAAGTTTATAGCGTTTTACATAAAAACAAAAAACACACTGAAAATAATACGTTTCCTGTATGGGGGACACCCATTATACAAGGTGTTACAAAAATTGCTAACTCTTTTTACAGGGTAATAGCACCCGGTGATAGGGATCAAAACCTTTTTTTTTTCTCTCCTTGACGTTCCGTTGATTTTTAAATTAATAAAATGTGAACGCTGTGGCGGGAGAAAAGTATTTTTTAAATATTGTTTTCATTGACTTTCACAATATGCAAATGCACCTACACCCACAAACATATTTTTAGAGCTAATACCAAGAACAAAAAAGTTACGATTTTTTTTCAATTTTGAGGTTATAAATGTTATAATATAAAAATTGTTTTTTTCAACTTTTTTTTACAGAATTGACATCCTGTCACCCTGTACAAAGAGCTAGGATGTTTTTTAACACGTTGTATAATAATAAATAATAATAATAATATTTCGTAAAACAAGGTTCCATATCACAAAAAATACAATATACAAAGTCACAGTAGACACAAAACTAAAATAAAAATAAAAGTATTTGAAAAGGCCAAAAATGTTTTAAAAATTGTTTCTAAAATACATATTGTTGTAAAAAAATAATAATTATTAAAAACATATATGTTTTATTACATTTTAGATGTACCATAATAATACACATTCTGTGAAAATTTAAATGAAAATTGTATGTATATGTACTTAGACGGTCCTAAGTGATTCAGATGCGGTAATTAAGTTGGATATATTTTATACTGTGATTGGGAGAAAATAAATATTTTTTGTATTTTTTGCATTTTTTTTTAAGTTCTGTGTAAAATACCTACCTATATTGCATAAATCTAAAAAAAAACTATATCTTAATCAGCGGGGGTAGCATGACTTTTATCGAGGCGGATTTATCCAACAAAATGGCGGTTTATCAGCATTTTCGACGTTTATAGTGGGTTATATATCGCTATCGACGATTTATAACCCACTTTAGACGTCAAAAATGCTGATAAACCGCCATTTTGTTGGATAAATCCGCCTCGATAAAAGTCATGCTACGGGGACTGAGTTCGCGCCTATAGACCAAAAAAAATAAAACCCCAAAATGCATGTTTTTCTTATGCTAAAACTAATTTTCATCTAAAACTAAACACACAGGTGTCAAATTTTATATTGCAATCATTGATTAAGTGTGGTTGCTATTGCCTTTTATACACTGCATTTTCATTCAATCCCGCCATTTCACTAGAATACCTACCTAGCTAGGTATGTGGGACACAAAAGTATTTGCCAATAGCCCGCGTTTCACTGTTGAAATGCGAATAGCATTGTCGCATGTCAAACAGCAGTCCGGTATTGATTAGGCTTATTGGGCTTACCCGTAATGTATTTGCAATACAAACTAGCCTGCTCTACCTAAATACGGTCGGCCATAGGAATCGGTAGATCATGCCACCACCTATGTAGCTTTTATTTCTCAAAGCGTAAATGTGATAATCAGACAAACACCAATGTCACCTAGAGATTGTATTTTAAAAAACTTAGGCTTACTGGGCTTATCCGTAATGTATTTGCAATACAAACTAGCCTGCTCTACCTAAGTACGGTCGGCCATAGGAATCGGTAGATCATGCCACCACCTATGTAGCTTTTATTTCTCAAAGCGTAAATGCGATAATCAGACAAACATCAATGTCCCCTAGAGATTGTATTTTAAAAAAACTTAGGCTTATTGGGCTTATCCGTAATGTATTTGTAATACAAACTAGCCTGCTCTACCTAAGTACGGTCGGCCATAGGAATCGGTAGATCATGCCACCACCTATGTAGCTTTTATTTCTCAAAGCGTAAATGTGATAATCAGACAAACACCAATGTCACCTAGAGATTGTATTTAAAAAAACTTAGGTTTATTGGGCTTATATTATCCGTAATGTATTTGCAATACAAACTAGCCTGCCCTACCTAAATACGGTCGGCCATAGGTATCGGTAAATCATGCCACCACCTGTGTAGCTTTTATTTCTCAAAGCGTAAATGTGATAATCAGACAAACACCAATGACACCTAGAGATTGTTTTTTGAAAAATCTTATTGCAAAACTACTGATTAGTATCAATAACTGTTCTACATTTTAAATAAATCTTTTAAATAAATGGGTAACCCCTTACTCCTCCGTGGAGTCTGGCCGAACAATCCTGGGTCTGGGTCTGGCTTTCCATGTAACTCTGTCCATGGCTGTCCTCTTTTCTCCCTTCTCTGTGCAATAGATAGTTAAACATCTGTATTACGTAATAGATCGATAATGCGGCATGTAGGTAGTTAATTGTAGACAAGCATCCTGACATGTCAGAGATAGCTTATTATGAACCAAAGCTCAGCGCATCGGAATAACGGATTATCAACTCAATGTCATCACAAACTAATTACAACAAGTGGCAGGTTTTTTAGGTAGTTGAAATTTCTACTCTATAACTCGTGTCAACAAAGAAAATATTTAGGATGAACTTCAAAACACTCGCCCTCTCGCTCTAATTTAATACAATCAAAGCGAGACAACGCTGGTTTTGAAGTCCATCCTAAATGTTTTCTTTAATGACATCGGTTATACGTCCTAGATACATACGGCTAGGTTAGGTTTGGGAAAGATTGAACGATAAAAATCTAGTCGCAGAATAAACAATTCCAAAAATGGCATATGAGTTGCAAAACGATTAATTCTCGTTATGGCTACTTAATACTCAATTTGTCAGAAAAAATATAATTGCATATACGTATTATTAAAAATAAAAAAAAGGGTGGTAGCATAAAAAGATGAAAAAATTTTTTTTTAAAGCTTGTATCTACTTTTAGGACTTGGCACGTAAGTAGAGCCAAAATAAAATAAAGTGGGGCCAAGAACCTAGATAACATTAGCGCCATGGCTTCATGCGTTATTACCCTGTGTATTATATTCCCTTTGCCCTGTTACTTCTGCCCCGCATTTCATCCTCCAACACCAAGTACACACAGTTAATTTGTCTCGGCTTATTTCCGCCAAATTGTAATGCAAACATCTCCTGTCGCACCGGAAGTGGCTCCCGCTCCCGTGAGGCTTAAGGCTGCGTATAAGGCCAGAGAAAAATCGGATTTGCACCCCGCTTCCTCACAACTTCCCCTCCACCACAATCATAGCCGCTTACAGGGGTCAACGACATGAGAAGCAAGCGACATCTACCGAAATGATGATTAACTAACTGTGTAGTAGTTACTCAAACGTGCCGCGCGCGGCGCTGCGTGTCTCTCGAGCAGTTGAGCTTCAAGAGTGCATAGTATATGCATAATTTTACGACAAATCCATACAATGATGCCCCAAGCGAATGAGGATCATTGTGAGACATCGTAATATTGGACTTCCAAGTATTAAGGTGGATGGAGAGCAAAAAATTAAGCATTTAAGGTCCAACGATAGCAGCGTGGCGGGAATTCACAGTTTTTTTAAATTTTAAAGCAAAACTGAGCTATTTTATTCAGCGATTTTGAATTCACGGCAATAAAATAGTATTATTTTCATTATTGTAAACAACAGAACAACAATAATTAAGCAGATTTTGTTTTGTGGTCGACAAAACAGAGGCTGTTGTTTACAATAATGAAAAAAATACAATTTTGTTGCAGTGAATCAAAAATCGCTACACAAAAAAAGCTCAGATTTTATTCAAAATAAAAAAAAAAAACTGAAAAAAAAAATCCATACTACAAGTTACCAAAATAAGAGTCGAAAGTTAACATTTTAGATTCGAGGTGGACGGAGCAAACATTTCAAAAGTCTCTTAAAAATACAAAATGGATGTTCTGTACTTTCAAAGTAGTTTCAAAAAGTTCTGTTGCTTATCAGCTTGCCAAATAGTAAAAAAAGTGGTCCTTAATAGGCCATTTTGTGTTGAAATTGGCTTCCAAAGGTAGTCAGGTAGAAAATTCGGTAGAAATTTTTATATAACACCTATTTTTGGTCTAAAACGATAACCAAATCATTAAGAGCTATGAATAAACTCATAATAAAATGTTTTTGTTATCATTTTAGGCTAAAAAGATTATGTTGCATTTTTTTTGCCTTAAAAAATTCCTATCGAATTTTCTTCCTGACTACCTTTGAAAGCCAATTTCAACACAAAATGGCCTATCAAGGACCACTTTTTTTTACTATTTGGCAAGCTGATAAGCAACATAACTTTTTGAAACTACTTTGAAAGTACAGAACATCCATTTTGTATTTTTAAGAGACTTTTAAAATGTTTGCTCCGTCCACCTCGAATCTAAAATGTTCACTTTCGACTCTTATATTGGTAACTTGTATGGATGTTGTGTAGTTGATTTTTTTACGTTTGAAAGAGACATTCAAGATGATCATGCCACAAAAGAAAAACTGCAATAAATAATACTGGGAAAAAGTTATGACTATCTTTAGACGTTCCGGAAGGAAATTCGTAAAAACACATTAAAAAAATCATAACTTCTAAACCTCGAAAAATCGCTGAACATGCATGGGGTATTTTTGGATAGCCCTACGCGCGAGGAATCTAACAAAAAATTCTTGACGTCCTTATTTGGACCACCCTGTATACAGGGTGTGAGAAAATTTATTTATGATATATTGAATAAAACACTTTGACTTTGACATTAACAGATTTAAAAAAACACTAATCCACTGTATACCTTGTATGCGTTGTTCAATGATAATAAAAGCTTTCTATTCTATTCTATCACGAGCCGGAAGTCGAACCAGGTCTTAGATTAGATTTTTTTAAATCTGTAATTTTATAGAGCTTTAAACTCCAAAGCTTATCAACATGGGATATTATTCATTAATAAAACTACAAAAATATGATATCAAAAGAATGAAGTGTTATTTTAAAAATATACCTACAATATTTTACAACATTCAATATTTTACAATGTAATATTACCAATATTACCTTTGTATGTATAAACTTACCTTTGGGATTTGAAATATCCCCCTTTCGGTATTTTTGCAGTGTAGTACGTCCTTGAGTCTAAAAAAAAGTTAGATATCTATAAGCCATCTGACCTTTCATGTAATTTTATTTGAATAAAGTTTATACTCTTTTATTCTTACTCTATGTACCTACAATACCTAAAGGTTTTAAAGTGTAATAAATGAATAAAGTCCAGTTTATATATTTATATCTTTCTACATACCTAATAGGACCTTCAATGCCGTCGTGATCTTGTTCATTCTCGCGTACAGCAGACACAACATTTACCAAGGGTGACCTATGCAAATACAAAACAAAATCTTCGAGTTCATGTGAATCATAATCTGTATACCTTACATTTACTATCATTGAACGAACGCACGCGCCGTCACACAGTGCGCGCCTGAGTAGTTGCAGGTTGAGGGCGGCTGTGCAATTTCGAAACCTAGCAAGCGACATATGTAAAAAAAAAAAAATAAGATTTATGAATCATTTTAGATGATTGCCCACGAAATTGCATTGTTAAAATCTCAAAAAAAAAAACGCTCAAAAACCTAGCAATTCCACAAAGATGAAAAAACAAACTCAAACAACCTAGTATGAGCCATCGACTATTTTAAAACCTAGTAAGGCTCTTTTTTGGTTTTAAAATGGTCAAACAAAACCAATCGTACCAGAAAATCTAGCAAGTGTTTTCATTACATTTAACGTAAACATTAGCCATAGAGAAATGAAATTGTATTGTATGGCAAGCCATGGTTCTTCCGCTTTTGAGCTTACTCACGTTCACCTTTTGCCTACCACCTTTTATTTTACAACTAACAAACACCTTTTTTTGCGCTCCTGTAAAATCGGTCAAATGGCTCATGCTAGGTTTTAAAATTGCAATAGTAAACTTTATTGAGTGAGGTGAGGGGTAGCTAGCACGCACAACAGACTTCGCCGCTAACATCACCGCGGCGTGTGCCGCGCGCGATACAAGCCGCGCGCGGCCCGGGTTCGATTCCCGGTGCAGGCATGTTTTTTTTTTTTATTTTAAAATTTACGCACATTTGTGAATTTGGAGTAGCAATGCTACTCGCTATCGGTGAAGGAACACATCATTAGGAAATCCGCGGATTAGTTGGTGCACGCACGTATTGAAACTTGTCTTTCCTGTGGGCTAGGTCGAATAAGTAGTCAATCATTTTACAGCTTATTCAACCTAGACCAAAGAAAACACAAGTCATCTAAAAACAATCTCCCAGGCACTGCAGCTTCCGAGTGGTCACTTACCCATCTAACTATCGCCTAACGTAGTTGCAAAGTCCTAAGTATTTTTTGGTAGATGATTATACAGTCTAATGGCAGCTCTAACCGCACTAGATGTGTGAAGTGACCACTCAGATGCTGTAGTGCCTTACGTAAATTGAACATTTCTACGTAGTAGTCTTTTTTTTCATAGTATTCTTTTTTTTGTGCGTTAGTATAATATTGCACCTGCTCCTTTTATTATTTTTATTTCCCATGTTGACTGAAAAATACAAAATCTATGTACTTTTATGAATACTGTTCACTTCACTCACTCTGAAGGCACGAATTTGTAATAATACTTACGTGATCAAAAAATTTTAATAACGTGTCGTCGTATCGTGTTGCGGAGCGCACGCAAGCATAGACCGCTCGTCTCAACGGAGCGATTGGGAATGAAGCGCTCAGTGGCAATGAAACAAACGATAGGTCGCCAAGCGTGTGTGACGGAGATAGAAAACAAAATATCTGCCTCAGAATTAGTTGACGTAAGCGCCAATTCTTTAATTTGAAATAAAACTAAATATTTGTATTAAACAATGAAAAGTTGTAAGACCCACTGACGTGGTCATCGATTTAATATATGTTTCGAGGTTGTATGGTTACAGTAAGAACATTTTAGGCGTCTAAATACTCAATAAATTGGGAAAATAGAGGTAACTTCGTATTTTTTTTCTATCGAGTCAACTTTTATCTTTTACGTTTTTTGTTAAACCTGCTCATCACAAATATAGTCAAGTATCTGTACTATTTTTGTGAAATTAATGAACTAAGTAGAACTGTGTGAATTGGTCATTTGAAGTGAGCGTAATTGGCTTTATACGGCCCCTTAACTGAAGGAAAACAAGGCGAAGGGAGTTTGGGAATGGAAGGAATTGCACCATCAAATTAGGCCTAATTTTCCGGCTGTACCTGATTCGCTGTATGATGTGAGATATTTAGATTACTGTATGTTTTTTTTTTTTTTGGGAGATTTTTTTAGGCAGCAAACTGTCAACACTGGATTTTGGAGAGGTTTGGAGAGGCGTATGTTCAGAAATGTAACAATAGAGGCTGCCAATTAAGGCGCTGTACATAGTGAATAGCCCGCGCGCCCAGAAAAATGCACAAAATCGAGTCCTGTATCAAATACAATAAAAAAATCGAAAATTTTCACATATCAAACCCTAGAATTAGGTGAGACCTATCTAAAACAGCCAGTTTCGTGTTGACATTCATAAACGTTTTGAAGATATTTTTGATGAAAAAAAATAGGCGGCGCACTTTTTTTCAAACAAAATATCTTGCAATCTGTTTTGGATATCAACACAAAACTGGCTGTTTTAGATAGCTCTCACCTAATTCTAGGGTTTGATATGTGAACATTTTCGATTTGTTTAGTGTATTTGATACAGGATTCGTTTTTGTGCGTTTTTTTTGCGCGCGGACTAATTCACTATGCCCAGCGCCTTAAGATGAATATATCGCTAAAAGTAACCACTTATTCGTAGTGTGGCCACTTATTCGTACTGTGGCCACTGGGATTTTATTCGTAGGTTCTGGAATCTGGAATCTAAACCTTCGGTCCTAAAAATAGTTAAGCCTCGCGTTAATAACCTAAAGCTTCGTTTTCAGCAAAAAACGCATCCAAAAAGAAGATATGTTTTTTCCCATTGGCGGCGCTAGTTGTGCCTAGATATGGGCCTTAAAATGATGATGATGGAGATATTTGTGTTTAACAATATTATTTTTAAAATGTTAAAAATCGCGATTCGAAAAAACGATCTCATAAAAACATTTGCATGTAAAATATTGCCCAGGCGAGACTATACAGGGCGTCCCACGGCTATGCCACATGGAGGGACCCTTTCAATCGGTATGATAAAACTACAGGGTAACTATTTTTCTCATGTAACGTGTTCGACTTCCGGTTCAACCATGTAATTATTTAGATATCTATGAATGCAGTTTAAATTGTTATTAAAATTCAAATAATGTCTTCTTTCAGTAAAATGTTCCATCTACAATATTCAAGGTACTTTCCCTCCATGTGGCAAAGCCGTGGGACGCCCTGTATACTTCGCACTGTCAAAAAGTTATCCAGACCTCATGTAGAGCCAAGCTTCTAACTCTACACGCCCTAACTCTACAAGCCCTAACTTCACAAACTCTACACCTTAGTCAAAATGTGTCTCTAAACTAAGCACGTAAATATTACCATTATTAAATGTCAAAAAGATTGTTCATTTCAATAAGGGCTATTTTTAGTAGATGATTACGAGTGAGTGGATTTTTAGAGTATAGATAGCTGAACTAATTCGCGAGGACTCCCACCTTCAACAATGATGGTTCTCTCTCTCCGTCAAAGAGTTTGCGGGCGCGCCGCCGGAAGTCGTTCGGCTTCGGAAGTGACGTCACGGAGGGGTCGCGGTCATGCGCCCGTCAGAATATAAATTGTTCAAGTGCGCCTTTGTGCTAGCGAAAATAAATGGGGGGATCCACCGTACCTACTGTCTCCGTACCTAGGTCGGTAATGTACCAGAGGTAATGCATATTTAAATTAGTTACTACCTGCGAGAAAATTAGGTACTTACCTGTGTTTAGCCCATTAAGTAGAGTTCTACCCTACCTTGGCCCTTTAGATTTTATGTCAACCTTATCCACCACTGTTCAGAAATCAGAATTGCAACTTTAATTTTGACCAAAAACTTACAAAATTGTGTCCTTATATTTTTTGTGTGCGTTTGTGTTAGAGACGTTTGCGAAGTCCGTTGATAGCAATCGTACTACACACGACAGCACGTCGAACCTTACACGCTAGCACTCTACTCGGTTACGTTACGGGCGAGTTTACAACAAAAGTGTACAGTCTCACGTGCTGTCGTGTGTACATACATAAAATCTCTACCAATCTCTGCTGCGATATATTTAGCTACGTGCCCAATTTGTTGAACCATAGAGCGCGACTTCTAACTTCATCACGCTAGATACGGATCATCGGGGTAAGCTAAACAGTTGTCGTTATCAGCAGCCAACTAATTAATTAAAACAAATGCGCTGCTAACGCCACCTGTGTGTATAGATCCGAAGCTCTAGCTGTCAAAAGTACCTATTTTTCATACTAGGTGTCGCTAGTGTATGCTTGCTTGGAGCTACTACCACCGGATGTAGCGTGGGCGGCGACGACCACTGAGTCAGCAGACGTTCGTCTATTTTCGTTTGAAGACGGCAATCCTCGCCAATATTACCGCTCCCTTGTAACAAACATTATTTTGGCATTCAGCAATACATTAGAGTCTTAGATAATAACGCGTTAATGTTTCAGGGTTAGCTCATTGCCGGTTATTGCCGCGGCCGTACGTCAATGCTTTCAGAAGTGCGCTGCGGGCTTCAAACAACTACACTTCATGAACGTAAAGTTTTGAAATCATTTCCGAAGAGGTTCAAGTTTTTGACTGCCTTGTAAATATTATAGGTAGTCATGAAATGTAACTAGTTTAAAATCATGGCTTTGGCATGCTTAACCTCTGAAATACATGAGAATTTTGAAGGGAATTTCACAAATGACAACCACGTTTTGCTATGTTTTTTGCCTGTAGCTAGTAACGTATTGTGCAAGTATCACGAATTCGTGCAAAATGGATTATGTTTTTAAAATACTTCGTAAATTGATAATTTTTTGTGTATTACCTCCGGACTTTTTTCTACGTGAACCGATTTTGATGATTATTTTTTTGTTTGAAAGGGTATACTTCCCATTTGTAGTCCCATAAAAAATGGTGAAGATTTGATTATGAACTTCGGGGATGGAGAACGGAACTGTCCCTTGAGGAGTCTAGGGACGGCAGCAAATGACTCGGAATCAGTGCAATAGCTTAATAACAGTGTACCTACATTTTAACCAGTGAAGTTGGTTAAAAAAAAGTATTATTCTCGTTTAGATATTGAGGTATGGCGCGATTAGAAATAAATTATTTCATCTCCCGCAAAAAATCAGTAATTGTAGAGTTTCTGCGGTACAACCTTTTACATCACATTTATTATTTCGGAGCTTAAACTTATTATTTTTTCAACACCCAAAGAAATTCGTCTTAAGAGCCCCCTTCAGGACCGTGGGAACTCAGTGACGGCCAAGCGCGTGAAACGCTGTTTTCTATAGCTGTTTCCCAGAGCGAGACGGGGTGCGGGAAAAGTGAGAGGCAATGCGGCTGTATGAGTCTACGTGTGTTCGTGTCCTTTCGCGAGTAACTAGTTGTAGTTGTAATGTAATAGATAAATTTTCCCAAATTTTTTCGTAGTTCAGATGCCATTTTTACATTTTATTAGGTACTAGTTGTGCCCGCGACTTCGTATGCGTTTTTACACATTTGACATTTAATTTTAATTCGACTGTGGAGGTAAACTCAAAAGGAAGGTTTTTTTTAACCCCCGACCAACAAAGAGGGGTGTCATAAGTGTGATAGCTTTGTGTGTGTGTCTGTTTATGTGTTTATGAGGGTGTGCGTATCTGTGTGTCTGTCTGTGTGTGTGTGCCCTAATCTAAACAATACATTTATGATAAAATATGTTTTGTTTAGATTAGGTATCGCCCGTGTAAGATACCAGGAAGCTTAGCATAAGAATTGCCTGGGAAGTATGGGGGTTTATATGTATCTCCCTCGACGTAGAGTGGGATAGATAAAGTTATAAGCCCATAGATAAGGTCTTACCCATTCTCATGCTAAGCCAGCAAGCAAAGCATAAGGTTGGGTTAGAGCGTATCTACCGCAAATAACTCTGTCTATCCCGCTCTACGGCAAACAAAATATATTTTTTTAATATCAAGTTGGGCTCAGTAGAGTAAATATTTAAAAAAAGGCACAAAAAAAATTTCAACCTCGCGTGGTTTCAAACCCAGAAAATTTCGACCGCGACGCAACAGTACTACATTTCTAACATCGATAAACTTTGTCCGACCTCCACCGAAAACCACTCACAATTCCCTCCAGCAAGCATCATAAGGCTGGGTTAGAGCGTATCTAGGCTCTGTCCACCCCGCTTTACGTCAAACAAAAGAGTGAGATACCTATTGTTTTAAACCCATAGATACGCTCTAACCCGGCCTTATGCTACGCTTGTAGAACTAACATTTTCCGCCAAAATAAAATAAAAACAAATGCCGATTTTTAATTTACAATATGCGCCCCAAATGCCAAAAGTCGTAGCGTGCTATTATACAGAGTGTTAAAAGACCGTCAACAAAGCGGGAGACCATGTATAGTCCTCATCATAACGAACATTTTTGCCCAAGGAACT
The DNA here is from genome assembly GCA_949319315.1 of Zelleria hepariella. Lineage (NCBI taxonomy): Eukaryota > Metazoa > Arthropoda > Insecta > Lepidoptera > Yponomeutidae > Zelleria > Zelleria hepariella. Next base: position 11,169,696 of record OX439387.1, read on the forward strand.
ATGCCTGGGAAATCAACGGTTACGGAGATAATAAAGTCAGACTTATAAATTTTTTTTTTTTCAGAAATTTGTTCAGTATCTCGTTCTTAACATACCTTCTCAAGAAGCCATATCAAAATTATGGATATTTCTTACAAAAAATCAAGTTATAATTGCAACCCGCAATGTAGGTTTTCGAGAGAATGTGGTTCAAAGACGGTTTTTTTTTTTTTTTGCAGAAATATGTTCAATATCACGTTCTTAACATACCTTCTCAAGAAGCCATATCCAAATAATGAATATTTCTTACAAAAAACGAAGTTAAAATTGCAACCCGCAATGTATTCTAAACATCGGATAGCCTAAGTTACTCCCAGAAACGTGAGTTACGACCATGTTAAGTTTGGTTGAAAACTATTCAGCGGTTTTCACGTTTATCGTGTTCATACAGACAGACAGACAGACAGACAGACAGACAGACAGACAGACAGACAGACAGACAGACAGACAGACATAAACCGTTTTTTTTGCATTTTTGGATTTAGTATAGTTTACTTAGTAACCCCTGCTAGTTTTTTTCTAAAAATATTCAATGTACAGAATTGACTTCGCTAGAGTTTTATTATAAGTATACAGGGTGTTAAAAGACCGCCAACAGACCCGAAAGCCACGCATACTAGACATTAAAATAAAGTACTTTTTTGATAAATTATTGCTGGGAAATGATTTTGGTTTTTTAGTTTATAATTTTGAAAAATATTGTATCACGCAATAGACGTGTAACGCACAGAAGTCATATTGCGCAAGCGTAGGTATAAGTGTATGTTACTTAAGCTTGAAGTGCCAATGTTTAAAATGCATTGCGGGTTGCAATTTTAACGTCGTTTTTTGTAGGAAATATTCATAATTTTGATATGGCTTCTTGAGAAGGTATGTTAAGAACTAGATACTGAATACGATACTGCAAAAAAAAAGTTTTTCAAAGTCCGACTTTGAACCTCATTATCTTGGAAACCATTGATTTCCCAGGCATAGTTTCTTGGGCAAAAATGTTCCTTATGATGAGGATAATACGTGGTTTCCCGCTTTGTTGGCGGTCTTTTAACACCCTGTAGATAGATTTCAAAAAAATTTTTTTTCTGACTTATGTTTCTTTTTATGAATAGACAGTGTAATAATGTAAGTAAATAATAGCTGAAAGTAACCTCTTTTTCGGCGCGAAAAACGCATCGCTCTAATTTCTTTCAGGCTATTTTTCTTATCATAAAAACTATTTGCAAACCTCCGTATTGGTCATCTACTGATATAAACAATGACATTCCAATACAAATGGACAACTCATAGGCGCTCGAAAAAGGTAACTGCAACATTGTGCTTAAATTCAGTGTAAGCACAATATTTTCATTAGACGTTTAATGACTACGCAGCTGACAACATGCCAAAATGTGGTACAAAAAAGTGCCGAAATAACACTTTGATGATGCGAAATAGAGATGGTGTGACCTACCATCGGTTAATTAATATTATTTACTTATGATAACAGGAGAAAAGGTACAAATATTAAGAGGAAACTATTAAATTTTCAATAAAAACCATTGATTGTAAACAATTTTTCCTGTTTCTTTCTCTCCCGCGGGTCAGAAAGAGATAGACAAAATGATGCTTCAAGAACATAGTCAGAAAAGAAAACAATGGAGACTCCTTTTTTTTTTTTTTTTTACGTAGCCTGTTGGTTGTCCCACTGCTGGGCAAAGGCCTCCCCCCTTTCAGACCAGGTCTTTCGGTCCTGAGCAACCTCTAACCACTCCGGCAGATATTGGTCGAGTTCGTCCCGCCATCGTCTTTTTGGGCGACCTCGGCTGCGGCGACCGCCACGTGGTATCCACTCGGTGGCGAGTTTCGCCCATCTATCCGGTTGCATGCGGCGGACATGTCCGGCCCAGCTCCATTTAAGCTTTGCCGTCTGAGCACCTACGTCGGCTATGCGCGTTTTTGAGCGCAAGGTGGTGTTTCGGACACGGTCGATCCTGCGGACACCCAATATGCTGCGCTCCATCGCTCTCTGGCAAACCTTGAGTTTGGTCTTTTGCTGGTTTGTCAATGACCAAGTCTGTGAGCCGTAGGTAAGGACGGGCAGGACACACATATCGACGAGCTTCCGTTTTAAGGAAAGTGGAAGGTTGCCCTTCATGAGATCTTTCATGGACCAGTAGCACTTCCAGGCGTTCTCGATACGGCGATCGATTTCTTTGCCTTGCCTGTTTTCGAAGCTTACTATCTGGCCCAAGTAGATATACTCGTCGTCCTTTCTATATAAAAAGGGCGACAAAAGCAATGTTAACAATTATCGGCCTATAAGTCTTATTTCACATATTTACAAGATATTTATTAAAGTCATTCAAAACCGCATCTCGGCACAGTTAGACTCCCATCAACCCCCAGAGCAAGCAGGTTTTCGTCCTGGCTTCTCTACTGTGGACCATTTACATGCTTTGAATCAAATAATTGAGAAATCAAATGAATATAACAAACCCCTTTACCTAGCATTTGTAGATTATTCAAAAGCATTTGATAGCCTTACACATTCATCAATATTTAATTCATTATCAAATCAAAATATTAATAAAACATACATAGACTCCTTTTGTAAAGTAAAAATTCTAAGGACAACAATTTTTCGCACAGTTCTGGTCTATCCTTAGTCAGTTGAAAAGGGGCAGGCATTTTCACTAACATGACAGTTGATCTGCCAATTTACTGAGTAAGATGATGGGCTTTAGTTAAAATAATATAACTATCAGGGGCTTAAGTCTGTAACACAATTGCGTGTCGATGGCATCCCACCCAGTATAAGTAGAAGGACAAAACAGGGGTTTCCTCGTTTTTCTCCTACAACCAGCGTAGTAATCCTCTAGAATTAGAATCAGAATAATATTTCCTGTACTTACAACAAAAAAAGGACCGACACAGCATGAATAAATCGTAATTGATGCTGTCAATTGGGAGCCCTTTTTGGCACCGTTGCGTTACAGACGCAGACCCCAGGCCCCGCCACATTGATACACAAATACTTCAACCTCTTCATTCGGCAGAAGACCAAAGTCGAAGATATCTGGCTAGGCGGGAGTACCAACGGTGGACTAGGGCGTCACGGAATGGTGGCCTAGAATGGGTCGAGGGTCGGTGTGTAGACCGAAAGCTCGATGACATTGTCAAAACAGCGGGAGGACAATAATCGACGAGATTGGCATTAGACCGAGGGGGTTGGGGTTAAAAGGAAGAGGCCTATGCCCAGCAGTGGCCTTTATTTATGGGCTGGATAAATAAGTAGATTTGTATCACCTGGTTTTTTAAACTTCGCTGTTGTTATTTTGCTAGAAGCTATCGAGCTATTCGAAAAGTCGTAGAACAACAGTTGTTGGAAATCACATTTAGGGGTTGACATGTTTCAGGAAAAAAGCTATTTACAAATTATACTTACCTGCCTATTTTTCATAGTTTTGAATATAAACTGTTTAAAATAATATCCGCAACAGTTTTTTTTTTCCCCATAACAAAAAACTAAAATAGGCTATTGCTACTCCACTGCTATCTTTATTCGAAAAAACTTCAAAAATCTACTTACGTAGCTTCAAACTGCGTGATTGATTTACATTTCCGCTTAGTGACACAATACATTTTGAGGGCTTGAAGTGTCAGCAGCAATGTAGAAACAAAAAGTCAGTCGAAGCATAATAGGGTGAAATTAGCGTGTGCCATGTTTCGACTTGGTTATTGTACTTAACAGTTTGTCCATTTGTATTGGAATGTCATTGGATATAAACCAAGTTTCAGCAAAATTCAGCCTGTAGTTTAGAAATTAAACCGGTGCTCTAGCACCCTCTTAACATGAATCATATTCGATTTATCGTCAGGATTGGGGAGAAATTCATCAAATCGCACTCGCATCTGAGCACGATTGATGACACAATAGTTGCGAATCAATCACCTGACGCGTCTTCTGCCTGACGGTATAAGCACGATATCTACGTACACACGACAGCATGTCAGAGTGGACACTTTTGTTGCAAAGTTGCCCATAACGTTACCGAGTAGAGTGCTAGCGTGTAAGGGTCGACGTGCTGTCGTGTGTACAATCGCGAAAGTACGAAGCATCAACAATACATGTCGGTTAAAAAAGGCCATAGGAACTGAGAGCCTCCCCATATCTTTGAAATCGGTTAAAACTTAAAAGGGATGGCATTTTGCTCCTAAAGAGAAAAAAAACATCACAGCATAAAAGTAATCTTCGAAATCGCGACTCTATTTTGAACATGTCCTTCCCAGCAACTGTCATTTTACGCATTTTACAATGCACTATACACTTGTACACAGCACGTCGACTCTTACACGCTAGCACTCTACTCGGTTACGTTACGGGTTAATTTACAACAAAAGTGTACTCTGACGTGCTGTCGTGTGTACATCTGTCGATGCCCTCCTACGAATATTGCGCTAACTGGAGTGCCGAAGGAATCTAACATCTGCTTCAAGTATGGCCTATTAAATTATTCGTCGGCTATCAGCCTATCACTGCCTCGGCGGCGTCGTCCTCCCCAGTCTGTTCCTATTCCAATCTTACATTTTCATCAGTATGAAAGCTAAAAATAATTTGTAGAAAAAAATGGCCAGACACACTGCAATCATCTCAACAACACCCATCACCTTTTGGCTGCTACAAGACTTACTTGACACTTAAAATCACTTAATTAATTAACTTCACAGTCCCTCCCCTCCAATACAGATCAATACCGATTTGCGGCGAGTTTTGTCCTATCTGGTTAACACTTGAAATGGTTCGCGTCACTTGCAAACTGGCCTGTAGGGTTCATAAATCAAATTATTTAGCTTCGGCTTCGGCAGGGCTTGGAACCGGTTTACAATTACTAAGCGCCATCTATGAACTGCTTTGTATTTGTGCTTTCAAAACGGCTCATTGACCAATCGTAATCCAGAAGGTTGCTTAAACCGGTTAATTGCATTCTTAACCGGTTTTTAGAACAAAACCCCAATTTTACCGGGTAAGGAATTAACCGAGAAAAACCTAAAACCTTGACATATTGAAGCAAAAACCGGTTCGAAAATTTACCTGGTTTCCGAGCCCTGGCTGCTGGTGGTTTCGGCTTGGGGAGGCAGACGGGAGTTGCCCGCGCCGTGGGAGACTGGGCAGCGGGCGAGCTTAATGAAGAAGACCATCAACTTTTGATTTCTACCTTACCATATACTCTATTAAAAATGGAAACGTTGGGTGAAAAATTTTTTTCGATACGTCTTATAGTTCCCGAGATATTTAATTTTAAACTAGCTGTGCGACGAGCGCGCGGTCGTCAGCTGCTGTGACGTCACTAAACAGCTCCCAGCCGACACATACATCGTAACACTCATTCAAAGGGCTGTATCTTTGGAACCGTACTAGGTAGCTAGTTGAAATTTTCAGAGATTATGTTTTATTATAGTGGATTACCCAAGAAATAATAAAAATAAAAAAATATTAAAAAATAAGAGGGGTCCCCATACAAAAAACGTTGTTTTATACTTTTTGCTCTATAGAAAAAACGGTAAGGCATACAAGCATCAAACTTGGTATGATTATAGGGCTTACTCCATAGTATAACAAAAAAATATAAAAAACGGTCAAGCTCGACTCGGACTCACGCGCCGAGGATCCGTATAACCAGTTTTTTTTTTGTATGGCGGTACGGAACTGTCAGTGCGCGAGCTCTACTCGCACTTGGCCAGTTTTTTTGTGTGTTTAGTCAGTGTTACAGTAGTGTTTTAATATAATATTACTTATTTATAACGTTAAAAATTCGCTAGGGACAGGTTGAAAGCCGCAAGCTATTCCCTAGCACGGGTAATTTAGTGCTTTAAAAATAACAAAATATTACTTAGCTATGGATGTGGATGACGGCTTTGAAAAATGACAATCCGATAACTTACCTAAAACAGACGAGTTAATGGTTGCCCACTATTTTTTTATGAGTAAAAATGTACCTATGCCTAGGTTATACTAGTTTTATTACTTATTGATATTAATTTACTTCTATCATAAAGCTATATCGGATTGTCATTTTTCAAAGCCGTCATCCACATCTATAGCTAAGTAATAATATACGTTTTTATTTTATTTTTATAGCACTAACTAACCCATGCTAGGGAACAGCTTGCGGCTTTAAAACCTGTCCCTAGCGAATTTTTAACGTTATAAATAAGTAATATTATATTAAAACACTACTGTAACACTGACTAAACTCACAAAAAACTGGCCAAGTGCGAGTAGAGGTCGCGCACTGAGAGTTCCGTACAATAAAAAAACTGGTTATACGGGCCCGCGGCGCGTGAGTCTGAGTCGCGCTTGACCATTTTTTATATTTTTTTGTTATACTATGGAGTAAGCCCTATAATCATACCAAGTTTGACGCTTGTATGCCTTACCGTTTTTTCTATAGAGCAAAAAGAATAAAACAACGTTTTTTGTATGGGGACCCCTCTTATTTTTTAATATTTTTTTATTTTTATTATTTCTTAGGTAATCCATTATAATAAAACATAATCTCTGAAAATTTCAACTGGCTACCTAGTACGGTTCCAAAGATACAGCCCTTTGAATGAGTGTTACGGTGTATGTGTCGGGTGCCAGCTGTTTAGTGACGTCACGCGAGATTGCCGCGCTCGCGCGAAAAACTCCAAAAGGACGGAAACTAAAACCGTCGTAACTTTAAAACTACTGGCTCGATTTGAATGAAACAAAAACGGGCGTATTTCTAAACTTGTAGGCTACACGGTCATAAAGTTTCAAGTGATTTAACCGACCCACGGACATTCTTCATTACGGCGAGCTGGTTAAATTAATAACAAATCTGACACGCACCGGGTCTACTATCCTAGTGTACGCGTAGTTATAGGAAGTGAGCTGTATTTTTGGGACCGCTTTTTACGCGCTGGCCTGTCTTCTATTTGTATATTGGGTCTGTTCAATTTACTTACTATTTAAAAGTATATCGCACCCCCCGCAGAATAAACCCGTAAAGTGCTATTACGGCTTTTTTATTGTTATTGCAGAAACGTCATCTCCGATGCCGAATACATAAGTGTAATTTTTTTCAGACCCTGAAATACCATATTTAAGGAGATATTAAAAAATATGGCTTTATTCGTCTGACCATACTCAACAATTTGAACGAAGAACAAAACCGCAGTCATCCCTTACTGATACATTTATTGTATGCAGAAATTACAAAACCCTTTACGGCTTTATTCTCGTGAAATATTTTGATCACCATGACTGTAATGCATGTTTACAAAATAGGAACCGGTTTTGCTATATCTGTAAAACCGTTTAGCTTTTTGTTGTTATATATTTATTCCAGTAATGATGTAATAATAAATCTAACAATATGTCATCGATGTGGTAGTCACTATGAAAGGACGATTTTGCGAGGAATAAAGAACAAAAAACAGCTATAGATAGACGAAGATGTCTTAAATTTATGTCTCGTATAATGTAGTAAACCTTATGGAGAGAAAACGGCTACACAAACTCTCACAACTGGACAATATTGTACAAGAAAAAAAAACTTGTGTAAAATACGAGTGGTCGGCTCGAAGTTCTATAAAGAATGGAACAACCATGATATGGAATTTGGAGATAAAGGAGATAATTTCCTAGTCACTGCAGCAAGTGGTCACTGCACACATGTGGTGTGAGTGAAGTTGCCACTTACTTCGCTGGCTCAGCGGCTCGAACTGGATCTTGGCCTCCGCAACCAAAAGACGCCATCTCTCTCCGTCCTGCATCACTTCTTTCTAATCTACCACTTGGAGTTCGCGCAAGTCCTTAGAGACTTCGTCAATACAGCGATACTTGGGACGTCCAACTGGTAGACGTGCACAAGGTTGCCGTTCGTATACTGTTTTAGCTGCCCGATCCTCTCCCATTCTTTATACGTGACCATTGACCAAGCCAGCGGAGTCTTGCAGTTTTAATCTCTCCGATTATGTTGGGCTCGGCCATGTGTCCGGCATTTTACCGGATCCTAAAGGTGCCGTCTTCTCCCTTGGTGGGTCCAAATATTTTTCACAGGATTTTTCAATTCAGAAGTTTGATCTTTTCTTTTTGCGTCAGTATCTAAGTTTCACATCCGTACATAAAGATGGTTCTTATAAATGCGTATTTTCATTCTTCTTGTTAGGTGCTTGGACGTGATCACTTTGTGGAGAGCCGCGGAGTATCGGAACGCATTTTTAATTCTGATCTCTATCTCGCCTTCTCGGTGTTTGGATCAGTTACCGTAAAACCTAGGTACTTGAATGAACTTAGTAACGCCTTTGTAAGTAATTGCCACTAGACGGTGCATAAATGATCTCATAAGGCTTAAGTAACACCAAGGTTTCTGCATACATTTAATTCTGTATGCAGGAAGTATAAAAATCCGCTTGAAAACGCTGTTTGCCAATATACTGATCTATGAAACTGGTCCTTCAATTCTTTGATCAAAAGTAACTAGTTAAGGCTCTAAAAAGAGCCAAAACTGGTAAATCACTAAGACCAGATTAATTCAAGCCCATTAAAATCATACTCTAATAATTATGCGCTCTCCAGGTCTTTCAAAACCTTTTACAGCACTGGGATATAACCAAAAAATTTTTAAATTTCAACCTTTGTCACTCTACTGACATGAAGAAATACTGCGAATACCGCACAATAAGTTTATTAAGCCAGGTATGTTTCTCTTTATTCTTCATGAGAGGATCAGAGTGAAGTCCAATGAGCATAGGTATTGCCAATAGCTATTTCAGTTTCAGGTCAGGGCTAAGAACCAAATAAGTCTTCTTTGCACCTACCTAGACCACAAGTCCAGAGACTTGCAAACTGACGTTTTAATTTGCTTGATTGAATACAAGAAGGCCTTTGATCATGCTAAGCCCAGTTATAGGTACTAATGCGTCGTCTACAAGACGTTAGAATTGATAGCAGAGATAAGCGAATAATTCAGAACCTTTACTGGAGCCAGACTAACACGGTGATAATCGTCTGTGTAGAAGCCACTCAAACTGGTAAAACTCACAGGCTCTAAGGTAACCAAGTTTGTATTTTTCTTCTGTTTTAATAAGGTTTAAGTTGACTTTGGTTTTTTCCTACGTTTGTTTATGAAGCAAATAAAGGTTTATCTTCTATCCATTTGCTAAGCGATCATAACCTCCAGATCCAGATCAGGAGGCTTCAATGTTACATCTAGCCTATAGAAATGTACGACGGTTGTGAATGTATATGAAAAATGGATCGTAAAGATCAAATAAATAGGAAAATTGAAGCTTTCGAAAAGTAGTGGTATCTTAAGGATAAGGATATGTCATACAAAAGAGAACTCATTTAAAACACCCAATAGAAATAGATAAGTAATTAATGTGATTAGATACGATAGACTTCTCCAATTATCCTGATAGGCAAAGATTGAGGAAGGAAAAAGCGTCGGCAGAAGAAGAAAGAGTTTGCTGAAAAACATCAAAAAATGAACAGGAGTGGTCACCATAAAAGATCTCTTTAGTCTAGCTAAGGACAGAATGACATAATGAACAGCCGACTGCCAACCTCCAATAGTGGAGAGGCACCAGAAGAAGAAGAAATTTCGAATTAAATTGTTATTTAGTGATTCAAACACTTCCAAAAACAAAGGCATAAAAAGTTGAAAATTTCACTTTTTGCTTACTTTTTTGCCTTTGTTTTTGGAAGTTTTTAATTTCATTGTGTTTTTCTTCCATTATACTGTCGATTTTTAATACGATTTGTATCGTTAACTACTTTGGGTAGGTATTCCAAATTTCCTGGACTCCTTTACCTACTTATTTTATACAAGTCATTGCTACAAGGGGCACTTATGGAGAATTAAAATGTATATGAAAAATTGTAATGTACAGTTACATTTCATATTCTTAGAAATTTGTACCAGAATAAAACGATAATGAGCCATTATCTAACACAGTCACTTTACATATGCCGAGAATAAAGCCATAATGTGCTCTTACCGAAAATAGTATCTATGCAAAATATCAGCGAATATTCCTATAATACTATGATGCTGTAAATGTTGGATTTCGATTTTACAACGAATAAAACCGTAATATCACTTTGCAGTAATAAAACAAGATTTTAATATTGGTATCATACATTTTGTTTAATAACTTCCGTAGTGTTATCTATAGATTAATAATATTTCAATATGTAGTGAGCAAAAAAAATACCTGTAAATTGATACCTAAATGACTTTTCTACCATAGGTACTTAGTGAGTTGTGACGAAAAAACAGTTTTTATTTTTTCCTGAACAATTACGTTTTTGATATTACGGGTTTATTCGCCGGGGGGTGCGATATATTCTCAAAGTAAAAAAGTATAAAGCCGTCTTATTTATAAAAAAGTTAAAACGTCAATCAATTATTTGACATAGTTAATTAAAGTTTTAATAATACAAATAACCAGTTTGTCAGCCCCCCGATCAGGCAGACAGTCCGATAACAGCTGTATAATATCACTGTTTGAGTTAAAACTTTATAAATGAGACTTTTTGATGATAATAATCCTTTTATCCTTTATCAGGGACATAGGGCCCGAGGACGCCAATTTTTCGCGGTCTTTGGTGGCAGCCTCTAGCTCCTTCCAGGCGAGTCCAGTTAATACAACCTCTTTCTCAACACTATATTTTTTTAAGTTGATGGGCGCTGATTTTAATCTCATTCGTAGAGGAAACCTGTAGGGGGAAATATTGCGAAGGTATAAATGCAATTATGTTTGTTATTAAGAAAAACCAATCCATAAACTCGCTCTTTACTGAGTCGAGGAGTTGTGACAGGTATTATTATTCATTCTCTCCCCGCACTCCTTCCTTGTCTCTCTTTATCATCTCTTCCCCCGATATTGTTTATCTGTTATTTACATAATTAAAATAATAGTATTTTATTGCCGTGAAACAATAATCGCTGAACAAAAATTGCTCAGTTTAGCTTAAAAATTAAAATAACGTTGATTTTTTTTTTCCGCCGCCGCCGTTACAACTTAAGTGTAGAGCTATAATTCATTAAATGATGTATCAATGAAGAGTAAGATGAGCCAAAAACGTTTTTTTTTTTTGCTCTTTTTACCTTTTACTCGTTTTCAGTTGGCGAGTTACCTACGCATCTTTCTAAAAAATATGAAATTTAATTTTGTTTGACAATTACCTGCAGGTTAGTCTAAACACCCAAAAGCAAAAGCAACATTAATGACTTAGAACCGATAGAAATCTAACCTAATGTCGTATAAATAGACCTATCAAGCAATAAGGAACGCTCAACATACAAAATTGCTCATTATCTTGACACTGTTTGTGTGTTCGGGCATCTGCTGAGAGTTTTATGACAGAAATTGCTATACTATTGACACGAGGCGGGTCTATTTCTAGACTGTCGCTTGGTTTCGATGTATTTTCGGCCCTTTCTGTCTGGGGACCGATTCTCGGGTGCAACTTCTACAAGATTTTCACAAAATATTATGAGAAAAAAAATACAGCTATCTGACCGTTAAACTTGAAAATGAAATTACCCCTCTTTTTGCGTTGGGGGGTTAAAAACGAATTATAAAGAATCGTGTGAATTTGTCACAGTATTGATTGGTGTCCCAATGTCACAGGCACTGCAGCGTCCGAGTGCTCTCTTCACCCATCTAGTCTGAGTGAGAAGCCACTGGACTTGTGTAAATCAGCGTAGATGCAAAGGCCTAAGTTTTTATTTCTAAGTAGTGTCGACGAGGTTTGAGAATAGGGCGCCGGCCGGTGACGTGCGAATTTAAGGGCGCCGTTAACAAACGCGTCTCTAGAAATAACGTGACCGGGTGACGTTTAAACTTGTTTGTATTTCGAATGCTTTGGCTAAGGAAGAGCATCCATAGTCAATAATAGTCATACTAAAGTATCCGATCGGAATAAAAGATACTAGTGGTTCGCCCCGAACTGTGAACTCGCGACCTCATATAAACTTAACAACCCCATATCTCGGCAACCCCTTGACCGATTTGGCTCATGTTCAAACTTAAAAATTATTTTAATTTCATTTACCAACCTACCAATTTCATAACGATCCGACCAAATTTACTCAAGTTACCGTCGAACGAACATTCATACATACATACAAACGCCGGATTGTTCCAGTAGACTCGGAGAACTTCGCTCGCTTCGCTCGCTCGTTCAATAAATTGATTTGGTATACGCTGCACTAATAAAAGATAATATTATTTAAAAAGGTCAGTGACGGTGACGGAGGATCCGAACGGAATACTCTCTTTTTAGGACATCAGTTTCAACCCTTGATATTTTGTTGATCTGTAGTACACAAACAAGTACACGGTCATCAGAGAAATTATAGTAAAAAGTCGACAAAAATCTCTACGTATAAACAAACTTGAAAATTTACCTTAGCACATCGCATTTTCGAAGTGGTTGGCAGATTATACCAACTTCACAAGAGCTGTTAGGTATCCGAACTCTATCAATATATCATTGTCTGATAATAATTTCCTCACGTTTTCCATCATCAGCTTCGCCAGTTGGTGGAAAAGAGGTTATAATCAACTCATCGATACAAACAACTTTAGGGCTGACTTTGAGATATCAAAAACAACAGCTCCAACTATTGTTATTCTTATGGCTGCTTCTGTGTATTTTCTGAAATTACAGCGTTCGTCGTAGGTAATGTCTGTTTTTAACCCCCGATCCAAAAAGAGGGGTGTTATAAGTTTGACCGCTATGTGTGTGTGTCTGTCTGTAGCACCGAAGCTCTTAAACGGTTGAACCGAATTGGATGCGGTTTCTTTTTATTTAAAAGCAGGTTTTCTAACGAGTGTTTCTGTGATATGCTAATTTTAATTTATTAGTTATTAACCGATAAGTTGAACGTTCCCCTCAAGTCATTTATTATAATTTGTATCCAAACCCTATAGATACGACATAGGTATTTTGTAAAAAAAAAACAGCTGTCTATATATTACGGTTCTAAAGATACAGGCCTTTAAAGGTAGATAGAACAGAATAGGGTCCCGTTTGGCACTCTACGGGTACGGAACCCTAAAATGTTTATACTAGCGTGCCGAAAGTACCATCGTAAAGGGCTCCACGGATGTTTGGCTAACGCGCTAAGTAGTGAGTGAAGATAACTGATAATTTCGATGGCATGCCTCGGCTGATAACAATGGTGTCACGGTTAAACCGGTGGACACATGGGATCAACGTTAAACCCGCCGCGGGCGGTTATCACCAATAACGCCCACTTAACACCGTTTAGTATCAATTGGGATGATTAATTAATAAACTGGGAGCAACAGTTTGGTGGAATCGAGTGCATTCATTCTAATGTTTGTAAGCGAGGCACTAGCTTTTGCCCGCGACGTCGATCGAAAAGTAAATGTTGACTTTTTATTCGTGACAATATGTTACTCCAGCTATCTTAATTATAAATTTTATCCTAATCCAGCCAGCCATTGCAGTATTGATAAACCATGTCAAGTAACGAAACACTTTATGTTTATTTTCGAGCAGTTTTAAAAGTATCAGAACTAATAGTGGTTACAGTCTACCATTTCTCGCTTCACAGGGATTTTCCCTGCTCATATTGTAATTTCAATTGGATAGATATAGGTATAAACCCTTACAAACCTTTAGCTGCATTTATTATATCGTAGCACCTACATACCGTTAGTTTATTTCTTGGAAGCAGCCAAAGAAAGTTTATAGCCGACGAGTTCTTTCAGGGACGGTCCCTTTTATCTTCTATAATGATAAAACCATTAGGGATCTTGACATTTACATACATTTTACACCCTCAGTTACTTCACTACGAATACTAAAAGCGTAGAGACTGCGTAGAGTCCAATAATTTGCTAGGAAGTACACTTTTGATTTAAATATAATAAAAACTTCTTCCTTTTTTGTGCAGTGTGCTATATGACACTGCATCTTGCCAAATTTCATGACTCAACAGGAATTACCCTGTAGGTTTTGATTCCCTTGAAACATGCGGCAAAATGCTCCATAAACGGCCGTATCTTTTGATTGCGTAAATGTAAAATTTTGATTTCTTTTTTCAGACCTAGTATTTGATATTAATTTCAACTAGATGCCTCCACGCGTTCTTGAGAAAGGGGTCTTGACAGACAGACAGACGGATAACAAAGTGATCCTATTAACCGTTTACGAAATACAAAATGTGCATTACTTACGAAAGTTTAAGTGTAAAAAAAGATCCTATAATGGTACCGTTTTTTTCCTTTTGAGGTACCCTAAAAATAAATACAAAAAAGTGTTAAATCCGGTAAAAGTGTAGTTTAAATTACTCTAGCTAGAGTGAAGAATAATGAATTTTCAGTTAAACTTCAGTTGAATTAAGTCTTTTAGACAAGGGGACGAAAACCTACACGAAATGTTTTAAAAACATGTTGCAATTGGCATTTAACACCTACTGTATTAGGTTTTAACAAACAACCCTCGCACTAAAATGTCACGGTGCATATCCAACTCTATAGCATAACTTTATAATAGAGTCTATTCTATACTATAGAAATCTTCGTACTACGGAACGTTGAATGGAGTGTACAACCGGCAACCGCGCGGATCGCGTTCCCATTGCCCCGGCGGCAGTGGTGCGCTTTTACCGGCAATATTCAATATCAATTTATTTCAGAAAAAAATCCATACATTGGTTAGTAATATAAATAAATCTATTCTATATTAGTAACTTAAAATTAGAATTAGAATTATTTACTTTAATTGTTGTTTGTGATGTTTATTTACATGCACTCTGGAGTGGTGCTTTAAAAGCGGACTGTCCGCCCTATCATTAAGGACCATCAGGATGCTATTCGGGCTGCCGCGAACTCTGTTCATCAGAGACGCCACGCGGCTGCGAATTATGGCCGAGAAACCGGCAACTTGCGCTTCGGCGAACATAGCAGAGGCGCTGCAGAAACGCGGCAGCCCCAACAGCATCCTGAAGACATTGTTGTATTGTACACGGAGGGCGCTGATGGCACGCTGCGTGTAGCTGACCCACAGGCCGCAGGTGTACAGGGATTGGCAGAAAGCCTTGAAAAGAGTAGTCTTAACTTCCCTTGTACACCGTGCAAACCTGCGTGCCAGCACATTACAGCGGACCGCCAACGCCCTCCTCTCACGGTCAATATCAGCGTCGTCCGAAAGACGCTCGTTAACCACGTGACCCAGGTACTTGAATTCCGACACTCTGTTGAGAGTCGAGCCACATAGTCTAAGGGCCGGCACGTCCGCAGGCGCTTTAGCACCCGCCACAAAGATCATGTACTCGCTCTTCTTTGTGTTGTACCTAAGTCCGTGGGCTTCCGCGTAGGTCTCACACACAGACAACATTTTCCTCATGGCACTGATCGAGGGGCTCAACAACACCATATCGTCGGCATAACTTAGGTTATTGATAATTTTACCATCAATAGAGCACCCGACGTTGGTATTAGTAAGTCCCTCGATCAGCCCATTCACGTACAGGTTAAAAAGCATAGGAGAGCTAAGTCCGCCCTGACGCACCCCACATTCTAACCTATATTCTTGCGAAAAAGAATCTGCCCATCTGACAGCATTGGTTTGGTTCGTATACCAATATTTAAAAAGTGATATGAGCTGGGGCGAAAAGTCTGATTCGTTTGACAGTTTTTGCCACAGTACGTCGTAACGCACGGTGTCAAATGCCTTTGACAGGTCTAAAAAGCAGGCAAACACTTTTGTTTTTCTGACAGTGTAGTACTTAACAGTCTGCTTGAGAGACAAGATCGCAGTCTCCGTCGACAAGCCGGGTCTAAAGCCAAACTGGGCGTCGTGTAGAGATACATGCTTACACAAACGTCTCTCAAGCAAACTGTCAAGCACCTTGGCGATGACGGTGGCAAGAGAGATAGGCCTATAATTGCTTGCGTCTGAGACATCACCCGTCCTGTTCTTTATTATCGGCACAACAACAGTTCTCATAAGGCTATCGGGAAGATATGAGTGCACTATACATAAATTAAAGAACATGCTCAGCACTCTGGGAAGGTGAAAGCCAGCGCACTGAAGATGTTCAATGCTGAGGTGGTCGTGTCCAGGAGATTTTCCTCTATTCATATGCTTAATAATCCATCGGATTTCTGACGCAGAGAAACGAATGCTGGTACTATTCTCCTGGACACCCCCACCTTCAGACACAGTAGGACTGTGCAGTTGCGCCGGCTGTACCTGAGGGGCCACCACAAATTGCTTTCTAAACATGTCAGCAATGTCACTGCCCACTGACAAACCATTGACACTCGCAGGGAGACTGGACTTTGGGGCGAGTTTCTTGGTCTGTTTCCAAAATTTACTGAAGTCTTTCGACTGGTGTGCACTTGCAATTATGTCCATCTTGATTTGTTCGGCGTTATTTTGACACCATCGCAATTTAGTTTTAAACAGTTTCCTAGACTCGGTCATTTTTAAGTATAAAGGGCCCTCTCTAGGCTTGCCATTACACGTCCATTCACTGAACCATAGTCTAGCCTCCCTGTGCACCTGACTCACATGCCGGTTCCATCCCGTAACATACGGTTTCTTATTTTTAGTCTTATTACTATTACTATTGATTATCGGACTAGACACAGAGGCGGCATCGCCTAATACCTTGGTAATACAACTATACATACCATCTAAGAGCACCTTATGCTTAGGGTTATCACAGTGGTTACGATCACAACATTGACTAACTTCGCTCGGGAAATCCATGTCCCTTAACTTATCGTTACAATAATTTAAATAAATATCTAAATATAAAAATATCAATAATTTAAATATTGCCTCGCCAACCTATTTTACATAGCAGGCGCGAAAAATGTTCAATATTGTAGATTCAACTCGCTTTTGAAAAGTACACTGAAGAAATGTGAAAAAGATGCGTAATGTAAGGTAACATTAAGTAATCTTTGTTATTTAGGTCCAAGAATCAAAATTAATCTGAAGCAAAGCGTTGATTTTTCAATCGCCAGACAACTCAAATAAAATTGTAGGTAAAAGGAACAGTTTTCGCACTGTTTCGAATTTTGCCGTCGAATAATTTTATTAAAATTTAAGGCTGGAAGATAGCAGCGTGGCGGGAAATTCAAAATTTTCACAGTTTTTTACATTTTGTAGCTAAACTGAGCTATTTTTGTTCAGCGATTTTTCGTTCGCGGCAATAACATAGTATTCTCTTAATTATTGTAAACAACAGAACAACAATAATTCAGCCGATTATGTGTTCTGGTCTACGACAAGTTTTTTGGGCAGTGCCAATTCTTCGTAGACCAGAACACATAATCGGCTGAATTATTGTTGTTCTGTTGTTTACAGTAATGAAAAGAATACTGGTTTATTGCCGCGAACGAAAAATCGCTGAACAAAAATAGCTCAGTTTAGCTACAAAATGTAAAAAACTGTGAAAATTTTGAATTTCCCGCCACTTTGCTATCGTCTACCCTTAAATAAAAATGGCCCTAATCTGACAGCAGGAGACAGGCAATATAGCCGTCCGGCACATCTGCCTCGGCGACCGTGTCCACTAGCCGGCACCGGTCGGTATCGCCGCCTGTTATCACGCGCCAGTTGTATGGCGGCGTCACCACTAGTCGCACGCTCGCACGCCGCGCTCGCTCGCTTTCCCGAACAGTCCGCACTTTTCCCGCGCGGATTTCCGACAGTTCAGACTAGTCTGTGTGTGTGACACGCCCCCTCCTCCCGCCCGGGAAATGTCCCCGTGAAACCACACTGAACGGTGTGTATGGGTCCTTATTAAATGTGCTATCTATCGGATAAGTTAATTGAGTTAAAGATAAGCTAATGTGTGTCGTCTGAACGCCGTGTGTGGCGCGTGATCGGATTACCTATTGTTTTCTTTTTTTGTTTCATTGTTTTCTCCGTTGTGAATAGAAGTTTTTTTTTTGTTTTGGAAGTTTCGAGGATTTCTCCAGCGCGTATCGAAGGTCGGTCTGAGGTGTGTTGTTTGTTTGTTTATCTTGTTTTGAGTGACGTTATCTCGCTAGGGATTTGTTTTCTAGACAATCCAGCGGCGTGACTTTACGATCGATTGATTTACGTAATAAATAAAGCCAAACCAGTGTAGAGATCGTTTATAATGAAACTGCGTGCCCTTATCCGCATTTTCGGACATAAATATAAGAGTGAAAGAACGCGTAATTTTAGTTTAGTCCATCTTAACAGCTGTGTATACAGTCTAATAGGTATTTAGCAATAAGCACCTACAATACTTAAGCGACAGTTTTATTATGTATCCTACTTAAAATAAACTGATAACAAAATAATAACAAGTAAGGTTTAGTTATTTTACCAACCGTCTTAGATATTATTATGTTACCAGTAAAAAACATGTTTCTATAACAAACATTTTTGGAATGCCTACTTAAGCTATAAACGACAGTCACGTGAAGATAAAACACCAAATTTGGTGGCAGTTAAATTAAATCTAAACATTATAAGCCATTCAGAGCTGTAGATTGATTATAACTCGGTACCTTTGATCGGGCTACTAAAATGCGATGAATCTCGCCTTAATTAATG
This sequence comes from Zelleria hepariella, assembly GCA_949319315.1. Lineage (NCBI taxonomy): Eukaryota > Metazoa > Arthropoda > Insecta > Lepidoptera > Yponomeutidae > Zelleria > Zelleria hepariella. The sequence continues at coordinate 11,188,327 of OX439387.1, forward strand.
CAAGGAATCCACCGAAGGCAAACAAGGGCAGATCATAAGCGACAGATATCGGTTTTGCAGAGAAGTCAGCTTTCCTCCAACACCATTAGAGATGTGTCCGCTAAAAGTATACAAACGTTGCGTTGATAGCCGGGCTTGAACCACGACCTCAATGGGTCATTTCAAAAAACTAACGTAGCCGATTAGGCATTAGAACGATTACAAAAAAGGTTAGGTTAGTAACCGACTACTCAATCATCGAATTGTCAAAATAAACCATGTTTTTTTGTAGTTTTATGAAATGGGCCACTGGGCATACAGTTCCTTTATTTAACTTTATAGCGCGCGACACTTTATTTTTCATATTTATTATTTTATTTTTATACTATGTTCTCTTTTCTCTCTTACGGTCCGAAAACAATAAATCTTAAAATATATTGTTTAAAGAGTGTTACTCAACTGATTCGTCTACAACTCAATAGACCGCTGCGAAACAAAACCGTTTACTAAATACAAAATTCAATAGACAGTATCGATCTGTCAAAGGTTTTATGTTCTCTCAAGCTAGGCTTGCAATAAAGCATACTTCTCGACAAATTTGTTAGGTAGGTAGACGACTCTACCGTTCGAGTGAAGTCAATTAATAAACTACTATTATTGAAGGGTAAACTTGACATTATTACCAAGTTAAGGCTAACTCGTAGTACCTCTATGTACGTAGATCGCATGATAGTTTGAAATATTAGAAGCTAATAGTTCAAAGACTTTACCTAGGCTGCCGACAGAATCTACTACTGACTAGGTGTGTTATCGTTAATTTTTAGTTGCATTTGTTTGGCTATCCATGTTGTGATTATTAAGAGAACACATATTCATCATCATCAGTCCTGTAACCGGGATTCAGGGATAAAGGAGTGGTGTCGCTGAGAGGTGTCACCAGTTCACCACACTAAAGGGCTCTCAAAACGGTTTTCTAGTTGGAGCATTTTGCGGCTTCATCTCTAGCTCAGATATGCTCATCCCGAGACCGTTAATCTGTTAAGAGCACATAATAAGAGACACCATCCCGCCAATATCCAATCAGATATAAGATAAAAGGTAGACAGGGGCACAACTTAATGACATGGCAATGCCAGATACATGAATTGGATCCAATATGGCAAATGGCAAGCATGCAAGTAAATAACGATTCAATTAGTTCAACAACATCAAGAACAATTGAACGCAGCGGTGTTCTTTTTTTTTTCAAAACCATTCAAGGCATTGACGTAATTTGCATAATACAGTACGATAATTGACGTTTGACACATAGAGTGACAACGCGCCTTCCTAGTGTAACGGGGTGAAAACTGTGGCCTTAAAATTAGTGGTTCTTGTTTTTCTTTATTTTCTATATGTTTCAATACTAGAAAGAATTATTTTTCAATAGTTACATGTATTATTTATTTGTACTTGGATAGCCAAGATGATTGCCAAACTCCTATATTAGACTGCACTACAAGAAGAAGAATGTGTTATTCGGTATTATACTCGTGAATTGACTCTACAGGCACTGCATAACTTCTTATTTTTACTTCTAGTTTGTTAAAGTTAATTTCCCTATTGATTCGCGCAGAAAAATTGCGATTAGTATTAGGTATTATTGCGCACGACATACGTGTGAGAATTGGGAAGGCAAAGTTTTTTGTTCGAAAGTCCGTTATTGGCTTAATCTTATCTTTAGACAATATTGAGAAACTAATTTCAATATTTTTTATTTTGGTTCAGTAGTTTGGATTTTACAACGTTTCAAAGATACGGTTTTATGACCTTCACGCGACGGTCTGCATACTGATGGCGGTCATAGGAATAAAACATTTTAGCGCATAAAAACAAAACTACTGGTCCAAAATAAAAATTATTTAAATTAGTTTCTTAATATTGTCTAAAGATAAGTTTAAGCCAATAACGGACTTTCGAACAAAAAACTTTGCCTACCCAATTGATCAAAAAGATTCAATATTGTGTTGTAAAATGTTCCTAGTTTTTCGAGCTCGAAAGTGATCGATACAATTTGATCTACATAAAGCGTACCGACATTTCGAACAGTAAACCTCGATATTACCGGACATACTAAGTCAGCGTTACTATACCACAGAACTCTATTTAATTACAGTTTTAGGAGAAAAAAAGACATTATTCCCCTTTAAGCTTTTCGTAAAAGTAGAACAATAAAATGTCCATTAGATGCCAGCAGTTGACATTTTACTAAAGGTACTTTAGCTTCGGTATTACCAGCGGCCTTATAAAGTAGATTATGTTTTTTTGTCATAGTAACATAGAATTTTAACGTAAGCAAGACACTCGGGTGTCTCCTTTATGAAACTAGATTATAAAGTCTTATGCACACTGTCACCATTTAGCTCTTTGAAACATTAGGCTATGCTCGTAAACCTTGCAGTATATTCTGACTGACCTTGATGCCTTTGTCATTGCATTTTCTTTGTGTTAGTACAAAACGTCTTAGTTTACCGCACTATATTATTACTGCATTTAGAAAAAAAATACTTATAAAGGCGTTGTAGCCTGCTTAGTTAAAAATCCGACGTGTAATCTGAAGCTGTATGTATGTATGTATGTGCTGTGTCTATGTATTTTACAAAATATATAATTTTATGTTAATAAAGACCTTTTCAAAACAAATCAAAACTGCATTCAGATAAATAGAGAGGATAAAACTTTGTAGAGCCAGTAAAAAGATTTAAAAGATTTTTAATTATTGACCGCCTTTAAAAGTTTTAAATCGTACTCTAGATTTTATATTTGTCTCTTTTATATTCGAGTTAGTACGTGAAATTCAGTTCAGTATTTTAACAAACTTTAATTCACTATTCATTAAAGTTAAAAGCAAACTGGCGTGGAAACTATAGCTCTCATTGTAAATTGCATTTGTGAGTTGTGAGTATAACGTTCAACACTTTACTGACCAGCCGACGAGAATGCAATGATGGCAGCAATTTATCGAGTACAAAATAAACGCACAAAGCGACGACTCCCACGGAAATAGTTTTGTATCCCTTTCTATCTATTGGCCCAGAATGTTTTGACGGCCACTATAAAACTAGACACCTACTTCTTCAAGGGATTGTCTCTACGGGAGACCAAATAACGCAATACCCATACTCACAACTTTACAAGTGGTTTTCTAGTGAAATTATTCGTACTGTAACCCATCGGTTACAGCTCTTATTTTCGAGTGCATTCAATTCGAAAACTGTATAGAACACATTTATGAACTTATTTTTTCCGACACAATTCGCGTTCTATACATACGTAATGTTACGTCACGCCTTCCTTAGCATGAAAACGAAATCAAACTGGAGGATTTCAGTTGTCAAATATAGTCAAAACAATATGACTCGTAGAACAGACTATATTATAGAACCTTTGAAAGATCCGGGTTATTCCATCGTCTCCCAGTTTCGATAGCTTTCATATTTAGTACTAAAAATACATATATGAATGTATCCCTTTTATGTAGTTGAATTTGGAATGCAAACGAACTGGCCACGATGCCAAACAATTTGTCTGTCAAATATTGACGCTGGGTGTTATTAGTGCAATTCAACTGCGGACGTTAAGCGATCGCGTGTCTGCTCTCATTCAGAGTAGAGCCACTATGGATCTACTGTTAGAAGGGTAACTCATTACTTGCGCATGAAAAGCACCGAACTAAATCCCATACAATCCGCATCACGTATAAAATCACAATAAAAACTTGTCCCCACAGAAACAAATGATATCAGCAATAGAACAATACGAAACATCATTTCGACCATTCGTCAAATATTCGAATGTCAACCTTATTGCATTAGTGTTCAGTTTTACTTTAATTGCATAGACTAAGGTAGTTTGGGCATCTATTTTTCCAGAAACATTTCAGAGTTCTATGTTGTATCTAGTTTTATCCTTGATCGAAGGTGAAAAGTCTCAGGCTTCTTCAAGCTCCTCGAATGTGCAAGACTCGCTCGAAGCCCACTTACGCACACACGTACGTACAGCGATCGCCATGAACTATACATACATTGCAATCGCTCTAACCGGACTCACACAAATAAGTTGGGCTTTTGGAGTCTCATTCGCGCATCGTCCCAAAATATCCACTACAATTCCTGAAGTCGCTGTCATCGGATCATTATGAAGAGGATATCATCATCATCAATTAATTACTTGGTGGCTCGGCTAATGCCGGACTACGCGCTGCTACGCGCGAGTACCTCAGCGCACTAAGTAGGTTTTTGCTAACATGCAGAGATCCAACTCCGCAAATGCTAAATAGCTCAAAGGTCCTCGGGATTAAGGAACTTTGCAAAATAACGAGTGCCTGGGGCAATTTAGGTTGTAGGTATATAAAATACAACCCCGCAGTGCGAACTAGTAAACAGCGTCTATGCACAATATGCACAATTCACGCACCATGTATGCATACGTGACCCACTCGTGCAATCAGTGCTGAATTAATCTTCTGTGGTGAATGTTTTCTGACAGTGCGTTCGTTAACAGAAACAACGGGACTGTTCATTAGAGAGATAAAGTCTGATATTTTGGGTACCGTCATATGATTTTCATTAAGCTAATTAACTGTCTGCATTTATTCCAATTGGGGCTTCAATTAGTTGTAAACCTATTTTTGTGTAATTTAATAAAACGTTAGTCAAATAAAATTAATATAATTTTTCATGTCGTCAAAATACATGACAAGAATTATTTTTAAACAAAAAATTCGTTCCTAAACCCACAACCCGGTTCTAGTCCCGGTTTGTCTGAAATTGCGGGTTCAAGTCCTGCCCCAAAGATTTTTTTTTAATTTTATAATAAATCTTTAAACCAAATGTTTTCCTAGCAAGGATTAGTGGTTAGTGGTCGTAAAATGTGGTTATATGTCGTCAAAAAAGTAAGGTCAAGACAAACAAAGTTAAAGATAGTTGGAAACAAGGTTAAGTCAACGCGCGCGGTAAGGCGCGTACTCATCCCAGATTTAACCATTATGTCAGCGTCAATGGACTTTGTGGAGAAAAAACTAAACATTCCCGACGTTCCCGGAGATATTAGGGTCGGCTCGGCAAACAAGTAAGTTAAACACGTGGTCGAGGCACGAACGCTCGGCGCTATAGACGGAGGTGTGAAGTGTACGGCAGCGTGCAGGCCAAGTTCTAAATCTCGTTGATGAGAGTCGGTACATCATGACATCCACCTTCTCTTTAATTTGGTCGAAATAGTTTCTCCGTGGCTTTTCTCTAACTCTCTTTTCTTGATGCGCGCGGCCCCCGTAAATAATAGATGAAAACAGAGTTAATTTTTACTCTTTGACTAATTTATTATCACACAGCTCCTATCAGCCAAACACTTATTTAATAAGAAACCAACCAATTGTAGCACTTACGCCATCGCTGATAAGAAAGATATTTCAAAGGTGTCAAAGGTCGCGATTTCAAGTTCAAGTTTGTAAACATTTTAAAATAATCTCAGTATGTATACGTACCGACATAACCACAGCATAAAAAGGGTAACGACAAACAACTATAATTATTTGCGTAATAGCTTGTGCGTGTGGTAGGCCCTTTACTCTGTAAGGCAATAGTTTTGCGATAGGATTCACAGTAAAGTTGATAAAACCCGGATTTCCTCCTTTAACCCTATCGAGACGCTGCTCTACCCGCGTGTCAGCATACGCCTAGCCTCACTCTTGCTTGTTCTAAGCCGTAGCTTTGTTCCCAAATGGAGTTTCCCAGCACGCTTCCGTCGGTTCGGAACTCCAGGTCGGAGGCGATCAACGGACAGTATTTGGGTCAGGGCCCAACCACTTAGTGCGGAAACGCCCTGCGGCATTGTTACCGTGCATTGCGCTAATCTCTATCTATCTCTAATGCAACAGTTTGTTGGTCTGCCTGTATGCAGTGGTCAAATAAATGTAAATTTTCTCCATCTCTAGGTATACTGCCCATGTTTTAAGCGTGGCTAGCGATAATTTTCTTATTTTTTATGCCTGACTGTCGATAGTAAAATAACCAAAATCTCTTCGCCTCCTGTCAATCTTGTGATGCAGTAATTATGACAGTTTGGTATGGGATATAAAATTTTCTTTTTTATTAATATGTCAGCATTGTCCCCCTATATTTTGACTAAATATTTTTCTAACATAATCATACTGTAGATGCAAGTCTTGTGATTTTTCTTCCTCCATCATTGCAGGTTGGCAGTTAGCTCTGTTCACCGTTCTCTATTCATACCGGTCCATATTTTTGTTTGATACCGGTCACTCTTTGATGTTAAATGACATGGCTGTGTAGGCATGTAATTTTTTACCGGGTACCGAATCGAGCCCGAGAGGAGTCCCGTTCCTAAGCTAGTCGCCAGTTAAACACAGGCCCTGTCTTCTGGTGTTAAGCGATGTACTTTAATGGCCTGTCCTCAATTTGCCTCTTAATTGGTATTCGATAAATGAGATTCGACGTAGATGAACGAGCACACCTACCTACTTGCGAAAGGATTACCGCTCAGTTTCGCCCTTTAGCCGATGGCACGGCAACACGACAAACTAGTAGCGCCATCTTATCCAGTAAAAGACTGTTTCGACCTCGAAGCCACAAAAATTTCATATCGTGTTTTATACCTTCGTCATCGATAAACAAAGATATTATCAGCAATTAAAGTATCAGATGAACCTCTTAAACTCTCAGTTGACCCCAACAATAGCTAGATGACTTTCTAAAAGTCCCCCACAAGGTAGATGACAAGCAGAATTTCCCCATGGAAGTGTCGTGCCCTTCTGTTCACACTCGTTAATCCTGCCCACAGTGTTGGCAATAGTGATTAATCTCACGTGCATCTGGGACGGCGGCGGCGTGAAATCGACAAATCAATTTTCACCATTCCTCGGGAATCTAGGTCTTCTCTATTGTGTGTGGTTAACCGCTGATTTCTGAATTAAGAATTTCACTTTTTTGTTCGGTGATAAATCAGTTAAAACAATGCTAGAAATAGAGAGAGATGGACCTTTATCGTTAGTAGTAGGTAACTGGTGAACTTAACTCTACAAAAGCACGACTCAACAAAGATACTAGGGGTATTATTCTTCCCCTGAATTGTTCTACAACCGCGCCTCTTCCTTGCCCTTTCCTCAACCTTGCTCATCAAGAAGAGATAGGTATGTAGTGGCATAAATTGTTCCTTTTCCCTTACCCATGTATCCATCCCACTCTTGACACCGGTGTCTTCAACGCTTGCTACTTCCGCCCATTCTCTGATGTGTCTGAGCCATAATACAGGACGAGTTCCTTCTTCTATGGGCGCGCCTTTTCTCCTCAATCTTACCCATCATAATCACTTGAAGAAGAATATAGAGTGGCTTTGTATGGTAATTGTTCCTTCATACTTCCATCATTCTAGTAAACGCTGTCTACATCCGCATATTCTTTGATGTTTCTGAGCCATTAACAGAGGATTCCTTATTATCAAAATCTCTTGGAATTAAGAAGAATTGCAAACAATGTTTTATTTCCCTTCGAGGCGGAACACCGACTAGATGGACCAACCAGCTTAAGGTGGAAAGATAGCGTAGGACTGCCCAAAAAACCTGGCGTAGACCAGAACACATAATCGGCTGAATTATTGTTGTTTTTTTTGTTTACAATAATGAAAAGAATAATATGTTAATGCCGCGAACGAAAAATCGCTGAACAAAAATAGCTCAGTTTAGCTACAAAATGTAAAAAACTGTAAAAATTTTTAATTTCCCGCCACGTTGCTATCGTCTACCCTTAAAGAGGACCCAACCACAAAATTCTAGACGGTGGCGCTCTCGACACTCTTGGCCACTGATAGAAATCAATGGAGAAGATTCATCCATTCCCAGAATTTTACGAGCATTGATCACGATCTTCAGACATGAAGGACCAGCTTTAAAGAAGAAGAGAACACTCCATGTAGCCATCCCACGGTTGATTCTGATCGGTTCGTGAATCAATGCAACTGGGTCTCAGAGGTGCCTTATAAGGTGTATCGTATGCGGTATGCGTGTCCTAACTCCCGAGCCTACGAGCCTCCGCCGCCGCTCTCTAAATCCTGCGGCTTATTACTAATGCTGGGAGCGAGCCTTGTGCTGTGCAATACCTATAATACAGTCTGAGACAACAGAACTTATATTTCTGTATCGTCGGCCAAAACGCGTTGCTTGGAAGGTTTAGGAATTTTGGCATCGGCAGGTCATGAAAAAAATAATTAAACAAAGAAAAAATTATTTGATTTATTTCTCACGAACTGAACTCTTGCAGTAATGGGCCTACCACACTCACAAGCTTCACCACAGTTTTGCCTACACGTTGTACACTGTTCGTCCACACTCTGGCGCAGGCTACGGAAGGCAAAGTTTTTTGTTCGAAAGTCCGTTATTGGCTTAATCTTATCTTTAGACAATATTGAGAAACTAATTTCAATATTTTTTATTTTGGTTCAGTAGTTTGGATTTTACAACGTTTCAAAGATACGGTTTTATGACCTTCACGCGACGGTCTGCATACTGTTGGCGGTCATAGGAACAAAACATTTAAGCGCATAAAAACAAAACTAGTGAAGCAAAATAAAAAATATTGAAATTAGTTTCCCAATATTGTCTAAAGATAAGATTAAGCCAATAACGGACTTTCGAACAAAAAACTTTGCCTTCCAAATTACACGCGCAGGTTCGCGCAGGCAAAACCGTGGTGAAGCTTGTGCGTGTGGTAGGCCCAAATACATACAGCCGAACATAGAACCTCGTCCTTTTTTGAAGTCGGTTACTCAGATACGTAGAACAGGATGTTGCGGGTTTTTTTTTTACATATTTATTTAATGAGTTAAATTGTGGACACAATGCGCCTAGCGTGAAGTTGATAGAGTAAATTTAGGTAACCTTTATCAAGTAAAATAAGATGCGTGAAGAGTAAAGCCAGGATGGTGGTCACAAATATATCGTTTGAATCAAAAAGAGAATCGAAATCGTTTATGTAGAAAAGCTCCTTCGGTTGGTAGTACCTACTTAAGTAGGTATTAGAAATACATGTTCAGAATATATCTCGCTTCTATTCATGAAAGATAATGCCTAAGTAATGCAGCTTAATACACAATACTTATTTGTATCTGTAAGCCAACTTTTATTCGCGAAGAAAAGGAAAAACTATGAAAGCTCTTTTGAAGATAACGCGTGTGGGAGCGATCCATTTGTTGTGGCCGTCGGTGAGCCTGCTTTAAAGATAAATCTTATTTATGATAATGTTTAATGGGGCTTTATGTTTATGCTTCTGACGGAAACTGATAATCTTATTCCTTTTCAAAGTTCAAGTCTGCCATTTGAATAGGGCCTTTATGTTAGCACCGAATTGACTTAGTATTGCGATTAGTACTATTGTTATCTTGTTTTTGCTGTGGACAAGGCAGACAGCTGATTAGACAGTATAATGCTGAAAAAGCTCCATCTAAAACATGTCTAAGCACAAACTCATTTTTTTTTATTCAATACGCAATCGATAAAAATATTTACACTGAAAGTCAAATCTTAATGAATATGAATATCTACCAAATGCACTAAATATACAAAGCTACATTTGGCACTTAGCTCCGAGTGCGACATCCGAGGGGTCGCTTCATCTAGTCTAGAGTGACTGGAGGAGCCTGGAAGCTAAATTAGTTATCTAACATACTCGTAGATTTAAATACATCAGGATTTTTAACTAACAGTCAACTTCTAATTCTTTGCGTCACTTAGCTGGGAATACACACGTATTGACTGTTAACTTCACTCAAGAGAACACAGATAGTTTAACCTTCACTCTTGCTGACTTTAAAATAGGTAAAAAAAGGGTCCTTGGTGAAATAGGTAGAAATGTAGAAATGTCATGCCTGACGATTAACGGTGAACCAATCGTGATATTGCAATCACGATATTGTTTTTTATTTATTTTAATCACATCGTCGAAAATATTGCAATAAAAAAGTTTGCAACAATATCGGGAACCATTGTTTGGCATTAAACCCTGGTGCTATATAATTGGCTTTCCCCCACACATCTCTACTTTTTACCCCAGAAGTTGTAAGTTGCCTTCAGTCACTTTCCTCTTAGTAAAACGTAAAACTACGGAGTCTAATTTACAATGCCGAGCGTCGCCCGCGCTGCCGACTTCCGAACTCCGCCTAATTTAATACAACTACTTTATCAACAACTGGAGGCTGCTAAAAAATTTCGTGACAAACCCTTTGAGCGTGTTTGTTAGTAGGTACTCTTTCTGTGCCTTTGTTACACATTACTTAATGTTGCATTACATAGTCAGCTTCTTCTACAAGTAGCAATCTAGCACATATTGTACCCGGTAACCGCATGTTTAAAGGAGAGTAGGGGCAACTGTCAGGAGAATTAGGTGCGTATTGGTGATTTTTGCGTTTTCTCACGGTTTCCTTCTTAAGTACCGAACTTGGAATTTAAAAAAAGCTAAGTATTTAATTAAGGGTGGCGTTGACGGTTTTTTAAAATATTTTTTTGCGAATATTTTACTACTTGTAGATTTCACTGGTGGTAGAAATTACCGATTGCATAGAGTTGCTGTAATACAATTACGAGACACGACACTCTACTTCCATACGCCGTGATTTGCCATTCAAGTAGCAATTTTCCTCCATTAGAGATCAAAGTTCGAGCCATACTCACACTGTGCTAGACCTAAGTGCTGTTTCCTTAATAAATGCTAATAAGTCAGTCGGTTAGCTCATTCATTAGAGCCCGCTGCTTGCATTGCGTCATTTTGTCTATCCGTACCTACTACTCTGTAATATTGAAGTCAACAGAAGCTCTACTTTGCGCGTCCATGATATCCTTAGGTACTTCCATAAAGTAAAATTTCGAAAATTGAGGTAGAATCCCAAAAGCAAGCAACAAGTAGAAAAGAGTTGTGCTGTTGCAAGAGCTATAACCGTCATTATTATGATTTATGAACCTAAACAAAAGCACTCTCCATTTTTCAAAACATGCGTGTGTATCTGATAAAAAAAAACAAACTAAAACTTTTTTTTCTTACGTTTACACAAGCACTATGTTTTTATTAACTTTTTACATTTTTATCGAGTGTTAAATCCGTTAAAAGTGTAGTTAAATTTTATTACAGAAGTTACTTATCTACTCTACATACAATAATCGACTCCATTACTTTTTCTTGATCTCTATTTCAAGGACCTTCTGAACCTACTCGTTTCGCCTGCGCTATGAATTTGTCATCCTACAAAGAATGTCACATTTTCCGCTGGGAATATTTTCAAAGGGTTATTAACAATTTTGGACGTCGATTTATGCGCGTGTGATTTGTTCTGACACACATCTCTGTTCAGGCGAGTCCAACCGGTGATTTCGGCGATTTTTCCCATCATTGTCGATTTACATCGGTAGGCTTAACTTGTTCCATTGTTTGTTTGATGTTACGCTGACAATATGTGAGCAGAGGTGTAAGCACAGCATAATAAATTGTGTATTGGTGACGTTGGCTTGTTGGCATCTTGTTCTGACATTAACGTATTTCAAGGCACGTTGAACACAGAGGAATTGGCATCTGATACCTTCCTGATTTATATGATTCTGTAACAGTAGGTCAGCTTCTGTATACTCTGGATTGTCTTTCTGATGTGTATTGCTTTCAACAGATCGATCAAGCAGAATATCTAAATAAAAATGGACACTAACTACCTTAAGTCTTTTGCGCCCCTTCTCTGTTGTTTCTCACAACATAAAAAAACGCAACTTATGACCCTAAGGTACGAGACCTAATATCGCACAGGCTTTGAAGCATAAACGTATTCACACAGTTTTATTCGTTGAATTTTCAACCCTCCATACCACCGCACCAAAGTTCACACACTGGCCAGATGCATTGTCTGTCGCTAGGGCGCGGCCCGTTCACACAGACCGCCATTGTGGACGCAGCGCGGGCGCAGTCACTCACAGGATCTCTAGTCTATTTGGCGCGAGCGTCCATCCGCGACGCCGCCGCTCCCTGATACCGGCTGGTATGTCAGATGTATCGCATCACATGCGAGCCACTCTGGCTAGTCTTTGTGGAACGGAGAATAGACAGCTTCATGAGGCGAGAAGCGAGATCTGCATTTGTAAGCGTGGGACGTCAGTGAGCGTAAACATTATGTATGTTCCTCCAATACTTCTGACCAAGTTAGGTGTGTAGGACTGTATTACTTTTAAACATCATCTATGTATCATGCGAGTAGTCTTCTGCTGGGTAAAGGTCGTTAGTCTTCGTTTTCACGCCGACTCGTCCATCGCCTCCGCGGTGTCTTCCACTGACAAGGTCAGGTCATGTCTCCTCAAAATGCCGCAAAAAGCTAAAGTGCCACTCCAAAACGTTTGACATCAATTAGCACGAATTCAAGCAACGCGATCCACACTAAACCGTTACCTAATAATTCTCAAACACAATTATTTTACCTACAATTATTATTCGTTTACCGAGAACAGATGAATTATTTAAACGTTTGTCAAACAGTCAGCTCAAGTATCCTCGAGCACAGTATCAGGTTCCCGCTTCACCCGAAGCTGGGATTAGTACCTACATAGCTGCTTATTTTCGTCACTGACGGTGGCCAATTCGATTTCACAGGGCTAGCCCTGCCAAGCCCGCTAGCCGGCTACTTCAATTACCTCACGGAATTATATTCCACCTGTTTTCTACAGGAGCGACTTGCCAGGGTTGGATTTTGCCTGCGGATTTTCCACAAATATCCAGGTTGAGGTTACACTGCTCGCTCGCTTGGATAAACTAGACGATGTTCTACCTAGTAGTGGATCGATTGATGTACAAATTGTCGGTACTTTACTTATATTCCTATGTACAAAGTTGATGATCTAACCTTTGTTTTGGAAAAGTTAATATTCCAATTGGTCTCTCGGAAGTTCAACCCCGAAAAGGGCAAGTTTCTAGGTCGAGCCCGAGATAATGTAAATGTCAGATGTCAGGTGGGAAATTCAAATGGAGGCGAGACAACAGTCAGACACGATAATAGGATTGTCAATACGCCTCCGGCGTAGGTTACTGCTTAGCGGTAGGCTTTCTCCATAATTATTTCATAAATAACACGTTAAACACATATTGGTTTAGCACAGTTCTCTCGAAATACGCACGACCCACTTCCTTCACCTTTAACTTGCATTGTAGAATTTGTAGGTAACTAACTACCTATGGATTTCGATGTATATTTCTTTCTTTACATGTTGACGAATTCTAGTCCGTTTGTGTACGTAGTTGTATTTGAAAACCCAACTGTAGTGTCAGTAGTAGAGATCCTATAAATAGCCAGTTTGAACGTTTGAAATTCCGTGCATTCCTCCCCTTTGAACTTGGGCATGAGATGAAATTGTACACGAACTTAAACATGGTGATACCTATATCTTTACTGTGTTGTTTTACGTCTATCCACGTTTGTTACTCGTGCGTGATAGTATGAAATGTCTCTTCCGAAATGTTATCAAATATTTGCTTTTTCACAGTATCTTCATCAGCTGATTGTATATTTCAGAGACGGTGATGATTGCACCGACATTCAAAGCGCGGTCGACCTCTCCAGGTAGCCATGTGTCTGCAACTATGTCTTGCATTGACCATCCGCCTTGACCTCACAAGTGTCCTGTACATTGGATAGCCGCTCTACAAATCTAGTCTCTTCTAGTTCTTCATTATCATAGATACAATTTGTCGACAACTTATTCAATTGTTGAAGCCGGTCCAGTGCAGGTATTAGAGTCATTTTCCACTCGACAAAATTGAACGCCAAATTTCAAGTACCGCCTCACCTACGAGCATTATATTATTGCTGAAAGTATTGAATAAATAGTATGTAAAACCCAAAGCAGATGTAGAGGTGCTATTCATGTGTACAGGTACATGTCAACGTTTTATTAATTCCATTAATTAACATTACAATGGCTTCGGGACCTTCGGAGTCTTTGTTTCGCCGCGTACTTCGATTGTCATAAAACTTCATGGAATGTGTTTGAGGTTTTTCTGTGAAAATGATTAAATGTTAGAGAAATTAACCAATAATTCGCGACAAGTTTTTTAAGTGTTTCGTTGTTGTCGAGTACGGTGTTAATTTGACCCACTAACTTTATTACTAATTGCTTTGGAGTGTTTTTGCGAATGAGTTCAACTTGATTACAGTTGGTGTGCCGTCTGCTCTGTTGTATCTGTGTTTGTTTTAGTTTCTGCCTCCGAAACTTCGTCTATGGTCCATTAGGCCATAACGGTAAGAACCATTAGAGAGAGCCGACGTGTTTAATTACAAAACGGTGGAAAACAGGAAAACTAAATTGGAAATAAAACTGAAGCAAACTGCAGCTAACGGGCGCCGTAATTTATCAAATTTTAATTGATTGTGCAATACAAAACTCTTTCACTCACGGCGCCGACTGGGGCGAAAATGAAGCATTTAAAATTGAATATAAAACCTATTATATCGTTCGGTGGATGATATTATGAGAATGGGCGTAAATGTGTGGCGAGCGTGTGCCGTGGGCTGTCCGGGCAATATCCGCAGCCATCAAAAGGCGCGGTCGTAACCAACATTAGAGCTGCTTTTAAAAGGCTGATGTCGCATATTCGCGGAAAGGTCACTGAATCTACCAAGAATATGGCTCATTTTATACGTCGCAGTTAATAACCGGTATACATTAGACCAAGCTTCAAAAAGTGTAGAGCCCTACCTACCGATGTAATAAAAGTCAATCAATTAAATTAATGGCAGTAATCGGACACGGCTGTTGACAAATTCCCCGGGTGCCAGCACGAGAATCGTGTTATTTTCAAGGAGCCAGCTCCCAAAGCAACGCGTTCAACGAGAAAACGGTCAGTTTTACGGCGCCATAAAGCAAAACGCTGGGTTCGACCGATCTCGCTAGACCCCCGATAGTTAGCTCACTTCTCATGGGTTATTAAAATGTAAAGGAAGCACGAGGGGTCAATGCTACAATGGTCAGATGGCTGTCAACTCCGAATGTCGGATGGATCGTAAAACTAGAATCAGGGTTACGCGCTTCGTTGGGTAATGCTCCAGCTAGCTTCAAGGTAGCGCCTATGTTTACTCTGTGGCCACCTGAATCAAATAAAAGCGTATTCTTAACTGTGGCCTAATAACGTAAAACGGGTTGATTAGAAACTGGAGTGTGAATAGAAACAAGACCACTAAAAATTACGTTTTCTAATCCATGTGTTAGTCATTGAACAATCTGTTAGAATGGAGACTGGTAGCAGTTGTGTTTCTATTCGTACTCTGTTTTCTATTCACCCTGTTATACTGTAGTATCTACCATCGCACAAACTACATATCAAACCCTAATGTCACGTCACACTATCCAAGACAGATTATTTCATAAGTCAGAACTTAAATCATCATTGGATCTGTGGAAAAAACAAGTCTTCACTCATTAAGTCATTACCCGACTTTCCAAAGGAGGGTTATGTTTTTAATTTTAACGCTGTCATTTATTTTACCATAAGGTGTACGACGTTTGTTATGAACGAATTTAGCGTTACCTCAGTTTTTCTAGTAACTTCCATAAAAAGCTATCGTTTTGACGCTGCTATTATTTTTCTGTCATGTCCGTTTATCCTGCTGGAACTTCTAGTCTTTTGGTCTATCGCAGATTTTTTTCTTTATGTAGTCTGTATAGTGTCCCACTCCCACTGTCGCTGATACACGCGTTGATTTTGATAGAGCTTGATGCTTTGATGCGTTACTTTCCGTAGGGGGCGTACATTCAGTCTTAAAAGACTAAAACCCAGCTAAAACCTGATTTGTGTATTTCTAAATCAAAGGACGTCCCTTCTTACTCAATTTGTGTCCACTAAAGACTTCAAAGTAGATAGAAATGGAACCACTTTGAACCCTAAGTCAGATTTATCTAGACTTATATCTGCGTCTGCTAGAGCGTCTATTATGCGTAGCCTTTATTATAATTGGGGTAGATAACTCTTTATTTTAAATGAAATATTTAACAGCATTTAGAATAGGCACTCAATAAATAAGTATTATAGAAACAAATTGATATTTCCAAAGGGTTCACCAAATAACTTGCCAAGCTCCCTTTTGTACATAAAAATAACAAGGACTAAGTAAACATAAAATCCTTTCCAATTGTTTGTTATTTTCGGATTGTTTCCAAATCTGCTGACCCAATTTACTCATGTATTATGTTTTCTTACGATTGTTTGCAAGATGTACACAAGGACCCTCGAGACGATATTGCAATCGGAATGAAAATGTGTTTCCATGTTGTTGTATTTTGATTACTGCAGCATACAGACCTACTTGTACTTTCTTGTTCAAATCTCGTATTGGTTTTGTACGTATAAAGCACAATATTGCTGATATAGACCGTGAAATAAAGGTCAATGCATACTGTATGTACCGTGTTTATTGACAAAAAAAAACATAGTGTCGTTTTATTAATAATTTTAACATTGCAAAGATACTAAATTAAAGAGTCAGAACCTTAGTACTTTACAATTGTAAGGCACTTAACCTGCACTCACTAAGGTAAGATAACCTTTTTAACCTTTAAGTTCTAAGTGGTTCGAACAAAGGCCAAGCTCAATTTTAAAGGCAAAAATCTATCCACACGACGACGCGATGAGGAAGATAAAGTTTATACATAAACCAAATTAAGGGAGGCGGTACTGAAGCCTTATTCATTCAACTTTTACAGAGTTACCCGTGTCGGCGACTTGTCAGAATATTAATGGCACATAATATGTTCTGAATACTTGTTACAACTTTTCCCATTACGATGCTCAGATTTACACGGAAGTAAAAATGTATCTGACGCCCGAAGTGAGCCGCCTGATGAGACCGATGGAAAGTTTCAACCGATGTGTTTGGGTCTGAACTTGGAAAGTATGCGTGTTAGGAGTTGAATCATAAGTGCGTTTCCTTGTCACAATATGGATTAGATAGGTCGACGTGACAAGTTCGTTTTTACTTTACATTTTAGATTTGTCTTGATAGAGCTTAGGTTTTTAGGTAAGTCTTTAGCTGAAGTACATTATCTACATTTTTATGATTATACCTTCAAGGAACCCATAATATTTTTTTGTGAGGTTATTAAATTGTAAGTACACAATAGATGCTTCGCGTTACGAAAAATGTTTTCCTACTATTTTATTTTAGGTGAAGCCTCCAACCTAACAGGCCTTTTTCCATGCTCTACAAAAGTCTTTAGGAAAAACCCAGGTTTTCCTATTATCGACATCGCTATTTATACGTACAAGAGCTACACCCGTCTGCCTCCCCAGGGCGGTAGGTACAAAAGTACCCACCTGAAAGGCGCCATTGTACTGTTATTGTTTGCCCGCCCGCCCCAAGTTCACTAAAAGCACAAATGTCTGGGATCAGAAGTTCAACTCCCTTTCAGTTCTTCTTTTCGCGTTCCTCAAGAACTCTAGCAACTTTAGATACGTATTAGTTTCCCATTTTATTCTTCTTGGCGTGCCGCTTCACTAAAATAGAGGTTGGCCATCAGCCCTCCAAATTCCTCTACGAGTATATTTCTTGCTAAGCGAAATAGGTCTTCAACGCTGGCTACATCCGTCCATTTCCTGATGTTTCCCTTATTTATTTTACATAATCAAATTCTGATGACTTTTCTTTGCGTGCCGTCTCCTATCGGAGGTTGGCGATCAGTTTGGCTATCTCGTCCTTCGAAGCTGCCGAAGTTTGCTCAAACCATTTGCAAAGGTTCTGATAAATTCCAATTCTGATGACGGTCGTTAGCAAATTCTCTGCGAGTATAGTCTTTTTTAACTTGAACTTTCGTAAGCACTGCACATTTTTCTATTCATGTTTCTATGGTAACTCAAACTAGTTGGCTACAACGACATAAATACAATTGAGACGTAAATCGTTTACTATACAAGGTGTTACAAAAGTACCTAACTCTTTTTACAGGGTGTAACCTACTGGTCAACAGGATGTCAAATCTGTAAAAAAAAGTTGAAAAAACAATTTTTATTTTATAACCTCAAAATTGAAAAACTTTCATAAATTTTTTGTTTTTGTTAGTAGCTCAAATTTAAAAATATGTTTGTGCGTGTAGGTGCATTTACATAGCTTTGAGTTGTTAAAACATTGTGAAAGTCAATAAAAACCATATTTAAAAAATACTTTTCTCCCGCCACATCGTTCACATTTTATTAATTTAAAAATTAACGGAACGTCATGAAGCAAAAAAAATATTTAGGTTGTGATCCCTATCACCGGGTGCTTTTACCCGGTAAAAAGAGTTAGGTACTTTTGTAACACCTTGTATAGAAAAGTAGTAGTATGTAGTGGTTCTTCTATATTGTTTTGTTTTGATCGTGCTAAACGAGCGCATTGCGCGCGGCCGACCGCTTCTACACTATTGTGCTATGCAAAATGGAGGTCTTGAAATAATATAACTGTGTAACTGAAATAAGTTTTCACAGCTTTTAGACAGAACTCCATCTCAGGAATGTATTTGTTTTTCTTTTATGTTTCAAAGGCACACTTCAAAGGTACTCTACAAAAGTCTTCAACGGTAAACACCCGTATCGTACTAATGTCGATATATTCAAGTACAGAAACAATAAATTCTGTTGTTTTGTTTGTATGAGTGTTATGTGATAAATAATGTAAAGTATAGTTTATTCATAATCAAGGGTTAATCAAAGTTCACTAATATAGAGTCAAAGGCAATAAATATAATGTTATTCATAGGTAGGCATTTCATCAACCAACAGATAAATTAATAATTCAAAAAAATTATATATACTCGTAGTAGTGTGTTTTAGTATGAAAGTCACAAAGAAAATCTTTTAAAAGTGTAGTTCAATTAGTCGCAATATTTATTGTTACAATAATTATTCAATCATCTCACTAAGCTGCTTAGTTGGATTCGCAAGTATTGTTTCTTGTGGACTACGATGCTGCGAGGGCATGCCTACTTCATCTAAAAGATCACCAGTTAGCTTATTCTGTAAAAAAAATCCGAATAAGTAGTTGCTTGTCCACATCGTCCAAATCAAATCGATTTTTTTAAATATATATTTTCCGGCACGTAAACCGGATTTGAAGACTAGCAACTATGCGGTCTTTTTTACAGAATAAGCACTGGACGCTGTATAAAACATCTAAAATAGATTTAAAAGGCCTAGGTTTTCAGCCATCTATCTATTTTACAGACTATCCAAAATTTTGTATGTACACAAGACAGCACGTAGACGCTTACACGCGTGCTCTCTATTCACTTACGTTATGGGCGACTTTGCAACAAAAGTGTACACTCTGACGTGCTGTCGTGTGTACCGGCTAACTAGATTTAGTAGCCCCATAGGTAATTGACTTATGATGTCGACGATGATGCACATAATTTAACCCACACCACACCACTAGGGTTGAATAATTACATTTATGAAATTAACAGAGCAATCACGGAACGATGAGTTACATACACACCTGACCGACCATTTTCTGTAGTCACGGTTACGTCACAGAACAAAGTTCCATAGAATAACAGTTCAGAAAGGTAATAAATTATCGTAGCGCAATGAGAAGGCATGAAGAAAGCAGAGGCACAATTTGTTGTAAGAAAATTCTTTGTAAATAATTCGTTTGATAACATAATAAAGAGTATTCTATCTATCTAAAACCAATACAATCAAAACACTACCGTCATATGGGCGGGAGGTGAAACATTTATTCACTGTTCATACTAAATATTTTTGGTGGTTTGATATATACAGTGTCATATGGCACCTTCAATCACACTTTAGATAGGTAAAGTGACCATTCGTTCGGATACTGCAGTGCCTCGTAGAAAACTGTCAAAATGGTATAGGTGCTGGGCAAGCTTACTCCATCTAAACAAAACAATGTCTGGTGGAGTTCTTATTTATCTAGAGCAGTGCTTTTCAACCTTTTTCATGACGCGACCCGTTACAGCGGAAAAATCTTTTTGCGACTAACCGCGACCCCCAAAAACCCTCCTAAAAAAGCTTCGCGATCTCCTAAAGCACCCCCCAAAGGTAGATTGGCAACCCCCCAGGGGGTCACGACCCACAGGTTGAAAAACACTGATCTGGAGCATTAACATTTTAACAGTTCCAACCCAAAGCTGACCTTCTTTCTTGCATGTTCATTTCGCGGTTACGGTATGTAGAGACTGTGAATCGACCCTCATACGCGGTTCCGTTGATATCAGTTCCCCGATGGGCGGTGTTTTAAAAATAACAGACATGTGTGCTTTGCCAGATGCCCCGACCTTGCGTGCAGCGTTTCATCCAAACCAAAACGAGGAGTGTAACAACAAAACATAGTTGTGTTGTACGCGATGTATTATGTGTCCCAGACACTTTAGCCTCCGACTGGTCACTATGGTCCCGCTGTCACTGGACGCTGTGTTTATCGAACATAGAGGCAGAGACCTATTGTATTTTTTTTAGCAACTTCTCATGGTGTAATGTGCGAACGAGTGGGATGCGAAGTATAAGTAAGAGCAGCCTTGCAAGCCAGTCTTTTTCCCGATTGTCCAAAGGAGGTTTATGTTTATCAAATGATTTCGTACTCCGTTTTTTTTTACTGTTAAATATTCACTATATTCTTCGTGCAACTAATGGCACCCATATCGATATTGTTACCACCTTAATTATTAACGAATCAGACCAGCCCTTCCAAGGCTATTGTCCCACATATATATCCGACAAGCACAGGCATCCTTCCATCTTCGGTGCCTCGTAAACGTATCGGCCGTTACTCACAGTACATTAGCGGTTATTACCCAATGCCTCGTTGTTTACTTCGGCGCGTTTCGTTGCTATCTCTACTGTACTAAACGCCCACTCCTGTACAATCGGCCCAAGTATCGGCACATTTCTCTGATGAAGAGCACAGCTTAAGAAGTGAGTGTTTCTTCTCACAATTTAATCTCTTCACTCTTTGGTGAAGTCTGGGCGGTAGAACAACTTTAGGTTATGGCTAACTGGCATCGGCAGTTGTAAAAAAAAATTGACGATTGTTCAGGGCGTCACGTCTTAAACGCGTCTTTTATCTAAGACATTTTGGACTCAAAGTTTTTACGTCAGGGATCATTCAACAATTACGTGATCACTGGAAGGGGGGGGGGGGTGCTTGTATATACATCGGATTATTTGGGGGGGGGGAATCTATGATTACGTCATCTGCGCATCGTTTCCGAAAAATAATTATACGAGTATTTAAATATTTAGATTTACGTCAAATTTTGAAGTTTATTTAAACTTAGTGAGAAAGAGTTGATTTTATTTCGTCGTTTCAATAAAGACTAATGAAAGTATCTACATATTTTATTGATTTAACTTTATAGTTCTTACCTTATGCATTTTGACAAAATGGCACACCCTCTTCCCAAATTTAGGTCATTTAAGACCCATAGAAACATGACATACGTGTCAGTGCTAATAAACAGCAAAAATTTTAAGCACGGACGAAGATTACGTAATCAAGGCGAGGGGGGGGGGGTTAAAAACAAAAGATTACGCTGTGATCACAGGGGGGGGGTTAAAAAACGCCCAAAAATGATCACGTAATTGTTGAACGATCCCTCATACACAAATATTGAACAAGGGCTCTCTTTCACCGGCTGATAAAATAGCTATTGCTTAATTTAAGAAAATGACAAAGAGGCATTTACACCCTTTCAGACGAGGCTTACTGTACCGATCGCACCTACGCGATGTTATGTTTTACCTTTTGTTCCATGGAGTGGAAAATATTTAGTTTTTAGGAATTTCCCTTCGATTTCGGTCGCACTGGCTTTGGTTTGGTCTCCTAAATGTCAATGCAAAACGGGGACTTTACCTTACATGGGTCGATCGGGTCGGTGTAGTAGAAACTATAATATCCAAACCTTAACCAATATGGAAGTTGGGGCAAAGTTCAGGGAACGTTTCATATTGCACATTCAAACTATTCCCGACCCGGAATCAGCAATATCGACCAAATGAAATTCGGAACGCGCCCAGTATTAGTTGGCTATTGGCACATAATAGAGTAAGACAGATGTTATACTCTTTATTTGAATCTAATTGAACGAGCGAGCGAAGCGAGCGAAGTTCTCCGAGTCTACTGGAACAATCCGGCGTTTGTATGTATGTATGTATGTATGTTTGTATGTTTGTATGTTTGTATGTTTGTATGTATGAATGTTCGTTCGACGATAACTTGAGTAAATTTGGTCGGATCGTTAAGAAAATTTGGTAGGCGGGTAAATGAAATTAAAAGAATTTTTAAGTTTGAACATGAGCCAAATCGGTCGAGGGGTTGCCGAGATATCGGGTTGTTAAGTTTATATGGGCTCGCGAGTTCACAGTTCGGGGCGAACCACTAGTTATTACGTTACAGACTTTTTGACTTTTTGTGTTTCGTAAACGGTTAAACTTACTTGTATTATGTCGGTGTAGCCGACTAGTTTCGGTTCTCATTCGGAGACCTTAATCATGGAGCTGAGACGGCCCTCGCGACGCTGTGGCCAGTCTCTTTCTGACTTTATCCGGATGGTTTTATGCCACCACTTTCTTCTTCAGTTAACAATCGATCCCCAATTATCTTTCTGTTAACAGTTGTACCCAAACGTACACACGACATCACGGCAGAGTGTAGAGTTTTGTTGTAAAGTCGCCCGTAACGTAATCGAGTAGAGTGCTAGCGTGTAAGGGTCGACGTGCTGTCGTGTGTACAGTCAGGCACAAGCTAGGATACCCCTTTTTGTTATGCCGCGCGTGGTAAGAGCTACCATGGGGTATTCTAAACTGTGGCCCACCGTACCTACCTAACTTAACCGTAACTTTAAAGGAGATTGTCATCTTCTTCTCGAAGTGCCTCTCCATCACTGGAGGTTGGCAGTCAGCTCCCTGCACTGCTCTCTGTTCATGGCTGTCCTGAATAATTGTTCCACGGTTTTGATGCCGGTCCATTCCTTTATATTACACAGCCATGTCATTTTCCTCCTTCCTGGCCTTCTTTTCCCCTCTATTTTGCCCATCACTATGGTGTGTAGAAGCCAGTAGGTAACGTTTATTTCTTAAAACGTGTCCTAAGTAGGCAACCTTTCGCTGCTTGATGGTGCGCACTAGTTCTACTTTTTTGTTCATACGTTTGAGAACTTCGACATTTGTGATTTTATCGGTCCAGCTGATCCGGAGCATGCGTCGGTAGCACCTCATCTCAAATGCTTCGAGTTTTTTCCTGAGATTGTCATAGTAAAATACTAATCTGGGCATCGGATCTATGTAAGCCCAACAGCGGTGCTACTCTTTTTGGAGTGGCACTTTTATCTCCTTCTATTTTCTGGAATAGACCATCCGGATTTTGGAGCGATTCGAACCGCACTGTGCATTTCATTGATATACTGTCCGCATACTGTTCCTCGCCACAATGTAGCTAGCACGTCAATAAATGTTTTAGGCCCATAGTTACGTGTCATGTACGAGTACATAGCTAGTCAACACCTGCCTGTTTAATTATGTTGGTATTGTCATACCACGACATTTGTGGGTCGCGTTTGTACCTTACCCTGATGATATAGTCACACTAGTAGGTCCACTATAGTCTGTAAAATATAGCTTGAGCTCTGTGACAGCTGTCATCGAAATCATACCCATCAAGTTCCGAATTTTTTAACGGTAAATTTACTCTACGATAATCTCATACTTCATTGGTGCAGAATTAGTGACGTACGATGAGTTATCATAACCATAGACTAGAAACTATGCTGATCTTGCACATAAAAAAATCGACGATCACAAACAGCAGGATAGCTTGATTGATAGTTGTGTTGAGTGAGTTTTCAGTTTTCAATTCTCATTGCTTTGTTTATTGTTGAGTTTTGTTGATCGTTTGTTATTGTTATTCGTTGCATAATGCGAAGAACGAAGAAAACTGTTCTAAATAGTGAATGCCGTGAGTTTATTATTCGCTTACGTGAATATTTCGAGCGCGAGAACCAAAATGGTGGACCGCTTTTGCCATTGGCGTAAGTATGCAACAGAGTCTGATCAATATTCCATGTTTGTTTTCACTATACATTAATACTGTGTTTAAAATAATCCTATTAGCAATAATATTCTTGATAATCAATAATGATTACCATAATCATTCTCAACATTGTCCCATCACTACCTATACCACTTTGACATCTGTCACAGAGCTCAAGCTATATTTTATAGACATAGCCGAAATGCGAACTGACTCCTTTGGGTTCGTAGAACTGACACTGCACTTACAGGAGCTTTTTGTAACACGCTGTATACTTGTAGAATCAAGCCAAGAAGGGTTTTTACTAACTTTCAATACAGCGTACACTCTTATTTTATAGACTCGTCCAGAGTGAAGTGAAGTGTCTTTAGAATTTAGTCCATAAATATCTAAAAGGCCTGGGGGCTAATTCTCGGCATTGTCGAATGTGACTTGTTACTAAGGTTTTCTTCGTAGAATCTCGAATGTGACATCCCCGAGAATTGCCGACCATTGACGACGAGATGAGGCTGCCTTGATGCTCTTGTCTTGTCACAAGCGATTACGTGCGAAAATGCCGTGGCTGGTGCAGTTTTAGTTAAAAGACGATCTGTAGTACACCTATATTTCTAAAGAATTTGAACCTTTTCGTCCCCAATGCGTTTTTAGAGATTTCGTAAGATAAGACCTAATTGGCGATCGTCTTAAGCAGAACCTACCTCTAGTAGCAAAACCTAACCAAAGTTAAAGGTTCTGTAAATAAATGTTGTACCGGGAAGGAACCCAAACAGCGATCCGGAATTTGTATCGACTGCCCACCGGCGTTCGACGAAGTTTCTTATTATAAATCACCTTGTTCCATCGCCATCGCCCGAACACAGCTTTGTTCTTAATATTTGTTCGGTAATATACCCTTTGTTTGTTAATACACAACTTAAATGGAATTTCGGCTCCTTGCAGCTTCGACAAAATTCTAAGTAACATAAGTTTTTATTTTTAATGCGTCTTCGATATTAAAACCGCAATAGTTTGCCTTTGGATATGCCACTGGACACTGTATAAATCTTTTGTTGTCCTTGCTGAACATTGGCCTCGCTTTCATTCTAACTATCACTTTGACACCTATTGACAAAGATTGACAGCCACCAAACTAATGCTGTAAGTACTCCGATAAAACATCTCTATCAGTTTTAAATAGCCGGAAATATAATAAAATAGTTAATCACAATTCATCAATGTTGATTTGAATAAGATTAAAGCGAACGCATCGCTCTATGAGACGCATGCTTGTACATACCATTAATTCATCAGATTTTTTTTTCTTACTCCAGTCCGACATCGAACCCAGCGTTATTCTTGTTCTATTCGATATTCGACCTTATACAGAGGCATTTTGAAACATTCTTCCCGGAAGAAGGCTGAAAGTTT
Organism: Zelleria hepariella; assembly: GCA_949319315.1. Taxonomy (NCBI): domain Eukaryota; kingdom Metazoa; phylum Arthropoda; class Insecta; order Lepidoptera; family Yponomeutidae; genus Zelleria; species Zelleria hepariella. The sequence goes on from OX439387.1 coordinate 11,213,800, forward strand.
TAAAAGCCAATGTTTTGATTCATACGTTACACAGGATGTAAATCTGTTTGTAACTATAATAATTCAACGCGTTTAACGTCGGCTCTGTTGTGATCGATGATTTAAGGCTGGTAGATAGCAGAGAGGCGGGAAATTCAAAATTTTCAGTTTTTACATTTTGTAGCTAAACTGAGCTAGTTTTGTTTAGCGATTTTTCGTTCGCGGCAACAACATAGTATTCTTTTCATTATTATAAACAACAGAACAACAATAATTCAGCCGATTATGTGTTCTCGTCTACGACAAGTTTTTTGGGCAGTACCACTGCTTCGTAGACCAGAACACAAATAATCGGCTGAATTATTATGTAAAAAACTCTGAAAATTTTGAATTTCTTGTCACGTTGCTATCGTCCACCCTTAAAGGCAAATAGATCTTTCTCTCGTGTTACTGCACAGCAGTCTTTTTAACTCTCTCTTTTTAGCAGTGGGCAGAGGGCTGATGATGATGATGATGATGATAAGTCTTTGTAACTCTTAGTTGATGTGTGATGTTGCTATCAATAATAACATTGTATAAAAGAATAACTCTCGGGTCTTAAAACTTCATGGCACTATGTAGATGGAAAAGTGATGAACACTTGATATTCTGCAACGCTGTTGTGACGTCAATGTTGAATCCCATTATCTTGATAACATTATCATGTAAATCGCTTTCACGGCCTTTCGCTAAAGAATAATAATAACTTCCACACCTAATTATCTTTCGTAATAGTCCCTTTGCT